>JAYEPQ010000001.1:23587329-24264829 GCA_036321105.1 Dracaena cambodiana
CTGTAGATCTAGGTTTTGGAAAAAAAATTCTACTTTTTATGAAGAATAACTCATGAAAAATTGGAGAGAAGAAGATTTTCTTGCTTAGTGATTCTTGAAAATTTGAAGAAAAACTGAAAGGGTTAGTTTAGCTTTGAAAAGGGGACAATATTCTCCTTGGGTGTCATAGAAAGGGGCTAGGGTTTTGATTTTTTGAAAAAAAAAACTCATGGGACTATTTATAACTTGGAGTTACAGTCAACGGTTGTCAACAACCATTCTTTTTTAAGTGTTAGTTCCTAAACTAATGTTATTCCTAAAAATCAATTGTTAGTCCCTAGTTCTAAAATTAGTAACTACAGTCAGAGCATATTTTTATTTTTGTAAGATGTTTTAAAAAGAAAACTAAGATTGATTAGAAAACTTTTTGAAAAGGTTTCTGAAAAATTTTAAAGAAATTCTAAAAACATCGTGGGCATTAAAATTAAAGTTAATTTTGTAAGCAATCTTGCCAATTTTAAATGCATGTTGTTCTCAATGATTGATATTTCTATTAAATCTATAAAGAGCAAGTAATAATCTATGCACGAATTATATACCGTGTGATGTGATGAAGGCATGAATTATCATATGCATTTATAGGAAAATTGTGTTTACTTTTAAAATGTGTATCAGCATGACGCGATTAGTATTTAATAGAAGCACATTGCATCAGCATGACGCGACAATGAAGGCACGAATTATACAGAAGCACATTGTCGGTTGGACAAAAACACGACGTGTGATGTGATGATCATGTCATATTTTCATTTTTTTTAGAAATGCATGAATTATCATATGCATCATGTTTTAACTCTTCCAATTAATTTAGTTGCAATTTTTATAATGGGCCTGCATAATTAAGGTCTAATTTAACCATTTTGATTGTCCAATACACCATATGCTTGATCTCCACAGGTAAATGACAAGGTTTTTCATAAACTATTCTATAAGGGGATATACCTAAAGGTGTCGTAAATGCAGTGTGGTAAGCCTATAAAGTGTCAATTAGAATAAAAGACCAATTTTTGCGAGAAGAATTAACCATTTTCTCTAAAATTTGCTTAATTTCCCTGTTAGCTAGTTTAACTTGTCCATTCGATTAAGGGTGATAAGGTATAGAAATTTGTATATGATGTGAAACTTTTTTATTATTCTCAAAGGCTTTGTTACATAAATGAAAACTCTATCGCTTATTACGGCTTTAGGAACTCCAATCTAGATAATATATATTCCTTGAGAAATTTGATAATAGTTTGTTAATCATTATTTCTACATGCAGCGGCTTCCATCCATTTAGAAATGTAATCGACCACTATAAGGATATAGACATATCCATTAGAAATAGGAAATGGTCCCATGAAGTCAATATCCCAAAGATCAAATATTTCAATCAAAAGAATGTCTGTTAGAGGCATATCATTCTTTTTGGTTTACACTCCTATTTTCTGACATGAGTCGCAACGTTTACAATATTCATATGTGTCTTTAAACATAGTAGGCTAATGAAATCCACATTGGAGCATTTGGCTACGATCTTTTTAGATGAAAAATGATCCCTACATGCTTATGTATGATAGAAGACAATTATGCTCAGAATATCATTATCGGACACATAACGTCCAATGATTTGATCCGATCAATATTTAAATAGGTAAGGATCATCATAAAAGAAATGACATACCTCACATAGGGATCATGTTTTATCTGGTACATTCAAGTGGTTTGGAATTTCACCTGCAACAAGAAAATTAATAATATAAGCAATATTAGGGAGCTGTTTGACAAATTTCATACATATATTTTGGGATCTCACGTGGTTGTTTTTACGGTCATTTGGCAATCAAATATCTTTTGTATAAGAAAGATGCCTAGCCATGATAAATTCAATAGATACTACTTCTTGGAGAACTCGATCTCAAAATTAAAGATAAAAAGGGAGCAGAGAATGCGGTTGCTGATCACCTCTCTCTTTTGATATTTGATAACGGCAATTAACCAATTAGGGATTCGTTCCTTGATGAGCAGCAATGAGAGTGTCAAAACAAACTCTTATAATAGATACACAGTTTTTATAGAGACCTATGATGATTTGATACAATATATACTCAATATAGTATGCAGCTTACACATTAGACTGATATCGATGTATTTGATCAAAATCTTTATATTTAGGGCAAAATATCAACCAATTAATCTGAAATTTTTATGATAGTGTCAAAATATACTCCTAAATAGAATACAAAATTTTATACTGATTGTGATGGTTTGTTACAATATCTACTCAATATAGTACACATGCTCACAATGGACTGATACTATTGCAACTGAAAGATCTTTAGTTTAGGATCAAAATCTTAACTAATTAATATAAAATTTTTATGAGAGTGTTAAAATATACTTATAAAATAAAATATAAAATTTTATGGTGATCTATGGTGGTTTGATGCAACTTATACTCAAATAGTATAAAGCTCAAGCACTAGACTAATGCCGGTGCAGTCGAGAAAATTTTTTGTTTGAGAGAAAAATAACAAAAAATTATAGTGAAATTTTTATGAGAGTGTCAAAATATACTCATAAAATAGATTTTAGAATTTTATAGTGATACATGAATATAATATCTACTCAATATAATACACAACTCACGTACCAAACTAATACCGGTACAGCTAAGAAAATATTTAATTTGAGGCTAAAATGACAGCTAATTAATAAGAAATTTTTATGAGTGTTCCAAAACATACTCCCAAAATAAAATACAAAATTTTATAATGATCCATGATAATTTTGTATAATATCTATTCAATAAATTATATAATTCACGCATAAGACTAATAGAGGTAAAAAAAATCTTTAGTTTAAGTTCGAAATGTTAAGCAATTAATATGAAATTTTTATGAAAATATAAAAATATACTCCTATAATATAATACAAAATTTTATAGTGATACATGGTGGTATGATACAATTTTTACTTAATATAATACATGACTTATGTGCCCAACTTATACTGGTGCAACAGATACAATTCTTAAGTTTAAGGTCGAAATATCAAGCAATTAATGTAAAATTTTTATGAGTGTCAAAACATACTGCTAAAACAAAATATAAAATTATATAATGAACCGTGATGATTTGATAAAATATCTATTCAATATAGTATGCAGTTCGCGCACTGTATTTATACTAATAAGCTCAGAAAATTTTTTAGTTTATGACCAAAAGGTTAACCAATTAATATGAAATTTTTATGCGAGTATTAAAATACACTCCTATAACATAATAAAAAATTATAAATAATCCATGAAGATTAATACTCCTAAAATATAAATAAAAATTATATATTAATCCATGATGATTTGTTATAATAACTACTCAATATAATATGAAGTTCACGCACCAGATTTATACCATTGCGGTTGAAAAAATCTTTAGTTTGACATCAAAATCTCAAGCAATTAATTTCAAATTTTTATGAGAGTGCCAAAACATACTCTTAAAACAGATTTTTTAGTTATCCATAGTGATATGACTTATGCCTATGCAGTCTATGCATCGGACTTATGCCTATGCAGATGAGGAAAATATTTAGTTTGTGATCAAAATATCAAGAAATTAATATGAATTTTTTTTATAAAGTCAAAACAAACTCCTAAAATTGAATGCAGAATTTTATACTGATCTATGGTGGTTTGATACAATTTCTACTTAGATAGTACACAACTCACATACTGTATTGATATCGGTGCAATTAAGAAAAATCGTTAGTTTGAGGTCAAATTGTAAAGAAATTATTTGAAATATTTATGAGAGTGTAAAAATATACTCGTAAAATAGAATATGAAATTTTATAGTAATTCCTGATGATTTGATACAATATATACTCAATATAGTACACAGCTCATGTACTGCACTTATACTGGTGGAGCTGAGAAAAATCTCTAGTTTGAGACCAAAATGTCAACCAATTAATATAAAATTTTTATGAAAATATCGAATCATACTCTTAAAATAGAATACAAAATTTTATAGCTATGCACAATAATTTTATGCAATTTCTACTCAATATATAGCACAGTTCATGCACCAGACTGATATTGATGCAGATAAGAAAAATCTTTAGTTTGAGGTCAAAATATAAACCAATTAATGTGAAATTTTTATTAGAGCATTAAAATATAATCATAAAATAAAGTACAAAGTTCTATGGTGATCTATTGATTATGAGTAAAAAGTGTAGTTATTTTAGTATTTTTTGTACTCGTAATCCAATTTTAGTGATTAATATAAGAAAATAATGATAAAATATTTTTTATTAATTAAATTCTCAACTTTAATATTTTTCTAGTATTTTATAGTCATTTTGCATGGATCTATATGGAAGAAAAATCTAAGAATCAAAACATACCTCAAATATCAGCTCAGAACTTTGAATTTACAGGTCTGACTGTCGACAGCTCCCTGTTATCTGTTGACAGCCAGTGGCTGGCATGCAACTCGAGAGCGGTTGTCAAAAAAGCTTTGGAAAGCCACAGCCGTAGAGTTAATTTTTGAGGCTTTTTTGAGAGAAAAGAGAGTTTCATTGTAAATAGACTTCTGGTTAGGTTTTGTGAGGAAGATATAAATATACAAGGTAGTTCAGAATTATGTATAAGATGAAGTATTAGAAGCAATTTAGAAGATATCTGAGATTTTAATTTTTGTACTCTTTCATATAAATCAATAAAAGAACTTCATTTTCTTTATTTATAACTATGATGAGTATGAGTGGGTAAATTTATACATAGGATCAGGTGAGGTAACGAATCGTTGAAAATTTACTAGTATGCGATTTATTTGTTTATTATGCTCAATTGATTTACATAAAGTTGATATTTTTTATTTCCTATTATCTTATTAGGTTTTAGATATGATTTTGAGTTTTTGATGATTTATCGTTTGATGATATATTCATTACTTAGTATTTGATATATCGTAAACTCTTTAGGCATGATGTATATTTAGACTTTGAATATTTATTTAAATTATTCATATTTCGTGCTTAGATAAGCTCAAAACTCATATAGTTTTAATTGGGAGAAGCTATTCAAATTATCAAGTTTATAATTTTGTTTTATTTATACGTTAAAGATATATTTTTCGGTTATAGAAAGACCATGTGATCTATGCAACTGAGATAAACTGACATAAACACATCCAATAAATTATTCTATGGGTAGAGTTAACCTATCTAACAAACATCTTTATTTTAAGTAATTTAAAAGCCTTCAATCTTTAGTTTTAGTTAGTAAACATTCAATATTTCTATCGTAATTTATGTTTCTCTAGTGTCTAACACAATAATCAAAATGATCTTATATTATCACCCTTGTATTAATTATCAATCTCTTGCACTTGGAAATTTATGATTTAGATCGCAGTCAACTTTTTGACGCCGATAACGTGAAAAAAAAATACTATTGTGTTACACTTTAGAATATATTATAGTTCCTATGTCATTAAATTATGTGATTTTGAATTTGCATAATTAGTTGGAGGAGAACTTCTAACGGTAGACTCATTCGGTCATAGTCATATCCATGAATACTTCTAATCCACCAAACACCTCACGACATGAGCACTAATAATATTAATGACATGAATAACAGTAAAAATAATGGATTTGGGGATAACAACATGAATGATAATAACAACCATTATGGAGGCAAAGGAATGTCCTTGAACGATTATCTACAACTTGATAGGATAACTAAACCTTCATGTATAGCATTTTCTTTGAATATGGGACACTTCGAGGTTAAATCTAGAGTAGTTCAACTTTTGTCTAAATTTTAAGGGATGGATTCAGAGAGCCCATATTTGCACCTTTAACAATTCGAAGAGCTTGTTTACTCTAATATTAATCTACAAAACATTACCGGACAACAACTGAAGCTTAACTCTTTCCATTCTCTCTTAACGATAAAACAAGGATATGACTAAATTCATTATATCGTAATTCAATGGGAATATGAGATGAGATGCAAAAATAATTCTTAAATAAATTCTTTCTTTCACATCGAACAAATTATATGCGAAAGTAAATTCTTAACTTTCATCAGAAAGAAGATGAACCATTGTTCGAGTGTTAGGATAGATTTAAAATTTTGCTACTCTCATTCCACATCATAACTTTGAGATATGGAGGACTATAAGTACTTTCTATCAAGGGCTATACACTGTAACTATAAAATTTTGTAGAAACCATGTGTAATGGTGAATTTTTGAGCAATGATACAGAAGAAGCATGAGGTTATCTTGATTCACTTGCCAAGAATTAATAAGCCTGGAAAACTGAGGATATTTCAGAAAGAAACCAATTGGTAGAAAAGCCTCAGAATAGAGGTGGACTAATTAAAATGAGAGAAACCAAATATATAGCTGCACGATTTATCACTATCATGAAGGAATTTGAATATTTGTTTACAAAGAAAATAGAAACAGTTAAGACAATAAAAGAAGTTCCGAAAGTATGTGATATTTATGAACTACAAGAACATGTAACTCGCGATTATCAAATACTTCCCACTTTTAATGAAGTATTAAATGAACAAGTTAATACTTTCAACACTATTCGCCAACTAACAAATAGTCCTTATTCACAAACTTATAATCTTGGTTAGAGGAACTTTCCAAATCTTCAATGGAAGCAAAACCCTCAACAACAATTTCATCATCTGAATAAACCATCCACTAATCCAACACCACAATAATATGTCCAATCTTCTATCAACCTTCGGTGTACGAACCACCAATGAGGAGGAATTTTGAGGATAATATTTTACAGATACAGAGAATGGATCAAATGATCCAAGCGCAGCAACCGTTCATTTAGTCGCAACAAACAATCAATAGCCAGTAAGCGATAGCCTTCATTGAAATTCGATCACAGATAAGCCACCTTAGTTCTGCATTGCAAACAAAGAAAAAATGTAAGCTACCATATCAACTGGAGGGCAGTACTTCAGGCAAAGTCGAAGATATAAATGTTATTACTTCTTCAATTGATAATGATATAGCTGAGATATCTGCTAAAATTAGTTTGTGCAGTGAAAATGTATTGATGAGCCTATTTCAAAAGAAGATACTAAGGAGACAGGACGATAATTCTGTACAACAATCTAAAGATGACAATTCAAAAGAATGCACTCCTGCAACTTACAAACCACATGTACCATTTCCCCAACGATTGAAAGCTAAAATTATTAGTGCATCTTAAGATGATATTTTAGAATTTTTTTAAATAGATTCAGATCAATATCCCTCTGCTAGAAGCAATTAAACAAGTTCCTTCAAATGCAAAATTCTTGAAGGATTTTGTAAAATCAAATTATGTCACAACATACAAAAGAAAGTATTTCTCATAGATCTGGTAAGCATATTTCTATTCTGAAATGCCTCTTAAATATAAGGATCCTAAGTGTCTAACTATTTCATGTGTTATAGGTTAACATAACATTGAAAAAGTTTTACTAGATTTATGAGGTAGTGTAAATCTTTTAACATATTTGATTTACAAGCAACTGGGTCTATAAGAACTTTAACCGACAGCTGTCACACTACAATTGGCTGATAAGTCAAAAATGTATCCTTAAGGCATTGTGGAAGATGTTTTAGTGCATATCAAAAACTTCTATATTATAGTAGATTTTATACTCATCGATATTGCACCTATAAAAATTCACGTCTTCACATTCCTCTTATCCTTGAATATCCATTTTTAGCCACGAATAATGCGGTGATTAATTATAGGAATAGTGTGCTGAAGCTATCATTTGTTAATATGACACTTGAGCTCAATGTTTTTAATATTTGCAAACAACAAAATATTGGCAATGATGAATTGCAGGACTTTAATTACAATGAAGAAATTTGTGAAGGAGTCATTGCATCATTATGCATCTCTGACCCTTTGGAGCTTGCATTGATAATGAACAATGGTTTCCTTGGATGACTCAAATCTTAATGCACCGTTAACATTATAAAACACTGAACTATTGCTCAATGTTTAAATGTCACACGATGGATTCCAAAAATGGAAATATATGAAGAGTTACCACAAATTACAAAGAAATTAATACCATCCGATATTCAGTAACCAATATGTGAGCTTAAACTGCTACCCGAGAATCTCAAGTATGCATTTTTTGGGATCTAAGGAAACTTTCTTGGTAGGAAACTTTCTTGGTGGTCGTTTTAGCTCATCTTGATGAGAATCATGAAGAGCAACAACTATCAACATTGCAAAAGTATAAGGGAGCTCTTGGATGGAATTTGGCGGACATTAAAGATGTGGATCCCCTTATTTGCATACATCACATCATTTTGGAAGATGGAGCCAAGTTAGTAAGGGAAATGCAACAAAGGCTTAACCCAACCATAAAGGTAGCAGTTAAAGCTAAAGTATTGAAACTTCTTGATGTTAGCATCGTCTATGCTATTGCTGACAAATAAGTGGGTAAGTCCAACCGAAGTTATATCCATTTAGAGACATAATCCACTGCGAAGATATAAGCATATTCGTTAGAAATAGGGAACGATCCCATGAAGTGAATACTTTAAAAGTCAAATATCTCAATTGTAAATATAGATGTTAGAGGCATATCTTCCTGGTTAACACTTCTAGTTTTTGACAAGACTCGCATCATTTACAAAATTCATATGCATCTTTAAACATGGTAGGCCAATAAAAACCACATTGAAGTATTTCGGCTACTGTCTTCTTAGATGAAAAGTGACCCCCACATGCTTATATATGACAGAAAGCAATGATGCTTTGAATCTCGTCATCGGGTACACAACGCCTATATCTAAGTAATATTAAGGGTCTTCGAAAAGGAAATGACATACCTCGTATAAGAATCTTCATTTGTCTTGTGCACTCTAATGATTCAGCATTTCTCCTACAACAAAAAAATTAATAATGTCAGCATACCAGGGAGTTATTGTGATAGAAAATAACTACTCATCAAGGGACGAGTCCCTAATTGGTAGCTTATCATTTTGAAAATTAGTCTAGAGAGGTGATCTACAATCACGTTCTCAACTCTCTTTTTGTCTTTGATTTCAAGATCAAATTCTTAGAGCAACAATATCCATCGAATTAGTAGTGACAATGCATCTTTCTTTGATAAAAAATATTTGAGCACCGAATGATATATAAAAACAACTACATGTGAGCCTAAAATATATAAACAGAATTTATCAAGAGCAAAATCTATAACTAGAATCTCCTTCTTTATGGTAGTATAATTTTTCTGAATATTATTGAGAGTCTTGCTAGCGTAGTAGAGTAGGTAGGGCCTTTTACCTCTTTGTTGCCCTATTACAGTTCAAATCCCATAATTACTACATCGCACATGATTTCGAATGGAAGTTTCCAATCTGGAGGTTACATTATTGGCACAGTGATGAGCATCTCCTTGAGAGTTTCGAAAGTTGTCTGACATTTCTGCGTCTATTCAAATTGCACATCTTGCGCAAGAAGGTGAGAAGGGGTTTAGCAATAGTACTAAAATCCTTTATAAACTTTCTATAGAAACCTGCGTGTCCTAAGAATGAACATATATCTTATACGGTATTAGATATTGGTATTTTAGAAATAGACTCAACCTTAGACTTATCTACTTCCATATCTTCCGACAAAACTATGTGGCCCAACATAATACCTTCTATGACCATGAAGTGGCATTTTTCCCAATTTAGGAGTAGATTTTTTTCTATTGTCATCCTTTAAGAATAGATCCTAATATAGTTAAACAAGATTCAAAATTATTTCCAAATACAGAGAAATCATCCATAAATACCTCAAGATAATTTTTCTCCATATTGCTGAAAATACTTATCATACGTCTTTGAAATATTGTGGGTGCATTATATAATCCAAATGGCATTCTTCTAAAAGTAAATATGCTAAAAGGGTAGGTAAAAGTTGACTTTTCCTAATCCTCTAAAGCAATTTCTATTTGTTAACAGCCCGAATAACCTTAAAGAAAATAATAAAATTCATACCCAACAACTCTTTCAAGTATTTGGTCAAGAAATGATAATGGAAAGTAATCTTTGTGTGTTACTCAGTTTAACTTTCGATAATCAATGCACATATACCAACTCATAGCTGTACGAGTGGGTATCATCTCACCATCCTCGCTTTTAATTGCTGTTACCCCACTCTTTTTCAGAATAACTTGGGTTTGACTTACCCACTTACTATCAGCGATTGGATAGAAGATGCTAGCATCAAGTAATTTCAACACTTTGGCTTTAACCACTTTCTTCATGATAGGGTTAAGCCTTCATTGCATTTGCCTAACAGGCTTGATTCCATCTTTAAAAGTAATGCAGTGTGTGCAAATAAGGGGGGTCTATGCCTTCAATGTCCACCATATTCCATCCAAGAGCTCTTTTATACTTTTGCAATGTTGATAGTAATCGCTCTTCCTGACTCTCATCAAGATGTGCTGAGATGACCATAGGAAAAGTTTCTTAAGGTCCCAAAAATGCATACTTGAGATGTTCAGGTAGCAATTTTAGCTCAAATACTAGTACTTGGATGTCAGATGGTATCACTTTTTTCGTGATTGGAGGTAACTCTTCATATACTTCTTTTGTTGGAATCCATCCCGTGATATTTGAACATTGAGAATCAGTTAGGTATTTTATTATTTCAGTGATATGTCCAAATTGAAGATATTCAAGGAGGCCTTCTTTCATTGTTAACGCCATCTCCAAAGGATCATAAATACATAATGACACAATATCTCCTTCATTATGGATTTGTTCAATATTGTTGAAAGTCCCTGCCACTACACCACAACTCCGAAGTTATAGTGAGGGTTGAGCAAAATTATTTTATATTTTAACACGTCCCTGCAGGTTGAAGACTCATTTTTGGGTAGAAACCTGGGCTTTAACGCAGCGGTATAATTTTTTAAAACCTGCAATTAAATGCGTGCCCAGCAGGAATCGAACCTGGGTTGCTCTGATATCATGTTGAAAGACCCTTCCACTACACCAAAACTCCGAAGTTGTAGTGCGGGTTTTATAATTTTTTAAAATCCGCAATTAAATGCGTGCCCCAAAGGAATCGAACCTAGGTTGCTCTGATACCAAAACTCCGAAGTTGTAGTGAGGGTTGAGGGAAATTATTTTATATTTTAACACATCCCGCAGGTTGAAGACCCATTTTTGGGCAAAAACCTAGGCTTTACGCAGCGGTATAATTTTTTTAAAACCCACAAATAAATGCGTGCCCAGCAGAAATCGAACCTGGGTTGCTCTGATACCAAGTTAAAAGACCCTGCCACTACACCACAACTCTGAAGTTATAGTGAGGGTTGAGAAAAATTATTTTATATTTTAACACGCCCCCGCAGATTGAAGACCCATTTTGGGTAGAAACCTGGGTTTTAACGCAACGGTATAATTTTTTTAAAACCCAAAGTAATTTCTCTCAACCCTCTCTATAACACTTTCAACATGGTATCAGAATAACCCAGGTTCGATTCCTGCTGGGCATGCATTTATTTGCGGGTTTTAAAAAAATTATACCGCTACGTAAAGCCTAGGTTTCTGCCCAAAAATGGGCCTCCAGGTGCACATTTAATTGCGGGTTTTAAAAAAATTATACCGTTGCGTTAAAGCCCAGGTTTCTACCCGAAAATGGGTCTTCAACCTGCGGGGGCATGTTAAAATATAAAATTATTTCTCTCAACCCTCACTACAACTTCGGAGTTTTGGTGTAGTGGCAGGGACTTTCAACAAATATAATGAATGTTTTGCAATTCATTATTATCTATGTTTATTTGTTTGCAAACATTAAATACATTAAGTTCTTGAGTCATACTTCCAAATACCATACCATTTCTACAATTTATAACTGCATTAGCCGTTGCTAAAAATAGACGTCTGAAGATAATTGGAATATGATGATGTGAATTCTTTATAGGTGCACAATATTGATAACTATAAAATCCACTGGGAATTAAAAGTTTTTGAATTGTACTAGAATATCTTCCACAACGCCCTTAGGAAGCCTTTCTAACCTATTAGCTAGATGTATTGTGATGGATGTAGGTTTAAGTTCTCCTAGACTAGGGCTTGTAAACCGAAAATAATAAAAGATATACACTAGCTCCCAAATCTAGCAAAGCTTTCTCTATATTGTGTTACCTGCCACACAAAAAATAGTTGGACATCCAAGATCATTATATTTTAGAGGCATTTTAGACCGAAATAATGCACTTCCCTGCTCTATGAGGAATGCCTTCTTCTGCATGTTGTGACGTCCTTTTATGGTGCACAAATCCTTCAAGAATTTTGCATATGACGAGATTTGCTTAATTGCTTCCAGTAGAGCTATATTGATTTGTACCTATTTGAAAATATCCAAAATATCAGCATAAGATACATTAATATTCTTCAAGTTTAAACTTTGAGGAAATAGTATAGATGGTTTATAATCATTAGAAGTGGGTTCTTAATAATTATCTTCTCCAGATTGTTACATTGAATCATAGCCCTGTTTCTCCATAGTATTTTCTTTCGAAACGGGTCATCAAGCACTTTATCACTTCTAAAATTTATCGCAACAGTTATCTCAGATATATCATTATTAAGAGACGAAGGAATAACATTTATACTTTCAACTTTAAATGAAGAACTACTGTAATACCCCAAATTTTTTTGATACTCTAAATAACATTCTCAAGTTTATTAAATAACAAATTATTGAAATTAAAAGATTTTTTCTTTACACCTCCAAACTTGACTAAGTTTCTAACGACATCCATTTGACATTTAGTGGTGATGATCATAGGAGAGTGAGAAGTGACATTCTAGTTGGGTACTTATCATACATGCAAAAGCCTAGGAGCTAGGCTAGAGGACAAAGTTACCAATTTGCCCTTAATCATATATATAACCTCATTCTCTCAAAAAGAGTTTTGTATGGGAACAAAACAAAAGCATTGTTCTTCTAGTTCGTCGGAGAAAGAAAAGAGAAAAGGAGAAAGGAGATTTGCTGAATCAAAGAGATTAAGGGGAAATTTAAGGCAACACTTCATTTCCTTGTTCTTTCTTGGAATCTTCACTTGATTTGTATTGTGTGTACATAATTCTTTTACGAATGAATCTGGATCATTTTGGATCTATTGAAATTTGAGCATGTTAGCCTAAGAATTTGAGAATTGTTGATTTATATGGATAATTGAAGATTATGAAGTTTATAAGTTGAAGTCACATGGTTCACAAATTGATTCATACGAATTACGTAGTATTAATGCTTAAAGTGTTAGCCAAATTCCTAGAATTGAAAAGGAAACCTTCAATAAAGAAAATGTGGATCCTTGAGGGTCGCATTTGACCTTAGTAGAGTCCATAGATTGAAGTTCTTTTCGGATACAATAAAATTTGAGTCTCTAGAAGTTGCATTTTGGTTCTATAATAACAAGAGGATTAATCTCTCTTTGGATAAGGAAAAATGTGAATTTTAGAAACCTTGGAAATGGCTGAAGGTCACATTTAGCCTTAACTAAATCAAGCGACTGGCTATTTTTTTTAGATACAAAGAAATGCGGATATCTGATGGTCACATTTAGTCATAATAGAACCAAGAAATGAGTCATCTCCTTGTATACACTAAAATGCGGATCTTTGAAGGTCGCGTTTAAGCTAAAAATCTGGATCTTTGTTATCTTGACAAATCTGTGAATAATCTCTTAGGGTCACATTTTGTGTTTAAAAACATTGAGAACACATGGTTATTTCTTTTCATAACTAGACGCCAGTTTGAATAAGTAGGATCATTACCAAAGGAACAAAACAAAGATTTTGTTCTCAAGAAATCTGCGAGAACCATTAAGGTTGTGTTTGAGAAATCTGCGGATGCCTTAAGGTCGCATTTTTGGAGAAACACGGATCTCACCCTACTCCGAACTTAGGATCACAATTTAGGTAAACGCAAGTCTAGCCACGTCGGATCGCGCTGGGGCCCACGAGGCTTTTGAGTAAGTAGAAACCGCGGATCTAGTTACAAGAGAAGTGTCAGTATGAATTCAAATACAGATCTAGTCCATATTTCTAAACTTGGAGTCACATTTGAGCCCTAAAAGCTTTTAAAATTGAATCTAACATCAAATATATATAAACGCAGATTAACAGTCATGAAGAATTGCATTTGACTTCTAAGCTCATGACTAGAGGGGAATACAACTAAACGTGAGGTCTAGAGGGTCGTGTTTCTATTCTAGAATCCTAAAGGATGGTTATTATCCTTGTTAGCACCCAAACGCGGGTCTGGACGTGTCACGTGATCGGTATGGAGCTAAAATACAGATCCAATGTCATGTCAGCAGCATGAAGTCTTGACGCAGATTTTAGCTAATTCAATTTCTGTTCTTTAATTTCTACATGGTTTTACCCTCAATTAAAGAGGTTAATGTTTGGCAAGTCATGAATTTTCTTGATATTACTTATTTCGTGATAATATGATGACAAGTTTAATAATATTTATTTATTTCATGATAACATGATAAGTGAATACCGAACATGATGCATGAAGGCATGATTATTCATGGGAAATGATGACAAGTTTCTTGTACCTTAGTTACATGACAAGAAGTATTCTTGTGATACGCGTGTACATAGTCCTAACTCTTGATTCCTGAATTTTTATTTCTCGTGATAAAGATATGTACACAGTTTGACTTGATAAGCCACATGTTTCCATAAATTCATGCATATCGTGTATCACTAACATCAATAGATTGGAAAAACTACATGATGAATAAGTACCGTATTGTACAAGTATCTTTTTAGCTAACTTCTTGATTAGATGCTGAGAGCCTTTTTACTAGCAGCACCTGGTGGTACTTGCTGCCATTTGATACATGAACCCCATATAGGTGACACTAGTTACTTGTTTTATTGAACAAGATACGACTTGTGATATTCCAGCCTATACTGTGATATGATATTCCAGCTTATATTATGACATGATATTCCAGATTATGCTATATATGGCCTGATATTCTAGTTTATCTTGTGACCTGATATTCCAGCTTATATTGTGACTTGATATTCCAGCTTACACTATGACCTGATATTCCAGGTTATAGTATGGCCTAATATTCCAGTTTATATTGTGACTTGATATTCCAGCTTACACTATGACCTGATATTAAAGGTTATAGTATGACCTAATATTCCAGCTTATGTTGTGATCAGATATTCAAGTTTATGCTGTGACTTGTTATTCAACTTCTATCGTGACCAGATCCATAGTTCCGGGTATTAACGGGCACTTGTATAATATGGGAGATTACACGTTGTCTTATCTATTATTTAGTTTCAAATGCTAACATAACCTTGACTTGTGCCAATTTGCATATCCATCATTCAGTTTCAAATACTAATAAGAACTTGACATAGACTTGACATTTACATGATATTAGTTTGCTATTTATAAATGACATGCATAGTCTTGCTTATTCCATTTTATTTATTCACGTGTCATGTATAATACCAACGCAATTTATTTGCATACTTTATTTTCTACTATGATAGTACATATATTTTTTTTTCTCTTGTGTTACTTGCTGGGTTTGATTCTTGGTTTTTAAGCCTAGATTACAAAGGTGGAGAAGGAAAAATTACTCCAACCAACAATCCTTACTTCACTAAGCAGATCGAGCAGCAATGATCAGCAAAGTATTTCTTGGACGATTTTGCACATCTTGTTCATACTTTCTTTTGCTCGGGCACTGCTTTACTCCTTCGTATTTTGACTCTTTTGTATAAATATTTAGAGCAGTATGTTATTTTATGTAATTAACTCTTATACGAATGAAATTCTTTTAATTTCATACATGATATCTGTTCATCTAGATGTGACAGTAGTTACGGTTATTGCAAGGTTCTGTGACTATTGGGTTGTATAGTAATAGTTAAGTAGCGTTATGCATTTTGGGGTCCAACTGAAAAATGGGAGCGTTACAATTGCCCCTCTGTTGAGATGGTTTTTTCCCTTCATTTGTAATGCGAAATTGAGGTGGCTTATCTGTGAGTGAATATCGTTGAAGGGCGTCGCATTCTGACTATTGATCATTTGCTGCGACCGAATAAGCTGTTATTGTACTTGTATCATATGATCTATTTTTTATTGCATCTGCAAGAAATTATCCTCAAAATTTTTCTTCGGTGGTGGTTGGTATACCGAAGGTTGATAATAGGTTGGACATATTGTTGAGGTGGATTAGTTAGTGGTTTGTTTTGTTTATTAAATTGTTAAGGATTCTGCTACCGTTGAAAATTTGAGTGATTCCTCCCACCAAAATTATATATTTGTGAATATGTGTTATTTGCTAGTTGAGGAGCAATGTTAAATCTATTTGCTTATTCATTTATTTCTTCTTTAGAAGAAGGAAAAGTTGGACATTTGCAAGTCATGTGTCCTTGCAAATCACAAATGTTACTAATTTCCGGAGTTTATTATGTTGTCTTAACTGTTTCTGTTTCTTTGCAAGAAAATCTTCAAATTTCTTAGTGATGGTAATCAATCGTGCAGTTATACTTTCAGTTTATCTCAATTTAAGAAGTCCACCTCTTTTCTGAGGTTTTTTTTAATTGGTGTATATCTGAAGTATCCTCATTTTTCCAAACTTGTGAATTCTCGATAAGTGAATTAAGATAGTACCATACTTCTTCAACATCTTTATTTAAGAATTCACCATTGTACATACAATACAAGAATATCAGTTTTTAGTGACAAGTATTAAAATTGTCACTGAAATTGAGTATTTGTGACAAAAATTAAATATTGTCACAAATATTATGTTTTCAGTGACGGAGATAAATAAGTGTCACAAAAATATAATTTTTTGTGACAACCAATAAAAGCTTGTCACTGAAAAATTGTTCAGTGACGAAGATAAAAACTTGTTGCTAAACCTTAAATATTTGAGTGATAACAAAGAAAAATTGTCACTAAACATATATTTCAGTAATGAAGGCTACAAATCGTCACTGAAAAGTAAATTTTTTCTGTGACAACAAAAAAAATTGTAACTAAAACTGAGTATTCAGTAAAAGAAACTTTATGTCATCACTAAAACATAAATATCTTTTGTGACAATGAAAAAACACGTCACTAAAACTGAGTATTCAATAAGAAAACTATAGTTTGTTACTAAAACATAAATTTTTTCTGTGACAAGTATAATAATTGTCACTAAAACTAAATGTTCAGTGAAAAAAACTAAATACCATCACTAAAACATAAATTATTTTTGTGACAAGTTAAGAACTTATCACTAAAACAATTATTCAGTGATGAAAACTAAATATTGTCATTAAAACATAAAATGTTTTAGTAGCAACAAATAAACCTGTCAATAAAAATGAGTTTTTAGTGACGAAAAATAAATATTATAACTAATACACAAATTTTTAAGTTACATCGAAATAGAGTTGCCGCTAATACATGAAAATCAATTACAACTATTTTTAATGGTCACATACAATTTTTTGTGAGAGTTATACTATCACAAATTTATTTTTATTTTAATTTTTATATAAAATTATCAACTTACAACAATCATGAGATTTTAATTTTTTATTTATTTTTTATGCCTAATCTCAGTCGTCTATCCATATCCTATGATATAATAACACCTTGATCTATTATAAAATAATACAAACAGAATTACAATGTTTAACATAATGTATATATATTTAACCTAACATTATCTCGGCCATCTATTTAGATCTATATGATAAAATAAGTCCTTAATCTATTGTAATTGGAATACAAACAGAATTATAATTCTAAACATAATCTATATATTTAATCTAAACCCTATCTTAGCTGCTATCCAGATCCTATCATAAAATAACACACAATCTATTATAATTATAATACAAATATAATTATTATCATTATATAAAACCTAACTAGCCGCAACAAATTCCACGTAAACTTCCCGATATCTAATCGACCTTCCCACATTCGGCCCCTCTCCAACTTATCCGCTCTACCTATCCCATTCTCCCTCAGATCCGCAAGGCAGTGCCTCTCTCCCTCATATCTGTAGGGAGCAGCGACACGCTCTCCCTCAGGTCTTCAACAAGCAGCGTCCACTCTCCCTCCAGTCCGCAGCAAGTAGCGCCCGCGCGCTCTACCTCAGGTCCGCAACAAGTAGTGCCGCTCTCCCTCAAGTCCGCAAGAAGTAGCGCCCGCTCTCCCTCCCTCAAATCCGATCAGCAAGGAGCAATGCCCTCTCCCTCAGATCTGCGAGGAGCAGCACCTCTCTCCCTCAGATCCGTAAGGAGCAGCGCCCTCAAGTCCACATTGAGCAGGCCTCGCTCTCCCTGATCAGGTCTGCAACAAGCAGCACGCGCAAGCAGCGGCTCTCCCTCAGGTCTGCAACAAGAAGAGCGCGCTCTCCCTCAGGTCCACAGCAAAGAGCGCACGCAACCCTCAACAAGCAGCACGCGCAACAAGTAGCACGCAACAAACAGCGCGCGCTCTCCCTTAGGACCACAACAAGCTGCAGCACGCGCAAGCAATGACTCTCCCTTAGTGCGCGCTCCCCCTCGACAAGCAGCACGCGCTCCCCCTCAGGTCCGTAACGAGCTATAGTGCGCGCAAGTAGCGGCTCTCCCTCAACAATCGGTGCGTGCAACAAGCAGCGCACAACAAGCAGCGTGTGCTCTCCCTTAGGTCCGCAACAAGCTGCAGCGCGCGCTCTCCCTCAGGTCCGCAACAAGCTGCAGCGTGCGCTCTCCCTTAGGTCTGCAACAAGCTGCAGCGTGCGCATGCAGCGACTCTCCCTCAGCGTGCGCTCTTCCTCAACAAGCAGCACACAACATGCAGTGCGCGCTCTCCCTCAGGTCCGCAACAAGCTGCAGCGTGCGCTCTCCCTCAACTCCGCAATAAGCCGCAGCGTTCGCAAGTAGCGGCTCTCCCTCAACAATCAATGCGTGCAACAAGCAGCACACAACAAGCAACGTGCGCTCTCCCTCAGGTCCGCATCAAGCTGCAGCTCGCGCTCTCCCTCAGGTCCGCAACAAGCTGCAGCGTGCGCTCTCCATTAGGTCTGCAACAAGCTGCAGCGTGCGCAAGCAGCGACTCTCCCTCAGCATGCGCTCTTCCTCAACATGCAGCGCACAACATGCAGTGCACGCTCTCCCTCAGGTCCGCAACAAGCTGCAGCGCTCGCTCTCCCTCAACTCCGCAATAAGTCGCAGCGTTCGCAAGCAGCAGCTCTCCCTCAGCGCGCACTCTCCCTCAACAAGCAGCGTACAACAAGCAGCGCGAGCTCTCCCTCAAGTCCCCAACAAGCTACAGTGCGTGCAAATAGTGGCTCTCCCTCAACAAGCAGCACGTGCAACAACCAGCACACAACAAGCAGCACGCAACAAGCAGCTTGCGCTGTCCCTCAAGTCCACAAGAAGTAGCGCCCGTTCTCCCTCCAGTCCGTAAGAAGTAGTGCCCGCTCTCCCTCCCTCAAATCTAATCGGCAAGGAGCAGCTCCCGCTCTCCCTCAGATCCACAAGGAGCAGCTATCTAGGTTACTCCGCTCTCCAACAGATCCACGAGGAATCTCTACGTATGAAGTCACACGAAAACAGTTATGCCTTAGTGTCCACTCGAATTCACAATTTATAAGCTGATGGTTTTTTATCTCAAAGGAAGAAGAATGTCTAGACGTGCAGGTTATATCCCATTTTTTGTTACATTCATGTCTGCATGTGTATCCCTTTTTGTTTTCCTTATTCCCTTCAAGCATTAGGAAAAGTACTTAGGGATTTCAGTTTAGTAGTACAAAAGATCATGACGGATAGATAACAAAATATAGATAATGTCATCCAAAAATGTTACCATGAATATGGTTTATGATAGAATCTAAAGAAATATAAAAAAGAAAATTTTGATTTGGCATCAAATGCACTTACAAATGTTGAACAATTCCAATAGGCGGCCACCTAGATGAGTGTTAATTCTTGTATGTTTAAATATACCAATTAGGTTAACCAAATTGTTTACATCTTGACAATTTGAACCATCTGAACGTAGCATCTTCCCTAAAGCGATCAATAGGGAAGTTTAATGGTGACAACATGAGTTATTGACATGACTAGTTTGGCATAGTATTGCAAAGAGTCATCAAGGGTCTTAAGTCATCTAGTTTGTCTCCAAACTAGAGTTTTGAAGTCTCTCATTAGTGCTAAAAGTAGTTGGTTTCTCCTTTGTCTTCATCACTATCGTGTATGCTAACAAATGATGATAAACAAAGTTTGTTTGAACTAATTCATCCGGTGAACATTTTGTCATTGGGATATATTATGGAGGATGTACTGTGAAATATTCTTTTTGAAGAAATTAGTCTGGTTATGCTGAATTTAATTCAGTTAGAGGTGCCTTGAGTTTGAGGATATGAAGTAGGTACCGATAATGCTAATTTACCAATATTTTACTAATATATGTGATATTGCTGATACGATAATGTCCAACATTGTCAATTCTGATACAACAAACTATCCGCTTTTAAACCTTTCTTGAAATTTGTGTTTTGCTTGTAGAAGTATTTGAAAAGATGTTCTGTGTATATGGCAAGTCATTGATTTAGGAGTGCATTTTTATACTCTCAAAAAAATTTCACAGTACTTGGTTGACATTTTGACTAACAACTAGATATATTTCTCAGCTGCGCCCATATATGTCTGGAGCTTAAGTTGTGCACTTTATTCAGTAGAAATTATAACAAATCACCAAGAATCACATCGAAATTTTATATTCTATTTTATAAGAATTTATTTACACTCTCATGAAAATTTCATATTAATTGTTGTGATTTTAATCTCAAACTTAATATTTTCTAAGTTGCACAGTATCGGTCTGGAGCATTAGCTATGCACTAAATTGAGAAGAAATTATAAAATTCGCATGAATTGCTTTATAATTTTATATTTTGTTTTAGGAGTGTGTTTTTATACTCTCAAAAAAATTTCACACTAGTTGGTTGACATTTTGACTGACAACTAGATATATTTCTCAGTTGCGCCCATATATGTCTCGAGCTTGAGTTGTGAATTTTATTCAGTAGAAATTGTATTAAATCAATATGAATCATATTGAAATTTTATATTCTATTTTAGGAGAATTTTTTTACACTCTCATGAAAATTTCACATTAACTGGCTGTGTTTTTTTACTTCAAACTTAATATTTTCTCAGCTGCACCGGTATCGATCTGGTGCATTAGCTGTGCACTAAATTGAGTAGAATTAAAACAAATCACCATGCATTAGTTTAAAATTTTATATTTTGTTTTAGGAGTGTGTTTTCATACTTTCAAAAAAAATTCACACTATAGTTGGTTGACATTTTGACTGACAACTAGATATATTTCTCGGCTGCACCAATATCTATCCGGAGCTTGAGTTGTGCACTTTATTCAGTAGAATTGAACCAAATCACCATAAATCACATTGAAATTTAATTTTATTTTTAGGAGAATATTTTTGCACTCTCATGAAAGTATCATATTAATTGGTTGTGATTTTGATCTCAAGCTTAATATTTTCTTAGCTGCACCGGTATTGGTCTGGTGTCTTAGCTGTGCACTAAATTGAGTAAAAATTTTATCAAATCACCATGGATTTATTTAAAATTTTATATTTTATTTTAGGAGTGTATTTTTATATTCTCAAAAAAAATTTCACACTAGTTGGTTGATATTTTGATTGAGAACTAGATATATTTCTCAGCTACACCCATATCTGTCTGGAGCTTTATTTGTGCACTTTATTCAGTAGAAATTGTACCAAATTACTATGAATCACATTAAAATTTTATATTTTTTTATGAGAATTTTTTTATACTCATGAAAATTTCACATTAATTGGTTGTTATTTTAACCTCAAACTCAATATTTTCTCGCCTGTGCCAGTATCGGTCTGGTGCATTAGCTGTGCATTAAATTGAGTAGAAATTGTATCAAATCATCATGAATTTCTTTAAAATTTTATATTTTGTTTTAGATGTGTGTTTTTATACTCTCAAAAAAATTTCACACTAGTTGGTTTACATTTTATTGACAACTAGATATATTTCTCAGCCGTGCCCATATCTATTCGGAGTTTGAGTTGTACACTTTATTCAGTAGAAATTATACCAAACCAGCATAAATCACATTGAAATTTTATATTCTATATCAGGAGAATATTTTTACACTCTCATAAAATTTCACATTAATTGGTTGAGATTTTGCCCTCTAACTTAAATTTGTATTATGTTTTTTGAAGTTTGTTTTGACCATTGTTACTAATGCCTTTAGTTATTATTATTGAATTGCAGTAAAAACTACATGAGCTTGTCATGAGACAAACACAGAATGATGAACCTCAGATGTCTCGTGATGACATATTGCTTCATATACTTTGTGAGAAATCAGGATATTTTCGAGGAAAAAGAGCAGGGAAAAGGCCTCCGAGTAAAAAATCTTGGCAAGATGTTTAGGAGCAAATAGAGAAGGCTATAAGTGATGCCAGAGAGACAATGATTTTTGAAGTGGCTCAAAAAATTAGAGAAAAAGTTCATGCTGAGTCGAATGAGAAATTAAAGAAACAGTTAACTGAGTCAGATGAGAAATTAAAGACACAGCTAGCTGAGTCAGATAAGAAATTAAAGACAAAGTTACAAGAGGTACGAGCTGAAATTAGAGCTAAGATGCAAGCTGAGTTCGAGTCCATGTTTCAAGAGCGGATGGCATCTTTTTTTGGTTCTATATCATAATCAAAATATTGATTTTTATGTGTTTATATGGATTTAATACTTTGCTTCGAACAAAAACAAGTCACAATTTGTGAAATACTGGATCACTTTTCTTATGAATATTTTAGCATGTTCATGTGATTAATTTTAATTTTCTATTATACATCATTGATATATATATATATATATATATATATATATATATATATATATATATATATATATATATCAGCTAATTATAAAACATCTCTTGTGAATATGGTATTTGAAAATATTAATGATTGTATATATTGTATTTTTAACAACTATTTGTATTAGCTATTTAAAGATGCAGTAACAATATGAATAAATCATCACTGATAAATTTATTTGTGACAATTAATGGTGTCACATAATTTGTGTTTTAGCAACAATAAACATTGCTGCAAATTTTAAGTTTTAGTGTTACTATTAAAAACTAGTCACTAATAATTACTTATTTGTGACAATGTTTGTCATCACTAATTTTGTAGTTAATATCATTATATAATATTTTATATACATATAGTGACAAATAGTCATGTCTTATGTGACACGTATTGTTATCACAAATACGATTTAGTAATGACGAACGTCGTCACTAAAGAGTCATAATAGTGACTATGTAATAATTTTTCGGTAACAAGTTTTATTGTCACAAATACGATTTAGTCATGTTGAAAGTTGACACTGAAGAGTCGTAATTGTGACTATATAATAACTTTTTAGTGACAAGTATTGTTGTGACAAAAACTAACTAGTGATGATATCAGTTGTCACAAAAAAAAGTTATAGTGACAATCTAGTTAGTGTTTTGTAACAAATCATAGTTGTCACTGAAAGCTATTTTTAGTGACGGACACTAAAAGTTGTCACAAAAACCTTCAGTAATGGCTACATAAGCTACAATACTTAGTCGTCACTAAACTCGTCACTGAATATTTTCAGTGACAACTTGAAGACGTTCAGTGACGACCTTTGTCGTCACAAAAACCCATATTCTTATATTATATGGAGTCCATCCATCACGAGGTCATACGTTTGAACCTCCTAAGCAACCATTTATGGATATCACTGTGTGAAGAAGCATGAGAGCCCGACATGCCCAACAGGTGTAACAAGAACAACAAGTTGTTGCCCAACTTGCCCGTCACAGAGAACAATATTAGGAACATGTTGAACAAGGGAAGAACAACAAGATGCAGTAGATGAGGCAGCCCAACCAGATGAGGTAACACTCCACACTATAAATGAGTGAACAATAAAATGACAAATGCCTTCACTTCGAGAATGAGTATTCATGAAAAACAGAAAGCCCGAACCGAGCATCGCCAACAATGTCATTATCGTCTACTCACCAATGTATTCAGATGGATGACTAGTGAGGATGTGCCTGTTTCTGCAAATGAGGACAAAGATATGAGCTAGGGGACGATAGGGTTCCACCGGTTTTAAAGACATAAGTGATAATAAGGTCTTCATTAGAGGTGTCATTAATTGATATCAACTACAAAATGGAGTGAGTTTTTTTTAGAACTAACAAAGCCATGTGTATTCTAATCTTAATCTCTTACATTATTTCTTAGTGTATTACTTTCATAGTTTATTTTTGATACACTGAGGACATTGCATAATTTATGTTGGGGTGGGATGGATACAATGTACTTTACTGTATTATAGTTAACTAATAGTTTTTTAAAAAATTCATTTCTTGGAAGTAAAAAAGTTAAATTAGAAAAAAAAGTTAAATTAGAAGTATTTTACATTGCATATTTATGAGATAGATATCTTAATTTTAATGCTTATATGATAAAATTCTTACTAATCTTAATTGAGATTTTAAATCCGACAATAAAATATATGGATATGTTAGTCACAATCAAACCCTCTGTAGTATAAGAGTTATATAACTTATTACTCCTGAAGTTCAAAACTCACACTAAACCCTCCAGAAAAACTAAAGAAGTTTAGTCGGCATCTGGGATTGGGTAACGTGATGCGCACGTGTGGTGAATTGTCTTTTTTGCCCCTGACCAATGTGAGAGGAGAAAGAGGGGAATCGGGTCTTCTCTTCTCCACCATCTCACCTTTGCTTACTGCAGCAACCAACCCAACGGCAAATTCGTAGTTTTTGAGACCAAGATGAAAACCACCAACTGTCATCAAAGATGCTGCCGCCACTACTCATCCTCCTTCTCCTCCTCTTTCTCTCATCATCCATTGCAGGACCCGTGGTCGGTCACGAGATCTCTGCCCTCGTCTCTATCATGAGCTCCCTCTCCACCTTCTCACTGCCTAGGACCCACTCGCCTGTCCCGACCATTGCCATTGGCCTGGCATCACATGCAACCATGCATTCGACCGCGTGACTGCCTTCTAACTTTCTCGTTGGCGCGATCCCACCGGAGATTGGGTAGTGCATGAATCTCAAAGCACTGTACTCCTCAATAGGAATGTTCTCGAAGGGTGGATTTCGGTAGAGGTAGGAAAAATTACAGTGCTTCGAGTTCTTGATGTCTCGAAGAATAGCCTCGCTGACACAATTCTGAGAGTGATCGGGGGGTGCTGATAACTTTCGGTGGTAGTGCTAACAAATTTGGCGGGAGATGCAGAAGAGGTCAATACTTTCATGGGTGCGATTCCGCTAGAGATTCTTGAGATTCCAAGGCTGGAGGTTCTCAGGGCTCCAAGATTGAATCTTGGTGGGAGATTGGTGAGGTTCTAGAACAAATGGTGCAGCTTGAGGGTTTTGAATTTTTGGTTGAATTAAATTACTGGTGAGATTCCTCAATGGCTGGTTGACTGTAGAAACCTCGAGTTCTTGGATCTGAGTTCAAATTATCTGGAGGGTTTAGTGCCTAAAGGATTGGCATTGGATACATGAACTACTTCCAAAAGAAGGGAAAGGAGAGAGAGGGACAGGAGGGAGAAAGGGAGTGAGGGAGTGAGAGAGAGCGACGAGAGGGAGAAAGGGAATGAAGAGGGAGACGAGCATAAAAATGGAATTAAATAAAACGAGTGTAGTTTAGTTTAAAAGTAGTAATATTATCTAACTGGTGACTAATATTTGTACATAAAAGGGAGACTTATCATATATGTATAAAAAATTAAAAAAAATTGAGCCTGGTACTTAGGCAATATACTTCGAAGAAAAATATATAAAGTATATATAATAAATAAAAGAAAGTAAGTGTTAAGTAGTTGGATTCGTGCACCTAGGTAAGCATGTGTATTCACACAAATAATACTTATGGACTTTAACTATAGTCATGAGCTGAGTATCTGGGCATTTGTGCCTCGGTAAGTATGAATGTTCATATGGTAAGCAAGTGCCTACGAAAAAAAAGAACAAAAAAATATAAATATATATGAAAAGAGTTCCTATAGGTTTGATTAGAGTTTGAGACTTGACATGGCTTATTCACATGCTCTCAAGAGTGCATAGGAGAGGATAATTAAAAGTAAAATATATCTAATTTATGATTTAAATGATCAAGAAAAATACAAAAGGGTCTAAGATTATAAGTGATTTATTAAGATTGATATTTTTATAAATATTTGTGAATGTATCTCTAATTGAGGTTGATATGGAAAAGAAGTAAAAACCAAAAAATGTAATAATATAGATAGTTAATAGGATACTAACATTTTTCATTTTGTTTATTTTACAGTGATCCTTATTTTTCTTTTCATTTATTTCTTAATCTCAAACATTTCTTGATGCTTGTGGGTAACATACTGAAAATCCTCATGAGACAACACTCATCCACTAAGGTAATCTAGGGATTTAATGGCTTGTTGCACGTGCTAAGTGTGATCGTGATTCCTGCAAAAGTGAATTAGATTTATTTTTAGGTCATTAGTTTATTTTCTTTAGTTTATAGATTTATTAGGGACTATCAAAACTCAAGCTGGGGATGTGATTTCACTTGAAAAGTGTAATATTTTTAGTTTATTTTGTGCAAGCCAAATCTAGATTTGTTGATTAGTACAAAGAATTAATGAAAAATTATTTTTATTAATCAAATTCCTCATTAAGATCTTTTTTCAGTATTTTCCAATATTTTTGTGAGGTTTTATACGCAAGAAAATCAAAGTATTGAAACGTATCTTAAATGGCAGCTCAGAAGTATGCATTTTCATGAATGAATGTTGACAGCCACTAGCCTGCCGTCGACTTGTTGACTATAAATCATGCTTGAGAACAATTGTCGATAGGCATGTCAAAGGAAACGGCTGTAAATTCCTTTTATGGGGATTTTTAAGAATAATTAAGAGCTTCCTTTTAAATAGAATTCCTATTAGGGTTTGCAAAACTATAAATAGCCAATGAATCACAAATTTTGTGACAATGCTTATGAGAGAACAATAAAGAGTTTTTATAGTTTTAAATTCAAGATTTATTTTTTGTACCCGTTCATAGAAATCAACAAAGGAATCTTTTTCATGGCTATGATTGGAGTTGGATAGGATGGAACAACAAAGCCCAGGTGATTTACTAGTATGTATTCTTATATGCTTATGGATTTTAATTATTTTATGTGGAATTGATATTTTTTGTTCTCTGCTATCTTTGAAAGGATTTAGATATGATATTGAGTCTTTGATTCTTTATAGTTTGACGATATATTCATTGCTTAGGTTTTGATATACTGTAGACTCTTTCGGTAGGTGTACGCTTAGACTTTGAACATTTATTTTTATTATTCATATTGCATTCTTAGATATACTCAAAATTCATATAGGATTAACTGGGAGAAATTAGATAAATTATTAAATTCACAACTTTATATATTTTTAACTTAAACGAATTATTTTTCGGTTGTAGGAAGACCACGTGATCTATGCAACTAATAAAAAAATATTAATATATCTAGTAAATTATCGTATGGGGAACTACATGTATCTGACCAAGAATTTTAATATAAGTAAATTTTATTTTTTTAACTTAAGATTAGTTAATAAAAAAATCTGATCTTTTTAGTTCTGCAATTTATTCTAGTGTCACACAATTAATAAATGATCCTCAAGAGAATGATCTTGGGTTACTATCCTTGTACTACTTGTCGATCTCTTGCATTTGGTAGTATATGATTTAGATCGCTATCAGTACTATTGCTAGACCCCTTCTTATTTTCTTGTGTAAGATGTGCAGTTTAAAATTAAACATGCCAAACAACTTTCAAAACCCTCAAGAAGATACTCATCACCATGCCAATAATGTAACCTCTAGACTGATCACTTCCATTCGTGATCATGTGTGATGCAAGCGACTATACAATTGGAGTTGTACTAGGGTAATGAATAAATAAAAACCCTACATCGTCTACTATACTTGCAAGACTCTCAATGATGCTAAGATGAAATATACCACAATAGAGAATGAGGTTCTAGCTGTAGTTTTTGCTCTTGATAAATTTGTTCATATATTTTGCACTTACATGTTGTTTATACAGATCATTCAGCACTCAATATCTTTTGTCAAACAAAAATTCAAAGCCACAACTAATTCAATGGATGCTACTGCTTCAAGAGTTTGATCTTGAAATTAAAGACAAAATGGAAGTAGTGAATGTAGTTGCAGGCTATTGCTCTTGACTAACCTTTGATAACGACAATCTACCAATTAGAGACTCATTCCCTAATGAGCAGCTATTTTCAATTAGGACAACTTCCTAGTATGTCGATATTATTAATTTTTTTATCGTAGGTGAAATGCCGAATCACTGGAGTGCTCAGATCAAATAATTAGGCATTGTGTGCCTAATAATGAGATTAAAATCATCATTTCTTTCTGTTACGCAAAAGCAAGTGAAAGCAACTTTTCATTTGAAAAGATGGTAGTTAAAATATTCTAATGTCTTTTTATTGGCCTACTATATTTAGATACGCATATGAATTTTGTAAACGATGTGAGACATGTCAAAAACTAGGAATGTTAACCAGAACAGTGATATGCCTCTAATACCCATACTTACAATTGAGATATTCGATTGTTGGGACATTGACTTCATAGGACCATTTCTTATTTCTAATGGATATATTTATATCCTCGTAGAAGCTGCAGCACGTAAAAAAAATGATCAACAAACTATTATTAAATTTTTAAAGGAACATATATTGTCCATATTTGGAGTTCTTAAAGCCACAATAAGCATTGGGGGTTCTCATTTCTGCAACAAAGCCTTCGAAAATTTAATGAATAAGTATCATATTATGCACAAAATTTCTACATCTTATCACCCAGAATCAAATTTACAAGTTGAACTAGCCAATAGGAAAATCAAACAAATACTAGAGAAAATGATTAATCCGTCTAGAAAAAGATTGGTTGTTTAGACTGATCGATACTTTATGAGCTTACCGTACCATATAAAAAACACTCTTAGGCATATCTCCATTTAAAATAATCTAAGAAAAAGCTTGTCATTTTCCTATAGAGATAAAGCATAACGTGTATTGAGCAATCACATATTTTAATCTACATCTCAATTTAGCTGGCCTATTATAAAAGCTAAAAATAAATGAATTAGAAGAGATAAGACGTGATGCATATGACAATTCATACATTTCAGAGGAGAAAATGAGAATTTGTAATGATCACCATATTAAACATCGTGTTTTTCATCCTTCTAACAAAATATTCCTATATGATTCATCCCTTCATCTATTACTAGAAAAATTGTGTTCACAATGAACATGACTGTTCATAGTTAAAACTGTGTATCCACATGGAACAATCGATATTGAAAATCCAAAGAATGGTCATATGTTCAAAGTAAATGGAAAACAATTGAAGCACTACTTGGAATTTCCTGAGCACTCGGAGGGATCTCACGATCTAGTGGATCCTCTAACATCTCGTTGTTATGAGCTAAAAAGAGACAATGTATATTATTGTATATTATGTACTAACAATTTTGTTTTGCAGTTGTTATGTCAATGAGTGTCATACGAAGGTAATTACTAAGCAGTTTCTTGTATATTTTATTTGTTCTTGATGAGTTAAATAGATATATCAATTCATTGAGGACAATGTGCATTTCAAGTTGGGGGATTTCTTATAAAGATAACTTTGTTTGGATACTCATGATGTTTTCAATGATTTCGTAAATTTTTTTCTTTTGCTTAGAACTAATCTTAGTTTTTATTGCTAATCTTAGAATTAGGAACTAACTTCGAGTTTAGAATTATGAATTAACATTTAAAATTTAGAAATAAGATTAGTCTAGGAACTAATAATAATAATAAAAATTTTGACTTGACACAGGTCTTAACAGAGGACGGTTGTCGAAATGGCTACTAACAGTGGGTCCTTACAGAGCAAAAATATGCTTTGCCCGTGAGCGGCTATCGAAGCTACTGTAGAAGTAGTTGTCGACAGCCATCGACAGTGAGCCCCAATTATAAATAGATCTTTGAGTTTCTTTTTCTTCACAACCAAACATTCACCTCCATCCTATAGCATTAAAGATTGAAAATCTCTCCTTTGAAAACTAAAACTATTCCCACGCATTTTCTTTTAAATTTCATCGATCTTCAAGCAAGTAAGTTTTCTTCTCTTTAAGTTTTCATTGAATTGTTCTGCATAAAAAGTTGATTTTTGTCTCAAAAACCTAAATCTATGATTTATATTGATAAATTTGAGTAAGTTGAAATTAGATCTTTACATCTTAATAGATTTGGGATCGTTTAGCAAATTTATAAGGATTTTTGATGAAGTTCATGGAATAATTTAAATTACATGCTAAAATCAAGGGTAAAAGAAATAAAAATCTTAACATTTTAGCATAATGGTTCATGGGTTGCTTGAATAATTATCATATATCAAATTAATACACTAATAGTAAAATTAAAGTAGAGTTTGATAACTTTTAAAAGAGGAATGGAATTGGAAAAATATGGAATTATGTAAATGAAAAAGGGAAAAGAAAAGAAATTAAATAGCATAGAATAGTCTTATAAAATGTATCTGTTAAATTCATGCATGATTTTTGGAGAAGTAATATTATCATGTTAATTTGTATATTTTCTAATTAGTTTTGCATAATGGGACCAAGAAAGCTGACTGCTTCAAGGAGACCAAGAGTAAAATCCTTAGGCCCATCTTCTCCACAGAGATCAAGAGCTACGAAAGCAAATAAGAATATTTTGGAGAAGTATGAAGATTTTAAACTTTGGCCCACACGTGAAGTCGATTACTCAATGGTACATGAGAACTTTGTCTTTAGAGCACAGATGCAGGCTGAAGAATTAGAAGCATATGCGAGGTACAAATACATGCCGACATGTAATGAGATCGTGCTTGGGTTCTACAATAATATGCAATTGGCACTTGGGGATCAATATGGATACTTCATAGTAGAGGCAAGTAAATGCCATTCATGTGACAAAAAATTTTGAGAGCAATTCCTATACTTGATGTGTCTACGGAGCACCCATGCTTTGTCGATATTGTGAATGAGATACCAGGTGGCTCCCATTGGTTCAAAGAGCTCTACGAAAGCTTGAGTAATGTTGCACTCAATGAGACTTACTTGAAAGTGGGCTTCGTTAGAGAGGAGTATGTCCTGGTAAGCCTATTTATTAAATATAATATCCTACCATCCTCTGCAATAATAGAATTATATTCAAGGGACGTGGTGTTATTGAATCAGGCACCCATTCGATATCACATCTATCATGTACTTCACCATTGTTCAATGCATGAGTCAAGCCCATGAGTGTATTCGGCATTAGTAATTTGCAAAGCCCCACTTAGTTCTACTATCTGTAATAATATAAATGATCATAAACAATAGAGTCCATCCATCTCAACATGGCACATTTGAAAATCTTATGCAACCATTTATGGATACAACAGTGCGAAGAAGCAGGAGTGCTTGACACACCCAGCAGGTACAATTGCCCCACCTACCAGTCACAGAGAACAAGATCAGGAACATGGAGAGCAAGGGCAAGAACAAGGAGATGCAACAGATGTGGCAGCCAACTAGAAGAGATAGCACTCCAAACACTAAATGAGTCGATCATAAGAATAACAAACACATTCAATGCAAGATTCCAAGTCATCGAAGAATAGCAAGCCCGAACTGAGCATCGTTAACAACATCAATATTGGCTTCTCATCAAAGTATTCAGATGAATGGTTAGTGAGGACGCTCCTATTCTGCAAATGAAGATGAAGGAATGAGTTAGGGGACCACAGGGTTTTGTCGGTATTAAAGACGCAAGCAACAAAAAGGTCTTCATCAGAAGCATCATTGATATCCACTATAAAGGTAGTGAGTTTTTCTTTAGTGAACCATCAAAGCCAGGTGTTTTCTAACCTTAACCTCTTATATTATTTCTTAGTGTATTATTTTCATATTTATATTCTTGATGCACTGAGAACATTGCATAATTTAAATTGGGGATGCGATAGATGCACTGTCTTAAATGCATCATAATTAACTAACATAAAAAAAATTTCAAATTTTTTTTGTTTCTTTGAAGTAAAAGACAAGATTAGAAGTACTTTACATTGCATAATTATGATATTGATATCTTAATTTTGATGTATATATGATAGTAGTTAGATAATCTTAATTGGGATTTTAAATCCGACAATATGATAAATGGATACTTAAGACTAGAATCAAATATGCACTCTGAACACTTACATGATGAGTCATAAAATGTTGATAACAAAGAGAAAATTTAAAAGGAAGGTCTATTATATTTATATATATATATATATATATATATATATATATATATATATATATATATATATATATAGAGAGAGAGAGAGAGAGAGAGAGAGAGATAACAAAAAGAAAGTTAGCTTGGTATTAAGATAATATACATCGGATATTAAAATTCATATAGGAAATAAATAAAAGAAAGTAAATGTTAAGTAGTTGGTTTCATGCACCTCGATAAGCATGCTTATTTACAGAATGATACTTATGGACTTTTATTATAGACATTCGCTAAGTAATTGGGCATTTGTGGCTCGGTAAGCATGATTGTTCACATGAAAAACAAGTGTCTATGAAAAGAAAATAATAAAAATATATATGTTAAGGGTTTCTTTAAGTCTGATTGTAGTTTGAAATGTGACAAGGATTATATACATGCTTACAAGAGTGCATAAGAGAGGATAATTGAAAGTAAAAGTACATCTACGATATAATTTAAATGATTATGATGGATACATAAGGGTGTTAGATTATAAGTGATTTATTAATGTTGACATTTTCATAAATACTTGTGCTTGTATCTCTAATTGAGTTTGATATGGAAGAGAAATGAAGGGCAAAAAATAATATAGATAGTTAATAGTATTATACTAACATTTTTTATTTTACACTTATCCATTTTTTCTTTTATTTATTTCTTGAACTCAAATTTTTTTTAATGTTTGTTGGTAACATTACTGGAAACTCTCACGAGACAATACTAACCACTAGAGTAACTTAGGAGTTTAAAAGATTGTTGCACGTGCTAAGTGCAATCGTGATCCGACGAAAGTGAGTTAGGATTTATTTTATATTTTTAGTAAGGTCTTTAATTTATTTTCTTAGTTTATAAATTTGCTAGAGACTAGCAAAACACAAGTTGGAGGGTGTGATTACGCTTTAAAAGTGTAATTATTTTGGTTTACTTTATGCAAACGTAATTCAATTTTGTTGATTAATGAAAGAAATTAATAAAAATTTATTTTTATTAATTAAATTCCACATTATGATGTTTTTATAGTGTGTTCTATTGTTTTTGTAGAATTTTATATGTAAGGAAATCAAAGTATCAAAGCGTATCTCAAATATCATTTCAAAACTATAAATTTACAGGTCTGACTGTCAACAGCCAACAAGTAGCTGTCAATAGCCGTCGACTATGATGAACTCGGGGGCTGCTGTCGATAAAGCTATCGAAGGGGGAAGCTGTAGATTGTAATTTTTGTAGAATTTTGAAGGAATTTAGAGTTTTCTTGTAAATAAAATTCCATTTTGGATTTTGTAAGGCTATAAATAGTCGATGTAACTCAGATTTTGTAACGTTTGGAGAGAGAGCATTTAGAATATTGAATAGTTTTTAGATTCAAGATTTAGTTTTTGTACTCATTTAAAGACTCAATAAAAGAATTCTTTTTCTCATTATTCATGGTTATGATAAGTATGAATGGCTAAATTCTTGAGTTGGTTCAGATGGAATAACAAACTCTAGGTAGTTTATATGTCTGTGATTTTCTATGCTTATTGATTTTAATTAATTTATATGAAATTCATATATTTGATTCTCTGCTTTATTTGAAAGACTTAAAATATGATTTTGAATCTTTGATATTTTATTGTCTGACAATATATTCGTTGCTTAGTTTTTAATATACCGTAGACTTTTTAAGTACAGTGTATACTTATACTTGGAACATTTATTTTTGTTATTCATATTGCATGCTAAGATAAACTCGAAAATCATATAGGATTAACTCAGAGAAGTAATTTAAAGTATCAAGTTGGGAACTTTATATATTTTGTGTTTTATTTATTTATTTTTTCGTTGTAAGAAAACTACGTGATTTATGCAACTTAGGTATAAAAGTATAAAACATTCAGTAAATTATCCTATGAAGGAGTTACATCTATCTAACCAAAAATTTTAATTAAAATAAATTTATATCCTCATTAATTTAGTCATAGTTTTTAGTCGATAAAAATCGAACTTTTATTTCCTTTTAGTTCCATAATGTTTCTTAGTGTCACACAATAACAAAACGATACTCGAATGATTTTGGGTTACTACTCTTGTACTACTTATCGATTTCTTATACTTGGAAATGTACGATTTAGATCGCAGTCACTGAGGACACTGTGTCATTTAAGTTTGGGGGAGGATAGATAAAGTTTACATTACTGTATCATATATATCACAACTAACTAATTAGCATATAAAACGTATAATAATTAAAAACTTTCAAAATTTTTCATTTTTTTGAAGTTAAAATTAAGATTAGAAGTATTCTATTTGGTATATTAATAAGATTGATATCTTAATATTCATGCTTATATGATAATAGTTTTTATGTAATCTTGATAGTGAATTTAAATCCGACAATAAGATATATAGATACTTAAGATTTGAGTCAAATATACACTCTAAGCACTTACACAATGAGTCATGAAGTGTTGATAATAAAAAAAAAAAAATTAAAGGAAGGCATACTTATATAAATATGTATATGTTTAAAGAAAAAAAGGAAGTGAGCCTAGTATGAAGGCAATATTATTCACAATATATATATATATATATATATATATATATATATATATATATATATATATATATATATATATATATAATGTATATAATAAATAATAAATAAGGGAAAATAAGTTTTAAGTAGTTGGGTTTGTGCACCTCGGTAAGCTTGCATATTCACATGAACGATAGTTATGGATTTTTATTATAAACATTAGTTGAGTAACTGAGTATTTGTGCCTCAAGAAGCATAAGTGTTCACATGAATGGCAAGTACTTATAAAAATAAACTATATACATTATACATAGATACACACATACACACACAAACACATATGAAATGGGTTCCTACAGGTTTGATTGGAGTTTGGAACTTGACAAGACTCATATACACGATGACAAGACTGCACAGGAGAGAATAATTGAAAGTAAAAGTATATGTACGATATGATTTAAATTATCTTGATATATGCATAAAGATATTAGACTATAAGTGATTTGTTAAGGTTGATGATGAGTGCCATATGTTGCATATTTATAACCTCCATATTATCTATTTTTGTATTTAAATAATACTACTCGGATATTTTTAGTGTGCTTTTCAAGTAAACCTATTCCTATAAGGAGATGACATAAACGCAGAGGCGGATTAGAAAATCAAGTCTAGAAAAGAGTTAAAAGTTAGCAAAACTACAAGACTATGATGCTGCAGATAGTCAAAGTTCAATACAGTCATCAAAATTAAAAGAACAAGATAAGAGACTCAAACAGAAGAAAATCCAGAAGGAAAACCTAGAGTTTTGCCGCTATTTGGCGGCATTAGCCGCCAATTGGCAGCAAAGAGGGGCCCACTCTAGGTGAAATTTCTATGGGGCTTTGATGTAATTTTTTAGTTTTGCACTTGTATTCAAATTAGAGTTTGATTTTTTGAAGTCTATATATTGGTCGTATCCTTGTAACCTAGGGTTTCATAGAACATATAGGATATAATTTTATCCTCGTAATTATAAATAAAATTAGGGTTTTCCGAAGGGGTGACGGCCGTCATACCAAACTCCAGAGGTATTTTTTACTGTTCATAAATTAGTCTTAAGTAATTTTCTTTTAAATGCTTTCTAGTTTAGATAAATATTACTTTCTAGATTAGATTTCCTTGCTTTCATAAATAAAAATAGGATTTTGCTACCTAGAACTATGAGTAAATAATTTACTTTAGCCATAAGATGGAGATGAAATTAGTTTAATAGATCTAACATGGATTTATCTCATCTTCTTCCTAAAAAAAATAAAGTCATAATTTTTCTATAAACAAATAAAAAATAGATTTCATAAATCATAATTCTTTAATAGATTATACTTAATTCATAAGTTGATAATCTATACTTAGATAGGATTTGGAATTCATATTCTTTGTTTTAATTTATAAAATTATTAACAATATTTTTTTTTATAAATAAATTGAAGAGAATAAACTTGTAAATATAATTTCTTTGATAGGTTATACTTAAGTTTAGTTTTTTATAGCCTATGCTTATATTAGGGTTTGAAGTTTACTTTTTTACTTTTGTTTATAAGATTATCTACTAGATATAATTTATTTTTAAGAAACATATTATCTTTGATGATCTTTACTTGCACATTACTTGATAGGTCATACTTAGGGGCATTTAATTAAAAGCAAATTAAAAGATCACCTTTTTAATGTATTACTTGATCGTGCATAATTAAAAAGTTAAGAAGAAAGAGATAGCTCATTGTTAGGCTATTATTCTAATGGATTCAAAATCCTAGGCTAAATTTTAGGACTTAGAACTGATCCTCTCAATTAAAAGTTTCATAGTTAACTTGATAGAATTAAAGAATTAGTGAGAATAGCAAAACACTTTAGATCGCTGTGGGAACGACCTGTATAGTGCTACACCGATACTGTGCACTTGTAGTGGAATTATCACATCAAGTTTTTGGCGTCGTTACTGGGGATCGACGATGGTTTTTTTGCTTTTTCTAACATTTTACAGGTTAACAGTGTGTGTTGAGTGTGCAAGGATCTGGAAGTTCAGATACATGATGCAAAAAGGGGCAAGAAAAGTCTTAGGATTAAACTGCAAAAATCAGAGAGCAAAACTCTCTGGTTTTGCCGCTAAATAGCATCAATTACCACTATTTAGCGGCTCTTTTGGTGAATTTCTCCCCCTTTTTTCTCTGATTTTATATTTTGGGTCCTTGGTTCTGTACAAAAATAAAAAAAAATTTAGAACTTATAGGACATCACATTTTTCTTTGATCACATTTCTTCCACCGTTTTATTATCACCACACCTCACTTCTTGCATTAGTTTACGAAATTCACGCATCCACTCACGGTCGCTGGTTCATGCCACATTGGACCCATGATCAATTTGGTAGACTAGTGAGATCAAATTTGTTAATGGGAGATAAGATGGACCAACTGATCCCGATCCTTCAGGATCGATGTTAATCATTGTGCACATCACTACCATCATGCACAAAACTTTCACACGCAGTGGGTAATCACTATGAATTAAAGCCGCAGTACATTAGCATTCTTCCTAAATTTCCTGATTCTGATTATGAGGATGCATATCACTTTATCAGTGAATTTCAGGAAGTGTGTGTGATGATTAAACTACAGCACTTGTTGGAGGATGCAATTAAGCTCCGCTTCATTCTACTCGCTCTCAAAGATAACGCCAAGAAGTGGTTGTACAGTATGCCTACAGATTCAATCAAATAAATCAATTCCATCAAATGCTGGGAGAACCCTTTTATAAATACTTAAAATGGTTCAAAGATCTATTAGCTCAATACCCCCACCATTCAATAGAAAAGTGCATTTGTGTCAAATTATGTATGAAGAACTCGATTACACATCCAAAACTCTTCTTGAGTCCATGTGTCAGGGGGTGTTTATGAGAAAGAATGAGGATGAAGTATAAAACTTCCTTGAGGACCTATCATGAAAAACTATGCACTGGGAGAGTCCCGCTGAGAAACCCAGTGTATCAACTTTTGCACATAAGGGTGGGATCCATAGCGTCGACAGCTCTATAACTACCGAAACTAAAATTGCAGCCCTTATGAGGAGAATTGAGGCATTGGAGACTCCTAGTGCTCAACTGATTGGTCAAGTAAATCAAATTTAAGTTCCTACATGTTTTAATTGCGGAACTCCTAATCATGTTATGGAGGAGTGTCCATTATTAATGAATTCTAAGGGTCCCATAATTGAGCAGGCTAATGCCTTGTATCAACAACCTATGAACAATTCTTACGCTCCTACATACAATATTCGCTAGAGGAACCATCCAAATCTCTCATGGGATCAAGGGTAATATAAGGTGGGCCCTAATCCTAACATGCAATCTCTAACCAATGGTCAGTTTCCAAGAACAAAAGTGGGCTCTTATCAACACTCAAATACTTCAAATCAAGAGAATAACCAGAATAGACCACCTATACATAATCAATCATATCCACATCAGGGGTCTAATAATGATTATGACAGACGACTAATAACACTTGAAAGGGATGTAGGGAACCTTTCAAGACGATGCCCAATTTAGACACGCAAATGAAAAATTTAATAAAAATGTCTACTGACTTTATACAATGAAACGACCAACAATTTCTTGCAAATTCTCAGTCGATCAAAAATATAGAGCATCAGATTGGACAGTTAGCCATACAACTGAGTGAGCGGGGGCTGGGTATCTTTCCGAGCCAACCAATAATGAACCCCTACTCTAGCTCATCTTAGTCTATTTCATCCCATGTTCACCAATGCAATTCTATTCACACGCTCAGATCTGGCAAGTAAGTGGACAATAATATAGCCATGCCCTCTAATCTCACTCCTACTATTTCGCAAGCTGCACCATTTTTTCCATCTCTTTCTCCACATCTATCTCCATCACCTCCATTACCGTCACATGCTCATTTGGAAGAACATATTCCTAAGCCGAAAGCACTATATCCCAATCGGCTTAGGAAACCTTTACCACAAATAGAGAAGATTCTTGAAATATTTTAGTAGGTGAAGATTAATATTCTACTCCTTGACATTATACAACATATTCCTACTTATGCCAAGTTTCTCAAGAATTTGTGTACTAAGAAACGAGCAAGAAACGTTCCTGAGAAAGTTTTTCTTGCTACAAATGTATCGCAAATCCTCTCTAACTCCTTGCCTGTCAAATACAAAGATCCAGGTTTCCTCACAATCTCATGCAACATTGGAAACACTACATTTGATAGGGCGTTGCTTGATTTAGGAGCAAGTGTCTACTTGCTTTCTTACTCTATTTATCAGCAACTGGGGTTAAGGAAATTTAAACTTACCAAGGTCACACTACTGATCGTTCGATCATGAGACCACTTGGTATAGTTGAAGATGTGCTTATTAAGGTCGGTGAGTTCACCTTTCCCATAGACTTCATTGTCTAAGAAACTGAACCGATTTTCAATCTACAGAATCAATTTTCTGTTAACTTGTGTAGACCATCAAATGCATTAATTGATTGCAGAAGTGGCCTCATGAAGCTATCATTTAGGAATATGATCGTGGTATTGAACATAATCAATATGGATGTTCACACAACAAGCTCCCACATTGAGGTAAATATGATTTACAGTTTGCACCCTCATTATACCACTTGCATGGATGATGAATTCTTATTTGAGCAAATTTTCGAAAATGAGCTCATATTATTAGATGAATTAGCACATACTGACTCAATGTATAATGATAGTTGTGCAAGTGTGCCATTGATTTATGAGCAAACTTTTGAGAATTTGCTTGCAGAGGAGCATGCATTACTTCGTGAGTTGGAAGGGCCACCACCACATTCACTTGATCATAAAGCACTCTTCCCACCTCACGATATTTCTTCATTTATGCTTGATACTAACGATGATTGGTAGGTTTATAATGAAGAATTATTTAACCCAATTATTAATACTTACATGTTACAAAGAAAAAGTGAGGGTGACATAAGAGACAGACAGGTAATTTAGTGACTTGTAGGAGGATGATGAGATACAATAATACACCCACTTCACGTTTAAAATGCACACAGTATGAAAGTGGAAAGCGATCGAGAGGTTGTAACTGCTTTCCATGCATTAATAGGGCAATGATGTCGAGATCGTAACTTTTTACGACTCTCATTATTTGTATAGTATTTATACAATAGTTTTCATATTTATTTTACCACCCTTGGTTCGTGTATGAGGGCATACACGAGTTTAGGTGTGGGGAAGCGGGTTAGGGCATTTTCTTGGTATTTTTCAAGAATTTTTATTTTTTCAGAATTTTTATTTTATTTTTATATTTTTGGGTTTCTTTATTTTACACTTCGGTAATTTTTAGAGTAACTAACTAACTAATTTTTTTTAAAAAAAATAAAAACTGAAAAAAAACAAAATTAAATATATATATATATATATATATATATATATATATATATATATATATATATATATATATATATTCATCAATAGATCAACCTAATTACAAATAAAAGAATAAATTTAAATTTGAAATTAGATAGGAGAGTAGATTGGATGATACACTCAGAATTTTATGAAAAATATTAAAATATGAAAAATAAATACTACTAATAGTAATTTTGAGATAGGTATACATATATTTTTCACTACACAATAGTTGATTAGGTTAAGGATAAAGATGATAACGATTGAGTAGTTTTCTCTCTCTAAACAAGAAAAATGAAGAAAAAAAAATAAGTGTGAGCCTGCTATTAAGGCAATAGCCTCAGAAAAAAAAGGGATGAGCCTAATATTAAGATAATAGTCTCAAGAGAGAAAAAGGGGTGCGCCTAGTATTAAGGCAATAGCCTCAAGAGTGAAAAAAGAGAATGATCCGAGTAATTGGGTACTTTGCTCCTAAGTAAGCGTAAATATTAGCATAAAAGGTAAAATATTCTTTAAAAATGTTATGAGAGAGGAGATGAATCATGAGTTAGAGTTGGAATTCAATACCGAAGTAAACTATCACACGTGCACGTAGATGTATAGGAGCCAATAGATTGGGTACTGAAAAATAAGATTTAAATTTTTGATTAAAATGATAAGTGTATCTGATATGACTCTTGACTTGAAAATTGATAATCTAAATGTGTTCTTGAGTTTGTATATTAGCAAGATTAATTGAAGAAAATATCGTTAAAATAATTTTCTTTCTTTTGCATAAAATTTTTATTTTTTTATTTTTGGTTATCCTTATTTTTTTTTTATTTCTTAATCTAGCCTTTTCACAAATTTTGTGGGTATATTCATTGCAAACCCTCACGAGATACCACTCGTCCACTATGATAGCATAGGAGTTTAAAGGCTTGTTGCACGTGCTAAGTGCAATCGCGATTCCTGCGAAAGTGAGGTAGGATTTTCTTTTTCTCTTTAGGTTTATTTTTTTGTTGAGGACTAGCAAAAGATAAGTGTGGGGGTGTGATGAGTGCCATATGTTGCATATTTATAGCGTCCATATTATCTGTTTTTATATTTAAATAATACTACTAGGGTATTTTTATTGTGCTTTTCAGGTAAACCTATTTCTATAAGGAGATGGCGTAAACACAGACCCGGATTAGGAAACCAAGTCCAGAAAAGGGTTAAAAGTGAGCAAAACTACAAGACTATGATACTGTAGAGAGTCAAAATTCAATACAGTCATCAAAATAAAAAAAAAAAACAAGACAAGAGACTCATGCAAAAGAAAAACCAAAAGGAAAATTTAGGGTTTTGCCACTATTTGGCGGCATTAGCCGCCAATTGGTGGCAAAGAGGGGCCCACTCTGGGTGAAATTTCTGTGTGGGCTTTGATGTAATTTTGCAGTTTTTTACTTGTATTCAAATTAGGGTTTGATTTTTCGAAATGTATATATTGGCCGTTTCCTTATAATCTAGGGTTTCATAGAAGATATAGAATATAATTTTGTACTCATAATTATACATAAAATTAGGATTTGCCGAAGGGGTGACGGCCGTCATACCAAACTCTAGAGGTATTATTTACTATTCATCAATTGTTCTTAAGTAATTTTCTTTTAATTGCTTTCTAGTTTAGATTAATATTGCTTTCTACATGAGCTTTCCTTGCTTTTATGAATAAAAATAGGATTTTGCTAACTAAAACTATGAGTAACTAATTTGTTTTAGCCATAGAATGTAGATGAAATTAGTTTAATGGATCTAATATGGATTTATCTCAACTTCTTCCTTAAGAGAAATAAAGTCATGATTTTTCTATAAACAAATAAAAGATAGATTTCGTAAATCATAAGTTTTTGATAGATTATGCTTAATTCATATTTTGATAATCTAATTCATATTTTTTTTTGTTTTTATTTATAGAATTATTAACAAGATTTTCCTATAAATAAATTTAAGAGAATAAACTTGTAAATCTAATTTTTTCGATAAGTTATACTTAAGTTTAGTATTTTGATAGTTTATGCTTAAATTAGGATTTGAAGTTTATTTCTTTGCTTTTATTTATAAAATTATCTACTAGATATAATTTATTTTTAAGAAAGATGTTATTTTTGATGATCTATACATGCATATCACTTGATAGGTCATATTTAGGAGCACTTGGTTAAAATCAAATTAGAAAGATCACATTTTCAATGTGTTACTTGATCGTGCATAATTAAAAAGTTAAGAAAAAAGAGATAGTTCATTGTTAGGCTATTATTCTATTGGATTCGAAATCCTAGGCTAAACTTTAGGACTTAAAATTTATCCTCTCAATTTAGAATCTCATAGTTATTTGATAGAACTAAAGAATTAGTGAAAATAGCAAAATACCTTAGATCCTTATAGGAACGACCTGTATAGTGCTACACTGATACTGTGCGTTTACAGTGGAATTATCACATCAGTTGATATCTTTATAAATATCCATAGCATGTCTTATGGAGCTTGATATGGTAAAGAAATGAAAAGCAAAAAAACAAAGTTAACAATAGGATATAACCTTTTTCTTTTTCCTTTTTTTTATATAAACCGATATTTCTTGATATTTGTGAATAATATCAGTGGAAACTCTCACGAGACAACACTCGTCCACTAGGGTAATCGAGAGGTTTAACGGCTTGTATGTGCTAAGTGTAATAGTGATTCCAACAAAAGTGAGTTAGGATTTATTTTCTTTTAGTTTTATTAATCTGATAATTTTGCTAGGGACTAGTACAACTCAAGGTTATGGTGTGACTACGAGTAAAAAGTGTAGTTATTTTAGTTTATTTTATATACTTGAAATCTGATTTTAGTGATTAATACAAGAAATTAATGATAAATTATTTTAATTAATCAAATTCTCCACTTTGATGGTTTTCTAATGTTTTATAATAATTTTGTAGGGTCCTATATGCAAGAAAATCGAAGAATCGAAGCATATCTCGAAAATCAGCTCAGAACTGTGAATTTACAGGTTTGGTTATCGACAGCTTCCTATTGGCGGTCAACAGACATCGATTGACATGCAACCCGAGAGCAGCTGTCCAAGCAGATTTGGAAAGCTAGGACTGCAAAGTTGATTATTAAGGCTTTGTGGAAAGAAAAGAGACTTTTCCTTTAAATAAATTTAAGGATTTTGTGAGGCTATAAATATGCAATGTAATTCCGAATTATGTACAAAATGAAGTAATAAAAGCAATTTAGAAGATATTAGAGATTTTAGTCTTTATACTCTTTCCTAGAATCAATTAAAGAATTATTTTTTCTTTATCTATGGCTAGATAGGATGAGTAAGAGTAGCTAAATTCTTGTATTGGATCAGATGAGATAACAACCCCTAGAAAATTTATTGGTATGAGATTTATTTGCTTATTATGTTAAATTGTTTTACGTAAAATTTATCTTTTTGATCCCCTATTATCTTGTTAGGTTCTAGATATGATTTTGAGTCTTTAATAGTTTAACATTTGACGATATATTTGTTGCTTAGTTTTTGATATACCGTAATCTCTTTTGGCACGGTGTATGATTAGACTTTGAACATTTATTTTATCTATTCATATTTCATGCTTAGATAAACTCAAAATTCGTATAGGTTTAATTTGGGAAAGTTATACAAATTATTAAGTTTACAACTTTGTTTGGCTTATACTTTAAAGATATATTTTCCAGTTATAAGAAAACTATGCGATCTATGAGACAAAAATAAATAAGCATAAACACATTCAGTAAATTGTTCTACTAGGAACATAATCTATATGACCAAACTTCTTTATTTTAAGTAATTAAAAACCTTCAATCTTAAGTTTTAGTTAATAAAAATTCAATCTTTCTTTGTAATTCCGTAATTTATTTTTCTTTAGGATCTAACATAATAATAAAAATGATCCTTGAGACAATGGTCTTGGGTTATCACCCTTTTACTATATATTGATCTCTTGCACTTGGGAGTGTGCAATTTAGATTACAGTTCTATAACGGAATACAAAATTTTATAGTAATCAATGGTGTGTTGATACAATTTCTACCCAATAAAATACACAATGCGCATACCGGATTAATATTGGTGCAATTGAGAAAAATGTTTAGTTGGAGTTCGAAATGTGATAAATAAATTTGAAATTTTTATGAGACTAGAGCACTTTTCAAATTTCACGAAGAGCTGATTGTGCCAGAGTACGTCAGAATACTGCCTTCGTATGTGTAACATTTTCTTTGACGTGTGCGGCTACATACCACAATGTCATCAAGATGCACAACCATGAATGCGTCGCTGATCACTGTGTTAAAAAATGACATGAAGTTGGATATGAGTAGATGTTGTTGGTCGAAAACAAAACGTCTCTCATTCACAATGGAACAGAATGGAATGGTCTCGCTCGATGCTTTTCTTTTGTGTATTTTCATATTCAGGGTCTAGGCAAAGCTCGTCGAAATTTCGAAACTCGCGCTTTGGTGTTTCGAGCAACGGGAACAATCATCACCCTAAAGAGCAAACAACCGTCGCTAACACATACGCACCAAGAAGCAGACAAAAAAGAAATCTGACAAAGAGAAGCCGAAGGAGAATCTTCAACTGCGCCCGAGGCTCGACGAGGCCGTCGTTGGATAGGCTCTGACTATTGAAACTATACAGTCTAAAAGAAAGAGTCTTCTGTTCCTCTTCTCCTCAATTAGGACGGTAAAGACTGATCACGGTAGTTTGAAAGAGAGAAAGAGTGGAGTTTCGAAAACGAGAATCATATATTTTCTCATTGATTTTTATGAGTAAGAAAAAACTGATGACGCACCCACTACACACCACACACTCAGACGACGGGAGTGGTCCTTCCTCCATCGAAGAGCCACGTATCCAGGGTTGACCACATCATTACTCTTTTTATCGATGGTGTGGCCACGGCCTTAATTTTGTCAGTCGTTGATTCGAAATTCTGTGGGTTTCCCTGTAATAGGAAGATCTGCGAGAACTCTTATGCATATCTTACCATTTCTTCAGAATTATCAACTCATAGCATGATGGAATTGTCCGATTATAGCCCGATGCCAGCTTCAATGGCTAGATGGGGTAAGCTCGGAAAGTTGAAGTGGAGAACTCAAAAGCTCGAGGAATGGGGTCGGCGATCCTACATCCAGAAGTAAACTTGTCCGAATCAGGCAAGCCAACATCGTCGAAGAGCCTCAATGCAGGAATGGGCTCTTAATCGACAGCTCTTTCCTGCTTCTTCCAGAGTTTGACAAAAGAAAGGTGCATCGTGGTATATTTATTTACCCGCAGGTTCTGCACTCATAGAAAGAGAATGGGATGGTTGAGTAGTAAAGGAAAGATGCACAAATGCTTTTCAGCAGGAATAATAGACCGTGAAAGCACTTTATCGGTCTGGGTGATGCTCCTTTCCTCGATCGCTTCGCTATGACAACGACGGTAGGGTTCTTTGCTCGATATGATTAATTCACCTGGTACCCCTTGTATTGGTAGTAGCATCAGTCTATTTCCATTCCCTCTGGATGAATTTAGAGGCTGAGGAAAAGTCTACGGAGTATAGGGATACTCCACCTAACGATTTGTCACATTCTTTTGTAGAATGCTTTTGTCGGTCACTGCTGCAAAAAAAAGCGTCAGCGCACTGACGAATAGACGTCATATGAGATGGAATGGCTCGATGCTCATCGAACTACCACACCAAGGTTCCAAACCTGCACCTAGAAGATGAAACACACCACAATCAACAAATTCAATAGCTGCTCTGGGACAGATTCCGACGACCTGGACCTGTTTCATTTCAGAAAGCAGCCCATCATTCCATTCATTCCATCAACAACTCAATCGAAGGGACGTTGCTTTCCTTCCTAAAGGAAGTTACCCAGAGCCGATTGAAATGACTGACGTCCATCTCGAGAGAGATCACCCCGGAAAGAGTCCATTCTCCGAATAGGGAAATGGTTATGCCAAAGATCTGATTCACTAGCAAGCAGCAGCTATCTCCCACTGACTGGTACATGGGTCGGGGAATTATTTTGTTTGGTGGATCGACCTTCTCATTCCAATAGGAGAGCTATTACATCCCCTCCATATTCATCTCAGGAGGAAAAAAATAGTGAACTTGGCAACACTGTTTCCATTGCCAACCTCAGAACCAAAGAGGAGTTTGTCAAACAAGAGCCACTTCACGTCACAGGGATAAGTGATGAACATCATGATAGTGCTACCACTAAAAAAGAACTGTCGATGTCTTTTATTCTCTCTCTATGAAAAGGTAGAAGGAGGAATGCGTCACTACTTACTCTCTGTAGTCAGACTATTACAATAGGGTAACTCTCACAATGACGTCATCCACTTCAGCTTGCGTAGTACACTTTTCGAGATCATCCATCCACTGAGTCCAATCACTAGAGCCACCAATCCGTTCGTTGTGCCTTCGTCATTGCTCGTCGTTTCTCGAATGGAAAAAAAGAATATTTTTTCTGGGAACATGGTAAACCAGAAATTCTTATGTTCATGCTTCAACCACCAATGTAGAAAATGCTCCAGTTTTCCATTCTCATATGAGGCAGGAAGGTTTATTGGCAACAGGTCGGCAGCATATCAGGTTCTAGAATTAGGATTCCCGGGGTTGGGAAGACCCCATCGGGAAGGGGCGGCACTTCGTCGAATTGGCGACGAAGTGACAACTCCAGATCTAGGCTGGGTGCCACACTCATAGCCACTCATAGCCAATGATAAAGTCAACTTGATATTTTTTTGTCATATACTTTCAAACAAAAATGTAAATAGACGAAAGCTGTATGCCCCCCGGAAAAAGGTTGTCGTAATACCTCCCATTCACAGTTGTCGTAATAAAGACGAAAGCTGTCTTGCCCTCACTCTTCCCAAATACCGAGGAATCCCCCTGTCATGAGTCGAGGTAGTGAAAAGAAGAGAGTCGAGGCTCCTATCTCCATCATCTATTCGACGTTTTCACCCATTCCTCTCTTGTTTCGTCGGCTCCGGTGCTTGACCGTCAGCCATTTCCCCATGGAAAAAGCCCGTATTGAAAGTTGTCACAACTTCTCTTAAACTCGATTGCCATCACCACAACGCTTCGCTTCCTATTCCCTACTTTTGCAGTTGGGTTCGAGAAATGTGGTAGGCAGGTTTTGTTTTAGAATCCTTCTGTCCAAGGTTCGAGAATCTATGATAGGAAGGACATCTGACAGCTAACGGAAGAAGTAAACGGAAGTCCATTATTGAAAAGTGGTGATCACATCTCGTCGTCACTTGTTGGGAGAGAGGAAACTTCCAGACCACATTTTCCAGCCATTTTGTGAGCAATCACTCAGCAATGATACCGCCGGCCGAGAATGACATACCTATCCCTTACTGGAATTGAACCCGTGTCCATGAATGGGATTTATAAATATGGAAACTAGGCTGAGCTGATGCTGTCTCTGCCACACATGGTCGACCATCTGAGTTGGACCAAGCAAACCGTCACGCGTGGCATATCTCAATTTGCTTCATAGAACCAATGTCATATTCCGACGAGCATCATTCACCTTTCTTTCATCCACTGCCTTTTCCGAGTGAAAAAGCAAGCAACGAAAGAGTGCGAATTGTGGCTGGAGAGATGGTTGAAGGGGAACGGTATGGAATGGTATCGTCCCCTCTTGAGGTAGATATTTTGTTCTAAAGTTTGTTTCTCCCATTCTCATTCCCTTCCGTCGCTTGCTTTCCCTTACCCTATATCCGCCTCCTACCTCTGCACTACCGCGACGTCCCATAGTGGATTCTGGGTATTCGTCTGTAGCTGTTACTTTGACAATGGTTATTTCAAGGAAGGAACGGATATGAACCGAACCAAACGAAACAGCTTTTTCTTGAACAGCCGGGCTCAGTGGATGAGGAGGTCCCACTCTTCGACGAGGTTTATTTGAATCCATTTGGACCCATAATGGAATTAGGTTGAAAGTCAAAAAGGGCTTTGTGGATTTCCTGCTCGGGGAGTGCTTTCGACGGGGTGGGCAGAGTCCTCCTCATTCCTGACTTTGTCGGATCCTTTTTTTCCATAGCATCAAAATATACTCTTAAACATAATACAAAATCTTATAGAGATCCATTATGGCCTAATATAATTTTTACTCAATATAGTATACAAATCATGTACTAGACTAGTACTTGTGTAGCTGAGAAAAATATTTAGTTTGAGATCGAAATGTTATGAAATTAATGTAAAATATTTATGAGAGTATCAAAATAAACTCTTAAAATATAATACAAAATTTTATTTTTATCCATGATCGTTTGATATAATTTCCATCGTATATTAACAACTCATGCACAAGACTAATACGGATGCCGCTGAGAAAAATCTTTAATTTGAGGTCGAAATGTCATACAATTAATGTGAAATTTTTTGAGAGTGTAAAAATATTGTGAATTTTCTATGAGAATGTCAAAACAAGCACCTAAAATAAAATACAATATTTTATAGTGATCTATAGTGGTTTGACAAAATTTCTACTCAATATAGTACGCAGCTCACGCATCAAAATGACATCACTGCAGGTGAGAAACATTTATAGTTTGAGATAGAAAAGTAAGGAAATTAATATGAATTTTTTATGATAATATCAAAACATATTTCTAAAATATAATATAAAATTTTATATTGATCCATGAAGATTTGATATAATATATACTCAATATAGTACGCAGCTAATGCATAGGACTGATACCGGTGCAGCTGAGAAAAATCTTTGGTTTGCAAGAAAATTTTAACCAATTAATATTAAATTTTTATGAGAGCATCAAAACATACTACTAAATTAGAATATAAAATTTTATAGTGATCCATGAGAATTTGTTACATATCTACTTAGTAGAGTATGCAGCTGACACACAAGACTTATATTGGTACAGGTGAGGAAAATTTTTAGTTTGAGGTCGAAATATAAATTAATTATTGTGAATTTTTTATGAGAGTTTCTAAATATACTCATAAAATAGAATATAAAATTTTATAGTAATCGATGTACTCAATATAGTATGCAGCTTATGCAACTAACTTATACAGGTGCAGCTAAGAAAAATTATTTTTTGGGCAAAATTTTAACCAATTAATGTGAAATTTTACGAGAGTATCAAACATACTTTTAAAATATAATACAAAATTTTATAGTAATCCAAGATAATTTGTTAAAATATCTACACAATATAGTATGTAGCTTATGCATCAGATTGATAACAATGTAGCTAAGAAAAATATTTAATTTGAGGTCAAAATCTCAACTAATTAATATGAAAATTTTATAGAGTGTCAAAACATACATATAAAATATATACACAAGCTTTTATGGTGATCCATGATGGTTTGAACAATTTATACTCAATATAATACACAACTTAAGTACCAAACTGATACAGATATAACTAAAAAAAATTTTAGTTTGGGTTGAAATGTTAAACAATTAGGTGAATTTTTTATAAGAGCATCAAAATATATTTATAATACAAAATTTAAAATTTCATAGTGAAATATGAATACAACATTTATTCAATAGAGTACAAAACTCCTATACCAGACTGTTACTAATGCAGCTTAGAAAATCTTTAGTTTGCGACCAAACTGTCAGCCAATTAATATGACACTTTTCTAAGAGTTTCAAAATATACTCCTAAAGTTGAACGAAAATTTTTAGTGATCCATTATAATTTGGTATATTATTTACTCAATATATTACACAACTCATACACTAGACTGATAACAGTGCAACTGAGAAAAAAATTTAATTTGAGATTGAAATATTAAATAATTAATGTGAAATTTTTATCATAGTATAAAACATATTACTAAAATAGAATACAAAATTTTATAGTACTTATGATTGTTTGATACATTTTCTACTTAATGTATTATACAGTCATGCACTAAACTGTTACTGGTGCAACAGAGAAAAATCTTCAGTCAGGTCAAATTGTGAGAAATTAATGTGAAAATTTTTTTAGAGTATCAAAACATACTTCTTAAACAAAATATGGAATTTTATAGTAAACCATAATAATTTTGTATAATATCTACTCAATATATTATGTAGCTCAAGCACTAGACTTTTATTGATGCAGTTAAGAAAAATCTTTAGTTTAAGGCCAAAATGTTAACCAATTAATGTGAAATTTTTATAAGAGTGTCAAAATATACTCCTAAATAGAATATTAAATTTTAAAGTAATATGTGATGATTTGTTATAATATCTACTCAATATAGTACACATGCTCATACCTGACTAATACCTGTGCAACTAAGAAAATTTTTTAATTCAAGGTCAAAATGTCAACCAATAATGTTAATTTTTATTAGAGTATCAAAACATACTTCTAAAGCTTAATACAATATTTTAGTTATCCATTGTGATTCGATACAATTTCTACTCAATATACTACTTAGCTCATGCACTAGACATATGCCGGTATAGCTGAAAAAATCTTTAGTTTGAGTTAGAAATATCAAGAAATTAATATAAAAATTTTATAAGAATTTAAAAACAATCTCTTAAAATAGAATAATAAATTTTATAGTGATATACAATGGTTTGATAAAATTTCTACTCAATATAATATACAACTTATGTACCGGACTAATACCCATAAAATTGATCAAAGTCTTTAGTTTGAGATCAAAATGTTAAAAAATTAGTTTGAATCTTTTACGATAGTAGAAACGTACTTTTAAAATATAGTACAAAATTTTATAATAATCCATGATTATTTCATACAATATATAATTAATATAGTACATACATCATGTACCAGACTAATACCAGTGCAGCTGAAAAAAGTCTTTAATTTGACTAAAATATCAACCAAGTAATGTGAAATTTTTATGACTGTTGGATCATACTCTTAAAATAGAATACTGAATTTTATATTTATACATGATGATTTTATACAATTTCTACTTAATATATTATACAGCTCACACACAAGACTGTATCGGAGCAGTTGTGAAAAATCTTTAGTTTGAGGTATAAATGTCAACCAATTAAAGTTAAATTTTTATTATAGTTTCAAAATATACTTCTTAAATAGAATAGAAAATTTTAAACTGATCCATAGTGATTTTGTACAATTTCTACTCAATATAGCATATAGATCACGTACCGAACTAACACTGGTGCAGCTGAGAAAATTCTTTACTTTGAGTTCAACATGTCAACCAATTATTATGAAATTTTTATGAGAGTGTAAAAACATACTCCTAAAAAAAATATAATTTTATAGCAATCTATAATAATTTGATACAAGATTTACTTAATATAGTATATAGCTCATGTACTAGGCTGATTCCATTGTAACTGAGAATAATTTTTAGTTTGAAGTCTAAATGTTAAGCAAATAATGTAAAATTTTTATAACAGTGTCAAAATGTACTCCTAAAATAGAATATAAAATTTTATTGTGATGCATGGTGGTTTTATACAATTTCTACTTAATATAGTATACAACTCATGTACTGGACTAATGTCAATGCAGCCGAGAAAAGTCTATAGTTCGAGGTTGAAATGTACAAGCAATTAATGTAAGATTTTCATGAGATTATCAAAACATACTTCTAAATTAGAATACAAATTTTATAATGATTTATGATAATTTGATACAATATCTACTCAATATAGTATGCAGCTCATTTATTAGACTAATACCAATGCAACTGAAAAAACTCTTTAGTTGGAGTCCAAAATATCAACTAATCTGGATATCCCAATGAAATTCATATGGCTATTAGAGTATTTGTAGGCTGGCAGTAGAAACGCATCAACAGGAGCCCATATAAGATGGAATTAAAATAAAATGGTTCATTCAAGCTTTTTCATAAAAACAATAGGATTCCTCAACAGTATGATTAAAGCTTGATTCTAACAACATGATAAAGCTTACCAACAGTAAGATTTTTAGCTTAATCAAAACTCATCAGCAGTAAGATTCTCAGATGTTTTTATAGTACATATCAACAGAACTCTGATGAGGTTTTATCTGGAAGGAACTAGCGATGTTTTATCTTTGAAGGAATCTGTCTATAAATATGAGCCCCAATGTCAGAATTGGTGGCATCGACAATTCCACACTTTCTCCTCATACTTTGCATACTCCCTACAATCCATCTCATCTTTTTCACCTTCTTTATCAACTTCCACAATTTTCTTCTAGCCTAGCCTAACCGATCAACCCACTCAACACTTTCTCCTCATACTTTGCATACTCCCCACTATCCTTCTCATCTTTTTCACCTTCTTTATCAACTTCCATAATTTTCTTCTAGCCTAGCCTAACCGTTCAGCCCACTCAACATGTAAAAACTATCTTCCACTTATATATATAATTATTGTGCTTGCTTTCTTCATCTTTAACAAGTGTGCTTGTAACAAGCCCCAACATATTTGAATGCTCAATACAATTTATAATGAGTGTGCTTTGGTCTGACACTCTCTTATAAATGATTGTGCCTCATTATAAGAGATTGTGCTTCTAATAATGAAGCACAAGCATTCCTTGTTAGCCATGAGAGATTCGCCGTCCGTACGTCTTCAGTTTCGTATCTACTATTCCAATATGTACTGTATACTTTGAATTAGTATGAAGTTGATTGTGTTTAATTTTGTGTGTTAGATAGGCTATTATTCATATTTTATTTTATGTATTTTTATTTTGAAAAATTCATAAAATTGCAAAAATTCGTAAAATTTCACAAAAAACTTAAAAAATACGAAAAAAAAAGTCACTGTTTATTAGTGTAGCAAATTAAAAAAATGATGGAAAATTTGAATGTTATTAAAAAATTTAGTAAAAATAGAAAAAAATCAAGGAAAAATCCAAAAAAAATTGAGAAATCTTGAAAGATTTGGAAAAAATTTAAAATAATTTGAAAAGGCTCCTTTTCAGTTCTTTTAGTTTATATTTGGTATAAAATTATCTAGAAGCTTGATTTTTGTTGCCTTGTAATTCAAAAGGGCATTATCGTTGTTTCATTCTAAGTGTCTCATACTAGATTTGACTAGCTTTTAAGCCCAAATTCTTTTGTGAACCTTTTGTTGGATAGGCAAAAGGTGGTTTTAGGCACCGTATGTTACTTAGAGCTAGGTAGCCCATTGACATACCCTACATATTTAAAAGCTCAAGGAGAGCCTATAGTCATTTGGAGTATTTTTCATATGTGGCAGAAACGAATTTAATGAATAATGCAAGTTTTCTTAATACTCTTATTGATATTATAGTCTATAGGTTCGAAAAAAATAGAAAATCACATAAAATATATTATGAAACTGAACAGAAAATGTTTAATTTACTTTCTGAGTTTGAAAAAAGACATGTAGACTTGAATGAGTTAATGAAAAGGTACATCAATTAAAACTAAGGAGGGAGGTAATCAAGAGGCTATACCGTTTTGACATATTAGGGAATAGCGCGAAACAAAAGAAACCAAGTTATTAAAAAATATAATGCAAGCCAAAAAGTAGCCAAAAAACTTACTCTAGACAAGAGTATGATTTGATAATCGAACTTTTCAGCTGTTGAAAACAACTATATAAGGTTCCAAAGAGTTCTACACAAGAAAGAGACCATTTAATAAAAACAATTAAAGAAAAGTACCTTCAGAATAAAGATTTGTTATACCATTTTAAATTCGATCCTAAAATATACAGCTTAAAGGACAAGGAAAATGAAAATAACTATTTCTACACTCAGAACACCGAATTCGAAAAATGAGGATGTAGATGACTATACATGATGAATACGAGACTGAAACCGAAGAGAATATTGAATCCGATAGTGAGTGGATACAGGTTGGTGATAAATCTTCATTAGATTTAAATAACTTACAAATGAGGAAGAATCTAGGGATTGATGATTTAGTAAAGCATAGCGTATCTCAGGGAGGAACTTATCTTGATTTTTCTTAAAAGCAGTTGAAGATAAGCTAAAAATTATAGATGACCGGGCACAAACCTTAGCAAATGCAATTATGAATTATGATAGAATATAGAATAAAGTGAGATTTGTTAACTACATTACTAGTACTTTATAAGGAGACATACTACAATAGATGAAACAATATGTAAATTCAAATGAAGGAAAAAATAAGCAGAGAAAGTGGCTAAGGATGATAAATTTACTGGATTTGATGATATCCTTACTGATATCATTAAGACTAAAAGAGAACATATGTGGATTCACAGATGATAAAGCGTAAGAAGAAGAAATTCTTTACACTTTGTCAAAAATCGAGCTATACGAAGTATTTGAATTCGAAGAATGCTGCAAGATATTTTCAAAATATTTTTATAAGTTAGAAATGATAAGTCGCAAAATCAGCTCGATCCAAGTTTTTACAAGCTTCCAAGCTCATATGCTAAAACACAATACAGGTACCTAGACAACTTGAAACATATTGAGAAAATAGACAATTTAGAGCACCAAATCCATTACACACTGAAAATAATACAGGATGTCTATCTTAATATAAAATATTATAAGAAAATGAAAAACTTCATCAGTAACTCTCTTAACGGAAGAAAGTGTTGTGAAAAATTATTGGTGAATACTAAAAGATAGGAAACTAAACACAAGAAAAGAAACAAAAGTCTGCATCTAGAAAAATTTTTGTGGTGGAAGCTATGGTGGAGGAGCAGGGGATTTGTCAGGAATAAAACGTAATGAGTCTTCCCTTCAAAAAGATAAAAAAAAAAGGTTGTAGCTACCTTGTGTGTGATGAAAAAGGACAATTTGCCAGAGATTATCCTAGAAAGGGACAAAATATATGGAAGAGCAAAAAATATGACTTGGAGAAGAACTTTCCTCTTCGGATGTTGTATTACATATGCTCGATATTGAGAGAGATTTAAACACCGAATTGGTGTTTGTAATAAATTACGAGCCATGTCCAATCATACTACAATTTCTAGTACTGGACAATATATTATTAGGAGATTAGTTGGAAAAGAAATAATTTTCAGCGCAGAAGATATTGAGAAAATAAAAAAGCAACAACAAATAAAAAAGACAGAAATATATAAAGTCTCGTGCTTCAATTTCCTCTTCAGAAGAATAATTGAAATTTTCACCGCACTACAATTGCCAATCTATCAGTTGGAGGATGGGTAGATAGTCCCATTTTCAGCCAAGAAAAGATATGGAGATGGAAGAAGAAACATCTAGACATTTAATATATCTATGTTGAACTAATCCAAATTGAAATCAATGCATTACTTAGAGTTGGTATAGATATCTCTATAGTAACACTCATTATGGATAATCGGTTTATAAACTATCATCAAGACCTGATAGGTGGTTTTCAATCTAATTTGGTGATTTAGACAGTATGGTTCAATATTCGATCCAACTATTGTATTTCTATAATAGATCCAAATATAATAGGCATAGTACAACTAAAACTTAGAACTCAAGGCATGAATATGATGTTTAATACTGATCTAGCTATGTAAAATGGTATATGAATTAACTCAAGCCATAGAGGCTAGAACAATCACGAATCAAAAAGAGATAATCGAAATATTCGAATCTAAACCATTTAAAGAAGAAATGAAACCAAAGCTAATGAATATTAAGGATCTCATGATACCAAGACCATGGTACCTTGAGGATCTATTATAATCCAAAGAACCAAAGAATTTTGGGGGAATCGAAAAATAGAGTTATGGAAATAGCATATATATATCAAGAATAATTCAAAGCAACCACTATTAGCAAGAAATAATAGTGAAGACAAAGGAAGTTTTAGAGACCCTAGGGTAATAAAAGAACCAGTCCTGTCTCAGCTATTAGGAGAAAATCATAACCCTAAGGAAAAGGAAAATGAACAAAAAAATTAATATACCATTCATGCCCGGTTCAACTGCTCAATAAAAAGCTATTGAGAATGATTAAAATAAAGTAAAAATAAAATATAATAAATAAAAAGATATTTTATAGACAAGGAAAATGTTATATTACAAGCTAAGTAATTTAATTATTATTCTTACTGATGAGAAGTACGGCTAATAAAGGGAAAAATTATAGCAAATAGTACCTCTATCCCAGTAGCATATGTGGAATATCAACCACATATCTATACAACATGGGAAAAATATTATGTGCAGATATTCATTTTTAATAGAGCATGCTACATACATTACTACTACATCGAAGATGCAACCTTAACATAGGAAATGTCGCATCAGAGCCCATATATAGTAGAAGAAATTCGTAGCTTCATCTAACAAGCTATCGAGCAAAAAACAACAAGTTTTCCTAGCCCAGGAATCTCGTTACTATTTTATTCTAAACTAAATAGAGCATTGATAGTGCATCAAAATATTAACTTGGGAATAAAAAATTGTTGCATTTTCCAAAAGCACATGGGGAACTTAGCATATCTCATCATAGAGCAAAATTCAAAACTCACATCATAAATTGAGGTTTGCTTAAATTTTATAACAACCCTTGATGAATACATCATTAAGACAATATCTCATGAACAATATGATCTATTAAAAGGCTTGGGCGAATATCTAGAAAAGAAACTGTCAATCTTTGCTGAATCAAGCAAAGTGAAGGAGGATAACCGGAATCATGAGTTGCAGATTGGAACCATAGTACTTGAAGTCCTGTACACATTCAGCATTGGCAAAGAAAATGTTGGCGTTCATATTTCTACACTAAACAAAGCAAATAGTCAATTGAGGGAGAAATGGACGCTGAGATTGAAGTAGAGGTGGAAGTTGATATCGCTAAGGAGGCCAATAGCACCGGTTTTTCTATACAAAAACTGCTAAAACAATTATATAAAGAAGGTAATCTAGCGGTCAACCTACTTGGTGAAGAGACTGAGAAGTCTGACTATTACGTCCTCTATGGGACAGTAAATGTGAAAAAATTAGTCTCGAAGACAAGTCTTGTCCCAAAAGATTCACCTGAAATGAAAATCGTGCCAACATGATGGGATGATCCTATATCTCCTGACTGGGTAAAATCTATAGACTCTATTGACTTTCATAGCTTAATAAAATTCCTATGCAGTCTACTCCTCAAAGCCATCAAGCTCGAAGCCATCAAGTAGACAGTTTGATGAGTCCTGCTACCTACTACTATAGGTCTATGACAAGATTCTACCAGCAAGTTTTTCTAGAGCTTTGTCAACATCAACAACTTTTGGCACATAAAAAATACTAAGATTCTCTGATGCCATGATTAAAACTCATCAACAATAAAATTTCTAGAAACCGTTACAGCTGGTATCAGCAAGATTGTGATGATGCTTCACCTGGAAGGAACCTGCTTATAAATAAGAGCCCCATTATCAGAATCGGGGGATCGATAGTTCCACACTCTCCTCCCCATTATCTTCTTCATCTTCCTTCTCATCTTCTCGATAATCTTTTCTTGCCAAGCCTAGCCAATCAACCCACTCCACCTATAAAATCACCCTCCACTCATTGTATAATTGGTGTGCATACTTTCTGCATACTCTGTATGAGAAGAGGTGATCAAAATAATTTATTCTCAAATTTTCAATCATTCGATCATGTCGGTTTGTGGTAAAACACTTCTAGTCCATAAACGAGCTCAAGTCTAGTTGTTTCTTTTGACCAACTTGCTTAGAGTTTGCCGAAAAACCCACTTCTGAACTAGATAGGCCCTACGATTCTAGATGGTCTACAATAGACCATTCGAAACACCTGGATGGCCTATCATCGACAGCTTAGTGAAGAGCCCTTCTGATTGAGGTCATTCCAAACTCTGATTTGCGATCCCATTATTTCATTTGCATCATATCGACCCAGATGTTCAATTTTGTATATTCGGTTGCCTTAATTAGATTAGGGATGAAATAATTATGCTTGTCCAAAATTTCTGATCAGAACCGACAACCACATAGGCTCGATTACAATCCATCATATGTTAAGTGAACTGATCTAATTCTTATCATTCTTCAAGAATCTAAACTAATATTCAAATCTTGCATCCATGATTCAAATAGCATCACCTTGTTTTATGATAAATCAAATCCAAATTAGAAACCAATACTAAAATTTCAACCATTTGACCAAATTTTCAGTTCAAGCTAACATGATTTAGCTATGTCTACTTCCACGAGGCCCCAGGGGCTCACATTTTAGATGGCCAATCATAGACAGTTTAGAGACTTGACGGCCTATTATAGGCTCTCTAGAGCCCCTGGATGGTATATGATAGGCCATCCAGGGTATTTCATTCAAATACCAAATTTTCTACCCTATAAATTTTCTATGCTAATCCTAACCTCCTGTTCTTCAGTACACCATAAATTCTTAGCTAAATAACCCATTTTGTAGTCATTACAAAGGTTTTGATGTCAAATCCGGTGATCAAGTAGCAAATGTACAACTTCGAGAAGTTTTATGATGTTCCGAGCCTACAGTGTCAATATTCTTAAATCCAAACGACCTCCAATCTTCATCATCACTAACTACGGAAACAAGTCAGTTACTGAATTATTTGTTGAAGAATATAGATCCAAAAAGTAAGTCACAATAGCTTGCTGATATTATCGGCAGATTGCTCCTCATCTTGCAATGCATGCCATGACCTCCAGATGCTGCTCCTTCCGTTGATCTCAACCATTCAATGAAATGGGTATCATTAACATATAACAATGATGTGAAAATCCACTCTCTGAGTGGTTCATGTAAGTGAGAGCCGTAGGGAGATATGGCTATGTTGGTTACTTATTTAACCATGTGAACATGAAAATTCAACCCAATCACCAACTCTTTTATAAATAAACCGCTAAGTTGGCGATCATATCTGTTAAATGGGTAACCAATTCAGGGGCATCAATTCCGTCAGTGAATTAGCCATTTTCCCTTCAACATCCACCAAGCATGGACTCGATTCTTTTAAGTTTAATTAAAGTAATTAACAACTGGTAATATTCTAGAAGGGGGATGCGGAGGAGAAGGCGTCAGAAAAAGGGGAGGTGGCAAGGACGAAGGAGGTGGCGACTAAGAAAAGGGCAGCGGCAAGGTGGAGGTAGCAACAAAGGCAAAAGGGAGTACGAAGGTGGCGGCGAGGATAGAGGATGTGAGGCGACTAGTGATAGAGCGAGGAAGCCGAGAATGAAGAGGGAGGTCGAGTGAGAGTGCAGGATGGAGAGGTACCAGGGGAGATGGGGATTTGATTACATAGGAAGAAAGCTTTTAGAGAGGGGATCTGTTGGGTCCATCCAAACTGGGGACAATTGTTTTTTTTAAAGGAAGGGTTTAGTTAAGAAAATTCACGCATTTCTCTCTTTTAATATTTTAGTCCACTTTCGACTCATTTGTCCACCTAAGAACCACAGGAGGAAGCCCCTTTATATATATATATATATATATATATATATATATATATATATATATATATATATATATATAGAGTAAACAGAAAATTCACCGGCTACTTCCTTCACCGCTGCTTAGATAGCCCAATAAAATTATTACATGTGGCACCACTCAAAGAGCAATTAAGAGAATTCATTTATTTATTACCTTGAATAACGTCACGTGTAATAATTTTATTGGGCCATCTAAGCGGCGGTGAAGGAACTCCCTTCACCGCCGGTGTATTTTCCGTTTCCACATATATGTATATATATATATATATATATATATATATATATATATATATATAGAGAGAGAGAGAGAGAGAGAGAGAGAGAGAGAGAGAGAGAGAGAGAGCCTCCCAAAATCCTAGTACAAGAATTCTATTTTACAAACGAAGTCTATTTTCTTTAAAATTCTTCATATCCATGTACTTTGCCAACTAGCTGTCGACGTCGGTTTCGATAGCAACTTTCAAGTATATTTACGGTCTTCAAAATTGGCTGGCTATCAATAGCCATTCCATGTGATTAGGAGTGAAAAATGTCATATTTTATATGTATTTTATGTACTTGTAATTTGATTTCGTTTATTAATATATGAAGCTAATAATATATTACTTTTATTAATCAAACTCTCAAATTTAATATTTTCAAGTATCTTATGATCTTTTTACGGGGTTCAAGATGGAAGGAAATCTTATGAGAAGCGTATGTGCTACTATCTACTTTCAAAGTATTAACACAAGGCAATTACAACTTAAACTCTTTCTGTTCCCCCTAAAAGATAAAGCTAAAATATGGTTACACTGCTTATGTCCAAATTCAATAAGAAGATGAGATGAGATGCAACATGAGCACCTAAAGAAATTTATTTCTTACATCCTACTAATTATATACGAAAGCAAATCGTTACCTATCACCAAAAGGAGGATGAACCTTTTTTCAAGTGTTGAGATAGATTTGAAGATTTGCTACTTTCATGACGACATCATGGTTTTGGGATGTGGAAAACCATAAGTTTCTTCTATCAAGGACTTAATACAACAACCTTGCAATTTATTGAAACTGTGCAGTTGTGATTTTATGAGCAAGCATACTAAAGAAGCATAGGAATATCTTGATTTACTTACTAAAAATTCATAAGTCTGGAAAACTTAGAATACTTTAGAATAAAACCAATTAATGTAGAAACCTCAAACCAGTGGAGGACTTATTAAATTGGGAGAAATTGAAAATATAGCTATGCAATCAATTTCATTAACTAAGAAATTTGATGATTTGATCGCTAAGAAACAAAAAACTGTAAAAGTGATAGATGATGTTCCAGAGATTTGTAATATTTATTAATTATGAGGTCATGTAAGTCGCAACTGTCCAACTCTCCCAGTTTTAAAAGAAGTATTGAAGGAACAAATTAAGGCCTTTCACATAGTTCCTCAACTGGCAAATAATCCATACTCACAAACTTATAATTTTGGTTGGAAAAATCTGAATCTTCAATAGAAATATAATTCTCAATAGCAGTATAGTCAACCTAACAAACCACCTGTCAATCAAGCACCACAGCAGTACATCCCACCATCAACTTCAATTTCAGCGTACCAAATACCACCGAAGCACAATCTAGAGGATCACATCACACAAATACAACAGAAAATAGATCAGATGATCCAAACATAGCAACAATTCATTCGGTCACAACAGACTTTCAAAAGTCAAAATGTAACAGCCTTCAGTGATATACAAGCTCAGATAAGCCACATTAAATTAGTATTGCAAACTTAAGAGAGAGGTAGGCTTCAGGTAAAATTGAAAATATAAATTCTATTTCCTTTAAAATTAATAATGATATACATGAGATATCTGTTGTAATTAACTTGAGAAGTGGTAAAGTGCTTGATGAATCCGTTTTAAAGACTGAAAATACCAAAGAGAATATGACAATGACTCAACACAACAACCCAATAATGAAGATCCAAAAGAAACCACTTGTCCAACTTACAAAATACCTCCACCTTTTTCTCAATGTTTGAAGAATACAACAACAACAACAAATAAGCCTTTTATCCCAAGTATTTGGGGTAGGCTACATGAACCAAAAACATAATCACACCGGATCGATTACTTTGATAGTCCTTCTCCATTCATTTCTATCAAGTAATATCTCCTCATTTAAACCTCTAGAATCCATATCTTTTCATATCACCTCCATCCATGTTTTTTTCGGTCTTCCCTTCATTCTTTTAACTTGTCCTACATTGATAAACTCTTCTCGTCAAACTGGTGCATTTGTAGGCCTATGTTGCACATGATCATTGTTTGAAGAATAAAAAATATTAATGTTTCTTATGCTAATCATATTGGAAATTTTCAAACAGGTACCAATATACCTCTGTTAGAGGTATCAAGCAAGTCCATCGTACGTAAAATTATTGAATTATTTGTGCACGATCAAGAGACATTATAACGTACAAAAGAAAGCATTTCTCATGGAGCAGGCAAGTGCTTTATTTCTCTCTGAGATACCTATTAAGTATAACGATCCTGGATGTCCAACTATTTCGTGTGTGATAGTATAATATAATATTGAGAAAGCTCTATTAGATTTGGGTGCTAATGTAAGCCTCTTACCATATTCGGATTACAAGCAACTAGGTGTGTGAGAACTTAAACGGACACCTATCATACTACATTTAGCTGACAGATCAGAAAAACATTCTAGTGACATCATTGAAGACATTCTATGCAAATTGAAAACTTTTCCCTATGGACTTCATAATTATCAATATTACACTCATAAAGAGAACAAGTTTTGATATTCCAGTTATCCTTGGATGATTTTAGCTACAGCTAATGCAGTTATCAATTGTAGGAATGGTGGTTTTAAACTAATATTTGGAAATATGACTCTTAAGCTTAATGTTTTTCTTGTCTGCAAACAACCAATTATTAATACTGACGAATTGCAGGATGTTAATTCCATTAAAGAAATCCGTGATGAAAGAAACAACATATCATTGTGCATCACTAATTTGTTGATAATGGGTGACAGACTTCTTGAGAGGTTCAATCCCGAAAATACCAAACAAATAAAATAAAATGCTTGAATAATGTTCACTTTCACTTGTTGTAGGTTGGATTCCAAACAAGGAAGTATATGTAGAATTACCTCCAAGCACAAAGAAATTGATTCTTTCCAATATTGAAACCTCAATACTTAAGTTAAATTGCCTGAGAATCTCAAGTACACATTTTTGAGACCTAAGGAAACTTTTCTGGTAGTCAACTCAACGCATCATAATGAGAATCAGGAAGAGCATTTGATGGAATATGCCGGACATCAAAGGTATGGATCCCCTTACTTGTACAGATTGCATTACTTTAGAAGATGGAACCAAGCCAATTAGGCAAATACAACGAAGGCTTAACCCTATAGTGAAGGAAGTGGATAAGGCTAAAGTACTTGAATCTTCTATCCAATAGCCAATTGGGTATGCCCAAAGGTTATTCCCAAGAAAAATAGTGTAACTGTAGTTAAAATCAAGGATATGTAGAGATGGTACTCACTTGCACAGCTATGTGTTGGCGTATGTGTATAAACTATAGAAAGTTAAACCAAGTAACGAGAAAAGATCATTTTCCATTACCATTCCTTGACCGAGTACTCAAAAGAGTAGCAGGACATGAATTTTAATCCAATTTAGATGGATACTCTAGTTATTACCAAATTGAAACCAAGAAAAGACCACTTTTACTTATCCTTTTGGCATATTCTACTTATCCAAATTGAAGTATTCGATTGCTGGGCCAATAACTTCATGGTACCATACCATATTTATAATAGATATACTTATATGCTCATAGCAGTTGATTATGTCACTAAATAGGTCGAAGCCGCTGCATGTAGAAACAATGATTAACAAACCATAGTAAAATTTTTTAAAGAACATATATTGTTTAGGTTTGAAGTTCCTAAACCTATAATTGATGGGGGTTCTCATTTCTATAATAAAGCCTTTTACAATTTCATAAAAATGTACCATATCATATGTATGATTTCCTTCCCGTATCATCTATAGTCAAAAGGACAAGTAGTGCTTGTTAATAGTGAAATGAAATAAATCTTAGAGAAAATGGTTAAACCATGTCGCAAAGATTGGTCACTTCGACTCATCAATATTTTATTGCTTGCTATACTTCATATAAGGCACCCTTAGGCATGTCTCCATATTGCATTGTTTATAAAAAAGCTTGTCATCTTCTAGTTGAACTTAAACATAAGGCATATTAGGCAAACAAAACAATTTGGATTTAAATTGAGAAGGTCTATTACAAAAACTTCAACTTAATAAATTGATAGAATTGAGGCATAATGTGTATGAAGAAACACATATTTTTAAGGAGAAAATAAAAATATGACAGGATCGACACATCTCACACTGTTTCTTTCATCCATACGATAAAATTCTATTATATGATTAACGACTTCACCTATTTTCAGGTAAATTGTGCTAATGATGGATCAGTCCATTCATTGTTACGGCTGTTTACCCACATGGTGCAACTGACATTGAAAATTCTAAGAATGATCACATAATAAAAATAAACGGAAAAAGACAAACACTTATTGAAATTTCCAATGCACATGGAGGAAACCCACGATTCGGCGGATCCTCTGACATCTCCACGACATGTGCTTTTATGACAACAATGTATATATTATGTATATTATTATTCTATCACTTTTTATTTTTGTAGTTTGATACATCATGTATTGGAAACCGAGATAATATCGTTACTTTCTTTTCTTAGTTCTTAATGGATTTGAATTTAAGTAATACATTAATTTATTGAGGATAATGTGTATTTTAAGCTCGCAAGGATGCTCATGAAATTAACTTAGGTTTTGTTACCCATGATATTTCAAAAAATTTTAATTTTTTAGTTTTTCTTCAAAAATTTTCAAAAATCTTTTCAAAAAAAATATTACTAGCCTTAGTTTTTATTATTAACTTTAGAATTAGAGACTAATTAATAGGTTATAGGTTGGTCTCTTAGAATTAAGACTAGTTCTAGGAACTAACTAAAACAGAAAAATTGGCTTGACTGTTTTTAGACAAAGAATGGCTATCAATGTCGTTGCAAGGAAAATCCTACCTGTTGAAACCAAACTCTAACCTCTCATTTTCAACAACAACCCAGAGGTGATTCATTCCTTTTCAACAGCAAACTTGATTTTGTGCGATTTCTTTTATTTTATATGATTCTCTAAGTAGATCTATCTCTCAAAAACTTAGGTCCATAAATTATGTGAAATAATTAATGTAGATCGAATATAGAAATTAACTTCTTAGTAGATTGGGGTTAGTTTGGTGAATTTTGGTGAATTTTAGAAGAATTTCCCTAACTATTTGATGAAATATGCTAATTTATAAATAAAAATTGAGTAAAAGTTGAAATATTTTAGCATAAATTTCATGGGTTCCTAAATTACACACCATATACAAATTCATGTTCAAAAAGTAGATAAAAGCTACGATTGATATGTTTGAATAATTTGCATAGTAAGTTTGTATTAATAAATAATTAGCAATTGAAAATCATTTTGAAAAATAATTTTGAAGAATGAAATTCATAACTTTGATTACATTACTTGCTAAAAGTTATATTTGATATTATATATCAGGATGGGTCCATGTAAGATAGTGGTGAAGAGACTGAGAGGAGAAATATGATGCTCTTCTCATACACAAGAGAGACAACAAATTCCTGGGCCAACAAACAAGATCATCAATGCGAAGTTTGAACCGTTCAAGTTTTGGCCTGAACGAGAGGTGAATTAATCTAAAATCCACGAAAACCTTTCTTTCCATTATTTTATGCAACGTGTGGGTTTGGAGGACTACACATGATACGAGCACTTGCTGGCATGAAATAGTCCGAGAGTTCTATGCACATCCGAAACTAGCAATGAGCAACCAACATGCACATACAATAGTTAGAGGCAAAGTATTTCTATTCTTTAGGCAGGAGAAACTCAACACAATTCCAATTATGGATGTCCCAGAAGAGGAAACATTTTTTCTCAACAGAGTGAATGACTCACCATCTGGTTCCCTAGCCTTCAGGGAATTATGCACGAACCTCAGTAAGCATGTCATCAACACCACCTTTGTGACATCGGGATTGTTGAATAGGGAGCTCATGCTATTGTTTCTTTTTACGAAATTAAACATTGCATTGTCCTCCACAACAACATAATTATAATTAAGGGGCATGGTGCTGATGAACATGATCTTGTTGAATCAACCATTCGATATTGCCTTAACCATGTAAACCTCCATACTCCAGTGCATTGGGCAGGCAAAAAAGTGCATTTAACCTCGAAAAGTGGCAAAGCCAATCTTGATCCAGCCTTCTCTAATTGTGAAGATCTGCAAGAACCACGGGGTTAATTTATAATCAACTGACACCATGATCACTTGCATGGAGTTTCGTCGACACAATAGTAATGAGGAGCATGAGTGTCCGACCAGAATATCTGCAACCGCTGAGTCCCAAGAACAATTTACTACCAAACCAGCAGGAGCGACAATTACATTGTAGCAAACCCAACATGGAGGGAGAGATCAAGATCGAGGAGAATCAACAACTTAGGCTGCCAAACCATCCTAAATAGCACTCACAAGCTTATAGAAGCCAATTATAAACATTTCCAATGCCTTCAGTATGAGGTTAACCACCACTGAGGCATGACAAATGCACCTTGAGCGACATCAAGAATGTAGCCTCTAGCTCCTAACAAAGATATTCCAACATATAGCTGGTGAGAATACTATCATCCCAGATGAGGAGAACGAGTAGAAATGCTAAGGGTGTAATGCCCCTAATCCCTAGACTCTTATATTGGTTTATTTCATTTATCTTTATCAGCTCGGGAGCCCAGATACTGATACGGATAGATGCTGAGTAAATTAAGTTATATCTTTTAATATAAACTTCAATTTCAAATTCTGCAGAGCAAGGACCTCATTTCTTATTATTTTTATATTTTTATATTTTCTTGAATTACTCTGGATCAGTCGATTTTTGGGCAAAAATCTGATTAAAGTATTCAAATTAAATCAACAATTTTAATTTTACCCTAACATCAACTCCAAATTTGTCTTCAAATGCCCAGCAGTCATTTTTAGCCAAATTTGAAAAGGAGTTGACTCAATGACAAACTTGTAATCAAGATAAAATTTAAGTGTTTTTAATATAGCAGCATCTCACTTTCTGCATGTCGGCGAAAAATTCTGGAGTTATCTATCAAAAACAAAGTAGATCCGCGAACTTAGGGTTTGAGGTCCGCAACTCAGCTGATCTGCGAAGCTAAAGTTTGAGGTTCGTGACCCAGCTACGACAAAACAGATCTGCAAATCTAAAGTTGAGATTCGCGATGCTATCCATAGCTTCCGGGGAGGGGTTTAATACAAAGTCACCCGACCCGAACATGGGAAGTTGCCACCTCGGATCATGGAGCCAACTGCCGAATGAATGTGGCGGCATTATTTAGATCGTGGGGGTAACTACCTAACGAATGTGACGGCACTTCTCGAGTAGTGGGGCTAACGATCGAACAAATGAGACGGAGACGTTGCCCTAAAACCCCTATAAAAAGCAGAAAAACAGAAAGAGAAGGCATCGATCATAGTCTTCTTAAACTATCCTTTGTGATTAGAAGTCTAGAGCCTTTTTGCCAATTGAAAGAGTTTGTGCGGAGTGTCAACGGAGAGCAAGATCATCCTCCATAGCTACCTCAGAACCTAACTTTAAACAAAGAGGAATTTGATTTTTCCTCATCTTCTGTAAAAGGAAACCATTGAAATTGTAATTCTTTATTGAAATAGCTCAATAGATAATCAATTACAATTTTATGGCGAACAAAAGATTGGCAACTCCGCTGGGGTCTGCCATCACCTTTGGTTATCTGGTAATAGCTCTATACGACAACACTCCGGTTGGTAGCCTAGTTAATTCACTCACCATCGAGATTGACCAGGAAAAGTATGAAGAATTCCTTTCTTCCAGCTCCAAGAGTCCCACTTCCTTATGGGGATGCCGTAATGTCTCCAAAGGATCAATCTCCAAGGAGACTTCAAGGGCAACAACTCAAGCAGAGGATTCAATAGACCAAACTGGTCTAAAATCCTCATCTTCACCAACATTGGGCTCTGAGCTAGTTTTGGTTAAGACTCCTGATCTCCCTAGCAAAATGGATCAGAATCCCCACTTCAATAAGGGGAAATGACCATTACCTGCTCCGCAGGACTATGATGCAGGGAAGGAGGCTCCTCTCACTCGTAAAATGAGAGGGAACCTAAAATGAAATAAAGCTCGTGCCCTTCGCAGGATCACGCAGCAACAGGAAACCGCCATCTCATCATCGCGAAGGCCTACTGTACAAGTATGGAAGCCAAAATGCGAGATTACAGAGGATCAAGACGCTGAAAGATTTACTCGCGTTTCCTATAGGAAACGGAGTAAATCCACTAAGGTTATCTATGATTACAAGCACGGAATCTACATTCGTGTCCCTCGAGTTTCGGGGGGAAAGCATGATCGTGCAATAGAAGGAGCGTGAACCTCAGACTTGAGAAGAGCATGCGATTGGCAAGGAGCCTATCTCAAAGGCTAAAACTATCCCACCCACTGTTCCAGCTAGGCTGAGACTTGCTTCGAGAGCCTTCGACAAAACACGAACTCCTGTCTCGAGGCTTTCTTTCAAAGATGACACCGTCAGCAAGAGTTCCAATACAAGAGATCTTCGGAAACTTCTAGACAGAAAGAGAGAAGAATCCCATGCATCTCACTGCCATTGCGAACGGCTGATCAATGCAGTGCTATTACACTGTCATTGTTCAACCCACACTAGGCAGTCGGTTTTCCATCGACTATAAACATCATCATCATCCTCATCCCAACCGTCAAAAAAGAGACGATGAAACAGGCTCGAATTCTATGAGCCCGAATATCCCTAAGTATAATCCAACATGATAAGTTTTAGGAAAAAGAAGAAGAAAAAGAAGACGAAGAAGGTCTTCGAGGGAGATGCTTCTGACTCTCAACACTCTTCAGGCCTGAAGAACATGCTCAATGAAGAGGGAGGAATTTTCCAAAACACTCAACTCAAAAGTGGAGTGGCAATCCTGATGAATTATAGACAAATGGCTAGAGTCTCCTCCGACGAGGATAACACGACCAAATCTGTTATGGCCGAGTCGCAAACGTCCGATTCGTTCCTGAAAGACTCTGCCTTTGCGTACATGGCCTAGAATACCACAGAGGAATTCATACGGAGGATGGACGAACAAGATAAGAATATCCAACAACAGTAGAATGCTATCAGCGAGATTAAAGACATGCTGCATATTTTGCTAGAATTGGAAAATACAAGATTGAAGAATGCATCTTCAGAGATGCCACCCCATGACCCAAAAACTGACAAGGGAAAGAGGGCGGAAGAAGAAGGCTACACTCTTCACGTGAATGAAGAAGAAGAAGAGCATCATGAAGATGATGACAATCACTCCACACATTAGGAAGGGAACGCGAATGCCATCTGGATGGAGAGTTTCCAAAATCAATTGAATGCCCTCATGCATAAGAGTGATTTGCAAGAGTTGGGCGTTGTAAGGTCATATCCGGTAGAATGGGAGAGCATGCCATTCCCAGAAAGCTACAAGTAATTGAAGCTTAAATCATTCGATGGTAAAGGGTTGCCGAATCAGCACCTTTACTATTTTAAGTTGCAAATCAAGCATTTAGCTAGAAACGACCCCATCATTACGCGAGTATTTTTTAGTACCCTGACAGGACTAGCATTTAAATGGTTCCGAAGGCTAGAACCGGAAACCATTAATTCATGGAACGACATGGAGAAAGCCTTCCTGACAAGGTTTTATGAAGACGATATGGAAGTGTCAATGTCGACACTTCTGGCCACTAAATAGAAGAAGGGGGAGTCAGCTCTGGACTTTATTAAAAAGTTCCGAAATGATTCTCTCAGATGTCCACTTGAGATGCCAAAGAATACCTTGGTAGAAACATGTCGATATAATCTCTCTACTTAGGTTCTAGCCAGAATAGAAGCTGTGAAATCCTTGACCTGAAAAGATCTTGCTCTATAAGCTGAAGAGGCTGAAGAAATAGAGCAAAGGCTCGAAGAAGAAGGAGGTGAGGAGAAATAGAGGCGAAATAACGACAACAACCATAGGCCTCGATCCCGAGGACATAAAGGGAAGGAGACAATGGTGCCTGATACCCTGCAACCCATAAAGTCTTCTCCAAAACTCCCTCCTCAGTCGCGTGTGCCTTAAAAGCAATATTCTTTCAAAGATGAGCATACGAAAACCATCTTCAACCTCCTCATTACTAAGAAGATGTTGAAGTTGCCAGAGTCCAAACGTCCTCAAGAAGCAGGGAGAATTAATGATCTTAATTATTGTGTCTACCATAGGATTATTAACCACCCTACTCAGAACTGTTACATTCTCAAGGATAAAATTCAAGCCTTAGTGGACGCCAAGGTCATCAAGCTCCAAGAACATTAGAAAAAGGTGACCGCAAACATGGTAACTTTCAAATTCGGCAAAGCACCTGACTGGATAGAGTCAATAGTTCAAGATGGAGTGCAACCCATTCCTAGAGGCGCGATGTAGATCGTGAATTTCGATCCGCATCGACAACAAAAGAAAGGATTATCCCCTTCGAAACTGATAGAGGGGAGATAATGTGGGTACATCCAGATCTTCTTAGTGATGAACAATGGACTTCTGATTCATCTAGAAAGAAGCGAAAAGGAAAAATCCTTACTTCTAATGTCGTCTCCATAATTCCCAAAGGTGACAAGGACATTCCTACTCTAACAGATTTGGAAAAATAAATCAGAGACTCTTTGGTGGCTGATGCAGATCAACCCCCTCTAGGACCCATTCGGGAAAAAACTACTTGAAGAATTATGGGCAGGCCGCGGAATCCCGGCTACTTCCAGAAAAAAACAAACAAAAAGACCTTAAGTTTGACAAAGCTCTGAAGGAAAAAGGGAAAGAGCCTGCGGAAGATTTACAAAAGTTATTTCACTTCGACATCTTAGCGCAGTTAGCCAACATTCCTGCGAGAATCACCTTTATGAGCTCCTGAAACTTTCTAAATCAACTAGAGAAGTTTTAAGAGAAGCTCTGCAAGATTCAGAGTTATTCCTAGCGCAGATACCAGAAACAGTTGAGAAAGAAAAATCTTTTTGCGCGACATGTCACTAGACCCCTAGTAAAAACATCCCTTACATCTCTTTCTCTTTGGAAGACATGCAAGTTAGAAGCAATAATCATCACCGCCCTTTGTATTACAAAGGATACATAGGGCCAGCGGAGATCGATCACATTCAAGTTGATCCAGGCTCAGGCTTAAGCATCATGCCACGGAGGATGCTATGGTATCTTGGAGTCCCGATGAATAGATTAGTAGCAAACAATACTACTATCTTTGGATTCAATGCCAATAGTAGTAGGTCATTAGGCAAGATAAAGTTTAAGTGCCAAATTGGCGATCTGAAGACGGAAGTTACGTGCTATGTGATAGATGCTGACACGTCTTACAACCTACTACTGGGGAGACCTTGGATCCATAACAACCTCATTGTGTCGTCCACACTACATCAATGCATGAAATATGCAGATAAAGATGGGAACGTAAAAACTCTGGTTGCGGAAAAGCAACCCTTTAAAGGAGTCAAAAACTACTCTACCGACGCGTTGTTATATCAAGATGCATTCAATGCCTTAGATCAGCCCGCTCCAGACGTCTCCGATAGCGGTGATGAAGCCGATAAAGAATCATGATCCGAAAATTCAAAATCCGAGGATGTAATTTGGGACGGTGAGCCCATTGTGATAAGCCCTGAAAGCCTTGATGAAAATAACACCGTTCACTCTGATGATGAATGGGTGATAAATGAAAGCTTAGAGTTTGCTTATTCTTCTAGTGTTGATTTTGAACCTTCAAGTACTAGCACTAACGCATTCAGCGATTGTTTAAATAAAATATTCTCTCTAGCTTCTTTCCAAGCACCTATCCGATCGTCCTTTAACGAATTGAGTGATGACGATGAAAATGCCAACAAGGCCGTTTTTGAGATTCCTCCCAAGGACAGAACTTAGAAATTCATAATATTCAGAAAGGCAAGTAACTAAAGCAAAAAGAAATGCTTAGACTCTGAAGAAGAACAGGGAAATCCCAAGTTCTTCCACTACGATGAAAATTCTCATAAACTAATAAAGAAAATGGGATATAACCTAGCAAAAGGTAGGGGGTTGAACTTCGAAAGGGGAAGGAGAACATCAAAGAGAAAATGCCAGATTATTATCATAAAACCGGCAGGGGTTGGGATATGTCACCACTCCCGAAGGTTTCTTAGGTGAGAGAACTGAAGAAGGTCACTTCGACCATTCGTTAGAATCGTCCTGCTGGGATTCAGATGTCAGTGTTGGCATGATCTTCAGTGAAGTGTCCGCGAACATGGCCTCCGCAATCCAAGAAAGCGAAGACGTAGGTGAAGCCTCGCCGATAAAAGATGACTCCTGGGCTAAACATTTTAACGCGAAGTGGGAAATTCAGTTTGAACAGCGCGAGCCTCCAACCGAAGATAAAGTAATCCAAATAAATATGGGTGATGAAAAGAATCCTAAACCCATATTTCTTTTAGTGGGAACCTATCCTCGGAAGAGAGAGTAATTTATATCCCTCATTCGCGAGTACATCGATATTTTCGCATGGAGCTATGAGGTGATGCCAAGATTAGACCCAAGTGTCACAGATCACAAACTGAACATCTGACTAAATGCTAAGCCAGTAAAGCAACAACAACATAGATACCATGAGGTTGAAATCAAAAAGTTGATCGAGTTAGGCTTTATTCGCAAGGAACAACACCCTGATTGGGCTGCGAAATAGTTCCTGTAACCAAGAAGAACGGAAAAATCTGGATTTGTATTGATTTCAGGGATTTGAATGAAGCCTGCCCTAAGGACGAATTTCTGTTACCCATCACAGATGTTGTGATAGATAATACTTGTGGGTACGAACGTATGACATTCATGGATGGAATCTCAGGATATAATCAGATAAAGATGTACCCTGATGATGAGAAACATACGTTCTTCAGAACACCACTCGGAGTATATTGCTATACGGTCATGCCATTCAGCCTAAAGAATGCAGGTGCCACATATCAACGTGCCATGAACGTAATATTTCGAGAGTATCTGCGAAAGACAGTGGAATGTTATGTAGATGATCTAGCAATTAAAAGTAAGAATAAGAGTGATCACCTACATGATTTGAAGACGGTGTTTGACCTCATGAGGAAACACCAGCTCAAGATGAAATCGACTAAATCTTTTCTGGGAGTCTCTAGTGGAAAGTTCCTCGGCTTCGTGGTAACTTCCAAAGGAATTTATCTCGACCCGGACAAGATTAAGGCAATCTAAGAATGCCACCTCTCTGCAACCTCAAAGAATTAATGGAATTGCAAGGTAAGTTGGCGTACATCTGCATATTCATATCAAATTTGTCCGTTAAATGTCAGTCCTTTACCAGGTTAATGAGACAAGGAGTATCATTTGTCTAGGATGATGCATGCCAAAAGGCTTTTTAAGAAGTCAAACAATACCTCATGAAACCACCAGTGCTCGTAGCCCCAGTCTCGAGAATACCTTTCCTGCTATATGTGAGGGCTATGAACCACTCCTTGGGAGCCTTGTTAGCGCAGAAAGATGAGTTAGGTCACGAACAAGCTATTTATTACTTAAGTATAACAATAATCGGGGCGGAACACCGATATAACCCAATGGAGAAGGAATGTTTAGTTTTAATGTTTGCAGTACAGAAAATGCGACATTATTTAGTTGGACAAACCATTCACGTTATATCGAGAGTTAACCCCTTGAGAATACAAATGACTAAACCCAGATCGTTGAATTCAAGGCTATCCAATTGGGCTATTTTGTTATCACAATATGATATGCATTTTGTCCCGCAAAAAAAATCTATTATGAGACAGGTCGTAGCTGATTTCCTAGTTGAGCACCCAATCCCGACATCCTCGAAGTTGTGCGAAGAAATTCCTAGGGAGTTGCGTGAATGGGGTCTGATTCTAAAACAAAGGCATCTCGCAAGAGTTTCCAGAGGCAAATATTGTCATGAAAGATGTATGAAAACTTTACTTTGATGGCGCCTATCGAATGGGATCCAAGGGAAAAATGACTGTGGGGTAGGAGTTGTTTTCGTCTCTCCTTACAACCACATCATTCCTCGAGCTTACTCGTTAACAAACACGTGCTCCAACAATGTTATGGAGTATAATGCCCTCCTTATCGGCTTAAAAATAGCTAAACAATTGGGGTCAAATATTTGGAAGCATATGGAGATTCTCAACTTGTTGTAAACCAAGTTAAAGAGGAATATGAAGTCAAACATGAAGGCCTTTTGCCGTATTATCGCACAGTAATTAAGATAGCCGATGGTTTCGATGGTTTCTATGTCAACCGCATAAAGCACCATTGGAATAGCTATGCAGATTCGCTGGCTTCCTTAACTGCTACATTGGCCTTGCCCAAACATGCTAAAAAGCAAATTACGGTAGGAAGCAGAGAATTATTATGTCCAAAGGACGAACTCAAAGAGGAATTGAGAAAGCAACAGGAAGATGAGACTGGTGTTTTCGAGTCAAATCTAGAACCAAGGGATTGGCGATTCCCTTGTATAGATTACGTTCTTTACGACATATTACCCGAAGATCCAAAAGAAGCCCCTTTCAGTATATTCTCAATACAACAATCCAGAAAGTGGAGGAAGATTTTCACTGTATCCTTCAGCAGGTTAATTTCAAAAGCATCAACCTCTGCATGAGAAGAATCAGCAACAACCGGAGCTGGTGTATCCTGAACTGTACTCTACTGTAAAGAAGCTGTAGCACCAGTACTAGAAACAACAACTTTCACACACTCAGCAGAAGCAATGGTTGCAACAACTGTAGTCGGAAAAATATGGGTGGCAGTTTTTGTTGAAGGACCCTCTACTTCAGAAGTATTAGCCACAGAAACAGTGGTCTCAATCACCCCACAGACTACTTCAGTAAGGACTTCCGCGATGGTGCTATCCGGGGTGTCGTCTACAGCCATATGCTCCGAAGATGGAGTCGAAGCAAGAGCTGTTAAAAAGGAAGGAGTTGACGATTGAATGCTACAGTATCATCAAATAATGGCAGAATTTCAAAAAAAAAAAGATGGATAAAGTATAAAATTGAACCTGAAGGATGAACACTGGATTCTCCAGGTCCGTACACCTCGGCTCGAACGTCTTCACTCAAGTTGACATATTTGCTGTGATCTGACGGAGGAGTACTAGAACCAAGATCTCTACTAGTGACATCATCATCATCTCCCCAATCATCATAATCTGTTGGAAGAAATGCTACTTTGGGGGAATCTGATATGCGAAATTCCCCAATTATCTCCACCTCATTATCAACAACTTGATGAGTAAGGGTCGCAGAACCCCCTTGTGCATTAGAAGAAGGGGCAGGCAGTTCATCCTCAACAGCAATTTGATGAGCGAGGGATGTAGACTCTTCTTGTGCAGCAGTAGGCAGAGCAGCCACCTCATCACTAACAATAGTCTGATGAGTGGGGGATGCAGAATCTTCTTGCGCAGGAAGAGCAGAAGAGGTAGGAGCAGTCACCAATGCAGAGTCATTACGGAAGACAGGCCCTTGACTTCGACGTTTCTTGGAAGAACGAGAATTAGAGCCGAGTCATCTTCATCTTCCCCTGATTCCTCTGCAACTGTTTCCAGAGCTGAACCAGTTTTAGATGGTATGTCTTGCGGAGTGGTAGGCAAGTCACTGAGACGCCTCAATCTCTTCCGTTTGTACAAAAGCTTCTTTGGAGGAGATTTTGGCTGAGGAGAAGCTTCCTTCGGAGTTGAAAGTGGAAAAACATCAAGGGAAAAAGGTTGGGCAAATGGGATCACCGCACTATCACCTTCCTCCCCTGTTGGACTATTGGTTCCAAGTCTTCCAAACCACATTCTGCTCTGAAGTCCTCCATTCCAGCCACCTTCGTACTGCCAGCCTCCTTTTTCTGAGTATGCCATGCTCTAATATCTTTCAAACAAGTAAGATTGGTGTTAAAATTCTGAGGGGCGGAGTTAGCATCCACATACCATTTGTAGAAATCAAAACTCATATACAAGTTCGGAGTCTTGAGTGGAAGATCGAATATGGCTTGAGTACCACCCGCGATGAAGTGGAACCAAGCTCGAGCTCCTTCGAGCAAATTTCTAGCAAAACTTAATTCCTTGTTGGGATTACCAACATAGAGCTGATCATATCCGAACTGTCGAGCAAAGTGACTTGGATAATAAGGCTCTATATAATAGTGGTTCCCCCAAATGGAGAACCAGATGCCCTGGATTGATATTTATTAACCACCTAAAGTATCCTGGGGACAAAGCAGTAAATTTGTTAATACCAGCAATGTCCGCAAATTCCTCCACATATCCAGCATTTGGAAAGTAGGGGAAACATTTAAACAACTCAAAGTTCATGTGATAGCAAAGAGTCTTGTGAATTGCAGCCATATAGCCCCCTTTCCACTGTGATCTCTCATAATATTGTACTTTGGGAGCACTCAAATCAACCCGTGAATCAGCAGGACTCATTAGGGTGGGGCAGTGCAAGACCAACCATGCCATCAAATAAGTATAAGAAAGCTCCACGAGCAGATTGGGAGTCTTAGTAATCAACTCCCCTCTGTTGTTTTGCTCCTTCTTGACATTATAGAACTTATCTACCAACTTCCTCAATCCGCTTTGGATACTGCGCACCATCGCGGGCAATAAGCTGAGCCGCAGACCAAAAGCAAGCAAGACAGCCGAGAATATCGCTTTGATGGGTATAGTATCCTGTGAAGGAATCACACATTTTTTTCAACCAAAGCATCAAATAACCAGCGAGGAAAGATGAATCAGATAAAAGTTGAAGAGCTTGGTAGTGAAAACTTTCAAAGGATGTTCCAGCTTTGAAGACATCCTCGTTAGATTCGACAACATAAGCATCTGTCCCGAAGTTGGCAATCTTTCTTTCGACCTCCTTTTCAGAAACCGGAGGGAGACGAGTAAAATTGGGTTTATTCTTTAAAAAATCGGAAGGAGATACTGCAGCCACTTCTTTTGCTTGACACTACGAGTGCCAAACATATGAGTACAAATGTGATAGTGGCAAAGCAATTCCCAATAAGTGTCATAGATCATAGGGTCTCGAGTCTTCAACAAATGAAGCTCTTCCCATAGGTAGCCCTGAGATTTGATATATCTCATGCAAGGCAAAATCCAATTCACCGCGGGGAGAGAAGACTGTACAAGTATCAGGATTGTACAATTCCAACAAAAAAAAGAAATGGAATCGGCTAGCGGGAATGCTGTGCTAAATTGCCCTAATGGTGCGGTAAAGGTTTGCATGCTGAACCTTGATGAGTTATATTTACTGCAAGTGCACAGTATCGTTGTAGCGCTGTACAGGTCGTCTCACAGGGATCTAAGGTGTTTCTGCGTTCTTACTTTCTCTATAGTTCACTGGACTAACCAAAGGTTCTAGGTTGAGGTCGGATTAAACTAAGTAGCCTAGGATATAGAATCCACCAATTTCCAATCATGTTCTTACTTCTACTATTTTCTTCTATCATAAAAATTTAATCTTTTTAGTTTAATTTTTACTTAAAGTGCCCTAAGCATGAGCTATCAAGTGTTGTGCAAGTATAGCTCATCAAAAGATGCTACTTCATATAAAAATAAACTAAATCTTTTAGATAATTCAAATAAAAAGACAAAACCAGCAACCCCAATCCCTAACTAAGCATAGATTATCAAGAATCCTAATTCAAGTATAACCTATCAAAGTTCTAAACTTCGGGTCCTTGTATTTTAATCTTTCATTTGAAAAATCATGTCTTTTATTAATTTTATTTAAGAAGAAAAATATTAGAAAATAATTACATGGTGGATCTTAGCTTCATCTACATCCTAGAGCTGATCTAATTAGCTACTCATGATTTTTGCTAAGGAAGATCAAATTTAATTCATACAATGATAAACCATAATCTAGAAAGCGGTAAACCCTAATCTAGAAAACAGTAAACCCTAAATAGAATGCAATCAAATCTATGCAGAAAGAAAATAAGAATCTCAAGAACAATGGGTTACCTCTGGACATGGTGTTGTGGCCGTCGACCTTCAGCAAAATCCCCAACTTTATTGAACAGCATAATCGCAATACAAAAATTCCAGAATCCAGAATATCGTCAAAATACAAGGGTTGGCCAATAAATAGGCCTCGGAAACCAAACCCTATTTCTAGCAGAACCACAAGACCTATCAATTTAGAATTAAGCCCATGACAAAAATTACTCTGAGAAGACCACTTATGGACCGCTAATTAGCGGCTAATACCGCTATTTAGCAGCTCACTTTTGAGCAATTGCACTACATTTTCTTCTGAAGAAGTATCTTCTCTTGTAATCTTTACTTTCTTGAGCAGTACTTTGATGTTGTAGTCTCGCCCGCTTTAGAAACTTTTCGGCGTTTGATTTCCTAGTCCAACTCTGGTTTCATGCCTTTTCCTTGTATAATTTGGATTACCTGCAAAAGACACTAAAAATACCCAAGTAGCATTTATTTATATACAAAAACAGATAAAGTATGAGATGAAAAATATAATATATGATATTCATCACACCCCCACACCTATGTTTTGCTAGTCCTCGAGCAAAACCTAAACCTAAAAAGAAAAACAAAAATCCTAACCCACTTTCGCAGGAATCGCGATTGCACTTAGCACGTGCAACAAGCTTTTAAACCCCTAGGTTACCCTAGTGGACGAGTGTTGTCTCGTGAGGGTTTGCAGTGAATATACCCACAAAATTCAAGAAGAAAATAGATTAAGGAATAAAGAAAAGAAAAATAAGGATAACCGAAAATTAAGAAAAATAAAAATTTCATACAAAAGAAAGAAAAAAACTTTTTTTTTTATATTTTCGTCAATTGGTCTCACTAATATACAAACTTAAGAACGCATTTAGATTATCAATTTTTAAATCGAGCATCATATCAGATACACTTATCATTTTAATCAAAAATTTAAATCTTATCTTTCAATACCTACTAACAGATAATTTATTGGCTCCTATACATCTATGTGCATGTGTGATAGTCTACTTTGGGTTTTGGACTCCAACTCTAACTCATGATTCATCTCCTCTCTCATAATTTTTTTTTCTTTTTAAGAATATTTCACCTTTCATGCGAGTATTCACGCTTGCTTAGGCGCAAAATACCCGATTACTTAGTTCATACTCTTTTTTTTCTCTTTCTTTTTAAGAATATTTCACCTTTCATGCGAATATTCACGCTTGCTTAGGCGCAAAATACCCGATTACTTGAATCATACTCTTTTTTTTTCACTCTTGAGGCTATTGCCTTAATACCAGGTGCACCCTATTATTTTATTCTCACTTTTTTTTTTAGAGAGAGAAGACTTACTCATTCGTTATTATCTTTATCCTTAACCTAATAAACTATTGTGAGGTGAAAAATAGATGTATAATTGGCTCAAAACTACTGTTAGCGATATTTATTTTTTGGATTTTAATCTTTTTTCATAAAATTCAAAGTGTATCGTCCAATCTACTCTCATATCCAATTTCAAATCTAAATTTTGTTCCTTTATCTGTAATTAGTTTTATCTATTGATGAAAATAATTTTTTTTTTATCTTTTTAATCTTTTTGTTGGTCACCCTAAAAACTACCCAAAGTGTAAAATAAAGAAACCAAAAAACCTAAAAAAATAAAAATAAAACTAAAATCCTAAAAATCCTAAAAAAGAAAAAAAATAAAATAAAAATCTCCTAATACACTCCCCCACACCTGAACTTGTGTATGCCCTCATACACAAATCATTGGTGTCGTCGTCTTTGCCTTCTACTAGACTCACCAGGTGCAGGACGTGCTCGTGCTGTAGAAGACTCACCCCTATCAATCTGTTTCAACCGGTACCAAATTTTTCCAAGACCTTACCAGACGACGTTGATTTGCTCAGTGGGATCAGCTGGAAAGTCTTGGTCAAAAAAGGCATCATCCTCCTCCTCTTGTGTCAAGTCAGTGGCATATATATTCTCGTTATCAGCATGTCTGTTCCAATCTTCTGGAACAACAGCATGATATGTCACTGAAATATGTTCGGTAGTGATCAACACGCGTGAGAGTGCGTATGCGTCAAATTCGGCACTAGATATAAACTTGCGACACAACTGTGTAATTAAACACGGCAAAGGCAAACTAGTCCTCGACCGCACCTTGGCATCAATAATAGTATCGAGTAGCTATGTGCACATACAGAAATGATAATCTTGACGCATAATACAGTCAACAACATAAAGTGTGGGCGTGTAAAAGGACGACATATGTGTAATGCCCATAATATTAGTGTTGACTCAGTGGCAAGTTGCGTGAATATTGCGATAGAGTGTCTTGCTGCTGATCCCTTTATCACGTGTTATTTTGCAGTTTGGGTCCATCCGTGTAAGATAATACTCAATCCTACCGTGAGTGTGATTCCCGGTGTGAAGGAAGATACCCGTAGAAGCCGAGATGGTCGCTGCGTTCATTTCATATAATTGGCTGCGCCAATGGAGGTTTATTGTTTTGTGATCGTCCGAAATGTCGGATTTCGCAAAACTCGCATAAAATTCCTCCACCAACTCTTGGATGTAGAATGCATTAGATGAATAAATGAGGTAATTCCAACCCAGAGTTTCGATTGCAGCGGCAAAATAAACACTAAATGCCGCAAAAAATTTTCCAAAAAACTTCTCACAAACAAATCTACCCATGATATCATACTGTAATTATCAATTTGCAATCTGATCAACACAGTAAATGTAGAAGAGAGAAATAGTACCTCCCCTAAAGTTTCAGGGGGAAACTCCACAGTTTGACCGCTGAATAGCGGTATATACCGCGGTTTGGCGGCTTGGAGTTCACGGCTGCCGAGAGCTTCGGGTTGATTGTCTACGCTGGTGATATGGACCTTTGAAGCACCTCTGGTCGAAGAAAAGTTGAAGATCCTACACTATCCTGCAAAGAGAGAAACAAAAACCAAAGGAGGAAGTGGGGAAGAAAGGGGGGCAGCTAGGGTTTTGGAAGAAATGATTTGGGGGAAGATGAGGGCTGCTTGGGTATATATAGGGATGGAAAATTACCATCAGCTCCTCATCTTTCCCTAATTTTGCTTTAAAACCCTGCATCACGTTAGTAACATAATATACATGCTATTATACACATGACGACATGCCTTTATGCATAGATAGGATCGTGAAGTGTCACGACCTCTACATTATCATTCACTCGAGATTCTAAAATTGGTTTTAATCGGTGACCGTTTACTTTGAATAAATTACCATTTTTAGGATCCTCGAGATCAACTGCACCGTGATGGTGCACTGTTCGTACTATGTACGATCCACTCCATCTTGACCTCAATTTTCCTGGGAATAAGTGTAGCCTCGAATTATATAAGAGAACTTTTTGTCCAGGTGCAAATGACTTACGAATGATTGCTTTGTCATGAAACACTTTTGTTTTCTCTTTATAAATCTTGGCACTCTCATATGCGTCCCGTCTTATCTCATCAAGCTCATTAATTTGTAATCTCCGCTGCTCGCCAGCTTTTTCGAGCTCAAAATTTAGAAATTTGATTGCCCATAAAGCTTTATGCTCAAGCTCCACCGGTAAATGACACGCTTTTCCAAATATCAAACGATATGGAGACATGCCAAGATTAGTCTTGTAAGCAGTACGGTAAGCCCATAATGCATCAGCTAGCTTACAAGACCAATCTTTTCTATTATGATTTACTGTTTTCTCCAAAATCAGTTTGATTTGGCGATTGGAAACTTCCACTTGCCCACTAGTTTGTGGATGATACGGTGTGGCGAACTTGTGGGTAATGGAATATTTCCGCATAAGCGCCTCAAATGACCGGTTGGTGAAATGGGTACCATTATCGCTAATAATAGCTCGAGGAATGCCAAACCGAGAAAATATATTCTCTTTCAAAAACTTGACAACTACTTTGTTGTCATTCGATTTTGTGGCTATTGCCTCTACCCATTTAGAAACATAATCAACAGCAACTAATATGTATTGGTTTCCAAATGAGTTAGGTAACGGTCCCATAAAATCTATACCCATACATCAAAGATTTCGACCTCAAGGATAGATTGCAGAGGCATCATATTATGCCGTGAAATTTTGCAGACGAATTGGCATCGTGTGCATGCTTTGCAATATTCCACGGTGTCTTTGAAAATAGTTGGCCAATAAAAACCACTCTGCAATACCTTTTCGGCTGTTTTCCTGGGACCAAAGTGTCCTCCACAAGCTAGATCATGACAAAAAGAGAGGACACTTTGTATCTCATCGTTAGGTATGCATCGACGTATGATTTGGTCTGGACACCATTTGAACAGATATGGTTCATCCCAGTAAAAGAATTTTACTTGGGATAAGAATCTATATCGATCCTGCTTGGACCAATGGGACGAAATCTCCTTAGTCACAAGATAGTTCACAATGTCAGCAAACCATGGTTCGTGCATCAATGCAAACAGTTGCTCATCAGGAAATGATTCGTTTGTGGGGCACAAATTAGTTGGAGCGTTGGGCAGACGAGACAAGTGATCAGCTACTGAATTATCCGCACCTTTCTTGTATAATATCTCAAGATCAAACTCTTGTAGCAAGAGGATCCATCGAATAAGCCTTGCTTTTGCATCTTTCCTGGTTAACAGGTATTTCAAAGCAGCGTGATCAGTGTATACTGTAATTCGTGATCTAATCAAGTAGGAACGAAACTTCTCAAGTGCAAAGACGACTGCCAGAAGCTCTTTCTCTGTGGTAGAGTAGTTCAACTGGGCGTCATTAAGTGTCCTACTTGCATAGTAAATCACATGTGGTTGCTTATTAATATGTTGACCAAGGACGGCACCTATAGCTTAATCAGATGCATCACACATGAGCTCGAAGGGTAAGCTCCAGTCTGGCGCATGAATAATAGGAGTGGTGGTCAGTGCCTTCCTAAGCTGCTCAAATGCTCTTAGACAATTAGGCGTGAAATTGAATGGTACTTCCTTGGCTAGTAAATGTGTCAAAGGCCTAGCAATTGTGCTAAAGTCTTTGATAAATCTTCTATAAAAACCAGCATGACCAAGGAAGGATCGTATATCTTTCACTGATCGCGGAGGTGGCAGATTATTGATGAGGTCTACCTTGGCTTTGTCAACCTCGATACCATTCTTCGAGATGACATGCCCTAGCACTATGCCATTTTTGACCATAAAATGGCATTTTTCCCAATTGAGTGTCAAATGCTTCTCATTACAACGTGTGAGAACTAACTCTAGATGATGCAGACACTCTTGGAATGAATCTCCGAAGATAGAAAAATCATCCATGAAAATTTCAAGAAATCGTTCAACCATGTCAGAGAAAATACTTACCATGCACCTTTGGAACGTGGCAGATGCATTGCATAACCCAAAGGGCATGCGTTTGTATACAAAGGTGCCGAATGGACATGTGAACGTGGTCTTTTCTTGATCCTCCGGAGCGATGGGAATTTGGTTGTAACCACAGTATCCATCTAGAAAACAATAGAACTCATGTCCGGCCAACCGTTCCAACATCTGATCAATGAATGGTAAGGGGAAATGGTCCTTCCTAGTTGTAGCATTAAGCTTCCTATAATCAATGCAGACTTGCCATCCCGTCTGCAAACGCATCGGGATAAGTTCATTTGCATCGTTCTTGACACATTGATTCCGGAATTCTTAGGCACTACCTGAACTGGGCTTACCCATGCGCTATCAGAGATAGGATAGATAATCCCATTGTCAAGACACTTAAGAATATCTTTCCTCACAGCTTATTTCATTACCGGATTCAACCTACGCTGAGGATCTCTTGTAGGTCATGCATTGTCTAGCAAATGAATTCTGTGCTGCACTATAGAAGGACTTATCCCCTTAATATCGGCCATACTCCAGCCTATGGCTTCCCTATGTGCTTTCAACACTGAAATGAGTTTTTCTTCCTGAGCGTCGTCAATTCTGCAGAGATAATGACTGGTAATGTGTCGTATTCACCCAAGAAAGCGTACTTGAGATGACTCGGAAGGGCCTTCATCTCAAGCTCAGGTGGACACTTAATAGATGGTCGTAACTGAACTCGTGGTTCAATCATCAATAGCTCAGCTGGAAGTTTCCATTGAGTGGAAGACACATAATTAGATGATTCATCGAGCGTCTCCAAGAATACACTCTCATCAACTAAATCATTCAGCTCATCAAAGAATTTCTCCTCTTGGTGTTCACTAGACAACCCTTGGATCATATTCACTTCTAGGGGCTCGTCATGTGGATCACTTGGTTGGCGCCCTAGATTGAATATATTCAAGTCAAGTGTCATATTTCCAAAGGAAAGTCTCATCGATCCACTCCGGCAATTGATAACAGCATTGGAAGTGACCGAGAATGGACGTCCCAAAATAACTGGGATACAATGGTGTGGATTCACCACAGGTTGAGTTTCGAGGACTATGAAATCAACTGGGAAGATAAACTCCCCAATCTTAATCAAGACATCCTCAATCTCTCCCATAGGTGTCTTTACAGATCTATCAGCTAGCTGTAACGTAATCCTTGTAGGTTTCAACTCTCCCAGTCCTAACTGCTGGTATACTGAATAAGGAAGCAAGTTGACACTTGCTCCTAAATCTAGTAAAGCCCTTTCAATCACTGTAGTCCCTATAGTGCAGGAGACAGTAGGACTTCCAGGGTCTTTATACTTTACAGGTGCTGACTGAGAGAGGATGCTAGATATGTTAGCAGCTAAGAAGACTTTCTTTGAAACATTGGTTGTTCTCTTCTTTGTTCATAAATCCTTTAAGAATTTTGCATAAGCAGGTACTTGTTGGATTGCATCAAGAAGAGGAACATTGACCTTAACTTGCTTGAATAACTCAAGCATGTGCTCCACCTGAGGAGAATTTTTCTTCAATCGATTTGGATAGGGAGCCCTTGGTTTATAAGTATGGTCAATAGGAGGATCAGAATTAGAAGGATCAGATTCTTCTGTCATGCTAATGGGTAGATCGTGGGATGATGATGAATCATGAGGTGGTGATGGAATCGTGGTATCAGGGAGTGTAGCTTGCCGTACAATAGGAGTGGAATCAGGTGGCATGGCTACGTGATTGTCAACCAGTTTGCCAGATCGAAGTGTGTGAATGGCATTAATTTGTTGACATGCAACTGATTCAAATTTGAGGAACTGGCATTAGGATTTGTTATGGGTTGACTCGGAAAAGTGCCCTTACCACGTTCACTCATTTGATTTGCTAGTTGTCTAACCTGCTGCTCTACATTCTTAATGGATTGAGAGTTTACGAGTAGGTGCTGATATGTTCTTTGAATGAAATCAGTTGACACTTTCATAAGATTCTGCATGTATGTGTCAAGGTTGGACTGAGACTTGAGAAGAGTTTCAACATTCTTCTCAAGTGATTGAAGTCATTTTCTTGATCATTATTAGACCCCTGTTGTAGATATGTGTGATTTTGTGCAGGTGGTCTATTCTGGTTGTTCCCCTGATTTGAAGTATTTGGGTGTTGATAAGCACCCATATTTGGTCTTAGGAACTGACCAGTAGCTGGAGGCTGCATGTTGGAGTTCGGGGCTCCCTGATATTGCCCTTGACCCCATGAGAGATTTGGATGACTCCTCCAGCCAGGATTGTATGTCGGAGTGTATGGATTATTAACGGGTCTTTGATACATAGCGTTAGCTTGCTCAAGTGTGGGACCCATAGGATTTACTAACAATGGACACTCCTCCATAACGTGGTTGGGAATTCCGCAATTAAAGTATGTGGGACTTTGGAGTTGATTCACTTGACCCACTAGTGGAGACTGAGCACTAGGAGTCTCCAGTGCCTCAATTATTCTCATAAGAGCTACGATCATTGCTTCAGCAGCTATAGAGCTATCGATGCTATGGATCCTACTCTTTTGAGCAGAAGTTGATATACTGGGCTTCTCAGTGGAACTCTCCCACTGCATAGTCTTCCATGATAAGTCCTCAAGAAAGTCCCATGCTTCATCCTCGTTTTTCCTCATAAACTCCCCTTGACACATGGATTCTAGAAGAGTTTTGGATGTGTAATCAAGTCCTTCGTATATGATTTGACACAACCGCCACTTTTCTATTGCATGGTGGGGGCATTGAGCTAATAAATCCTTAAATCGTTCTAAGTATTTCCAGAAGGGTTCTCCTGGCACTTGACGGAATTGATTGATTTGATTTCTGATTCGTGCCGTCTTGTGCGTAGGATAATACTTCTTAAGAAACACTGTAACGAATTCATTCCAAATAGTGATTGAATCAGTAGGCATACTATACAACCACTTCTTGGCATTATCCTTAAGTGCAAAAGGGATGAAGCAGAGCTTAATTGCGTCCTCCGATAAATTTTGCAGTTTAATCATTACGCATACTTCTTGAAATTCACTGATAAAGAGATATGCATCTTCTGAATCAGAACCAGTGAATTTGGGAAGCATACTAATATACTGCGGTTTTAATTCGTAGTGATTACCCGCTACGTGTGGAAGTTTGATGCAAGATGGCAATGATGTACGCAACGGGTAATATCGATCCTGAAGGATCGGGATCGGCTGGTCCATCTTGTCTCCCATGAACAAATCTGATCTCACAAGTCGACCAAATTGATCACGGGTCCAATGTGGCATGAACCAGCGACCGTGAGTGTATGCGTGAACTTCCTAAACTAATGCAGGAGGTGGGGTGTGGTGGAAAGATAAAACGGTGGAATGATATGATCAAATAAAAATGTGATTTATACTGTTCCTAATGTTTTTATTTTTTATTTTTAATTTTTCTACAGAACCAGGAAATACAACTACAGAAATAGAGAAAATTCTGCGTTCTTACTTTCTCTATAGTTCACCGGACTAACCAAAGGTTCTAGGTTGAGGTCGGATTAATCTAAGTAGCCTAGGATATAGAATCCACTAATTTCCAACCATGTTCTTACTTCTACTATTTTTTTCTATCATAAAAATTTAATCCTTTTAGTTTAATTTTTACTTAAAGTGCCCTAAGTATGAGCTATCAAGTGTTGTGCAAGTATAGCTCATCAAAAGATGTTACTTCATATAAAAATAAACTAAATCTTTTAGATAATTCAAATAAAAAGACAAAACCAGCAACCCCAATCCCTAACTAAGCATAGATTATCAAGAATCCTAATTCAAGTATAACCTATCAAAGTTCTAAACTTCGGGTCCTTGTATTTTAATCTTTCATTTGAAAAATCATGGCTTTTATTAATTTTATTTAAGAAGAAAAATATTAGAAAATAATTACATGGTGGATCTTAGCTTCATCTACATCCTAGAGCTGATCTAATTAGCTACTCATGATTTTTGCTATGGAAGATCAAATTTAATTCACACAATGATAAACCATAATCTAGAAAGCGTAAACCCTAATCTAGAAAGCAGTAAACCCTAAATAGAATGCAATCAAATCTATGCAAAAAGAAAATAACAATCTCAAGAACAATGGGTTACCTCTGGACACGGTGTTGTGGCCGTCGACCTTCAGCAAAAATCCCAACTTTATTGAACAGCAAAATCGCAATACAAAAAACTACCCTAAAAAGTTGGTCCAGAGGCTCTTTCACTCCTTTAAATCTTCCTATCTCTGCAATGTCTATTTTTTGCCCACTCACACACACTGTTAACCCGTAAAATGCTAGAAACAAGTAAGAAAAACACCTTGATCCCCGGCAACGGTGCCAAAAACTTGATGAGTTATATTTACTACAAGCGCACAGTATCGTTGTAGCGCTGTACAGGTCGTCTCATAAGGATCTAAGGTGTTTCTGCGTTCTTACTTTCTCTATACTTCACCGGACTAACCAAAAGTTCTAGGTTGAGGTCGGATTAATCTAAGTAGCCTAGGATATAGAATCCACTAATTTCCAACCATGTTCTTACTTCTACTATTTTCTTCTATCATAAAAATTTAATCTTTTTAGTTTAATTTTTACTTAAAGTGCCCTAAGCATGAGCTATCAAGTGTTGTGCAAGTATAGTTCATCAAAAGATGCTATTTCATATAAAAATAAACTAAATCTTTTAGATAACTCAAATAAAAAGACAAAACCAGCAACCCCAATCCCTAACTAAGCATAGATTATCAAGAATCCTAATTCAAGTATAACCTATCAAAGTTCTAAACTTCGGGTCCTTGTATTTTAATCTTTCATTTGAAAAATCATGGCTTTTATTAATTTTATTTAAGAAGAAAAATATTAGAAAATAATTACATGGTGGATCTTAGTTTCATCTACATCCTAGAGCTGATCTAGCTAGCTACTCATGATTTTTGCTAAGGAAGATAAAATTTAATTTATACAATGATAAACCATAATCTAGAAAGCGGTAAACCCTAATCTAGAAAGTAGTAAACCCTAAATAGAATGCAATCAAATCTATGCAGAAAGAAAATAAGAATCTCAAGAACAATGGGTTACCTCTGGACACAGTGTTGTGGCCATCGACCTTCAGCAAAAATCCCAACTTTATTGAACAGCAAAATCGCAATACAAAAATTCCAGAATCCAGAATATCATCAAAATACAAGGGTTGGCCAATAAATAGGCCTCGGAAACCAAACACTATTTCTAGCAGAACCACAAGACCTATCAATTTACAATTAAGCCCACGACAAAAATTACTCTGAGAAGACCAGTTATGGGACGCTATTTAGCGGCTAATACCGCTATTTAGAGGCTCACTTTTGAGCAATTGCACTACAGTTTCTTCTGCAGAAGTATCTTCTCTTGTACTCTTTACTTTCTTGACGGTATTTAACTTCTACTTCCTGCAGTACTTTGATGTTGTAGTCTCGCCCGCTTTAGAAAATTTTCGGCGTTTGATTTCCTAGTCCAACTCTGGTTTCATGCCTTTTCCTTGTATAATTTGGATTACCTGCAAAAGACACTAAAAATACCCAAGTAGCATTTATTTATATACAAAAACAAATAAAGCATGAGAGAAAAAATACAATATATGATATTCATCAAACCTGATCTCTGAAAACTCTCAAAAAGAAGTCAGTCAAGATTGTCCACCCCCTTTCGAAGAATAGTGAACCTATCCAGGAAGACGGAAGTCTTGGACTCGAAATTCCCCTTATGCATTGACGAACCAGTGTAGGAAAGTCTGGGCAATTATGCGTGTTTCACCTATAAGAAAATCCTATTTGAAAGACCCTGGAGACAATCCGCAAAAATGCTTCCCAGTACAACGAGAGAAAGCAACTTGTGAATTAAACGCTCCTAGCAAGACACCATCTTGCGGTCTATTTAAATGCCAATCCATTTGTCTAGGAATTGAAAGAGATTGAAAAAATAGAAACAGGTAAGATCTCTCCATGTTGCGAAGAAACAAGTTACGACCTTTCACTTGGCGAAGCCATTTGTAATCTCCGTCATCCAGACCATTGTCGGGTGCCGAGAGGTGATCACCAAATAGAAAGGCAGGTTTGTTCAACAAAGTTCGGTTGTCCCCTTCGAAAGGAGAATTGGTCATCAGTTCTCACAATATCGGGCGAGTAGGATTGAGAATTTTGCTTTTCCTTTCTTGGCCATCGGAAGCAGTGCAACTTGGAAAATTTTGGCTGAACCTAAACTCCCTCTTTCCGTCATAGCCGCCTGAAAAACCAAAATAATGGTCTTTCGACCAAGGGTTTAAAATGTATTCAACTGCAAAGAAAGTTTTGGGATCAAAACAAAAGAAAAAAAAGGACTTTCTATTAAAAGGATTGCCTTTTTAATGTAAAGCTAGAAAATTACTTCCAACCAAGGGTTCCTGTCGAACCATTATGGAACTAGAAGTGGTCCGAAGGTCCCGACGACCGCTTGTAGAAGCATCAGATGAGGAAGGTTTCTTCGGCATCTTTTGCAGGCTAAAGAAATCTTTCATGTAAAAAATTGGAGGTTAAGAGAGGCCGAAGATGAAGAGCCTTGAACATCTTGAAGAGGAGCCTGGAGTTCAAATATCTCAGAAAACGTTAAAAACGCACTATTCCACAAAACCGAGATTATATAACAGATGATTTGACGGCCAAGATCTTCGGATGGACGTGATCTCTGATCCGAATCTTGTGAGTTGATGCAAATAATGGCATGACTACAAAGGAGCCAGTTCAAGTTCCAACTGGGCCGGTTACAAGAGCACGAGAAAAGAAGTTCTAAGATGCACTTAATGGGCTGATTCAAGAGGTTTGGGCTCAAGCAAATTCGTGGAGGCCCATTGAGGATGGTTCGCGTGTTCAACAAAGATGCATCAACATGATTCAACTACTAGAAGAATCCGGTCAAAACTAATTGTTACCATTTTGTTTTATTTCTAGAACTTTTCTTGTATTGATCAGCCAAATTAAGAGGCTGATTGTTTCCTTTTGTTTTATTTCTATTTCTAGAACTTTCGTTATATTGATCAGCCAAATTAAGGGGCTGATTGTTTCTTTTTGTTTTGTTTCTATTTCTTGAATTTTCCTTGCAGAAACTTTCCTTATATTTTTTTAGCCTATAATAGGCGTCTAATGGAATAGAAGGGATACAGTTTACAGATAATTGGTGAATTTATTCTCTTTGGTTCTTTGAAGGACTATTCGATCTTATCAAAATTCTTCCGTGGCATTCATCGTTGACTTATCAAACAGATTTCCACTACCGTTTGTGGCGTCTTCCTTATACCAAAGTTCTTATTTTGCATTAAACAGCAGATTGAGGTCAATTATACCAAGGTTCTTATTTTTGTTGAAGCAACGGGTCGAGGTCTCCCATCCAAACCTGATCGAGAACGTTCTTGAATTTTCCTCTTGTTCTACGGGTCTCGCTATTCTTGACGGGGTTCACATCATTTGGTATCAGAGCCAAGGATTTTCTCATCTCAGGTTTGCCTATCCCATTTAAATTTAGTTTCCTTTTTCTTATCTAGCCAAATTTGTTGTGGCCAAATTAGTTCTATCCCTAGGTCCCCATTCTGATCATAATTTGTTTCAAAATCTTATTCTGTTATTAACGAAAGAAAGAATCTGATCATCAAAAAAAAAAGGTCCGAAAAAAGAGTCCAAAAAGAAAAAAGGTCCGGAAAAAAAAAAGAGTAAAAAGATTTTTTTCGTTTGTTTCCAATAAGCCCAAAAATTACCTCACCCCAAAGACCAAAAATTTTCGTGGAAATTTTGCTGTATTATGCTTTGAAAATCTTGTTTTCTTACCTTTTGAACCTAAATTCCCTTAGTGAGTTCTTGGTGAACTGTTGCTGGAATTTTGAATATTGTTCGAATAGTTTCAAAAGAACTAAAAGAAGATTATCGAGTAGAAAAAGGCAAGAGTAGTGAGCATATTAGAGGGTAAAAGCCAATTATACTGAGTGAAAAACACGAGTGGAATAGAGTGAATCATTCTTTGAGTGAAACACGTGAGGGAGTGTGTGAGGTCTCTTTCCTTTTTTTTTTCTAACTTTGATTTGCAGCAATCATGTCTCACAACAGTGAAAAGAGTATCACCGAAGGTGTTATAGGGTTGGTTGACCCAAAGTTGCTCATGGAGGCCATGATGAGTGAGATGAGGAGTGTGATGAAGTTATAATTGGAGCAAGTACATGAGCGGATTGATCGGATTGAGAATACACATTTGGAGCAGCCACAAACACTCATAAAGTGCATAGGAGGGAAAGAGTTCAATATCGGGGACTGAGAGATGAAGATGGAGAGTATTATGGGGCTGGTTTTGATGAAGAAGAAGATCGTGGTTCAGTTATTGATAATAGGAGATATGCAGGCGGTTTAGAGAAGATAGGAATCAGGAAGATAACAACTTGGGTAGTATTAAGATGAAGATTCCAACGTTTCAAGGAAGAAACGACCTTGAGGCTTAACTAGAGTGGGAGAAAAAGGTGGAGTTAGTGTTCGATTGCCACAGCTACTCTGAGATGAAGAAGGTAAAACTTGCTGCCATTGAGTTTTCTGACTATACTATTGTGTGGTGGGATCAGTTAGTGTTGAACAGGCTGCGAAATAGGGAACAATCGGTAGAGACGTGGGAAGAGATGAAAATAGTGATGAGGAAGCAGTTTGTGCCCAACCATTACCACCGGGAGTTGTACAATAAATTGCAAACGCTTCGATAAGGTAACCGGAGTGTGGAGGATTATCATCAAGAGATGGAGATTGCTATGATCTGGCTAATATCGAAGAAGACCGAGAGGCTACTATGGCTAGGTTCTTGAATGACTTGAATTAGGAAATTCATGATAGGGTGGAGATGCAGCATTATGTGGAATTAGAGGATATGGTGCACATGGCCATCAAGGTGGAGCAACAACTCAAGAGGAGGGGTGGTGCACGTACATCCCATAATTCGGGTTTTTCCCCATGGAAACCGAATCATGTGAAGAAAGAGGAGAAACCAGCTGCAAAACCTAAATTCGAGCCAAAACAAGAGACAACCAACCATGACACTCAAGGTAAATCTGACCCTTCCACGTCTCGAAATCGTGACATTAAGTGTTTTAAATGTCAAGGCAGGGGTCACATAGCAAGTCAATGCCCGAACAAAAGAGTCATAGTGATAAGGGGTAATAGAGAGATCGAAACCGACGACAAGTCCGATACCAACTCTATGCCACTATTGGAGGACGTTGATGATGAAGAATATGCGGTTCAAGGTGAATTGTCAATGTCAAGAAGACTTCTAAGCTTGCAAGCAAAAGAAGTTGAAGAAGTGCAGTGGGAGAACATCTTTCATACTAGGTGCTACGTCAAAGACAAGGTATGTAGTATGATTGTTGATGGAGGAAGTTGTACTAATATTGCAAGCATAACCTTAGTGGAGAAATTAGGACTGCCTATACTGAAACATCCTAGGCCGTACAAGTTACAATGGCTGAATGATAGTGGCGAGGTAAAAGTGAATAAGCAGGTTTTTGTTTCATTCCACATCAAAAAATATGAAGATGAAGTTTTGTGCCGATGCAAGCTGGACATTTGCTATTCGGCCGATCGGGGCAATTCGATTGGAAAGTTAAACATGATGGCTTCACCAACAAATACTCGTTCGTGCTCAACCAAAAACCCATCACTCTTGTGTCGATGACACTGAAACAGGTTTATGAAGATCAAGTGAGGTTGCAAAAAGAGAGTGATTAAAAGAAAGAGAGTGAGCAAAAGAAAAAGAGTGAAAATCGGAGAGTGGCCGAGCAAAATAAGAGAGAAAAAGAAAATCAAAATTCAGCCATTGAGAGAAAATCAGAGAGAAAACAAAAGAATTTCTATGCAAAAGTGAGTGAGATTAAGCGAGCAATGTTTTCAAATCAGCCGATGATTGTACTTTTGTACAAAGAGGCATTTTTAAACACTAACGAACTTGACCCTGCTTTGTCTAGTTCTGTTGTTTCTCTTTTGCAGGAATTTGAGGATGTCTTTCCCGAGGAAACACCACATGGACTACCACCAATTCGAGGGATTGAACATCAAACTGATTTTGTTCTCGGTGCGACAATTCCAAACCGACCAGCCTATAGGAGCAATCCCAAGGAGACAAAGGAGCTTCAACGGTAGGTAAGTGTGTTGTTGGAGAAGGGGTACGTGAGCGAGAGCATGAGTCCCTGCACCATTCCGGTTTTACTTGTACCTAAGAAAGACGGGACGTGGAGAATGTGCGTTGATTGCCGAGCCATCAAAAACATAATAGTAAGGTATCATCATCCTATTCCTCGCTTAGATGACATGTTAGACGAGTTGCATAGTTCTTGTGTGTTCTCTAAGATTGATTTGAAGAGTGGTTATCATCAGATTAGAATGAAAGAAAGAGATGAATGGAAAACTGCCTTTAAAACAAAATATGGTTTGTATGAATGGTTAGTTATGTTTTTTGGGTTGACTAATACACCAAGCACTTTTATGAGACTTATGAATCATGTTTTGCATGCATTTATAGGCAAGTTTGTTGTTGTCTATTTTGATGATATACTCATTTATAACAAAAACTTGGATGATCATGGTGTACATTTGAAATCGGTTTTAGATATGCTTAGGAAAGAAAAGTTATTTGCTAACCTGAAGAAGTGTACTTTTTGCACCGATAGGTTGTATTTCTGGGATTTGTTGTTAGTGCATAGGGTATACAGGTTGATGAAGAGAAGGTACATGCAATCCAAGAGTGGCCGAGTCCCACAAGTGTAAGTAATGTTCGTAGTTTTCATGGACTTGCTAGTTTTTACCGACGGTTTGTGAAGAACTTTAATAGCATGGCCGCACCACTTACTAAAGTGATCAAGAAGAACGTCAGATTTAGATGGGGAGAAGAATAAGAGAAGGCGTTTCAGCTACTCAAAGAGACGCTAACCAACGCCCTCTTATTGTCTTTACCTAACTTTTCTAAAACGTTTGAGATTGAATGTGATGCTTCATGTATTGGCATAGGCGCTGTTCTTATGCAGGAGAGACGACCAATTACTTACTTCAGTGAGAAATTAAGCGGGGCAGGCTTAAACTATCCGACTTATGACAAGGAGTTGAATGCATTGGTTCGAGCTTTGGAGACATGGCAGCATTACCTATGGCCTAAGGAGTTTGTGATTCACACTGATCATGAGTCCTTGAAACACTTAAAGAGCCAACACAAGCTAAATAACAGGCATGCTCATTGGGTAGAGTTCATTGAGACATTTTCATATGTCATCCAGTATAAGCAAAGTAAGGAGAATGTGGTCGCCGATGCACTTTCTCGCAGGTATGCATTACTCTCTACACTTGATGCAAAATTGATTTGTTTTGAACACATTAAAAGCTTATACATTGATGACTATGAATTTTGTGAAGAGTACCAGGCTTGTGAGAAAAACGCTTGTGGTAAGTTCTTTAGACATGATGCATTCTTATTTTAAGAAAATAAGTTATGTGTGCCTAACTGTTTTTTGAGGGATTTGTTAGTGCATGAATCCCATGGAGGGGGATTAATGGGACATTTTGGGGTTGATAAGATCTTAGCTATTTTGCAGGAACACTTCTATTGGCCACACATGAAATGAGATGTTGAGCGAATTTGTGGCAGATGTGTCACATGTAGGCAAGCTAAATCCAAAGTGCAGCCCAACGATTTGTATACTTTTTTGCCCATTCCTAGTGAGCTTTGGTTTGATATTTCAATAGACTTTGTGTTAGGATTACCTAGGACTAAACGTGGAAGAGATTTGATTTTTGTGGTTGTGAATAGATTTTCTAAGATGGCACACTTTATTCCATGTCACAAAACGGATGATGCTTTGGATGTTGCTGATTTATTCTTTAGGGAGATTGTGAGATTGCATGTCATGCCTAGAACCATTATTTTGGATAGAGATTCTAAGTTCTTGAGCTACTTTTGGAAGACTTTGTGGTAGATACTAAGCTTTTGTTTTCTACTACTTGTCACCCATAAACTGATGGTTAAACCAAAGTAGTAAATAGGATTTTGTCTACTTTATTGAGGGCAATAATTAAAAAGAACATCAAAACATGAGAAGAATGTTTGCCACATGTTGAGTTTGCTTATAATAGGTCTATTCATTTTGCTACTAAATTCTCACCGTTTGAAATTGTTTATGGGTTTAATCCTTTGACTCCATTGGATTTATCTCCATTACCTGTTTCTGAGCGTGTTAATTTTGATGGAAAGAAAAAGGCTAATTTTGTTAAGCAGATACATAAGAAGGCAAGGCTCAACATTGAGAGAATAACGGAGCAGTATGCAACACAAGCCAACAAGGGGTGTCACTAGCTTGTTTTTGAACCCGGAGACTGGGTGTGGTTGCATATGAGAACAGAGAGATTTCCGGCGCAATGACATTCCAAACTGCTTCCAAGAGAGGATGGTCCTTTTCAAGTTCAAGAGTGCATCAATGACAATTCTTACAAGCTAGATTTGCCCGGTGAGTACAATGTTAGCACTACTTTCAATGTTACTGATTTGAGTCCTTTTGATGTAGGTGATAATTTGAGGACAAATCATTTTCAATAGGAGGGGAATGATGCAAATAATGGCATGACTACAAAAGAGCTAGTTCAAGTTCCAACTGGGCCGGTTACAAGAGCACGAGAAAAGAAGTTCAAAGATGCACTTAATGGGCTGATTCAAGATGTTTGGACTCAAACAAATTTGTGGAGGCCCATTGAGGATGGTTCACGTGTTCAATAAAGATGCATCAACATAATTCAACTAGTAGAAGAATCCGGTCAAACCTGATTATTTCCATTTTATTTTATTTCTAGAACTTTCCTTGTATTGATCAGCCAAATTAAGGGGTTGATTATTTTCTTTTATTTTGTTTCTATTTCTAAAACTTTCCTTGTATTGATCAGCCAAATTAAGGGGCTGATTGTTTCCTTTTATTTTGTTTCCATTTCTTGAACTTTCCTTGTAAGAACTTTCCTTGTAATTTTTTTAGCCTATAAATAGGCGTCTAATGAAATAGAAGGGATACAGTTTATAGATAATTGGTGAGTTTATTCTCTTTGATTCTTTGAAGGACTATTCGAACTTATCGGAATTCTTTCGTGGCAGTCATCATCGACTTATCAAATGGCTTTTCACTACCATCTGTGGCGTCTTCTTTATACCAAGGTTCTTGCTTCGCATTAAACAACGGGTTGAGGTAAATTATACCAAGGTTCTTAGTTTTGTTAAAACAACGGGTCGAGGTCTCCCATCCAAACCTGATCGAGGACATTCTTGAATTTCCTCTTGTTCTACGGGTCTCGTTATTCTTGATGGGGTTCGCATCATGAGTACCTTTTCATTTAATACGGCTCAGAGAACGTCTCAATCCCTACGCCGTATAAAGTAACCGGCATCCAAATTTACCGCAATAAAAAAAAGAAAGTTCGCGACCCTAATACATAATCATTTTCTCCTTCAAAAATGAAAGTTCGCGGCCCTAATACAGAGTTGTTTTCTCCTTAAAAAAATGAAAGTTCGCAGCCATAATACAGAGTCATTTTCTCCTTCAAAAATGAAAGTTTGTGACCCTAATATAGAGTCGTTTTCTCCTTCAAAAAAGAAAGTTCGCGACCCTAATACAGAGTCATTTTCTCCTTCAAAAATGAAAGTTCGCGGCCCTAATACATAGCCATTTTCTCCTTCAAAAATGAAAGTTCCCATCCCTAATACATACTCGTATTCTCCTTCAAGATTTGAAAATCGTGGCACTAACACAGAGTTGCATTTTCCTTCAAAAGCAGCAAGTTCATGGTGCTAATACAGAATCGTATTCCTTTTGAAATGGGAGTTCAAAACATTGAGATAGAATCGTGTTGCCTTCAATTAAAAGTTCTAATACAGAATTGAACTCTAGAAAATGTAGAAGATGGAGATTCTAATACAGAATCTTACGTCACATCAATGGAGAATGTTATATCCAAAGTATTCCAAAACACCTCAGAGGATCATGAGAGTTTTGAAAACTTTGGAGGGGGTTTTGTCGGCGAAAAATTCTGGAGTCATCTGTCAAAAAGAAAGCAGATCTGCAAATTAAGGGTTTGAGGTCTACAACTCAACAGATCCGCGAATCTAAAGTTTGAGGTTTGTGACCCAGCTACGATAGAACAGATCTGCGAATCTATAGTTGAGATTCACAATGCTATCCATAACTTCCGGGGAGAGGTTTAATACAAAGTCACCCAACCCGAGGAACGGAAGTTGCCACCTTGGATCATGGAGCCAACTTTTGAATGAATGTGGCGGCATAATTTAGATGTGGGGGTAACTACCTAACAAATATGATGGCACTTCTCGAGTAGTGGGGCTAACGGTTGAATGAATGACACGGGGACGTTGCCCTAAAACCCTTACAAAAAGTAGGAAAATAAGGCATCGATCATCGTCTTCTTAAACTATCCTTTGTGATCAAAAGTCCAGAGCCTTTTTGCCAATTGAAAGAGTTTGTGCGGAGTGTCAACGGAGAGCAAGATCGTCCTCCACAGCTACATCAGAACCCAGCTTTAAACAAAGAGGAATTTGATTTTTTTCTCATTTTCTGTAAATGGGAAACCATTGAAATTGTAATCCTTTATTGAAATAGCTCAATAAAGAATCATTTACAATTTTATAGCAAACACTACCTATTGTTTGACCCCAGAAATAAATTCAAAAATATCTTAAAAAAGCATCTTTCTCTCATTATCTTTTTCATTTTCTCTTCAGATCTTAAGCCCTATTTCCCTATTTATTTTTCTCAAATAAATCACTAATAATTCAGCCTTAGAGTGGGCCAAAAAATCCACAAAATAATCATATGAGCTTGTTCTTGAGTTTTCCTTCATCAAATACAACAACAACTAAGCCTTTTATCCCAAGTATTTGGGGTAGGCTACATGAACCAAAAAAAGAACCATGCCGGATCGATCACTTTGATAGTCCTTCTTCATTCATTTCTATCGAGTAATATCTCCTCATTTAAACCTCTAGAATCCATATCTATTCGTATCATCTCCAACCATATTTTCTTCGATTTTTCCTTCGTTATTTTAACTTGTCCTACATTGATAAACTCCCCTCGTTGAACTGATGCATTTGTAGACCTATGTTGCACATGACCAAACCATCGTAAGCGATTTTCTCACATCTTCTCATCGATGGGAGCTACACGTATGTTAGCACGAATATCTTCATTTCTCACTTTATCTCTCCTAATATTGCTGCATATCCATCGGAGCATGCGCATCTCTACTACACTTATCTTCTGTGAATAACATTTCTTTATAGCCCAACATTTCGTACCATATAATAAAACTGGCTTAATAACAGTCCTATAAAATTTTTCCTTCAATTTAACGGAAAGTTACAGTCGCATAAAACTCTCTTTGCCCTCCTCCATTTCAACCAGCCAGTTTGTATCCTATGGTTAACATCATTCTGAATAATAGAACCCAAATATCTAAACTGACTGCTCATTTGTATCTTTTGTCTTTCATGTTTTACAGCATTATAGTCTATGGTCCGTCGTTTACTAAATTTACACTCCATATACTTTGTTTTAAACCTACTTAATCTAAAATCTCTAGATTCTAATGTGTGTCTCCATAACTCTAACTTGGTATTTACCCCTGCTCTTGTCTCATCAACAAGACAATATCATCAGCAAATAGCACACACCAAGGTATCTCATCCTGAATAGCTCCAGTAAGCTCATCCATCACTATAACAATTAAGAATAGGCTCAATGCACATCCTTGATGTAATCCAATTGTGATAAAAAAAATCACTTGTTAAATCACCATATGTTCTGACATTGGCCACTACTCCATCATATATGTCCTTAATTATATCGATATACTTGATGGGAACTCTTTTTTTCATCAATGTCCACAAAAGTATCTTTCGTGGTCCTTATCATAGGCTTTCTCTAAGTCAATGAATACCATATGCAAATCTCTATTTCTCTCTCAGAATTGCTCTATAAATTGATGAAGTAAATGAATAGCTTCTGTCGTTGATCGCCCCGACATAAATCCAAACTGGTTCTCTGATATTTTAACAGTTTGTCACAATCTATATTCAATTACCCTTTTCCAAAGCTTCATCGTGTGACACATGAGTTTTATTCCCCGATAGTTAGAACAACTCTGAATATCACCCTTATTCTTATATAGAGGTACAAGAGGACTCTTCCTCCATTCATTTGACATTTTCTTAATTTGCCAAATCTTTTTAAAATTATCTGTCAGCTACCATACACCAATTCCTCCTAAGTTCTCCATACCTCTATAGGAATCTCATCTAGACCAACAACTTTTCTTGATTTATTATCTTCAAAGCCTCATTACTTCAGACTCTTTGATTCTGCACATAAAACTATGATTCATATCCTCACATTGAATAGTAAGATCTCCCAAATCTTGAGTAAAACTACCATTATATAATCTATCAAAATAATCTTTTCATCTTTTTTTTAATCTCTTCGTCTCGAACTAGAACCGTCTTATCATCATTTTTAATACACTTTACAGTACATATGTCTCTAGACTTTCTCTCTCTTATTCAAGCAATTCTATATATAAACTTTTCTACCTCTTTATTATCCAACTTCTCGTATATTTATTTGTATAATTTAGTTTTTGCATCCCGAATAGTTTTCTTTGCCTCGCTGGTTTATACTTCTCAAAACTTATTCCATTATTATTATTATTATTATTATTCAAATCTCTATAAAGGTCTTGCTTGATCTTAATAGCATTTTTACCTCTTCATTCCACCATGATGTATCCTTACATAGTGGAGCACCGCCCCTCGACTCACCAAATATATACTTAGTTATTCTTTAAATGCAGCTAACCATTTTGTTTCATGTTACATTAGAATTATCATGGTCCCTCCAATGTGCTTCTTGTACTACTCTATCTACAAAAATATTTTGATTACCTTCTAATTGCCATCACTTAATTTTAGGATCTAACTTATACTTAATCTTTTTAAGTCTCTTTCTAATCTGAATATCTAAAACTAAGAGTCTATATTGGGTAACTACACTCTTACCTGGCACTATCTTACAATCAGTACAACTAGCTCTATCTACCCTCCTAATTAAAAATAAATCTATTTGGCTTGCATTCGATCCACTTTTAAAGTAATCAAGTGAGAAACTCTCTTTTTAAACTAAGTATTCACTAAAATCAAATCATAAGACAAAGCAAAATCTAGAATTGAATTACCTGCTTTATTTATTTCTCCAAAACCAAATCCTCCATGTACACTGTCAAACCCACTACGACTAATTCTTACATGCCCATTGAGATCACCACCAATAAATAGTTTTTTCTTAGCGGGTATTTCTTGTACTATCTCATCTAGATCCTCCTAAAATTGATGTTTACTGGATTCATTAAGTCCTACTTGTGGTGCATAGGCACTAATGACATTAAAATCTCTCTATCTAAAAAAAGTTTAACTAATAAAATTCTATCACCCTTCCTCCCAACCTCCTCAATATTCCCAAGTAATTGCTTATTTATGATCACACATACCCCATTACGATTTCTATCTCTATCCGTACACCAAAGTTTATAACCCCAAGACTCTATGACTTTAGCTTTCTCACCTACCCACTTAGTCTCCTGCACGCACAAAATATTAACCCTCATTCTAATCATAGTATCAACTAACTCTACTAATCTACCCTTAAGGGAACCTATATTCCATGATGCCAACCGAAATCTATGTTTATGTTTTTGAGCTAACTTCTTTACCCCACCCGCTTATTAAGATGTGGAAACCCTCTTACATTTGACATCACTCCGGGCGCTGACATGGCACGTCGCTTCTGGGCGACGACCTAACAACCCTCACACATTTTCACTACGCTCGGGCTCCGATATAGCGTATCGCTCAATAGGGAACGCCCCAACGAAATTCATATTTGGGCACATGTCATAATATGTGACAATACTTTACGCTGGCTGTCACCAGCATGCCACAACCCTCCACCTTTATCCTAACTTCGGACAGACAGTAAAAAGATAAATCTTTAAGCACAACACTGGCGGAGTTTTTCCTTCATCATATCAACTCTAAAATTGCCCATCAACATGGTAAAGCCCTCTCTAGCTCCTATCAATAACCCCAAGGTAATTCTTTTGAAATTTCTCATCTTCTAAGGAGAAATCGCATCAATATCGGTTCATTTTTGAATCGGATAGGCAAGAATAATTATCAAATTCTTTACACATATGATTTCTTGATTGTATTAAGTTAATTTCTAGATTATACATATTTTAACTTGCATTTATCTTGAGTTTCAATGCAAGTGTCACACCGTGCATATCATAAATGCACATATCATATCGTTGTCTATATTTATGCAATAGCCTATTTTAGAACTACCATAAATTTTGTATCATAACTCTAATTGATCTCATTCTAGCATCATTAGAAAAATAATTCATTAAACTCTACTTCTTTCAACTACTGCAAACTCTAATTTCGCCATTTATCTAGCCAAAAATAACCTGAAACTTTAATCATTACTTCTGTCTTAGATCAGCAGCCCTGCAATAGCATGTCCATAGTAAAACGGGCATAACTTTTCCTCTAGAACTCCAATTAAGTTTATTAATATTTTATTCGATAGATAATTGAATTATCTAGGATTTATTAAGATTTTTGGCATAAAACTTGGTTCGTTATTGTTCAAAAATAATCTGGAAGTCATAGCTATAACAGGTCCATAACAATAGTAGTTTGTCCATAGTAAAACAACCATAACATTGTTTGAGAACTAAAATTAAGCTCATTTAAGATTTATTAGGAAGATGATTGAATTATCGAAACTTAAACAAAATCTCAGCTTCCAATTATGTTTTGCATTAATCAAACAAGACCTGAAGTTGGACATGTCACTGAGTAGCAGCAATACAAGCACCTGTTCTATGTTTGTGCATAAACCTCATGTTTTATGATGTGATACCTATGTATATATATTCAATTACTCTTGTTATTACATGTACATAATGATTTCATACCTGTCATAGTTCATATTTAGGTATACATGCCATATTTGTGCTAATAACACTTGATACAAGATATCATATAAATGCACACATATTATTTATGCATGTTATTACTTGTGCATATTATTCTTACTTGAAAATGATAGCTCATGTATGTGAAAATGTTCTATAACTCTTGTGCTTGCCAATATTACTCTTGTCCTATAACTCTTCTACCTATTAATATTACTCTTGTACTTTTCAGTATTGATGTCCATGTCATTTCATATTAACCTAACTTATATGCACACATATTTGATTATACATGTTACTACTTGTACATGTTATTCTTGTTTGGAAATGATATCTCACGAATGTGAATATATCATGTAACTCTTGTGCTTACCAGTATTACTCTTATCCCGTAACTCTTATACCTACTAGTATTACTCCTGTACTTGCCAGTGTTTACGTGCATGTCATTTCATATTTACATAGTTATTAATATACATACCTTTATTGCATTTGTCACATTAATACTTAGCATTTTCAGCATTTGTGGTAAGCGAAAAAGAAATGGTAGAATAAAACACGTATTGTGGGTGTCTCTTGTCTTACTTGGGATGCATCCATCGATTTCTGTACTGGCATTATTAGTTTTCTATTTGTGTCATGTGACACTACCGGCTTGTTTGAAGACCGGTGTTTGGACCGTGATCCCAGGTATGTACAAGATATCCAGTTTGTCTAGCAGCAATCTAGTATATGATGGCTGGATTTGGACCATGTTATTGGGCATGTACGGCACACTTTTAGAGCACGTGAAATCCCCATGATTAAGTTTCAAATTAATAGGATGGAATTTCCAAGTTCATATTATACTACATACACCAATTGCTTCGTGATTCAAGTTTTCTTATGCACAGAATGTACCACATGAGTCTTGTTACATTTGGCATATCATGTTATTTGAACATGTTATACTAATTTTATCATATGCATCATGATTCATGAAATATTTAGCATACTATTAGAGTCACATACATACCGCTTTTATATTGTTGCTTACTAGAATGCTCTATGCATACCCTTATATGGTTCCCATAGAGCTGCACAAGTTTGGGTTTGCATTTTTATTGCGGTTCTGACCCTTGGGATTATCATACCCTAGTTCTACCAGCTGAGAGAGTAGTAGCAGAGGAGGACCCACTCCTTGAGGATTCACATTTCTATGAGTAGGCTGAGCGCCAGTGTCCGGCTTCTTATAGCATCCTTGTCATTTTGTATATATTTCATTTTTGTTTGTTTGTGCACATGTATCCTATTTCCTAGTTATGTCTGTGGTATCTGGACACTCTTATATATATATATTTAACACTTAAGTTAATATGTTATGATACTGTACTTAACTCTATATGAGCAACATTGTAATGTACATGTTGTTTATTATTTCTATATAAACATATTTTAGATATTGTTATATTTAAGCCTATGATGTTGTGGCAGATAGAATCAGACCTGTGGTTTATACCTCATATTCATGCTTCTATATCTTTTACCTATGATTGTATAAAAGAAAAAATGCCCTCATATACTTCGGTATTGAGAGTGCCTGCAGGTGACACCCACCCATTATTTGGACGCATTTGGGCCCATCAATATAATTTGGCGCATCACTGACTGGTATCAGAGCAACCATTATTTTTTTCATTTGGCCCATGATCTTAGCATTCTGCCACACACATGCAAGAAATATCTATTAACATTTTCTTGTTTCCTCATCTTGTTCTATATCATATATTTTGTTTATTTATCCTGACTTTGTTCTTGTCCTCTAAGAATGACATGTGCTTATTAATTTATTTTTAGGAGCTTATCGCATATTATCAGATTTACCTAGATACCGATACCATATCTTATCAAATAGTTATATTTGTTATTATTTTCTTTTGTTCTTGATTTAAATTTTGAGAACAAATTTTATTGTTAGGTGGGTTGATTGTAGCACCCCTAATTCTTAAGTCTTTGAATTGGTTTACTCTGTATCATTCCAATTAGTTCGGGAGCTCAGATATTGACATAGGCAAACACAAAGTAAATTGAGTTATTTTTTTTAGTTTAGATTTCAATTTTAAATTATGCATTACTGTAACTTGTTATCTTACTATTTTATATATTTTTTATTTTTTTCATGAATTATTTCGGATCAGCCGATTTTCGAGCAAATACCCAATTAAAATATCCAAATTAAATTTAGAATCCAATTGTACACTTGCACCAACACAAAATTTCACTCCAAAAGCCTATTAGTCATTCTTGACCAAATTTGAATAGGAATTGATCTAATGGAAGACATGTAATTAACACTAAGGATTTTTAACATAACAACATACTCATTTTCCACTATCTGTTTGACCCCAAAATAAATTCCAAATAAATCTGTTCTCTCTCCATTTTTCTCAAATAAATCACCAAATATTCTGCATATGAGTGGGCTAAAAATCATCAAAATAGCAATATAAGATTATCCTTGAGTTTTTCTTCTTCAAATCACCGCTAAACTTGACCATCAATGTTGGAAAAACTCTCCAGCTCTTGTCCTTTCACTTTTGGGTAATTCTTCATAAATTTCTCCACTTTTGAATAGCAATTGCATCAATATCGGTTCATATTCAGGTTCAACTAGAAGCAACTATACACTCTCAAATTTTTAAACTTGTAATTTCTTAATTAAATATTCTCACATATGATATCAGAAGTTATAGTAAGCTAATTTCTAGATTTTACATATTTTAACTTGCATTTACCATATGTTTCATTGCAAGTGTCACACTGTGCATGTCATAAATGCACCTCATATCGCTATCCATACATATGCAGTAGCCTATTTTAGAACTGTCATAACTTTTGTATCATAATTTTGATTGACCTTATTCTAGTACCATTAGAAAAATAATTTATTAAATTACAATTCTTTCAACTATCTCAAATCGTAATTTGACCATTTCTCTAGACAAAACTAACCTAGAACTTGCACCATTATTGTTGTCCCAGATCAGTAGCCCTTCAGTAGCAAGTCCACTGTAAAATGGGCATAATTTTTGCTCTAAAACTCCAGTTGGGCTTATTCAAGTTTCATTAGATATTTAACTAAATTATCTAGGATTGATGAAGATTTTAGGCTCTAAATTTAATTCCATCTTGGTCAAAAATAATCTAGAAATCTCAGCTATATCAAGTCCATAACAGCAGTAGCATGTCCAAAATTAAATAACTATAACTTTTGTTTTAGAAGTCCAATTAAGCTCATTTAAATTTATTAGTAAGATCATTGAATTCTCTATAATTGTACAAAAACAGCCTCTAATTCTATTTTGCACTCGTCAAAGAAGATCTAAAAATCTGACATGTCAACTGAGTTGTAGCAATACAAGCACATATTCTATGTCTGTGCATATACCTCATGTTATATAATATGATACGCATGTACACATATTAAATCACTTCTCTTATTATCTGTACCTGATAATTTTAGACCTGTCAGAGCTCATATTTAGACATACATGCCATTTGTGTGCATGTACTACTTGATACAAGATATGATATACATGTGCACATGTTATTTATGAATGTTATTACTCTTACACGTTATTCTTACTTGAAAATGATATCTCATGTATGTGAATATGTCTTATAATTCTTGTGCCTACAAGTATTACTCTTGTCGTGTAACTCTTGTACCTGCTAGTATTAATGTGCGTTAGTTCATCTTCACTTGGCTAACATACACACATGTTTAATTATGCATGTCACTACTTATACATATTATTCTTGTTTGTAAATAATACCTCACGAACATGAACATATCCTGTAATTCTTGTGCCTGTCAATATTATTATTATCTTATAACTCTTGTACCTACTAGTATTGCTCTTATACTTCATAATGTTGATGTACTGTCTTTTTTTATTCACCTGGATATTGATACATGAACCTTTATTGCAGATGTTATATTAATACTTAGAATTTACTACATTGTGGGTGTGAGAAAAAATGAATGGTGAAATAAAACAAGAATTATAAGAGTCACTTGTCTTGTTTGGGATACATCCACCAATTTGTTCAATGGCACTATTGGTTTCCTAGTTATGCCTAGCGGTACTACCCACTTGTTTGGAGACTGGTGTTTGGACCATGATTCCTGATATGTACAGGATATCTAGTTCACCTAGTGTCGATCCGATATGTGATGGCGAGGTTTGAACCGTGGTACTGGGCATATATAGTATACTCCTAGAATATGTGAAATCCTCACCATTCAGTTCCAAACATGTTCATATTATGCTATATACACAAATTGCTTTATGATTCAAGTTTTCTTATGCATGTCATGTACTATATAATTCTTATTATATTTGGCATTTCTTGTTATTTGATTACTGATTATGCTTAAAAAGTGTAATTATTTTTGTTTATTTTATGCATGCGTAATCTATTTTTAGTGATCAATACATGAAAATAATAATAAATTATTTTTATTTTATTAATCTCATTCTTCACTTGAGTGTTCTATTGCTTTAATATAGTATTTTATAATCTTTTTGAAGGGTTTGGATGCAAGAAAACAAAACGAGCGTACACAAATGAGCGAAAGATTTATGCCAAATTCACCGAAGGCTGTTGATGCCATTGTTGACAGCCTCACTATGCTTCTGACAATAAATTTAACCTGAGAAGGACTATCGAAGTAGCCTTTGAAGCGGCTGTCGACAGCTCAATGAATAGTAGCAACGTCAATTTTAGGACCCGATTTCATATAAATATAGTTAGAACTTGAAAAATTGTGATACGAAGAAGTTATGGAGCTCTGAATTCTCTTTCTAAGAAGCAAAATCAGCTCAATCGGAGTTCAAATGTAGAGGTTATGACCGTTTTACTGAAGTGCTAGCAACAAAATAGAAATTTAGGTGATTTTGTACCCATTTTGTACTCGTTTTCTATTCATATTTGGACTCATTTTGTACTTAGTTTTGGACTCTAAAATTAACCATTGAGATCTATTGGTTATGGATCTAATGGATAGGATCATTTAGTGTTTTACTTAGGGGTTTAAAATCTCTATAAATTGCAGAGGCTGTGCATCCTTATGAAAAAAAAATAATATATGAATCTCTCTTCATTTTCTTTGAATAAAAATTATTCTTTTTCAATGGTGATTGGCAAAAATCTTTGTGAAAGATGGAAGAGGATTCTCTAGTTCTTCAATAATAGTTTCTTTACATCTTTTCTAATTTTGAGTTTTAGATTCTTATTATTTTGCATGCTTAATTAATTATAATTATGCATGTATTCGATATATTCTATCTTTTAGGGCATGGTTTGTAATTTTTTTAGAGATTCATATCATGATTTTAAATATAGTTTATTGATTGGGTATATGGGTTTATAATAATATGATCATGAAATAAAGAGGTCTAATTTATTTCTTGTTTCTTATCTAATATTTGATTGATTATAATTTTTACATATATTTGAAATAGTTTATTTTTTGGGATATGTTTCGTGTTTTCTTTAAATAGAGATTCGGATCATGGTTCCTGATATAGATTGTTTGTGGGTATACAGGGTTATGGTAATTTAATTATGGATAGAAAGATTAAGGAGATGATTTCTAATGTTTAGACAACCAAAGTTGATGACTAGAGATGAATCTAACATCTTAACCACTTTATTTATTTATTTTTTGTACTCTTAAATAACTGCTCTTTTTGTTAATCTTATTTCATTAAATTGTGTTTTCAACACCAAACTGTCCCTGTGGATTCGACCTCAGATCTGCCATGACTATATTATTTGTTGATCTCTTGCACTTGGAAAATGTACAATTTAGATTAAATCTAGTTTTTCGCGCCATTGCCGGGGACAGTTTCTTGGTGTCATTAGACTTTGACTCTGTCTAACTTGTAGGAGCAAACTTGTTTAATTTTTTATTTTGCATGCCACCTTTTGGCATCAAGATTTTGTAGGTAAATTGATCAGCATCTCTTCAGAGACTTTTTTCCATAGACTTTTCAATACTTTGTTGCCTTTATTTTCACTCGCAAAATTCAAAACATCATGACAGACATTACAAGCGATCATGGTGTAGTGGACGTTCACTTCGAGAATATTTATAACCTGATAAGTTAGCAAAAAAATAGCAGAATAATACTAATACAATAACCAGTTGAATCAAATAGTTAACCGAAAAGAAAAATAGTAGAGACAGAGAACAAACAGATTTAACGTGGTTCAACAATGTGCCTACATCCATGGGGACACGATCAAAAACTTCCACTATATCAAAAGAAATTATAATACTCTAGTCGCACAACTACAAGAGAGATTACAATTAAATCACCATGTGAATATGAGATAAAGCTCTAACCTCACCTTTTGCTATAGTAGCCAAAGCCCTCCTCTGTTCAATAATTCCAGTCACCTAGCAACAATAAAGAACAGTAGTCTGCAGCAAATTTCTCTTGCTTCCCAACCACTAAAGAAAGCCGCCACCTTTTCTTTCTTGCTTCATCCAAAACCAAATTATTTAACTGAAGAAAGCAACTCCTCTTTCTCTTTCCTTCGGCCAAAAACAGCAGCACCAACCTCCTTGTTTGCTGCAGCCGCACCCAACAAAACAAGAAAATAACTTCGGGGCGACATGCCCTAGACGCAACACCCCCATATATATATTTATTTATTATAACGGGTTTGGGCCGGTTTTGGATCCGTTTTGAATGGACTGAACCTGTTGCGGTAATAGGGCTTCATTAGCAACAATCTCCCACTTGGAGACCTATTGCTAAAATTGTAATCTCTATACATGATAATCCTTGTGTCCAAACCTTTTACCTCGATTTTTCAAAGTCCCAATTTCAGCATTCAAAACAAATGCACCAAAATTGAGCAATAGCTCAACTTTTTCCCATCAACCGATTTTGTCAACATATCTGCAGGATTCTTACTGCCATCAATCTTCTCCATCTTCAATTGACCATCATCTAACAAGGATCTAATGAAGTGATATATCAAGTGAATATGCTGTCCGTGAATGATAGGTCGAGATTTTAGCAAGATGAATTGTACTCTGACTGTCACTGAATAACCGTTGTCCCTCCTATAGAAAAAATATAACCTGTGGTGCTCCTACTATTGTCTCTATCACCCGCATAGTCTGAATCCATAAAACCTTACACATCAATGTTATCACCCCCAAAACATAAACAATATTTTGAAATACCTTTCAAATACCTGAAAATCCACTTCACTACTTGCCAATATTCCTTCCCAGGGTTCTTCATGAATCTACTCACTACTCCCACTTCATATGCAATATCTGGTCTTGTACTCACCATTGCATACATTAGACTTCCAACGGCTGATGAATAAGGCACATTCTTCATGTGTCTCGTCTCCTCATTTATCTTAGCACCTTACTCTTTTGACAGTTTGAACTGACCACCAAGAACTATAGTTACCGATTTTGCATTCTCCATGTTGAATCTCTCTAACATCTTCTTGATGTACCCCTCCTGAGATAACCATAATTTCTTTTTTTTCTTATCTCGGGTAATTTGCATTCCAAGAAGTTGTTTTGCCTCACCCATGACCTTCATAAAGAATCTCCCTACTAACTTCCTTTTGAGATTATTGATTTTCTTCATGAATGTACATGCCACAAGCATATCATCTACATACAAAGTAAGTATAATAAAATTACCGTCCTTAAACTTTTTGTAGATGTACACAATGATCTGAATTGCATCTGGCAAAATCGAATCCAACATAAACTTGTCGAACTTCAAGTACCATTGCCTTGGTACTTGTTTCAACCCATACAAGTTTCTTTTCAGTCGACATACCCAATTCTCCTTTCCTTTAACTTCATATCCATCTGGCTGTTCCATATATATTTTCTCCACCAAATCACCATGAAGGAAAGGAGTCTTCACATCGAGCTGGTCTAAATACAATCCTTTCACAACCATAATACTCAATATTACTTTGATAGAAGTCATCTTGACAACAAGTGCAAATATTTCATTGAAGTCAATACCTTTTCTCTGACCGTATTCCATCACTACAAGTCTAGCATTGAACTTTTGTGTCCCTCCTACCTCATATTTTACCTTGTATACCCACTTGTTATGCAATATTTTTATCTTTTCCGATCGCTTCACCAATTCCAATGTGTGATTCTCCTTCAAAGAAGACATCTCATCACGCATGGCTTGATCCCACTTAAGACGAAATTTATCCTGCACAGCCTCTTGGTAACTCTCTGGTTCACCTACATTTGTATACAAAATATGATATAAAGGAAGACAAAGTCTTTTTTAGGATTGGCTTCCTTATCCTCAGGCTCTTCCTCAAAGTGGGAACACTCTCTGATGAAGTACTGGAACCATCTACTTCAGTCAGTGGCTCTCTCTCCTATTCGGTCTCATCTGAAACTTGTGTATTCACAGGTGTAGCCATTTCTTTCCTTTCAGATGTAGGTATTTCTTTCTTTCTTTTATCCATGGGATCCATCCTATCCTGTGGCTTATCCAGTTCTATGTACTTTTTCTCAACTATTTTTTTACTCTTACTTCCATTCGGGCTTTATACATACAATCCTCATTGAATACTACATCTCTGCTACGAATCACCTTGTTATGCTCATAATCCCATAGGTGATAACCATATTTGTTGCCACCGTATCCAATAAATGCACACTTCTGAGATTTAGAATCAAGTTTCTTTCTCATCTCATCATCCACATATGAATATGCTATACAACCGAATACCTTTAAGAATGAATAATTCACAATGTTACCATACCAGACCTCCTCTGGAATTCCTCCATGTAAAGCACTAGCTGGACTCCTGTTGATCAGATAAACTGCCGTATCAACATCGGCTCTCTAAAGTTGCAAAGGCAAACCTGCATGTAGTCTCATACTCCAAGCTCGCTCCAAAATGGTTCTATTCATCCTCTCAGCCACGCCATTCTGCTGCGGTGTCCTTGATACAGTTTTTACACTCCTAATCCCATTGGTAGAGCAATAGTTATCGAACTCTTTATTGCAAAATTCCCCACCATTGTCTGACAATAGACATTTTACCTTCAAATCTGTTTCATTCTCAACATGAGTTTTCCATACCTTGAAGATTTTGAAGATATCAGATTTCTGCTTAAGTGCAAACACCCATATTTTCTTGCTTGCATCATCTATGAAAGTGACAAAATAAGAATTACCTCTAAGAGACTTTGCCGAAGAAGGCCCCCATACATCTGTATGCACCAACTCCAATCTCTTGGTTTTCTTCTCCTTGCCATCCTTCATAAAACTAACTCTTTTCTACTTTCCAAACACACAGTTCTCACAAAAATCAAAGTTAGCATCTTTCATATCTGTTAATATACCTCTAGATTGCAACACCCTCATGCCGCTCTCGCTCAAGTGACCGAGCCTCTGATGCCATAAGGTAGCCTTCTCATTTTTCACAGTGGCCAAAGAAACAACATGATCCACCGAGCTTGAGAGTAAATATAGAGTTTCCACTCTCTCACCCTTGACCACTACCATTGCTCCTTTGCTGATCTTCCACTGTTTCCTCTCAAATGAGATTTAACCTTCGTCATCTAGCTTGCTAACATATATCAATTTCTTCTTCAAATCTTGTATGTACCTGACTTCTTATAAAAGCAACTTTTCACCATTGTGCAACTTTAACTGAATTGCTCCCTTACCGACAATCTTGCATTTCTGCCTATTGCCAATAGTCAGATGCCTAAAATCACCTTGGACTCTCAAACCATTCTCTGCGAGCAGTGCAATGGAACGAAGCTCCTGAATCCACAAACCATAGATCTGACTTTGATTCTGTATGAACAGAAAAGCACAAGTCATCATACTCTTTACTTGGATTCACCACATTCACTCCTTCCTTATCTTTATTTGAACAATCCTTTTTCATATGACCCTCTGTCTTACATTTCCAACACACTAACTTTCTCTTGAACTTTCCCTTAGATTTTGATCTCCCTCTTTACTTTGACTCCCTACTTAAACTTCTACCATTTTCCTTCCTTCTGTCATTATCAATAGACAAAGTAGTACTTATAGAAACTATGCTCTCACTCCTGCTCTTTTTCATCAATTCATCATTTATGATTGTACTCACAATATCATCAAATTTAAGAACAGTATTGGAAGCATTGCTGATGGCCAAAAAATATTACTCCAACTATCTGGTAACGAACACATAAACATCAAAGTTTAATATTATCAGCAAAGACAAAATCTAAGGATTCAAGTTATGCCCATAATGTGTTAAATTCATTCAAATGATTAACAACTGAACTATCAGAAGGCATTCTTAAGTTGAACAACTTTTTCATTAGAAACAGTCTATTTGAAGCAGACGACTTCTCTCGATTATACCTGAAGTGGTCATCTCTTTGGAAACGTTGAACACAACTTGCTCTGTCAGGCATAATCGAATATGCGCCAAAGCCCTATGTCCAACAATTCCCATTCCTCATCTGTCATCTTTTCTGGTTTTTCTCCAAATAGTAGTTGATGTAAATTCTTTTGATATAAATAATCTTCCATCTGCAACTTCCACAATTGAAAATCTGTCCCATTAAATTTTTCAATCTTTTCCTTCCTATTTTCCCCCTTAACTCCCACTCAAAATCAAAACTGATCTGAGAGAAATCTTACTCGAACCAGGGCTCTGATACCAATTATTAGCAAAAATAGCGGAATAATACTAATGCAACAACCAGCAAAATCAAATAGTTAACCGAAGAGAAAAATAGCAGAGACAGAGAACACGCAGATTTAACGTGGTTCGGCAATATGCCTATGTCCACGAGGACACGATCGAAAACTTTCACTATATCAAAAGAGATTATAGTACTCTAGTCTCTCAACTACAAGAGAGATTACAATTAAATCACCATGTGAATATGCGATAAAGCTCTCAACTCACCTTTTCTACAATAGCCAAAGCCCTCCTCTATTCAATAATTCCAACCACAAAGCAACAATAAAGAACAGTAGTCCGTAGCAAATTTTTCCTGCTTCCCAACCACTAAAGAAAGCCGCCACCTTTTCTTTCTTGCTTCAGCCGCAACCAAATTATTTAACCAAAGAAAGCAACTCCTCGTTCTTTTTCCTTCGGCCAAAAATAGCAGCACCAACCTCCTTGTTTGCTGCAACCGCACCAAACAAAACAAGAAAATAACTTTGGGGTAACATGCCCTAGCCGTAACACCCCCCTATATATATATATATATATATATATATATATATATATATATATATATATATATATATATATATATATATATATATATATATATATAAACCCGTTATAATATATATATATATATATATATATATATATATTATAACGGGTTTAGACCGGTTTTGGATCCATTTTAAACAAACGGACCAAATCCGTTGTAGTAATAGGGCTCCATTAGCAACAACATCATATTTCCACTAAATATTGATCACTTTGAGATTAAAACTGGGATACTTCAGCTATTGCCCAATTTTCATGGATTCGAGAACGAGAGTCCTTGCTTACGTCTTCGAAAGTTCAAGGAAGTCTGAGCAACCATAAACCTACAAAATATTTCTACATAATAGATGAAGCTCAAATTATTTCCTTTCTCTTTAAAAGATTGAGCAAAGACTTGGCTCCACTCCTTACTTCCATATTCTTTTGGTCGTTGGGACGAGATACAGAAGAAGTTTCTAAAGAAAGTTTATCTAGCACATTGAACTAATTATGTGCGAAGGCAAATTGTGACCTTTCTGTAAAAAGAGAAAGAGACTTTATTCGAGTGTTGGGAAAGATTTAAAGAACTTCTATTATCATGCCCACATCATGGGTGTGAGATGAAGAACTCTCAGCACATTCTACAAGGTCTAAATTTAACTTTAAGACAATTTTTGGAGACAATGTACAACGGAGACTTTCTGAGCAAAGATATTGAAGAAGCATGGAACTATTTGGATAGACTTGCTGAAAATTCTCAAAAATGGAAAACAGAAGATGCAATTGAAATAGATCAATTAAAACAACCATAATATATCAAGATGCAATTACTTGTTTTGGTGAAGTAGATAATATAAGGGCCCAGTTGACTTATCAAAAAGATTGAAGATCTAATATCCATAAAGTCTGAATCTGCTTGAGCTATAAAACATATAGATGAGGCATGCAACATCTGTGATTTGAAAGGACATACTACTCTTAATTGTCCAACTCTACCAACTTTCAAGGAAGCTCTTCACGAGTAGGCTAATGTGTTTAATATTTTTCCACAACCTGACAACACTCCATATTCAAATACATATAATTCAGGTTAGCAAAATCATCTAAATTCTTGGTGGAATCCAACAATTCCACGACATTTTTCTATGCCATCAAATAAATCTATGGCGCTTGTAAATCATCAGCTCTCCACAACAACATCCTAGATCAATATTCTTGAAAAGAATATCAATAAAGTGATGCAATTTCAACAACAGATACTTCAAATGTTACAAGTGCAAAATCAGTTTATGCAGAATCAACAACAAATCAATAAGCAGAATGCTGTTATGTTTAATAAGATCAAAACTCAAGTAAGTAATATCATCTCTGCATTGTAAATACAGGAGAAACGTAAGCTCCAACTACAACCAGAGCCGAGCAATAAGAATATTGTTGAAGGCATCAATCTTATATCTTGTAATTTGGACGAGAAGATTAGCTCTGTTGCAGCGATCAATTTAAGAAGTGGTAAGGTAGTAGATGAGCCAACTTAAGCACCACTGAAAAGCAAGAGAAGTTTTGCAATGAATCTACGTATGATATTGTTGATGAGCCTTTATACCTGTAGTTCCTTTTCCTATTGCACTTTACAAAAAAGAATTTTCACTTGATGCTGAAATTATTGAGATTTTTAAACAAGTGAAGATCAATATTCCTCTTCTAGAAGCTATATCCTCTTCTAGAAGCTATAAAGAAAAGTCCAAAATATGCAAAATTTTTAAAGGATATGTGCTCGATAAAAGAGAGGATGAACGTAAAGAAGAAGGCATTTTTAGCACAATAGGTAAATGTTATCATCCAGCATAAGATACCACCTAAATACAAAGATCTAGGTTGTCTTACCATCTCATGTATTATTGACATTCATTAATGTGCTAGGGCTTTATTAGATTTAGGTACTACTGTCAATATTTTGCATTGTTTGGTTTTTTATGCAATTGGGTATCGTTAAACTTTAGCCCCACTAATGTGACATTGAAGCTAGCTGATCAATTGGATGAAATACCAAAACGGGTGGTAAAGGATGTGTTAGCACAAGTAGAGAAATTTTACTTTCTAGTTGATTTTTATATTCTAGAAACCAAACCTTTACTAGGTCACTTCAAAAATATATCAATCATATCAGGCCGCCCATTTTTTGTAACATCAAACGCATTGATTGATTGTAGAAACGGCGTAATCAAACTTTCATTTGGCAATATGATTATAAAATCTAACGTTATTTATGTAGGCAAACAGGCTCCTGTTGACAATGATATGCAAGAATATTATGTGGTAGATGATACAGAAGTAAAGCAAATAATAGGTTGGGAGAGAAAAGATAACCTATTAATTTGTTTCAGTTGGTAAGGGTACATACCTTTGATAAACAGTCAAATAAGAATGCACTCTTGTTGGATCTTGGCTGAGGTCAAACGAAAAGAGGACAACTAGCCCAGGTGTACTCTAACCACTTTCATAAATTTTAATAATGTTCATAGTGTATTTATTTTATATATATATATATATATATATATATATATATATATATATATATATATATATATATATATATATATATGTATGTATATATATGTCTATATATATATATATGTGTGTGTGTGTGTGTGTGTGTGTGTGTGTGTGTGTGTGTGTGTGTGTATATGTATGTATATATATGTATATATATGCACTAAGGACACTGTATAATTTAAGTTGGAAGGTGGGATATATATATGATGTGAATAATCTACTGCAAGCACACAGTGTCGATTGTAGTATAAACAGGTCGTTCCTACGAGAATCTATAGTGTTTTGCTATCTTGCTAATTTTTTTGTTCTATCAAGTTAACTATGAGAATCTAGATTGAGAAGATTAATTTTAAATTCCTAAATTTTAGTCAAGAATTTTGAATCCATTATAATAATAGCCTAACAATGAATTATCTCTTTCTTCCTAACTTTTTAATCATGCACAATCAAGAAACACATTAAAAAGGTGATCTTTTAAATTCAATTTTAATTAAGAGCCCCCAAGTATGACCTAGTTAGTGACGTGCAAGTATAGATCATCAATGATAGCATCCTTTTAAAAACAAATTATATCTATTAGATAATCTTATAAATAAAAACAAAGAAATAAACTTCAAATACTAATATAAGCATAGGTTATCAAAAGGCCAAACTTAAATATAAACTATCAAAGAAATTAAATTTACAAGTTTATTCACTTTAATTTACTTATAGGAAAATCTTATTAATATTCTATAAATAAAAACAACAATATGAATTCCAAATCTACTCTATGCATAGATTATCAAATTATGAATTAAGCATAATCTATTAAAGAATTATAATTTACGAAGTTCTATCTTCATTTTATTTATAGAAAAATCATGACATCATTTCCTTTTAGGAAGAAGATGAGATAAATTATAAATCTATTAAACTAATTTCATCTACATCCTAAAGCTAATGCAAATTTGTTTCTCATACTACTAATTATCAAAAACCTGTATTAACTTATAAAAGCCACGAAAATTCTAATTATCTAGACTGAAATATAAATCTAATCTAGAAAGCAAATAAAAAAAATTACCTAAGAAATAATGGTGAACAGTAAAGGGTTATCTCTAGAGTTCGGTATTGTGGTCGTCACTTCTTCAGCAAAATTCTAATCTTTATTTTATCAAAAGTGTATCTAAAATTATATTAAACCCTAGTTTATAAGGAAACGGTCAATATATAGGTCTCGGAGTACCAAATCCTAATCTGAGTACAACTGAATAGGTACAAAAATACAGCGAAGACCCTATAAAAATTTCAGCACATGAGGGCCCCACCTTGCCACCAAATAACGGCAAATGCCGCTAATTGGCGGAAAAAATATTACACCTTTGCTTTGGATTTCTTCTATGTGAAGCTAAAGTCTTTTGCTTCTATTTAGCTGACTGTATTTGACTTTGGTTCTCTGTAGTTCCGTGTTCTTTTCGCTTTATTCTCTTTTACCTCTTTTTGGACTTGATTTCCTAATCTTTCTCTGAGTTTATGCCATCTCCTTGTGGGAATAGGTCTAACCTGAAAAATACACTAAAAATAGTCGAATAGTATTATATATATACAAAACTAGATAATATGAGGGTTATAAATGTGTAATATATAGCACTTATCATTATACCTTGGTTGACCACAATTGTAACATATGTAACATACATGCATATACATAATACTTAAAATTAAAAAATTAAAAAAATAAAAATTCTTTTACAAAATCTTTCATTTCTTTGAAGTAAAAAGTATGATGAGAAATATTTTGCATGGTGTATTTACGAGATTGATATCTTAATATTGATATTTATATGATAATAGTTTTTTACGTAATATTGGTTCTTAAATTAAAGCCGACAATAAGATATATGGATACTAGATGAGTATCATATATTGTATTTTTTCTCCCATACTTTATCTATTTTTGTATATAAATAAATGCTACTCGGATATTTTTAGTATTTTTTTCAGGTAGTCCGATTCATACAAGGAGATGGCATGAAATCAGAGTTGGAGTAGGAAATGAAAGTCTGAAAATTTTCTAAAGTGGGCAAGACTACGAAACTACGATATTGAAGAGAGACAAAGTGAAATACAGTCATTCAAATAAACTCAAAAGGAGAAAATACTCGAGGGGAAGAAAAATCGGGAATTAAATATTAATTTTGGCTGCTAATTAGCAGCATTTACCGCCAATCAGCGGCCATATGGGTCCCACTTCTTCGAATTTTTCTCCCATGGCTTTGTTTTAATTTTGTAGTTTCACAATTATATTAGAATTGGGTTTGGTTTTCCGAAACCTATATATTGGCCGTATCCTTTTATTCTAGGAGAATTCTGCAAGTTTTGTACTCGTTTTAAATTAATAAAATTATGATTTCAACCACAATACCGTGCTCCAGAAGTAAGCCATTATTTTTAATTGTTTATTTGCTTTTTAAATAGAGTTAATTTCTTTCTAGTTTAGGTTTTATTGCGTTCTAGATTAGATTTAATTGCGTTCATGAATAAAAATAGGATTTTGCTTAGTAGAGTTATGGATAGCTAATTTTCTTTAGCCCTAGGATGTAGATGAAGTTAGTTTAATAGATCTAACATGGATTTATCTCATCTTCTTTCTAAAAGGAAATAAAGTTATGATTTTTCTATAAATAAATAAAATATAGAGTTTACAAATCATAATTTTTTGATAGATTATGCTTAATTAATATTTTGATAATCTAAGCTTAGATGAAGTTTGGAATTCTTATTCTTTGTTTATTTTTAGAATTATCAATAAAGATTTTCTTATAAATAAATTGAATTGGATAAACTTGTAAATCTAATTTCTTTGATAGGTTATACTTAAGTTCGGTCTTTTGATAGCCTATGCTTAGTTAGGGTTTGAAGTTTATTTCTTTTCTTTTGTTTATGAGATTTTCTACTTGATATGATTTGTTTTTAAGAAAGGTGTTATTTTTGATGGTTTATACTTGCACATCACTTGATAGGTCATACTTAGGGACTCTTGATTAAAATCAAATTAAAAAGATTACCTTTTTAATATGTTACTTAACCGTGCATAATTAAAAAATAGGAAGAAAGAGATAATTTATTATTCTAATGGATTCAAAATCCTATACTAATCTCTAGAATTTAAAACTTATTCTTCCAACTTAGAATTCTTTGTTAATTCACTAGAACTAAAGAAATGGTAAGAATCGCAAATTACCTGAGATCTCTGTGGGACGACCTGTATAGCGCTACACCGACACTATGCAGTTGCAGTAAATATCATATCAAGTTTTTGGCGCCATTGTCGGGGATCGACGGTATTTTTCTTGCTTTTTTCTAACGTTTTACGGCTTTACAGTGTGTGTTGAGTGTGTATAGATCTAGAAATTTAGATACAGGAAGCAAAGAGGGAAGAAAAGTGTCTCGCAAGTGCACTACAAAAACCAGAGGGGTAAATTCCCTAATTTTGCCGCTAAATAGTGGTAATTACCGCTAATTAGCGGCAATAATTGAGAGTTTCTCCCATGAATTTTGTCTGATTCTATATTTAGGATTCCTAGTTCTATAAAAAAATATAAAAATAAAATTTTAATTGTTTTTATTTTTTCTTTTCCATCTCTTTCCCTCTCCACCTTCTTCAAAAAAAATAAATAAGTAAATAATTTAAAAAATGTTTCAAAATCCAACTAGTTGCTATCATTGTCATGATCCTTATCATAATTATTATCAGTGTCCATGGATAGGAAGTTCGTTAGGACTAGGTCATAATCAATTTCACACCACATATAGTGAACCTACGAGCGCTTCCTATACACAAAATTACAATTATGAATGAATGAATCAATCTAATTTTGCATATAATCAAGAGCCGTACAAGGAAAATCCTCCATCTGATCCTTTCTTTATGGGTTATTCATATTCATGTTCTAAATTTAATCATGAACAAGATATTCAATTGAACATGTTAGATGAAAGATTAAATAGATTAGAAGCGAGGTATGCATGTCATGAGAATCTACCTTCAACCACTTCATATCTGTCATCAAATATGTGCATGGATCCATCATATCATTCTTCAAATTTCATTCATGATCTCAAGATGCAATCATTTGAGGAAAATAAGAAAAATTACGATCATAAGTCTGAGGAACGAAGACGTAAAATAAAGGAAGATATAGAAGATTTACTAAAATCATCATCTCAAAATTCATCCTCTCAAATTGAATCTTGTATGGAAGATCTTCTCAAAGCGATTTCTCAAGCTAAACTTTTTGGAGATCAACCATCTAATAGTTTGAACATATCTTACTCCAACGAGCAACCACTTCAGTCATCTTTTGAAGTAGATATGATTCAAAATGAGTCACATAATTTTGTGCATGATGAGTTTATAATTCAATATTGTGGCCAACCTATTTTAGACCATTGTGATAATAATTATAAAGAAATCAGTAATAAAGAAAATATTTTGCTTGATGATTTACCTCATGGTGAGCTTGCTAATGACACATTATCATTTGATTCTTTTGATGAAAATTGTGAAGAAGAATTTTTATCCCTTCATAATAATTTGACTAACGATAACTCCACTAGTATGGCATTTTCTTTTGAGAATTTTGATGACATGTTTGAAGAAAATTTGCATGCATGACGAGCCCAGAACATTAGAAAAATGGAAAGAACCTCAAATAAAAGAGGTCATGATACCCGATGATTTGAAAGAGCCCTCCAAAATTGAGCTCATGATTCCACAACACCAAAGTGAGTATGTTATTTCACAAGTTGATAAAACAAAAGTACTTACTAATATTAAAGATACTCGTGGATGGAATATGAACGATGGTAAAGGTACGCTTTCCAACCTCAAAATTTTACTATTGAATATAAGAAAGAAGGGTAGAAATAAATTAAGAAAAATCAAAAATAAAGTGGAGAGATTAAATGCAAAACTGACAAAAAGGCTAAGTTCATCCATGTCAAAACGTAAAAAGATACATTATGAGAGTAGAAAGCGATCAAGAGGTCGTAACCGTTTGAATTTTCTAATAAGTGTATAATATTTGTATAATAGTTTTCTTTTTTTATTTTACCACCCTTGGTTTGTGTATGAGGGCATATACGAGTTTAGGTGTGGGGGAGTGGTTAGGATATATTTTTTTTGTGTTTTTCTAATATTATAGTTTTTTTAGAGTTTTTATTTTATTTTTGGGTTTCTTTATTTTACAATTTGGATAGTTTTTAGGGTAGGGTAACTAACTGAAAAAAAAATTAAAAAAATAAATAAATAAATAAATAAATAAAATTTTAACGACAAATTTATATATTTTTATCAATTGATCAACCTAATTACAGATAAAGGAACAAATTTAGATTTGAAATTGAATAGGAGAGTAGATTGGATGATATACTTTGAATTTTATGAAAAAGATCAAAATCCGAAAAATAAATACCGCTAATAGTAGTTTTGAGGCAAGTATACATCTATTTTGGACTTCACAATAGTTTATTAGGTTAAGGACTAAGATGATAACGATTGAGTAAGTATTCTCCCTCTAAATAAAAAAAATTAGAATAAAATAATGGGGTGAGCCTGGTATTAAGGCAATAGTCTCGAGAGTGATAAAATAATGGGGTGGCATGATATTAAGGCAATAGCCTCAAAAGTGAAAAAAGAGTATGATCAATATAATCGGGTACTTTGCACCTAAGTAAGCGTGAATATTCACATGAAAGGTGAAATATTCTAAAAAAAAGAAAAAGAAAAGAGTATGAACCGAGTAATCGAGTAAGTTGTCCCTAAGCAAGTGTGAATATTCACATGAAAGTTGAAATATTCTTAAAAAAAAAAAAAGAAAAAAAAAAGAAAAAAATGTTATGAGAGAGGAGATGAATCATGAGTTAGAGTTGGAGTCCAAAACCGAAATAGACTATTACGCGTTCACATAGATGTATAGGAGCCAATGGATTATCTGTTAGTGGGTATTGAAATATAGGATTTAAATTTTTTATTAAAATGATAAGTGTATTTGATATGACGCTCGATTTAAAAATTGATAATCTAAATGCGTTCTTGAGTTTGTAAATTAGTGAGATTAAATGATGAAAATATTATAAAAAAACATTTTTCTTTCTTTTGTATAAATTTCTATTTTTCTTAACTTTTGGTTATCCTTATTTTTCTTTTCTTTATTCCTGAATCTATTTTCTTCTTGAATTTTATGGGTATATTCACTGCAAACCCTCACGAGACAATACTTGTCCACTAGGGTAACTTAGGGGTTTAAAGGCGTGTTGCACGTGCTAAGTGCAATCGGGATTCCTGCGAAAGTGAGTTATGATTTTTCTTTTTCTTTTTAGGGTTAGGTTTTGCTTGAGAACTAGCAAAAGATAGGTGTGAGTGTGTGATGAGTATAATATATTATATTTTTTCTCCCATACTTTATCTATTTTTGTATATAAATAAATACTACTCGGATAGTTTTAGTGTCTTTTTCAGGAAATCTGATTCACATAAGGAGATGGCATGAAATCAGAGTTAGAGTAGGAAATTTCTAAAGTGGGCAAGACTACAAAACTACAATGTTACAGAGATCCAAAGTGAAATACAGTCATTCAAATAAACTCAAAAGGAGAAAATACTCGAGGGGAAGAAAAATCAATAATTAAATATTTATATTGGCGGCTAATTAGCGGCATTTACCGCCTATTAGCAGCCATATGGGCCCCACTTCTTCAGATTTTTCTCCCATGGCTTTGTTTTAATTTTGTAGTTTCACAATTGTATTAGAATTGGGTTTGGTTTTTTGAAGCCTATATATTGGCCATATCCTTGTATTCTAGGAGAATCCTGCAAGTTTTGTACTCGTTTTAAATTAATAAAATTAGGATTTTACTGAAGGGGTGGCGACCACAATACCGTGTTCTAGAGGTAAACCATTATTTTCAATTCTTTATTCGGTTTTTAGATAGAGTTAATTGCTTTCTAGTTTATGTTTTATTGCTTTTTAGATTAGATTTAATTGCGTTCATGAGTAAAAATAGGATTTTGCTTACTAGAATTATGCATAGCTAATTTTCTTTAGCTTTAGGATGTAGATGAAGTTAGTTTAATAGATCTAACATGGATTTATCTCATTTCTTTCTAAAAAGAAATAAAATTATGATTTTTCTATAAATAAATAAAAGATAGAGTTTACAAATCATAATTCTTTGATAGATTATGCTTAATTAATATTTTGATAATCAATGCTTAGATGAAATTTGGAATTCTTATTATTTGTTTATTTTTAGAATTATCAATAAAGATTTTCTTATAAATAAATTGAATTGGATAAACTTGTAAATCTAATTTCTTTGATAGGTTATACTTAAGTTCGGTCTTTTGATAGCCTATACTTAGATTAGGGTTTGAAGTTTATTTCTTTTCTTTTGTTTATGAGATTTTCTACATGATATGATTTGTTTTTAAGAAAGGTGTTATCTTTGATGGTCTATACTTGCACATCACTTGATAGGTTATACTTAGGGGCTCTTGATTAAAATCAAATTAAAAAGATCACTTTTTTAATATGTTACTTAACCGTGCATAATTAAAAAATAGGAAGATAGAGATAATTTATTGTTAGGCTATTACTCTAATGGATTTGAAATCCTAGGCTAATCTCTAGAATTTAAAATTCATCCTTCCAACTTAGAATTCTTTGTTAATCCACTAGAACTAAAGAAATATTAAGAATTGCAAAACACCTGAGATCTCTGTGGGACAACCTATATAGCGCTACACCGACACTGTGCGCTTGCAGTAAATATCACATCAAGCTTTTGGCGCCGTTGCCGAGGATCGACGGTGTTTTTCTTGCTTTTTTCTTACGTTTTATGGCTTAACAGTCTGTGAATACTTAAAGTTTGAATCAAGTATACACGTTGAACACTTACACGATGATTCATGAAAAATTGATAACAAAGAGAAATTTAGAAGGAAGTCCTATCTTATATATATAAAAAAAAAAGAAAAAACAGAAGTGAGCCTAGTATTAAGGTAATATACTTCAAAAAAAAAGAATATATATATATATATATATATAATATAATATAATAAATAAGATAATGTAAGTGTTAAGTAGTTGGATTGTGCACCTCGGTAAGAATGCATATTCACATGAACAATACTAATGGACTTTTATTATAAACATGAGCTAAGTAACTTGATATTTGTGCCTCAGTAAGCATGGATGTTCACATGAGGCAAGTGTTAAAGAAAAAAATAGTATATATCAAAAAGTAAATAGAACCAAAAGTTAATCTCCATCTTTATATCTATTATAAGTCAAAAGATACATATTATAGATCTCTCAAGTCCATATAAACCTCTTATTAAGCAATGCGGTACTAAACTCAAAGAAAATCCAAATACAAAATAGTATTCTAATCTAATACTCTCCTCAAGTTGAGACATAAATATCAATCATACCCAACTTATTATATAGATTAGAGAACATAGTTGGTGATATGATTTTAGTTAGAATATCGACCAATTGATCACAAAAGAATAAATGGAGTACATATTATATTTTTCACCAAATTAAGTCTACCTCTATATGCTTAGTACGATTATGAAATATTGGATTTTGAGCAATATAGATAGCTGATTGATTATCACAGTATATAGCCACATGATCTTTAGGGTTGAATCCGAATTATGTCAGCAAATTCTATAAGTATAACAATTTGCACATAGTATGCACTTTGTCTCAACTGAGGACCTAGACACTATGTTATATTTCTTACTCCTCTTTGTGACTAGATTGCCATCAACAAATGTAAGGTATCTAGTAGTCGATTTTCTATCTCTTTTACCTCCTGCATATCCTGCATATGAAAAGGCAGAGATTTTAACATGACCATATTTTTTAAAAATAATTCCTTTCTAGGAAAACTTTTAATATATGCCAAAACTCTCAAACCAGTTTTCCAGTATATGTCTCATAGTTTTTGCACGAACTGCTCAGCAATCTAACAATAAAAGAAATGTAAAGTCTAGTGATCATGAGATAGATATGCTTTCTAATCATTCTCCTACACTGCTTGATATTTTCGTACAAAGCACAATCTTCATTCCATACATCTAAATCTGATTCCATTGGAGTATTAGAAAATTCACACCTAAGACAACCGATCTCTTCCAAGAGATCTAGTCCATGCTTCCTTAGAGAGAGAAGTAATCAATATTTATGATAAGCTATCTCAATTCCAAGAAAATATCTCAGTCTTTCCATGTCTTTAGTTTCAAAATGTTACTTTAGATAATCCTTTATCTCGGTCAAGGCTATTGTATCACACCCAGTTAGTAGAATATTATCTAAATATACAGCAAGAAGGATAATACAATAGCAAGTATGTTGGATGAAGATATAATGATCATAGTGACAATGTCGAAATCCAATACTAGCAATTACAATAGAAAACTTCTCAAAGTAGGTTTTATATACTCCTCTTCATGTAGATCACCATATTAGAAAGCACTTTTAACATCCAATTGACCAAGGGCCAATCGAGATTCATGGCAAGAGAGAAAATGATGTAAATAGATTTGAGATGTACTACTGGATAGAAAGTCTCAAAGTAATCAATACCATAGGTTGGGAAAAATCTTTCACAATAAGACGAGCTTTACAGTGGTTATTGGAGCCATCTGGCTTGTAATTGACAGAGTAAATTTAGCGACAACAAACAATATATGCATCAGGCAGAGAAAGAATCAAATCCTAGTACCACGAGAGAAAAGGGCTTGCATCTCTACATTCATGGCAGACTACTAGGCAGAGACTAACACTGCTTTCTGAAAAGACCTTGGTTATTATTTGGGCAGACTAGCAGATTATTGGGTGAAGTTGATTATACGAAATAAATAGAGAAATAGGATGAGCAGTAGTAGGTGCTTACCCTTCTGACGAAGAAAAGGAAGATTAGAAGCAGAAGCAGAAGAATGTTTGGTTATTGGGGACCTATAATTGGAGATGGAGGATCAATATGTAGTGAGCTGGAAGGAGGCACTTTCTGACGGTGAAAAAATACCAATAGTGGTTTTTTTGGATTGAAACTGTTCATACCTTTTTTGAGGCACCGATACTTGTCTAACCTCAGTAGTAGAGACAAGTAGGGATAAAGAAAGAGAAGAATCCAACTGGTATGTTGATATGAAAGTGAAGTAGGGAATAGATTTAAAGAAAATAATATCAGCAGAGACCAAAATACTTTCTAGGCACTGGATCATAACACCTATACCTGTTTTGCATCCTAGAGTATCCAACAAATACGCACTCGATTGCATGAGGAGATGGCTTGACAAATTGGAAGATATATCTTGAATAAAACATGTACAACTAATCACTTGACGTATAAGAGGAAACATGGGTGTATCAGGATAAAGACAGAAAAATAGATTTTTATCATGCAAGACAAAAAATGGTATCCTATTATTAAAATTCAAACACATAGAATAATATCTGAACACAGATATCTTTGAACATGCATGTAAATTATTAATGTCTAAGCAATATTTAAAATATGTCTAGGCTTTCTTTCAGCAACATAATTTTGTTGGGATGTGTGAGAACAATATGTTCGATGAATAATTCTATTATTAGTACAAAAGAAGGAAACATTATCCTTGATATACTCCATATCATTATCAGTGCATACAACACAAATAGATGTAGAAAACTGATTTTTTTTATTTCTTTATAAAATAGTTCAATTATACTAGAAACAACAGACCTTTCTCTTAACAAATACATCAATGTTATGCGAAAGAAATCATTTACAAGTATAAGAAAATCACTATAGCCTTAAAAGAGAAAAAATAACATGGACCCCGACTGAATAACTCAAATGGAAAACTACTACATGGATTGACTCGACCTGGATATGAGACATGATGATATTTATTGAGTTCACCTGACTCACAATTTAACGTAGATATATCAGACGTAGTGGGTAAAAAGAGATGAAAACTCTGGAGAGAAAGATGTCCAAGGCGTTGATGCTACTATAAAATGGAATCAGAGGAGGAAGCAGCAAATCATATAGGTGATGTCTCATCGAGATAGTACATCCCCCATTTCTCATGCCCTGTACCAATCCTCATCCCAGTCTGGAGATCATGAAAAATACAATAAGCAGAAAAGAATGTTACAGAACAATTATTAGTTTTGGTAATTTGGTTAATAGACAACAAATTAACAAAAAATTGGGAAGAAATAAATTATTATTGATGGTTAATGAATTGGTAGCGTGAACTTTTCCATCACCAATAATTAAAGAAGCGGAATCATCAATCAAACCGAGACACGGTAAGCAGAGAAGTACTTTCCTAAGAACCCTTGTATAATTTATTTAGATTGTTTTGTCTGGACACTGCTTTCTCTTTTGATTCTTTTGTGTTCATATTAGAGTAATGTGTCATTTTGTGTAATTAACCCTCTGTTTGAATGGAATCCTTTCAGTTTCAGACATATTTATTTTTCTAATTGTGACAGTAGTTATAGTTATTCTTATATTCTGTGACTGTGGGGTTGTCTATGCAAATATTAAATAGCATTCTCCATTTTGGAAAGCAACTGAAAAATGGGGGCATTATAGGGTGGTATCAGAGCTTAGGTGCAGATGGAAGACCATATGACTACTACCACATAAGAATATGCCTGTGACTCATTCTTGATAATTAATCCTTATTCTTATATATCTATCTAATCTAATATCGCACCTATCTTATTGTTTCCTATTTGTTTGAGATATCTATCTTGAATTCCTTTTATTAATTCTTATCTAGTCCGTTGTAAAATAATGTCGATCCAATCTTCTGCAAGTATGAGTGCAAGTCCGATAGATGAGACTTCTGATCTTAGGAGCCTAGTGCAAAGGGTAGCACAGACGCATGAGACTATGACGATGATATTAGAAAGAATGTTGCAGTCTAAGGAACCAGAAAGAACTGGAATGGTGTTGGACTTTCGGATACTGCAGCCATCCGTATTTTCTGGGACAAAAGGACCACTAAAGGCATAACAATGGATTGTAGACAAGGAGAATCTTCTAAGGGCTATAAGAATTCCAAAAGAAAATTGAGTGGAGGTAGTATGATTTAGTTGACTGATATAGCTAGAACGTGGTGACTTGCCGAAGAAGTAAAGCACCGAGAACCCCTAACACGGGAGAAGTTTGGGGAGGGATTTCTCGCTAAATTTTTCCATGCATCAGCAAACAGGAAATGAGAAAGAAATTTCTTGCACTGCACCATGGAGATCGGACAATAGATGTCTATGCTGCAGAATTCGTGAGGCTCAATCGTTTTGCCCCAACCTTGGTAGCTGATGAGGAGGAAAGAGCACACTTGTTTCAGTAGGGACTAAGGCCTCATCTGAGAGAACACCTAGTAGGCCATAACTATAAGACTTAATTCAGAAGTATTTGAAGCGGCATGCCGTTTGGAACAAGTGTTCAAGGAAAGCAGACCGGTGGCATTTAAAAGGCCATTTGAATGAAAGGCAAGCCCATTAGCTAGAAGGTTTGATGGTCCATCAGCAAAGAAGCAAAGGATTCCAAATCGAGGTTCGATGATCTGTAAATTCTATCAAAAACTAGGACATGCCCTAAAAGAGTTTAGAAGAGCCCAAGGGTTATGTTTGGCATGTGGATCATCCAGTCATCGAATAAGTGCTTGTCCGAAGATTCAACAACTAGCAGTTCCTTAGGTTCCATCCCAGCCAGCAGCCAAGCCAACAACAACATAAAGCCAGGGAGTTTTAGGACCGAACCAGAGAAGTCCTTTGGAGACCCAACAATAAGTCTATGCTAGAGCCCAAGGAGGAGCAGGACGGAGGCAGGGATAGGTTAGACTAATGAATGTTGAAAAAGTTCAAGCCATGGAGGAGTCGTAGCAGGTACGATTTTGATTTGCAATACACCAGCAATTGCTGTATTTGATTCTGGAGCTTTACATTATTTTATCTCCATCATGATTGTTTCCCATAATTCTATTGATTTTGCAATATTACCTATGGGGTGGCACATTAAAACTGGAAATGGTAATATCATAACTAATAAAGAGTGTAGATTATGTCCCTTAGTGATTAATGGAAGAGAATTTTATGCTAATTTGCGAGTTATCAATGGAGGAGAATATGATGGTATCTTAGACATGGATTGGTTGAGTACCTTCCATGCGGTGATAGATTGTAGGAGAAGAAGAGTAATATTTTTGATACCTAGTTGTTCGGTATTTGAATTTGTTGATGGAAGTCAATCGCTAGAACCAGTTGAATCCAAGGTGTCCCCAAAGGGAAGAGTTTTGGAGGCTATGGAAATAGGAGAATGAGTGATTCCAGTGATATCTGAATTCTTAGATATATTTTCTGAAAAAAATACCTAGACTACCACCAGTAAGGCAGTTGAATTTACTATTGATACTATTTCTAGAGCTGAACCAGTTTGTAAGCCATCTTATCGAATGGGAGTAGCAGAACTAGAAGAAATTTAGAGACAAGTAGATGAGATATTGAAGTTGAATTTTGTGAGACCTAGTGTTTCACCTTGGGTAGCTCCAGTATTATTAGCAGAAAAGAAGAATGGGAGTTAAAAATTATGTGTGGACTATAGGGGGTTTGAATGCAGTCACAATCAAGAATAAATATCCATTACCGAGAATAACTGTTCTGTTTGCTCAATTTGGAGGAGCAAGAGTATTCTCGAGGATAGATTTTCATTCTGGATTCCATCAAGTGAGAGTCCAAACAGAAGATATTCCAAAAACTACATTTAAAACTAGAATGGTCATTAAGAATATTTGGAGATGCCTTTTGGAGTGACTAATGCTCCAGTAGTACTCATGAATTTGATGAATCATGTTTTTACTCGGTATCTTGATAAATTTGTGGTGGTCTTTATCAATGATATATTAATCTACTCTAAGAATAGAGATGAGCATGCTGAGCACTTGAGGACAGTTTTGTAAACTCTGAAAGCAATAGTTAATGAAAATTTGAGTAAATGTGATTTTTGGTTGGATAAGATTGCTTTCTTGGGTCATATATTTTCTGAAAATGGTGTATCATCCGATCTTAAGAAGATAGAAGTTATAATGGATTGGCCTGTACCAAAATCAGTGTCGGAGATTAAGAGTTTTCTGGGGATGGTAGGATATTATCGGCGGTTTGTACAAGACTTTGCAAAAATCGCATCCCCTCCGACTAAGTTGACTAGGAAAGGAATGGAATACGTCTGAATAGAGGAATGTAATAAGGTATTTGAAGAATTAAAACGGAGACTAACAATAGCACCAGTGTTGGCAATTCCAGACAATTCTGGAGAAATGAAACTCTATAGTGATGCTTCAAAATAAGAATTAGGATGTGTTTTGACACAAAATGCAAAATGGAAGGGTGATTGAGTTTGCATCAATGCAATTAAGACCCCATGAGAGAAATTATCAGACTCATGATTTAAAGTTAGCAGCAGTAATTCATGCTTTGATGATTTGGAGACATTACTTACTGGGACAGAAGGTAGAGGTGTATACTGATCATAAAAGTTTGAAGTATATTTTCACCCAAAGAGAACTAAATATAAGACAGAGATGATTGTTGAAGTTAGTAGCAGATTATGACTTAGAGATTAAATATCACTTAGGGAAGTTTAATATTATGCCAGATGCACTTAGTTGGAGACCTACAGTGGAGTGATTAACTCAGCAAAAGAAACTTTTATTGGAAATGTAAAGGATGGAACTGGAAGTAATTTTACTAGGAGTGATAATACAACTTATGGAAATACAATTATAGTCACCATTAATAGAGCAGGTTAAGCAAGCCCAAGTTGGAGATGAAAATTTTTAGAGATTAAAGAACAAATTAGAAATAGGCAAGAGACCAGAAATGAAGATGTACTCAAATGGGGCTATCAGGTTTAGAGGAAGATTATAGGTGCCTATGGGGGAAGTAAGAGATAAAGTTTTAGAAAAATCTCATAAATCGACATATTTCATTCATCCTGAAAGCAATAAGATGTACAAGGGTATGAAAAAATATTTTTGGTGGCCAGGCATGAAGAAAGAGATTGCCAGATATGTATCTAGATGTTCTACTTGCCAGCAAGTGAAGGCTGAATATTAGAGAACAGCTGGATTGCTCCAACTAATAGCAATACCGGATTGGAAGTGGGAATTAATATCGATGATTTTGTTACAGGTTTATCCAGGAGCACCAAAGGCAATAATGCAATTTGGGTAGTTGTAGACCGACTGACCAAGTTAGCTCATTTCATTCCATTTAGAGTTGGTTAGTTAACAAAAATATTAGCTAGAAGATTCATGCAGAAGGTAGTGAGATTATATGGGGTTCCAACCAGATTTGTATCAGATAGGGATACAAGATTCAGATGACGCTGTTGCGAGAGATTGATGGATAGTCTAGGAACACGTTTGGATTTGTCTTCAACTTATCATCTACAAACAGACAGTCAATCAGAACGGACTATCCAAGTACTTAAAGATATGCTTAGGGCATGTGTGTTGGATTTTTGCAGATCTTAGGAGGACTATTTATATATGGTGGAATTTTCTTTTAATAATAGTTATCAGGAGAACATCAAAATGGCACTATTCGAAGCTTTGTATGGACGAAAATGTAGATCTTCATTTTGTTGGGATGAAGATGGAGAACGAAGCATTTTGGGCCCATAATTGATTAGTAAAGCAACAGAACAAGTGAAGGTTATCAGAGAACACATGAAGGCGGTCCAAGACAGACAAAAGAAATGGACAGATCAATACAGAAAACTATTGGAATTTGAAGTAGGAGATAAGATATTTATTAAGATATCCCCGATGAAGGGTGTAATCAGATTCGGCAAGAAAGGGAAGCTCAGTCCAAGATACATCGGGCCATTTGAAATTATAAAAATGATTAGAATCTTGCCTATAGATTATCATTACCACCAGAGACGGAGACTATTTATGATGTGTTCCATGTATCACAGTTGAGAAAATATTTAGACGACACAAAATAGTAGATCTGTCCGAGATAGATTTGAAATTAGACCTAAAGTATAAGAAGCAGCCCGTAGTAATTATCGGTCGACGAAAGAAAGTTCTAAAAAACAAAGTGATACTGTTGGTCCTTACTTCATAGGATGCACAATCACTAAGAGATTCAATTTGGAAGTTTGAGAAAAATATCAAGATAAAATACACATACATTTTTTCATGACTAGTATGTCAATTAAATTTATTTTTATATCAGTAGGTACCCGTGTATACAACATGCCTTTTAATTTGGAATTTCGAAGACGAAATTCTTTTGTTAAGTGGATAGAATGTAATACTACAAAACTTCGAGCTATCTGTATCTCTTTTCTGAGTCCAGTCATGCCGAACAAGTCCACCAAAATTAATTTTGGGTGCCGAAATAACTTTCGATGGACGTAATTTAAAATCCGTAACTCCGAATGACATTCGGTCTTCGCGGTTATTAGTTTTATAATATTTAGGATTTTTGAAAATTTTCCTTGAGAGTCCAAAAGATACTCCCAAATTTATCAATTTAATAATATTAAAATTATCTTTCTAATTACTTCGAAATTTTGGTTTATTTATTCCGGATAGTGAAATGACAAACGGATAATTTTGTAGTATTCCTCTCATTGAGTAATATGTCCTACATAAATTTGGTAGTATTTGGAAAAGGTTTACCGGAGCCATAAAACAATATAATATTAAATAAATTTGAAAATATCTTTTCCCACCTCAACTCCAAATCAAATTTTAAGGGCACCCCACCTATTAAATTCACTTCTTGCTGTCAATAGGAGATTAAGGGGGGTGGAGTGCTGTCAAATGGAGAGTAAGGGTGGCTTAGTGGGGCTTAGGTGTCACTCTACGAATAGGAATTGGCAATTGAAGTATATAATTCAAAGTCCTAAATTTTTCTTCCACCTCTATACACACAACTTCCCTCACCTGCCTCCAACAACGCCACAGCCATCTGCTAGGTTGGGAGCCAAGAAAAATTAGAAGCACCTCAAAGCCGTTTTAAAGGCAAGTAATTATTCTCCTTCCTAGATTTTCAATTTTTATTTTTTTGTTCTATAATTAGGGCAAGTAACATCCTGGTTCCTTTTTCATTTGAATAAGTAGATTAGTTTCGTGTGCCATCCTTGCTTCTTGCTTCTTTCTAATTTTAGGATAATGGGTTAAAAAAAAATATGAAATAAAAATTAAATAGAAACTTGAGGGCACACAAAGGCAGGTTTCACAACATTGTTGTAGAAGAAGAAGCAGGACTACTTATATTGTGTCTTAAAGCACCTTCTCCAGCACTGGCTAGCACATTCTGAGCAATAAAACTAAGTACAAATCAGCTTTAACAATACATCTCACATGCTTTGTCCTTTGATTAGTGGTTCAAATGTTCAAGTGGTAAGCCTGCAGGATTAAATTAATCATTGTTGAATTCTACTATGATGATTTTTGGCAATTCAATTACATTGATACTGTTAGATCAGTTTTAGCAAATGGAACAAAAAAGGTAAAATTGGTAAAAGGCCGGCATATGTGCAGTTCTATGGGTGTGCATATAAGTGCATCTATGCTTTTGTTTGTCCTTCCATAAGACTATTCAGTGGTCTAGTTTTTACAGCTCCCCTAGGTTATCGAAGGATTAATTTTGAAAATCGTAATTAGCTCATTTTTGGAAGTAGTCATGATGTGTTGTAAGTTACATGTTACAAATTTGGCTAAGCCTTAGTTCATCCAGAAGGTTTCATACCTTTAGTGTAGGGAACTACAGATTTAGAAGGGTAGCTAAACCATTGCGATTCCTTTGAAAATGATATAGATAATTGAGATGAGACATATTGAAATAAAGTATGTCTTTGGATAAAATAGCCAAGTGTGTGCATGACACCCCAGAACATGGATGGTTGCATGATACTTGATTAAGGAAACATAAAATAAAGCGCACAATTTGTTTGTGACACTATGATTCATATAAGATGAACTTGATATGGTATACTTGAACCAGTACATGACAAGATGAAATGAACCATTGACATGCCAGATACGCGTATAAATGATCCCGAGTTACATTGATTGTGGGTTTCAGTTTCTAGTTATAATGGGCATGTATACAATTTGACTTGACAAATTATGATATTTCTACATGCTAATGTGCATCGTATATCATTGACATGGGGATTAGGGAAAACTACTTGATAGATAAGAACTGTATCGTATGAGCATCATATTGGTCATTTCTTGTTAAGTGTTGTAGACTTATACTGTAGTACCGTGTGGTACTAAACCACAGTTTGATGCATGAGTCACTATAAGGTTGATGTCCGTTAATATTTTACAGTATGGAGTTTATCTTAAACACCTAATAGTGTGTCAATGTTCAGCACCATGGATTTGAGCCTGAGTCCTAAGTATGCACGGGCACTTATACAATAGGAAAACTGCGCGCTATCTTATCCATCATTTGTTTCAAATGCTAATAAGGACTTGACCTAGACTTGATATCTTTACAAGATATTTACATGCCATTTGGAAATGACATGCACAGTCTAGTTTATTCCATTTTTTATTATTTACATGGAATGTTTAACACTATCACAATTTAATTGCATATTTTATCTCCAATATTGTGATAGTATATATATTTTTTCTTGTGTTACTTGCTGGGTTTAATCTATGGGTTTTGAACCTAGGTTTAAAAGATGAAGAAATAGAACCAGCCCCGACTAAGGATCCATACTTCATCAATCTGATCGAGAGACAGTAAGCAGAGAAGTACTTTCTGAAGAACCTTTATATATTTTGTTAATATTTTTTTGTCTAGAAACTACTTTCTCTTTTAATTCTTTTGTGTTCATATTAGAGCATTGTGTCATTTTATATAATTAACTCTTTGTTTGAATGGAATCTTTTCAGTTTCAGACATGTTTGTTTTTCTGATAGTGGCAGTACTTACAGTTATTCCAAGATCCTATGATTGTTGGGCGATCTAGTGCAAATATTAAGTAGCGTCCTCCATTTTGGGAAGTAGCTGAAAAATGGGGCCGTTACAAGCCATTATTTTTATCATTTGACTCACGACTATTGATTCTACCACATACATACAAGTGATATCCATTAATATTTTCTTGTTTCATTATCTTGTTTTATATTGTATTTTTGGTTTCCGATCATTATTCCATCCTTGTCATTTTATTTTCAGAGAAATGACTCCTCGTCATCAAGAGAGGATAACTCCTGAGCGCGAGGAGGCTCTTTAAGGGGAGTGTGTTCAAATGAGAAAGCATATGCATTCTATAATAGAGTGGAATTCATTGTTCAGGGCAGAACATGAGATAGCATGGAAGGAATAAGTAGCAGTCCAGAGGACAACAACTGCAGTGGCTGAAAGGATGTATGCACCACTAGTACAGGATAGAGCAGGCAATATTGTAGACTTTCAAAGGCTTCATCCGACATCTTTTTCTAGGATTGGAACTCTACTGGGGGCAGAAAAATGGTTAAATGACATGGAGAACCTTTTAGAGGCAGTTCGTACACCACCAGAGAGCCAGATCAATATTGTGAAGATTCAGCTCACAGATATTGTCAGGACTAGGTAAGAGTCTGAAGAGGCCAAATTAGAGAGGTCAATTGCATGGAAAGTTTTCTCTGATGGTTTTGTTGTGAGGTTCTCACTGACAGCTCAGGATAATATGGAACAGAGATTTATGGAGCTAAGGTAGGAAGGTGGAACAGTTGATGCATATGCTGCTGAGTTTTCAAGACCCAGCAGATTTGCTCCTACCTTAGTGGCTGAGAACAGAGATAGGGTATGTCGATTCCAGTTGGGCTTGAGTTTGAAGATACAAGAGCATATAGCCATGATAGTTATGGAGACTTAGACAAAAGTCCTCAAGAGGTTCTTTGGTGGACATATGATTTGCATATGGTTTTTATTGATTTAAAGCGATTTTGAGAAAGAAATAGAGATTTGCATATGGTTCTTATTGACATAATTTATGATGATGGAGTAGTTGCCAATATCATAACTTGTGGTGGTCTAATAAGTAAATCTCCAATCACAATTGGATTGTATCAAGAATTTGCATTAAGTCTGTTATTATTTGCCATAGTGATAGATGAACTTCTTGAGCTATTGAAGATGATAGTGTATTCTATTTGCTGACGATATTGTCCTAACTGACAAGACAAAAATTGGGGTGAATGCAAAATTAAATTTTTGGAAACAAACATTAAAATTTAGAGATTTTAGATTGAGGAGGTCCAAAACAGAGTATATGAAGTATAAATTTAGTAAACGAATCCAAAACTATAGTGCTGTGAAACTGGATATATAAGAGATACAAGTAAATAGTTAGTTTAGATATTTGAATTCTATTATTCAAAATGATAGACAGATTGATAGTGATGTCAATCATAAGATCCAAGCTGACTGGTGGAAATTGGGGTGTACAATGAAAGTTTATGCGACCGTAACATTCTATTAAGACTAAAGAGAAAATTTTATAGGACTGTTATTAGATAATCTTTATTACATGGCACAGAATACTGGGCTATAAAGAAACATCATTCACAAAAGATAAGTATAATAGATATGCCTATATTTCATTAGATATGTGACAACACTAAGAGAGATAAAGTGAGAAATGATATATTCATGCTAAGATATGTGTAGTCTTTATCGAAGAGAAGATACGAGAAAATCTCTTATAATGGTTTGGCCATGTGCGACATAGACCTACAAATCACCAGTTCGATGAGAAGAACTTAACTACATAGAACAAGTTAAAATAGCAAAGGGATGATTAAAGAAAATATGGATGGAGGTAATATAAAAAGATATGGATTTTAGAGATAAAAATAAGGACAATTACTCAATAGGAATGAATTGGGAAGGATTATCAGTGTGAGCGATCCGATGTGATTCTCTATTGGTTCATGTAGCCTACCCCCAAGTACTTGGGACAAAAAGCTTAGTTGTTGTTGTTGTTATTATAGACAGAAGTCCTCGAGGCAGCCTAGCAGCAGGAACAGGTCAATGGGAGGAGGAAAGCAGAGTTGGGGACATACAGCATCCGACAGGCCAAATGTCTAGGGCATTGAGTAATAAAGTCCCTCTAACTAAGCACCAGATGGCACCTATGATTACGCCAGCAATGATTTGTGGATATTGCTAGTTGCCTAGGCACACCAACGTGAAGGAAATCCCTTGGTTGTGTTTTAGATGTGGTGCTACAAATCATCAAATGGGGTCATATATGAAAATGAGGCTTTCCAAAGGTCGGAGGCTACCAGTGATACCTACAGGGTGTTTGCCATAAAATTGAATTTTATTGAAACTTCTCAATAGAAGATTACAATATAAATGGTTACCTGTTTACAGATGATGAGGAATATGATTCCCCTTTGTTTAATGTCGGGTTCTATTGTAGTCGTAGAAGATAATCCTGTTCTCTGATGATGCTCCGAATAAGTTCTTCAGTTGGCATCATTTTGCAAAACTCTTGGATACAAAGGCTCTAGATTCTTAGCACAAGTGCTCAAATGGAGATAATCCCACCGAGAAACCCCTTATCTAGCCCAATCTTTGGCTATTTATAAAGCTCTAGAGACCCTTGAATTGGTGTAACCATCCAATTAATGGCCTCCTTAATTTGAGAATTAATTTCCTATCTTTAATCTGCTGGATTTGTATTATATCCCCATGATTTTTAATTGATATCTTTAATCCTCTGGATTTGTGACATAGATACGGATCTCAGCTTTTAGATCTACATTTTAGCTCTTGGTAGCTCACATAGCATTCTCAGACCCGTGTTTGAGTGTCACTGAAGATGCTTTTCGCCTCTTGAGGCTCTAAGATGAAAACGTGACCCTCTGGGGTTCGTATTTTGGCTATACTTAGCTCCAAATATGAGCTTAGAAGAAAGATCAAATGCAAATTTCTCTATAGTAGATGATCTGCGTTTTAACTCTCAAAAACGTGCCTTATTTGATTAGACCCACGCTAGCATACAAACAAGTATAGTCTTTATCCTTTGAGGCTTTGGAGTGAAAACGCGACTGTCTATAGTTTGCATTTTAATTATATTTAGGTCTAATCATGAGCTCAAAAGATATTTAAAAATGCAGATCTCTCTTTAATTATTGATCCACGTGCTAGCTTTTTAGATGGGCTTGCGTTTGTACTGAAATGGGGCTATCTTTGGTTTTTCTATAAGCCTTTGTAGGCCATAACACGATCTTGCATTTGAGTTGTAGATTAGATTCGCGTTTGCATTGAAACACGACCTTAAGTGTTTGTGCAGATCTCTCTAGACGAGGATCCGCATTTGAGTATAGAAAGGAGTAATCTTATATTTTTAAGGTTTTAAACACAAAATGTGATCCTGAGAAGTTCCCCATGGATCTTTCTTGATTAGGATCTACGTTTTTATTCCTTAGCTATTTTCAAGGGTTTTGAGGTTCACATTTTTTGTTTTTCGAGAGATCTTTAATCTCTCAATATTATAGAGACAGAACGCGACTCTGAGAGGCCCACATTTGTCAATCTCTTCTTAGCTTCAAACGCAGGTCTCTCTAGATGAGAATGCGCATTTTGGTTGTCTTGAGTCTCAAAATGCGACTCAGTGAGGGTAACATTTTAACCTTTCTTGATTCAAAACTCGGATCTCTCTTTGGTTGATGATCCACATGTCAGCCCTTTTTGGCTTTAAAATGTGAATCCCTCGTTTTCTTTTCTTTTATTTTCTCAAAAATTTTGCCAACAAAACCCCCTCCAATGTTTTTAAAATTTTATAGTTTTGAACGTGTTTTGAAATACTTTGGATAAATAAATTAATTGATAATTTTAAGTCAAAATGCGACACTGTGGTTGAAAATACGGGTCTGCGCTTGAAGAGGAAATTGACACTGATGTGATAATTAACTGTAAGCGTACAATGTCGGTTGTAGCGCTTTACATATTATCCCACAGAGATCTCAAGTGTTTTACGATTCTTGATATTCCTATTATTCTAATGAACTAACCAAAGATTCTAAGTTAAAGTTGATATTATCTAATTAGCTTAGGATCTAGAATCCACTAGTTTTCAATCATGTATTTACTTTTATGATCTTTTTCTATCATAAAAATTTGATCTTTTAGTTTTAATTTTTATTTAAAATGCTCTAAGCATGAGCTATCAAGTAGTGTGCAAGCGAAACTCATCAAAGAAACTACTTTTCATGAAAACAAACTAAATCATTAGACAATTCGATAAAGAATATGAAAATCAACAATCCCAAACCCTAACTAAGTATAGACTATTTAGAAACTTAACTCAAGTATAACCTATCAAAATATTAATTTACGAGTTCCTATATTTTAATCTTTTCATAGAAAAATTACGTCTTTATTATTTTAATTAGGAAGAACATATTAGAGAGCAACTATATGGTGGATTCTAGTTTCATCTACATCCTAGAGCTAATTTAAGTTAGCTACTCATAATTCTAATAAGTAAAATCCTATTTTTATTCATGAAAGCAATTAAATCTAATTTAGAAACCAAGTAAATCTAAACTAGAAAGCAATTAGAAGATAATTAGTTAAGAAAAATTGAAGAACATCAAAGGTTACCTCTGGAGTTGGTATTGTGGCCGTCACCCCTTCAGCAAACCCTAATTTTTATTAATTAAAAAGTTTGAGCACAAAACTATAGGATTCTCCCCTAGTTACAAGTATATGTCCAACAAATAGTCTTTGGAATATCAAACCTAATTTTGATACAACTGAAAAACTAAAAAATTATGTCCAAGACTCCGAAGAAACATCAACCTGTGGGCCCATCTTTGTTCCGCCAAATGGCCGCACAATGCCGCCAAATAGCGGCAATAATGTAAGAAATTTTTCTGATTTTTTTCTACACGAGTCTCTTGTATTTTTTCTCTTGATTTTTCTAACTGTATTGGACTTTAACTCTATGCAGCATTACTGTCTTGTAGTTTGCTCACTTTTATCTCTTTTTCGGGCTTGGTTTCCTAATCCGACTCTGATTTTATACCATCTCCTTGTAGGAATAGGATTATCTTAGAAACAAACTAAAAATACCTAAGTAGCATTATTTAAATACAAAAATAGATAATATGGAGGCTATAAATATGCAATATATATCACTCATCACACCCCCACACCTATTTTTTGCTAGTTCTCGAGCAAAATCTAAACCTAAAATAGAAAAAGAAAAATTCTACCTTACTTTTGCAGGAATCGCGATTGCACTTAGCACGTGCAATAAACCTTTAAACCCCTAGGTTACCCTAGTGGACGAATGTTGTCTCGTGAATGTTTGCAGTGAATATACCCAAAAAATTCATAAATAAAATAGATTAAAGAATAAAGAAAAGAAAAATTAGGATAACCAAAAATCAAGAAAAATAAAAAATTTATAAAACAAAAAGAAAAAAATCTTTTTTTAATATACTTTCTTCAATTAATCTCACTAATATATAAACTCAAGAACGCATTTAAATTATCAATTTTCAAATCAAGCGTCATATCAGATACACTTATCATTTTAATCAAAAATTTAAATTCTATATTTCAATACCCACTAACAGATAATCTATTGGCTCATATACATCTACGTGCACGTTTGATAGTCTACTTTGGCCAAAGACTTCCACTCTAATTCATGATTCATCTCCTCTCTCAAAACAAAAATCTTTTTTTCTTTTTTTTAATTTTTATTTTATTTTTTTAAGAATATTTCACTTTCATGTGAATATTCATGTTTACTTAGGCGCAAAGTACCCGATTACTCGGATCATACTCTTTTTTTCATTTTTGAGACTACTGTTTTAATACTAGGTGCACCCCATTTTTTTATCACTCTCGAAGCTATTGCCTTAATACCAAGCGCACACCATTTTTTTTATTCTCACTTTTTTCTTTCTTTTTTTGTTTAGAGATAGAAAACTTACTCAATCGTTATCATCTTTATTCTTAACCTAATAGACTATTGTGAAGTGAAAAATAAATATAAACTTGCCTAAAAACTACTGTTAGCGTTATTTATTTTTTGAATTTTAATTTTTTTCATGAAATTCTGAGTGTATCATTCAATCTACTCTCCTATCAAATTCAAGTTAAATTTGTCCCTTTATATGTAATTAGGTTGATCTATTGATGAAAATATATAAATAATTTCTTTTCAATTTTTATTTTTTTAGTTAGTTACCCTAAAAACTATCCAAATTATAAAATAAAGAAACCCTAAAAATTTAAAAATAAAATAAAATTTTTTAAAAAACTAAAAACCCTAGAAAAATATGAAGAAAATATCCTAACCCACTCACCCACACCTAAACTCATGTACATACACAAACAAAGGTTGGCAAATAAATAAGAAAACTATGATATAAATATTATAAACTTATTAGAAAATTCAAGCTGGTTACGACCTCTTGATCTCTTTCCACTCTCATAGTATATCCTTTTACGTTTTGATATATATGAACTTAGCCTTTTTGTCAGTTTTGCATTTAATCTCTCCATTTTGTTTATGATTTTCCTTAATTTATTTATACCCTGCTTTTTTTATTCAATAGTAAAATTTTGTGGTTGGAAAGCGTACCTTTATCATCATCCATATTCCATCCACGAGCATCTTTCATTTCAGTAAGTATTTTGCTTTTATCATCATGTGAAATAACAAACTCACCTTGGTGTTGTGGAATTATGAGCTTGATTTTGGATCGGTCTTTCAAATTATTAGGTACCATGACCTCTTCCTTTTGTGGTTCCTTCCATTCTTCTAGTATTTTGACCTTGTCATGCAAATTTTCTCTAGACCTGTTATCAAAATTCTCAAAAGAAAATGCTATACTAGTGGACTTATCATTAGTCAACTTATTGTGAAGGAATAAAAAATTTTCTTCATAATTTTCAACAAAATAATCAAATGATAATGTGTCACTAGCAAATTCATCATGAGGTAATTACCAAGCAATTTTTTTTTCTTTTATAATTTCTTCATAATTATTTTCACAATGGCCTAAAATAGGTTGATCACAATATTGAAGTATAGACTTATCGTGCACAAAATTATTTAACTTATTTTGAATCATATCTATTTCAAAAGATAACTAAATTAGTTGCTTGTTGGAGTAAGATATGTTTAAACAATTAGATGGTTGATTTCTAAAAAATTTAGTTTGAGAAATCGTTTTGAGAAGATCTTCCATACAAGATGCAGTTTGAGAGGATGAATTTTGAGAGGATGTTTTTAGCAAAACTTCTATACCTTCCTCTATTGTACGTGCTTACTTCTCAGTCTCACGATTATAATTTTTCTTATTTTCCTCAGATGATTGCATCTCGAGATCATGAGTGAAATTTAATGGTGGTTATAATAGATCTGTATATATATTTAATAACAGATATGAAGGGGTTGTAGGTAAATTCTCATAGCATGCATACCTCGTTTCTAAACTTTTTAATCTTTCATCTAACATATTAAACTGAATATCTTATTTATGATTGTATTTAGAACATGAAGATGAATAGCCTATAAAGGATCAAATGGAGGACTTTCCTGGTACGACTCTTGATTATATGCAAAATTAGATTGATTCATCCATTCACAATTATAATTTTGTGTATAGGAAATGCTTGTAGGTTCATGATATGTGGTGTGAATTTGATTATGACATAATCCTAGCAAACTTTCAATCTATGGACACTAATGATAATTATGATATGCATCATGACAATGATAGCAACCAGTAGGATTTTGGAATATTTTTTAAAAAAATTTTTTGAAAAAGGGGGAGAGGGAAAGAGATGGAAAAGAAAAAATAAAAAAATTTGAATTTTTTTTGTATTTTTTTTTACAGAACCAGAGACCCAAAATACAGAATACTTAAGAAAAAAAGTGGGTGAGATTCACACAAATTGCCTCTAAATAGTGGCAAATGCAACTGTTTGGCGGCAAAACCAAGGAGTTTAGCTCCCTGGTTATTGTGATGTACCTTTGATTCTTCTCTCGTTCTTTTTTTTCTTCCTGTATCTAAACTTATAGGAACCTGCATACTCAACACATACTGTTAACCCATAAAACGTTAGAAAAATCATGAAAAATATCGTAGATCCTCGGCAACGGCGCCAAAAACTTGATGTGATAATTTAATTGCAAACATACAATATCGATTGTAGCGCTTTACAGGTCATCCAACAGAGATCTCAGGAGTTTTGCGATTCTTGCTATTCCTATTATTCTAACGAACTAACTAAAGATTCTAAGTTGAAGTTGATATTATCTAATTAATCTAGGATCTAGAATCCACTAGTTTCTAAATATGTATTTACTTCTATTTTCTTCTTCTATCATAAAAATTCGATCTTTTAGTTTTAATCTTTATTTAAAGTGCTCTAATCATGAGCTATCAAGTAGTGTGCAAGCATAACTCATCAAAGAAATAAATTTTCATGAAAGCAAACTAAATCATCTGATAATTCGATAAAAAAGATGAAAATCAACAACCCCAAACCCTAACTAAGTATAGGCTATCAAAAAACTTAACTCGAGTATAACCTATCAAAGTATTAATTTACAAGTTCTTGTATTTTAATCTTTTCATAAAAAAATCATGTCTTTATTATTTTAATTAGGAAGAAAATATTAGAGAGCAACTACATGGTAGATTCTAGTTTCATTTACATCCTATAGCTAAGCTAAATTAGCTACTCATAATTCTAATAAGCAAAATCCTATTTTTATTCATGAAATCAATTAAATCTAATCTAAAAAGTAAATAAATCCAAACTAAAAAGCAATTAGAAGAGAATTAGCTAATAAAAATTGAAGAACAGTAAAGGTTATCTCTGGAGTCAGTATTGTGATAGTCATCCCTTCAGCAAGCCCTAGTTTTTATTAATTAAAAAATTCGAGTAAAAACTACAGGATTCTCCCCTAATTACAAGTATACGGCCAATAAATAGGCTTCAGAATATCAAAATCTAATTTTGATACAGATGAAAAACTATAAAATTATGTTGAAGCCCTCGAAGAAAAATCAATTTGTGGGCCCATCTTTTTACCGCCAAATAGAGGCAACATTATGAGAAATGTTTCTGATTTTTCTTCTACACGAGTCTCTAGTATTGTTCTCTTCATTTTTCTGACTTTATTGGATTTTGACTCTCTGAAGCATCACTGTCTTACAGTTTGCTCACTTTTATCTCTTTTTTGGGCTTGGTTTCCTAATTCGGTTATGATTTTAGACTATCTCCTTGAAGAAATAGGATTATCTGAAAAACAAACTAAAAATACTGATGAATATCATATATTGTATTTTTCCTATCATACTTTATCTATTTTTGTATATAAATAAATGCTACTTGGGTATTTTTAGTGTCTTTTTCAGGTAATCCGATTCATACAAGGAGATGGCATGAAATCAGAGTTGGAGTCGAAAATCAGAGTCCGAAAAGTTTCTAAAGTTAGCAAAACTATGAGACGACGATGCTGCAGAGACTTAGAGTTGAATACAGTCAAGAATATTAAACCTAGAAGACAATGTTTGCATGTAAACAAAATTTCATGAATTTATCTCAAATTTGAGCCGCTATTTAGTGGTTTTCACCGCTATTTGGCAGCCCAATGTGGGTCCCATGCACCGAGATTTTTCCTGTGGCTTCATTGTAATTTTCTAACTTTTCAATTCTGCTGGAAATAGGGTTTGGTTTCCGAGGCCTATTTATTGGCCGACCCTTGTATTTTGACGATATTCTGGATTCTAAAATTTTTGTATTCGATTTTGCTGTTCAATAAAGTTGGGGTTTTTGCTGAAGGTTGACGGCCACAACACCGTGACCAGAGGTAACCTATTGTTCTTGATATTATTATTTTCTTTCTGCATAAATTTAATTGTATTCTATTTTAGGGTTTATTGCTTTCTAGATTAGGGTTTACTGCTTTCTAGATTAGGGTTTATCATTTTATGAATTAAAATTTGATCTTCCTTAGCAAAAATCATAAGTAGCTAATTAGATCAGCTCTAGGATGTAGATGAAGCTAAGATCCACTATGCAATTATTTTCTAATATTTTTCTTCTTAATTAAAATTAATAAAGTCATGATTTTTCAAATGAAAGATTAAAATATAAGGACCCGAAGTTTAGAACTTTGTTAGGTTATACTTGAATTAGGATTCTTGATAATCTATGCTTAGTTAGGGATTGGGGTTGCTGGTTTTGTCTTTTTATTTGAATTATCTAAAAGATTTAGTTTATTTTTACATGAAGTAGCTTCTTTTGATGAGCTATACTTGCACAACACTTGATAGCTCATGTTTAGGGTACTTTAAGTAAAAATTAAACTAAAAAGATTAAATTTTTATGATAGAAGAAAATAGTAGAAGTAAGAACATGGTTGGAAATTAGTGGATTCTATATCCTAGGCTGCTTAGATTAATCCGACCTCAACCTAGAACCTTTGGTTAGTCCGGTGAACTATAGAGAAAGTAAGAACGCAGAAACATCCTAGATCCCTGTGAGACGACCTGTACAGCGCTACAACGATACTGTGCGCTTGCAGTAAATATAACACATCAAGTTTTTGGCGCCGTTGCCGGGGATCAATGGTGTTTTTCTTACTTTTTCTAGCATTTTACGGGTTAACAGTGTGTGTGAGTGTGCAGGAAATAGACATTGCGGATACAGGAAGATTTAAAGGATTGAAAGAGTCTCTGGAACAAGTGGAAGAAAATCACAAGTCCAGTTTGCCACTTTAACCGCTATTCAGAGGCTAGAACCGCCATTTGGCGGTCAAACAGGTACTTTCTGAAACCCAATTTTCTCTGTTTCTGTATTGTTGTTTTCTGGTTGTGTAGAAAAATTTAAAAAAAAAACATAAAAAAATTAGGAACAGTAGAAATCACATTTTTAGTTGATCATATCTATTCCACCGTTTTATCTCTCCACCACACCCCACTTCTTGCACTAGTTTAGGAAGTTCACGCATACACTCACAGTCGCTGGTTCATGCCACATTGGACCCGTGATCAATTTGGTCGACTTGTGAGATCAGATTTGTTCATGGGAGACAAGATGGACCAGCCGATCCCGATCCTTCAGGATCGATGTTACCCGTTGCGTACATCATTACCATCTTGCATCAAACTTCCACACGTAGCGGGTAATCACTACGAATTAAAACCGCAGTACATTAGTATGCTTCCCAAATTGACTGGTTTTGATTCAGAAGATGCATATCTCTTTATCAGTGAATTTCAAGAAGTATGCGTAATGATTAAACTGCAAAACTTATCGGAGGACGCAATTAAGCTCCGCTTCATCCCTTTTGCACTTAAGGATAATGCCAAGAAGTGGTTGTACAGTATGCCTACTGATTCAATCACTACTTGAAATGAATTCGTTACAGTGTTTCTCAAGAAGTATTATCCTACGCACAAGACGGCAAGAATCAGAATTCAAATCAATCAATTCTGTCAAGTGCCAGGAGAACCCTTCTGGAAATACTTAGAACGGTTTAAGGACTTATTACCTCAGTGCCCCCACCATGCAATAGAAAAGAACGGTTGTGTCAAATCATATACGAAGGACTTGATTATACATCCAAAACTCTTCTGGAATCCATGTGTCAAGGGGAGTTTATGAGGAAAAACGAGGATGAAGCATGGGACTTTCTTGAGGACTTATCATGGAAGACTATGCAGTGGGAGAGTCCCACTGATAAGCTCAGTATATCAACTTCTGCTCATAAGAGTGGGATCCATAGCGTCGACAGCTCTATAGCTGCTGAAGCAAGGATCGCAGCACTTATAAGGAGAATTGAGGCACCGGAGACTCCTAGTACGCCATCAGTGGGTCAAGTGAATCAAATCCAAAGTCCCACATGCTTTAATTGCGGAACTCCCAATCATGTTATGGAGGAGTATCCATTGTTAGTAAACCCTATGGGTCCTACACTTGAACAGGCTAACACCATGTATCAAAGATCCGTTAATAATCCATACACTCCGACATACAATCCTGGCTGGAGGAACCATCCAAATTTCTCATGAGGTCAAGGGCAATATCAGGGAGCCCTGAACTCCAACATGTAGCCTCCAGCTACTGGTCAGTTCCCAAAACCAAATATGGGTGCTTATCAACACCCAAATGCTTCAAACCATGGGAACAACCAGAATAGACCATCTGTACAAAACCACTCATATCCACAACAGGGGTCTAATAATGATCAAGAAAAGCGACTTCAATCACTTGAGAAGAATGTTGAAAATCTTCTTAGGTCTCAGTCCAACCTTGACACATACATGCAGAATCTTATGAAAGTGTCAACTGATTTTATTCAAAGAACAGATCAGCACCTGCTCGTAAACTCTCAATCTATTAAGAATGTTGAGCAGCAGATTGGACAACTAGCAAATCAAATGAACGAACGTGGCAAGGGCACTTTTCCAAATCAACCCATAACAAATCCTAATGCCAGTTCCTCAAATTTGAATTAGTCGCATGTCCACCAATGCAATGCCATTCACACACTTAGATCTGGCAAGCAAGTGGACAATAATGTAGGTATACCCCCTGATCCCACTCCTACTATCTCGCAGGCTACATCATCTCTTCCACCCATTTCTCCACGACCATCTCCATCACCTCCATCATCGTCACATGATCATTTGGAAGAACCTATTCCTGAGCCGAAAGCACCATATCCAAATCGGCTTAGGAAGCCTTCACCGCAAGTAGAAAAGATTCTTAAAATATTTCAGCAGGTGAAGGTTAATATTCTACTCCTTGACATTATACAACAGGTTCCTACTTATGCTAAGTTCCTCAAGGATTTGTGTGCTAAGAAACGAGCAAGAAACGTTCCTGAGAAAGTTTTTCTTGCTGCAAATATATCACATATCCTCTCTAACTCCTTGCCTATCAAGTACAAAGATCCAGGTTCCCCTACAATATCATGTACTATTGGGAACACTACATTTGATAGGACGTTGCTTGATTTAGGGGCAAGTGTCAACTTGCTTCCTTACACTGTTTATCAGCAACTGAGGTTAGGAAAACTTCAACCTACCAAGCTCACATTACAGCTAGCTGATCGTTCAATTAAGAGACCACTTGGTATGGTTGAATATGTGCTCATTAAGGTTGGCGAGTTTATCTTTCCTGTAAACTTCATTGTCTTAGAAACTGAGCCAATCTCCAATCCACGGAATCAAATTCCTGTTATTTTGGGTAGACCATTTCTTGCAACATTAAATGCATTAATTGATTGTAGGAGTGGCCTCATGAAGTTATCGTTTGGGAATATGACTGTGGCATTGAACATATTTAATATGGATGAGCACGCAACGAGCTCCCTCATTGAGGTCAACATGATTCACGGTTTGCATTCTCATTTGACCTCTTGCACCGATGATGAACCCTCATTTGAGCAAATGTTCAAAGATGAGCTCATGTTATTAGAAGAATTGGCACATACTGACTCTATGTATGATGATACTTGTGCAAGTGTGCCATCGATTTATGAGCAAATTTTTGAGGATTTGTTTGCAGAGGAGCTCGCATTACTTCATGAGTTAGAAGAGCCACCACCACATTCACTTGATCATATAGCACTCTTCTCACCTCATGATATTTCTACATGTATGCTTGTTACTAACGATGATTGGCAAGTTTATAATAAAGAATTCTTTAACCCAATTGTTAATGCTTACATGTGGACAAAGAAAAAGCGAGGGCGGCATAAGCTACAGACAGGTAACTTCGTGACTTGTAGGAGGATGAGGAGATATAAAAATACACCCACTTCACGTTTAAAATGCACACACTATGAAAGTGGGAAGCGATCGAGAGGTCGTAACCGCTTTTCATGCGTTAATAGGGTGATGATATTGAGATCGTAACTTTTACGACTCTCATTATTTGTATAGTATTTGTATAATAGTTTTCATATTTTGTTTTACCACACTTGGTTTGTGTATGAGGGCATACACAAGTTTAGGTGTGGGGGAGTAGTTTTTAGGAGATTTTTATTTTTAGGATTTTATTTTATTTTTAGGATCTTTTTTTTATTTTTAGATTTTTGGCTTTCTTTATTTTACACTTTGGGTAGTTTTTAGGGTAAATAATTTTTAAAAAAAATTAAAAAAAAACTGAAAAAAAATTTAAAAAGAAAAATTATGTTTTTCATCAATAGATCAAACTAATTACAGACAAAAGAACAAATTTAGATTTGAAATTGGATAGGAGAGTAGATTGGATGATACACTTTGAATTTTATAAAAAAGATCAAAATCTGAAAAATAAATATTACTAACAGTAGTTTTGAGTCAAGTATACATCTATTTTTCACTTCACAATAGTTTATTAGGTTAAGGACAAAGATGATAACGATTGAGTAAGTTTTCTCTCTCTAAACAAAAAAAAAATAGAAAAAAAGAAAAAAAAGTGAGAATAAAATAATGGGGTGAGCCTGGTATTAAGGCAATAGCCTCGAGAGTGATAAAATAATGGGGTGCGCCTGGTATTAAGGCAATAGTTTCAAGAGTGAAAAAAGAGTATGATCCAACTAATCGGGTACTTTGCGCCTAAGTAAGCGTGAATATTCGCATGAAAGGTGAAATATTCTAAAAAAAAAAAAAAGAAAAGAGTATGAACTGAGTAATCGGGTATGTTGCGCCTAAGCAAGCGTGAATATTCGCATGAAAGGTGAAATATTCCTAAAAAAAGATAAAGAAAAAAAGAAAAAAAATGTTATGAGAGAGGAGATGAATCATGAGTTAGAGTTCGAGTCCAAAACTGAAGTAGACTATCACACGTGCACGTAGATGTATAGGAGCCAATGGATTATCTGTTAGTGAGTATTGAAAGATAGGATTTAAATGTTTGATTAAAATGATAAGTGTATCTGATATGACGCTCGATTTGAAAATTGATAATCTAAATGCGTTCTTGAGTTTGTATATTAGTGAGATTAATTGATGAAAATATCATAAAAAAAGATTTTTTTTCTTTTGTATAAAATTTTTATTTTTCTTAATTTTTCGGTTATCTTTATTTTTCTTTTCTTTATTCCTTAATCTATTTTCTTCATGAATTTTGTGGGTATATTCACTGCAAACCTACACGAGACAACACTCATCCACTAGGGTAACCTAGGGGTTTAAAGGCTTGTTGCACGTGCTAAGTGCAATCGCGATTCCTGCGAAAGTGAGTTAGGATTTTTATTTTTCTTTTTAGGTTTAAGGTTTGCTCGAGAACTAGCAAAAGATAGGTGTGGGGGTGTGATGAATATCATATATTATATTTTTCCTCTCATACTTTATCTATTTTTGTATATAAATAAATACTACTTGGGTATTTTTAGTGTCTTTTTCAGATAATCCGATTCGTACAAGGAGATGGCATGAAATCAGAGTTGGAGTCGGAAATCAGAGTCTGAAAAGTTTCTAAAGTGAGCAAAACTATGAGACTACGATACTGCAGAGACTCAAAGTTGAATATAGTCAGGAATATTAAACCTAGAAGACAATGTTTGCATGTGAACATAATTTCATGAATTTATCTCAAATTTGAGCCGCTATTTAGCGGTTTTCACCGCTATGTGGCTGCCCAATGTGGGTCCCATGCACCGAGATATTTCCTGTGCCTTCGTTGTAATTTTGTAACTTTTCAGTTCTGCTGGAAATAGGATTTGGTTTCCGAGGCCTATTTATTGGCCGACCCTTGTATTTTGACGATATTCTGGATTCTGGAATTTTTGTATTCGATTTTGCTATTCAATAAAGTTGGGGTTTTTGCTAAAGGTTGACGGCCACAACACCGTGACCAGAGGTAACCCATTGTTCTTGATATTATTATTTTCTTTTTGCATAAATTTGATTGTATTCTATTTTAGGGTTTATTGCTTTCTAGATTAGGGTTTACTGCTTTCTAGATTAGGGTTTATCATTTTATGAATTAAAATTTGATCTTCGTTAGCAAAAATCATGAGTAGCTAATTAGATCAGCTCTAGGATGTAGATGAAGCTAAGATCCACCATGCAATTATTTTCTAATATTTTTCTTCTTAATTAAAATTAATAAAGCCATGATTTTTCAAATGAAAGATTAAAATATAAGGACCAAAAGTTTAGAACTTTGATAGGTTATACTTGAATTAGGATTCTTGATAATCTATGCTTAGTTAGGAATTGGGGTTGCTGATTTTGTCTTTTTATTTGAATTATCTAAAAGATTTAGTTTATTTTTATATGAAGTAGCATCTTTTGATGAGCTATACTTGCATAACACTTGATAGCTCATGCTTAGGGCACTTTAAGTAAAAATTAAACTAAAAAGATTAAATTTTTACGATAGAAGAAAATAGTAGAAGTAAGAACATGATTGGAAATTAGTGGATTCTATATCCTAGGCTGCTTAGATTAATCTGACCTCAATCTAGAACATTTGGTTAGTTGGGTGAACTATAGAGAAAGTAAGAACGCAGAAACACCCTAGATTCTTGTGAGACGAGCTGTACTGCGCTACAACGATATTGTGCGCTTGCAGTAAATATAACACATCAAATACCCAAGTAGCATTATTTAAAGGCAAAAATAGATAATATGGAGGCTATAAATATGCATTATATGGAACTCATCAGCGACCCTGTATTCATAAATGCGGGTCTGCATTTTAGGCGGCATATTTGAAGCGTTGCCGCTTTTGAATCGTAAGAGATAATTTTTAACTTAGCAAATTTTGGATGAATGAGATGTGATTTTGTCAAACTTAATTTTTAACTTGACAAATTTTGGAGAAATGAATTTGATTTTGTCAGAAATAATTTTTAACTTGACAAAATTTGGAGGAATAAATTATGATTTTGGTCGTCATTCATTCAGAGGTGACTGTTAACTTAACGAATGAACTTGATGCTAATGATTAGAGATAACTGTTAACTTGATACATTATTGACTTTTTTGTATATTGTTCAGAGATAATCATTAACTTGACAATATAGAGTCATATTTAAATGCCAAAGTAGATTTGCGAAAAGTAAATAACTTTCTTGAATAGGATAGAAGTAATTATTAACTTTCCTGAACAACTTGTAATTTTAGCTGTTTAGTTACTTATAGTTTTAGTAGCTTTTTGAATTGCTAAAGGTATTTTTTAACCTTAAAAATTTTAGAGAAATGAATTTGATTCTGTTAGAGATAATTTTTAATTTGACAAATTTTGGAGGAAGGAATTATGATTTTGTCAGAGATAATTTTTAACTTGATAAATTTTGGAGGAATGAATTTGATTTCATTTGAGATAATTTTTAACTTGATAAATTTTTGAGGATTGAATTATGAATTTTGTTGTCATTCATTCAGAGGTGACTATTAACTTGATAAATGAACTTGATTTTGATAATCAGAGGTAACTGTTAAGTTGATACATTATTGACTCTTTAGTATATTATTCAGACATGATCGTTAACTTGACAATATAGAGTCGACATTCAAATGCCCAAGTAGATTTGCGACAAGTGAATAACTTTCTTGAAGAGGATAGAAGTAATCATTAAACTTCCTGAATAAGTTATAGTTTTAGTTGTTCAGTAACTTATTGTATACCAACTTTTTGAATTACCAGAGGTAGCTTTTTACTTAGCAAATTTTGGTGGAATGAAAGTTGAATTGCCAGAGATAATATTTAACTTGGCAAATTTTGGAGAAATGAATTTGGTTTTATCAGAGATAATTTTTAACTTGACAAATGTTTAGTGAAATTAAAATTTTATTTTGTCAGAGATAATCATTAACTTGACAAATTTTTAGTGAAAACGAATTTTGATTTGTCAGATATAATTTTTTAACTTGACAAATTTTGGAGGAATAAATTTAGTTTTATCAGAGGTAATAATTAACTTGACAAATTTTGGTGAAAATAAAATTGGATTTGTTAGAGGTAATCATTAACTAGACAATTTTGGTGGAATGAAATTTGAATTTGTCAGAGATAATTTTTAACTTGACAAATTTTTGGTGAAAGCAAATTTTGATTTGTCAGAGATAATCATTTACTTGACAATTTTAGTAGAATGAATTTTGGATTTATCAGAGATAATTTTTAACTTGGCAAATTTTGATGGAAATGAAATTGGATTTGTCTGAGGTAATCATTAACTTGAAAATTCTAGTGAAATGAATTTTGGATTTGTCAGAGATAATTTTTAACTTGACAAATTTTTATGGAAATGAAATTAGATTTTTTAGAGAAAATCATTACTTGACAATTTTGGTGGAAATAGAATTTGGATTTATCAGAGGTCATTTTTAACTTGACAAATTTTGATAGAAATGAATTTAGATTTGTCAGAGATAATCATTGACTTGGCAATTTTTTGAGAAAATAGAATTTTGATTTGTCAGAGGTAATTTTTAACTTGACAAAATTTGGGAGAATTAAATTTGGATTTGTTAGAGATAATCATTAACTTGACAATTTTTGTGTGAATGGATTTGGATTTATTAGAGGTAGTTTTTAACTTGACAAAAAAAAAATTGAGTCACTTGATCTGTTGGATGAAAAGTGACAAGAGAAGTTTTGCCATCAGAGGTGAAATCTTAACGTGACAAGAGATTAATCTTATTAGGATTTTTAACAAACCCTCAGCTATCAACAGATATGGTTAGCCTTTACCAATCGCTATTTCTGTTTGGCTAGCCATACTATTTCCATCAGAATGATGAGGTTGGTGAGAATTTTGTTTGGACTTATATGCCAAACTTTTTCTCTTCCCTTTACTTTAGCAGTTTTGAACAGTTCATGCTTTACCCTCAGCATTTTGGGTTGGTGAGAATTTCGTTTGGGCTTACATACCAAAATTTAACTTTTCGTTTCCCTTTGCTTTAGCAGCTTAGGGCAGTTCATGCTTTTGCTCCAATACGATGGGTTGGCGAGGATTTTGTTTGGGTTTCACATGCCAAACTTTCCTCTATCCTTTGTCATAGAGACGTAGGATTCATTTTTATTTGGTATTCCAGTTAGTGTGTGTGACCTATCCCAAATACTTGGGATAAACGGCTTAGTTGTTGTTGTTATTGTTGTTTCCAATTAGTGTGTGGAGTTGCACGTTGGTGGCGAGCTATCATATCTTCATTTGCACTACTCTACTAGGGAAACTGATGAAATAATGGGCCACAAAATATTGACTACACAGTTGTGGGATTGAGTCTCTTGAAAGGAACTTTTGTCTTATAAAGTTCCAGTAGATCTGGTCAGAAATGGACTTCTCTCTTGTAAGTGAACTCCATTTGATTAATGCCAACTCTTAATCTTCTTCTTTTTGGTATGTGGAGACCATGTTGATGGAGACTTCTTGAAAAATGGTTCCAATACTTAATCTGATCTCAACATTATGATTCAGATAAATGACTATGCCAAAGTTCTTCAAAATTTGTTTCTAGAAAGATTTCAGGAGTGATAATATATCCCAATCCCGTACCAGTTTTATCATAATAATCCAGCATATTTTCTTTTGGAACAAAAGGTTAGATCATAGTTCTTCTTCCTTTTCAAAACTTCAATTCCCTGCTAGGTTATATCCCATCTTTTTCATCATTTTATGGGTATTTTTATTGTAATGGAAGAAATCAGAACTTTATTGTTCTTCCTTCTTCTTTAGCCTCAAGCTATTGTACAATTTTTTTGGCTTCTTCGCCTTGTGTTGATATTTCTTTCTAAGTAGAAGACTTCATAGCCCCCATCCAAGAGACAATTTTAGTGGAGAGATTATGTTTGCAGGTCTCCATTAAAGTCTTTTCTGGCATCCCATGTGGACATATTAAAGAATCATTTCAGAATATTTTAATGAAGTCTCGAGCTGACTCTCCCTTCTTTTACTTGTGGCAAGGAGTGCTAGCATTGAGATCTCTATGTCATCTTCGTAGAACCGGATCAAGAACGTCTTTCCAATGTTATTCCATGAGTTGACGGTCCCGATTCTAGTCTTCGAAACCATTCAAATGCTAGCGAGGGTACTAACAAAAACCTGCGTGATGTTCGGGTCATTTCTGGTCAAATGGCCCATCTGTGATTTGAAGTAGTAAATGTGCTAATTTGGCACACTATCAAAGGACTTGAGCTTCAAAGGCTTATAATTTTCTGAGAATGGTATATTCTTCCACTCCATCGGATATAGCCTTTCGACCCCAACTCTTGCAAGTTGCTCTAATGAACTAGAGCGTTGAGCTGATTCTGGAAACTATCCATGAGGGTAGCATTCGGATTGCCTTCATGTTTTGAACTCTCAGATTGATGGCATGAGTGTTGAGAATGGTTATCTTCTCCATTTTCATTGCCAACAGTGCTTTCAGGAGGAGTATGAGGTTCATTTTTTTTTTTCTCTTCCTTTTATCATTACTTGGAATGCGGGCACTTTTGGAAGAAAATTCTCCTTTGGACTTCGTTTTCCTGTTGATAAGGTACTAGAGCATTCCCCTGATCTACTGTTATTTCTGGATAATCTTTTCTTATTCATCCATTCTCTTCATAAAGTCTTCAGAATTTCCTTGTATCATATGTGCAGAGGCAGGCTCTTCAAGGAATGAATCTGAAGTCTGAGATTCTGTAATAGCAGGATTTCTCGTCTCCTCTCCATCATAGAAATTTCCAACCATCTTCCGGTAGCCCAATTGCACTGCCACCCCTTTCTAAAGTCGGGTGTTTTAAAAACACCCCGAATATCGCTGAGCATGCTCTTCAGACCGAAAGAGTGAGCAGAATATGATGAGTCTGTTCGAGGAACGCTCCTTGTCTTCTTCTTCTTCTTTCCCATAGTTATCATGTTGGATATACCTCGGGATACTCAGGTTTAGAGAACTCTTGTTTGATGTTGTGTCATCTTCTTTTTGATGGTTGGACGAAAGACAGTGCAAGTCTATTGAAGACAGATGGCCTAGCAAGAGTTGCAATGCAGCAATAGTGAGATAGCACCGTGTTGATCAGCTGTTCACAATGATAGTGAGGTGCTTGAGATTTCTCTCTTTTCTTATTGAGAAATTCCCAAAGGTCCCTTGCATTGGAACTCATTGCTTGTTGATGGAGGCAACCTCGCTTCCAACTAATATCTTTGTGATAGGAGTTTCTACCCCCTTGAAAATTCCAGGAGTAAACTTAACTTTAGCCTTTTCGGCTAGAGAATGAGCTTCCAACGAAGCTGGTATAATTGAGACTAGAAATTCATGAGCCTTAGCGGCTAAACTTCCATCGGGAACGCAGGTCTGAGGCTCGTGTTTTTTTGTTGAGACACGGATTTGAGATCCGCATTTGACTTCAAAAATGCAGATCTGTGGCCCACGTTTAACTTCAGAAATGTGACTTTGAGGTCCGCATTTAGCTTCAACAACACGACCCTGAGATCTACGTTTATCTTGTTAAACGCAAGTGTAAACTTCGCATTTGAAATCATATATGTACTTAGAGGGCGAGCGGCATTTCTTGTAGGAAATGCGAATGAACCCATCCACATCTTGGTCTAGCTTCTTGTTAGGGACCACAACATCACTCGTTGGTCTCCACACATGAATTGGAGCTTTGTGTGGTTGTGGTTACCAAAAATTTGTTCTTTCATGGATCTGTGGGAAGCATGAGTCTTGCTTCTTCTCAGGTTCCTCCACATGGTGTAGCTAAGAGGAACCTTGTCTTCATTATCATCTCCTTGGAGATCAAATAATGGTCATTTTCCTTTGTTGTTGCAGGGATCTTGATCCATCCCCTTGGGATCAACGTGGATCTTAGGTGGTTAGACCTGGAGCCTTGTGCTGAAAGAGGATAAATCTCTTCTTTGAGATCGTACTAGTCTAGAGAGTCCTTTGGTAGGATTGTAGTCTTTAGAGCCTCATTAGAGGGAAAGTTGGCTGAGACCTTGCGGTATTTCTGCAAAGATTTTGGGCTTATGGCGCCAAAGGAGAGGAAATCCCCATACTTCTGCTAGTCGAACTCAATGATGAGTGATTTGACTGCAGTGCCAACTGGAACTTTGTCGAATTGGGCTACGGCTACATCATCGGAGATGATACGTTCCCAGTAGAGTCGCCAATTTTCTATTTGCCATAAAATTGATCTTTATTGAAACTTCTCAATAGAAGATTACAATATGAATGGTTGTCCATTTTAAAGAAGATGAGGAATATGATTCCCTTTGTTTAATATGAGATTCTCTTATAGTCGTGGAGGACGATCCTGTTTTTTGTTGACGCGCTGAGCAAACTTTTCAGTTGGCAGCTTTTGCTAAACTCTTGGATACAAGGGCTCCAGATTCTCAGCACAAGTGCTCAAATGGAGATAATCCAACCGAGTAACCCCTTCTCTAGCCCAGTCTTTGGCATTTATAGAGTTATGGAGACCTTTGAATTAGTGTAACTATCCATTTAATGGCCTCTTTGATTTGAGAATTAATTTCCTGTCTTTAATCCGCTGCATTTGTATTAAATTCCTAAGATTTATATCTAACATCTTTAATCATCTGTATTTATAACTGAAATGCAAATCTTAGGCTTTAGATCTACATTTTCGCTCTTGGTAGCTCATGTGGCATGCTCAGACCTGCATTTGAGTGTCATTGAAGATGCTTTTCACCTATTGAGTCTTTGAAATAAAAATGCAGCCCTCTAGGGTTCACGTTCTGGCTATACTTAGCTCCAAATATTAGCTTAGAAGAAAGGTCAAACGTGGATCTTCTTATGGTAGATGATCCGTATTTTAACTCACAACAACATGTCTTATTTGTTTAGACCCGCGTTTGGGTACAAACAAAGATAATCTTTATCCTTTGAGACTTTAGAAATGCGGCCCTCTAGGGTTCGCATTTTAATTATATTTAGCTCTAATCATGAGTTCAAAAGATAGCTAAAACACATATCTCTCTTTAATTGATAATTCATGTGTTACCTTTTCAGTTGGGCCCGCTTTTGTACTGAAACGGAATTATCTTTGGTTTTTTTTATAAGCGTTTGTGGTCCATAACACTATCTTACGTTTGAGTCACAGATTAGATCTGCGTTTGTATTGAAACACGACTTTAAGGGTATGTGCGAATCTCTCTAGACGAGGATCCGTGTTTGAATATAAAAAGGAGTAACCTTATATTTTTAAGGTTTTAAACACAAAATGTGATCCTGAGAAGTTCCCTGCGAATCTTTCTGGATTAGGATCCGCGTTTTTATTCCATAACCATTTTCAAGACTTTTAAAGTTCGTATTTCTTTTTATTTTGGAGAGATCTTTCATCTCTCAATATTATAGAGATAGAATGCGACTCTGAGGGGCCCACATTTGTCAATCTTATCTTAGCTTCAAACACGGATCTCTCTGGATGAGGATCCACATTTTGGCTATCTTGAGTCTCAAAACGCGACTCTGTGAGGGTCACAAGCCTTTCTTGGCTCAAAAAATGTATCTTTCTATGGTAGATGATCTGCGTGTTAACCATTTTTGGCATGGAGAAATTCACAAAGTGCACGCAGTGGCCATCTCTACATCCATCAGTATCCTCCTTCACCTTGGGAATCAAACCTAAGACGTGATTGAGGACTATCTTACATGGATGGGTCTGAATTACAGAATGACATAAGATGGAGGGATCAATAGTAAAACACTTTATCGCAATGTACATGCGACTTGCAGTTGGATCAACACTAATGTAATGGGGATTACACACATGTCATCATTTTACACACCCACACTACACATTGTTGATTTCATCATGCATCAGGACAATCATTTTTGTATGTGCACACAATTGGTCGACACCATTATAGATGCTAAGATGCGGTCGAGAACTAGTTTGCCTCTGCCATGTCTAATTACACAATTGTATCATGGATTTATGTCTGGTGCAGAGTTTGATGCATATGCACCCTCACGTATGTTCATAGCCGTAGAACATATTTCAGTGACATATAATGCTATTGTTCAAGAGGATTGGAACAGAAACAAGGTTGATGAAAATATATATGTCACTGAGTTAACACAAGAGGAGGATGACGTCTTTTTTGACTAAGACTTGCCAGCGGATCCCACTGAGCAAATTAATATTGTATGGTATGGTCTTGGAAAAATTTGGCATCGATTGAAACAAATTGACCGTGGAGAGATTTCTACTGCACGTGCACGTCGTGCATCCGGAAAGTCAAGTAGGAGGCAAAGAGGACGACACCAATGATTTGTGCATGAGGGCATACACAAGTTTAGGTGTGGGGAAGGGGATTAGGAGATTTTTATTTTCTTTATTTATTTTTTTGTTTTTCTAGGATTTTTAGTTTTTATTCTAGGTTTTTTATTTTATTTTTAGATTTTTTTTTTGGGGTTTCTTTATTTAACGTGTAGTTTTTAGAGTAACTAACAAAAAACTAAAGAAACAAAAGTAAAAAAAATTATTATATATTTTCTTCAATAAATCAACCTAATTACAAATAAAAGAATAAATTTAGATTTAAAATTTGATAGGAGAGTAGATTGGATAATACACTAAGAATTTTATGAAAAAAAATTAAAATCTAAAAAATAAATACCGCTAACAGTAATTTTGAGGTAAGTATATATCTATTTTTTACTTCACAATAGTTTATTAGGTTAAGAATAAAGATGATAACAATTGAGTAGTCTTCTCTCTCTAAATAAGAAAAAAAAGGGTGAGCCTCGTATTTAAGGCAATAGTTTCATAAATAAAAAAAAGCAGAAGAAAAAAAGGGTGAGCATGGTATTTAAAGCAATAGTGTCAGAGAAAAAAAAAGAGTATGATCCAAGAATTTGGTACTTGCGCCTATGCAACCATGAATATTCACATGAAAGGTGAAATATTCTAAAAAAAAAATAGAAAAGAATTTTTTATGAGAGAGGAAATGAATCATGAGTTAGAGTTGAAGTCCAAGGCCAAAGTAGACTATCAAATATGCACGTAGATGTATAAAAGCCAATGAATTATCTATTAGTGGATATTAAATGATAAGATTTGAATTTTTAATTAAAATAATAAGTGTATTTGATATGACGCTTGACTTGAAAATTGATAATCTAAATGCGTTCATGAGTTTGTTTATTAGTGAGATTAATTGAAATATCATTAAAAAAAGATTTTTCTTTTTTTGTATAAAATTTTTTGTTGATTTTTTGTTATCCTTATTTTTCTTTTCTTTTTCTTCTTTAATCTAACTTCTTCATGAATTTTGTGGATATATTCACTATAAACCCTCACGAGACACAACTCATCCACTAGAGTAATCTAGGGGTTTAACGGCTTGTTGCATGTGCTAAGTGCAATCGCGATTACTGCGAAAGTGAGTTAGGATTTTTTTTATTTTCTTTTTAGTTTTAGATTTTGCTCGAGAACTAGCAAAAGATAGGTGTGGGGGTGTGATGAGTGCCATATATAGCATATTTATAGCCTCTATATTAGCTTTTGTTGTATTTAAATAATGTTACTCGGGTATTTTTAGTATGTTTTCAGAAAAACCTATTCCTACAAGGAGATGGCATAAACTCGGAGCTGGATTAGGAAACCAGGTTCAGAAAAGAGTTAAAAGTGAGCAAAACTACAAGACAATGATACTGCAGAGAGTCAAAGATCAATACAGTCATTCCAATCAAAGGAAAAGAACAAAACATTCATGCAGAAGAAAGTTGAAGACCAAAAGATCAACTTTTGCCTCTATTTGGCGACATTTGTCGCCAATTGGCGGCTCAGTTGGGCCCACTTGTCAGGATATTTTTATAGGGGTTTTGATGTAATTTTATAATTTCTCACTTGTACTCAAATTAGGGTTTGATTCTTTGCAGCCTATATATTGGCCGTATCTTTGTAATCTAGGATTTATGATGTAATTTTGTACTCAAATTTTATTGAACAAAATTAGGGTTTACTGAACGGGTGACGGCTGCCATACCGACTCTAGAGGTACCATTTTTATGCTCATCATTGTTTCTTACGTAATCTTCTTCTAATTGCTTTCTAGATAGATTTATCTTGCTTTCTACTGTAAAACTTTAATCCCTTTCTAGAAAAAATATGATCTTTTAATTAGGAGTATGAGTGGCTAATTGTTTAGTTCAAGGATTTAGATGAAGTTTGGGATCAATCTCATATTAATATATTTGTATTCTTTCTAAAATAAAAATAAACAAAGATAAGATTTTTTTATGAAACAATAAAAATATAAGAACTCGTAGAGTAGAACTTTGATAGGTTATGCTTAATTTCAATATTTTAATAGCCTATACTTAGTTAGGGTTTGGAGATTTTGGTTTTTATTTATTTTGCTGAATTCATCTAACGATTTAGTTTATCTCTATAAAAAGTAACTTATTTGATAGATTATACTTGCACACCACTTGATAGTCCATACTTAGGATATTTTAAGTGGGAACTAAACTAAAAGATCATATTTTTATTAAAGAAGGAAGACGAATAGATAATATTTGGTTGTGAACTAGTGTATTCCATATTCTACGCTAGTTAGAATTGCAAATCTCATCAATATAGACTCATAGTTAGCTCGTCAAAATAATAGAAATAGTAAAATTGCAAAACACCTTAGATCTCTATGAGAACGACCTGTTAGCACTACAACTGATACTGTGCGCTTGTAGTAGATATTTAACATCATCTTTTACCCCCAATCCCCTATGTTCTTTTGGTTTGCACACTTGACCCCATGGAACAAGGCGGTACCCTTTGCAAGGTTGGGAAATTCTCCTCCATAGAAATCTCTTCCGGACTTTATCAATTCTCTCCCTCACCCATTTAGGCAGGATAAAAAGCGACATAGCATATGTGGGTAGTGCTTATAGGATAAATAGCAACATTTGGTCTTCCATCTATCCAGTTTCTTCTCTGTGTTATCAATCAATGTGGACCATTCTCTCCTTATCTTCCCATGCTCAATCGGTAAACCCAAGTAGGTCATGGTAGTGATTCCTTCTAGCACCCTAGGATGGTTAGGATAAACTCTGATGTCAGTATCCTTTTGGACAGCAATACCATGGAACTTTTATGGTAGTTGATTCGGAGGTCGGACCAAAGTTCAAAACATTTTAAAATACCTTTCAACGTAATTGCTTGGCAGATATCACAGCTTTCAAAAATCATCGTATCATCTATGCATTGTAGGTTGATGTACTTCACTGTGTTGCTGCCAGAGAGGCCCTCAATCTTCCCTTGTTCTCTTGGATTTGTTAACATCTTGTTGAGTCCATCAACTAACAATACAAAGAGCAATGGTGAGAGTGGGTCCCCCTATCGCATCCCCATTCTCCACAATATCTCTTTACTAGCTCTCCATCTAGGAGGACTTGCAGCGTGGCTATCGTTAGCCAATTATGGATCCACATAATTCATCTTTCCCCATATCCTCTTAGTATTAAGCACTCTAATAAGCATTCCCAATTTACTGTGTCGTATGTCTTTTCGAAATCTAATTTCATGTTATACCCATTATGGTTTGTGTGCTTGCACTGATAGATCACTTTTCTAGTGATGGCAATGCCGTCTAGAATGCTTCTTCCTTTAATGAACCATATCAGGTATCCTCCTACCAACTTATCCATGAAAAGTGAGAGTCTATTTGTAAGCACTTTTGATATTATTTTGAGAGAGCTGTTAGGAAGTGCAATAGGTTTGTAGTCCTTGATTTCTTTAGGGCCGTCCCTCTTGGGAATGCGTACAATCTAAGAATAGTTGATTCTCTCTAGTCTGGCCTGTCCAGTGTGCATTACATGGAGGAAATCAATGCTGTCATCCTTGCTACCTCCAAGAAAGTCTTGAAGAATAATATTGGCTAACTGCCCAGGCCGGGGGCTGTGTCAGACCCTAGGTCCCACACCGCTCTTTTGATTTCCTCTTCCGAAAAGTCAATCGCTAGTGTGCATAGTTTGATCAGGTCCTCCCATAGACGGTTAAAGAATTCAGTCCTTCCATCGCTTTCCGAAAACTTCCTTAAAATGGGCATCTATGCATCTCCTAATTTCTTCTTTGTCAATATCGTAGTTGCTCCCTAGTGTTAAGGAGTTGATTGAATTCATCTTCCTTCTCATGTTTGTTACTTTGTGAAAGAATACAGTATTTGTGTTCCCCTTCTTGAGCCATCTTATCCTAGACTACTGTCATCACTTAATCTCCTGCCTGCTATAAATTTCTCTCATCTGACTCCTCTTGAGCTTCAAAGCCTCTTCTTGGGGGGCGTAAGTGTGGTCTCTTTTTGAAGTTTCTCCAAGTCATCGACTTCCTTCATTATTTCCTCCTTCGTTTGGCTCTATTGAGCAAAGTACCTTCGTTCCCATCTAAGTAGTGATTTCTCAATCTTCGGAGCTTAGAACTAATCCTTTTAGCTGCAACTATGTGTGGGATGTACTCCCCCCAACTCTGCTTAACTAAATGTTGCACCTCTTAGTGCTCTAACCACCTCTTTTAAATTTTGAATGATTTCATCTTCCTGTTCGTAATTGTTTCTCTCGACTGAAGAACCAGTGCCACATGATCTGACGTTGGCCTTTATAGTGACATGACAGAGCACAGTGCAAACTTATCCTCCTAGTCATCCAAGACTAGCACCCTGTCAAGTTTTTCCAAGCTGGAATCCTGATGCATACTTGTCCAGGTGTATCTTCTATCCCCTAGCGGTATCTCCATTAGGTCCAATTCTCCGATCAGGTTATTGAATTCCTGTCTACCTCTATGATTGGAGTCCCCACCTTTCCTCTCCACTGCAAATCGAACCATTTTAAAATCACCACTGAGAACCCACGGTACATATCTCCAGGTTCTAATTCTTCTTATTTCATCCCAAAAGGCACTCTCTTCAACATTATTCAGTCCATAAACAGCCGTAACCATTTGTGTCCACTGGTCTGATCTTTTTCTCACAACTATTGATAGGCCGAATCTATCGATGCATGTGTCTAGCAGTTCAAAAGAGTATTTATTAACCCCTATAAAGATACCTCCTGACGCTCTATGGGCGTCATGGCTTACAAATTCAAACTGTCAGTTGGACATTATCTGCAGCAGCAACACATCACTTGGCGCAGCCAGTTTGGTCTCTTTAAGGCAAATTATTTATGCTCCACACTTCTTACACAACTCTGACACCATTCTACGCTTAGATGGCTCTCCCAAGCCTCGAACATTCCAGAATAAAAAATTCATAAGTAGAATGGGTTTTAGCCTCTCTAATACTCAGGGAGTTATTCTAACTCTCCTCTATTTCTAGGGTTCCCTGGCCTGTAGTCTCTAAAACCTCGAATCCTCTCATAAGGGACAACCTGTGTGCCCTAGAACTATGATTATTCCTTATGTCAATGTCGCAAGTGTGTGCAATTTTTAGGGGAAACTTATCAGGCACTAAATGGAAAATTTCTAAGGAGTTTCGGAACATACCTGGATTTAACTTTGTCATAGTCGCTTCGCCTTGCTTTTTGCTGCCATCGATGCAACTTCTCCATTCTGGTAGTCTGCCCCGCTCCATTTCTGCTCCAGTCTTCTACTCCTCTGATTCGGTGTAGCAGACAGTAAACCAAGTTGTGTCGCTCTGTCAATGGTCTGTATCAAATTGGTCTGTGGCTGTAGGGTGCGTTCTTCTCCTCCGTTACAGCCTAGTCTTTCTTGTGTGGGTGTTCTGGTTGTTGTTCTCCTTACGTAGTCACATTCTGATCTTGTGTGTCTTGTGTGTCCTCAACTGACTCAAAGCTTCTTCTTCTCTCCCTTATCCTCTGAGGAAGCCTAGACAGTTGGTGTCTGCGTGGCCTCGTTCCATGGGAGTTGCTCTATATTTTGGGCTAGTCTAGGCATGAGGGATAATAAGCCCAACTGCTTAATTGATTTGGAGGCCTCATCTTCATTGTCAAGGCCCATTTCCCTGATCCTTGCAAAAAAATCCATCAAGGTATATGAATTTACGATTGCTTTGCTCTTCTGTGGGCCCCTCCACCTGAGTTGTCCCTGCTCCTTTAATTGATGATTCTTTGGGGCCCATATTTAGCACCTTGTAGATTTTTTCTTTCCTCCCCCCATGATTTCGGTGACTGGGGCCCCCTCTCTCCTGAATGCCTTGTTTGACTCTAGGCTCATTAAATTGGGGCGATCTGCCTGAGGAGGTGGCCGGCTCCCACCTACCTCTCCTCCTAATTGAGGGTTTGGTAGGGAGCTGAACCGACGAAAGGTTTGTAATGCCCTTTCCTCCTTTACCCCATTTTTGTTAACTCCTCCAACTGACTCAAAAGTCCCTTCTTCCCCTTCCCATTCCTTGTTGGCCATGCTTCTATAGAAGGTCTAACCCACTACACGAATCCCAATAGGGTTGACCCCTTCATCCTCGATTATATGCCACGTGAGATGTCGGCAATCGCCATCGGCGATGGCCGTGAGCTGAGATCCTAGGGGTCGCATGTCCTGCTTAGCGGGACCCTTCCCTTTGTGATCTTCATTCCGGCTGTCAACCGTGGTGACTGGCGCCTTATCGGTTACGGTGATCTTTGGTAGCGGGTCTCTCGGGGTGATTTTTCTGCACTGGATCTCTATCATGATCTTGCAGAGCTAATTGCCGATAACCGCATGGAATTCCTTTGGGATCGCTTTCTCGTTATCACAGCCGATTTTGATAGTGGCTGCTTCTAGGTTTGTCTTCCTCACCATGTTTTCATCCACATTAGGTGGGCAAATTTTTTCACGAGCTTGGCGAGATCCACTCTGTTCCATTGGTGCAAGGGCAATCCCTTGATCGATAGCCAAGCCACCACTGGAAAAACTTGAGATAGATCATCCTCTTGGCATGTCCACCTGAAGATCGTAAATCCCACTTCATGTTGCCTACAAGGTATTTATGTTCTACTCGCCATGTGAATGAGCCCCCTTTCGTCCGGGAATCTTGTGAGAAAATATTTTCCGTTGTCCACCAACTCCCATATATGATTTGCAAAATGTGCCAAAATCGCTAAGAGTCCCTCGATGATGTCGTTGACTGAGGAGCTCCCATGTCCGAGGTAGATGATTCCAATTGTTCAGCTAAGCCTATCCCTTTCCTGCGTGGCACTGTCGGAGGTGGGTTTGTAGACCAACGGTTTGGCTTAGCCTCAGCAAGCATCCATTCCTTACGAACTCCCTTTTCGACATTGTTGGACGAGGCCTCACATGCATTTTGTGTTCCTGTTCTTCTGTCTTTGTTGTGAGTGGGTGGATTGATATGCCTCTCAGGCCTTGTATTGGTGATCGGAGTCTTGCCGAAATGATCGGACACTCAACAATTTTATAGCCTATGGCTTTGCAGTACCTGCATCTTACAGATGGACATTCGTCCTTGTAGTGGTCCTTCAGGCCACAAATCCAGTAGCCATCCTGAGTTGGCGATTTCCTCTGGCCTGCTGGGGAGAGTTTCCTCTTCCGACCGGTAGTTGCTGCTCGCTCCTTCTTGAGGAAGCTCTTCGATCTATATTCCTTCCATTCACCTTCTCCTCTGTTCCCAGTGGTGAAACCAGCTAGCAGTGATAGGTTGCCGCTAGGTTGATGTGGGTGGGATCAGCCAAGATAGGTTTAGTGGCTGGCTTTTCAGCCCCACTTGGTCCCGGCAATCCTCTAGCCACGTCCGACCAGCAGTTCCTACGGTGCATAGGGTTCTTTTCTTCATCGTCGCTAATCTGTTCCTTAGCTTCGTTCTTACCAAGCCAAGACCATACGAAATCGATGCCAATTTTGCTTTTGGGGTTGAAGGTTGTTAACTCTTTTGGTGGATGACCTCCTCCAATCGCTTCTCGTCAACGCTGATGAAGACTCTCTAATATTCTAATATTTTAAATCTTGATATAAACCTGTAACCCCCAACTAGTTATAGGGCAACATAGAATGAGTTAGTATTGATTCTGGTAAATAGAATATGTAAGTTGAATATAATTCCAAACTTCACTTCGCACAGAATCTGACTACCAAAAAAGTTTCCAATTTCCTATAAAATAAATCCCATGTCTTAAACTATTATGTTTTTTCAAAAATAAAAATTTTCAAGCAACTATGAGTTGAGCACACTGCGTGCATTTTACAGTACAATTTACGTCCTCCGATATAATTTGCAGCTCCATGCAACAAGAAGTGTTCCCTTTCATCGCCAGAGAACTCTGTTAAGCATGATTAATAGAAATCCATGCGGGCGCTCTCCCATGTTGGAGGAGTTCCGTTGGTTGTTTTAGATGCAGCTGGGGAAGTGAACCGCATCCACATATCCACCGCCGCATAGCAGTTCTCACATTGCTCTTGAATAATCTTGGGTTGTCATCTACGACAGCAGCTGCATCATGATTCAATGAGTCCTCATCGTTGGAAGCCTGCATATCTGATGTAGTTGGTGTTATAAATAGGATCACGGTTTATAAAGATCATAGAAGAAAAATGGTATGTATAATAAACTAAAATGATTTGGTGGTCTGCATTCAAGAAATAGCAAATTATTCTTCATACTTTTACCCTCCAACAGATTCATAAAAGAAATTTGCCGAAGTACAACTTTTTTGCTGATTGCTTTGAGCAATTAGACCGTACAAGACAAACCCCAGCTTAATAATTTTTTTTAAGAATTCGAGACCATATTAAAAAAAAAAAAAAAAATCGCTGATTCACAGTTTTAGGTCAAGGAAAAGTTACACTAGGCATATAAAAGTTTCTAGCAACCATTCTCATTCTGTTGATAACTTGGAAACACTTTTACGGTCAAATTAAGAAGCATGAATACAAACACATATCAATGATACTATACATGGGCAACTCCTTAAAAAGTAGAATATGGGTACAAGGTGATTTGACATTAGAATGAACATATTGTTTACTTATTGTTAAAAAGAATAACCAATTATTCATTTTTATGAATTTCCACAGGGAACTAACCTTGGTAGCCTTTCTACAAATAAAAATAGATTAATGCATCTCACTTCTTATATAGAAATGAATCTAAACCTATCACAGCTTTATACAAGCCAATATTATAATTAAACTAAATCGGAATTAGTGCCGCCATAGCTTCTGATGAACCCAACCATAAAAAGCAACCATACCTCCAATTCTATATCTTTGACAAATGAACACCACAGCTCTGCCGAGAGCCAACCATCCCTCCTTTCTCCATCCGCTCTCATTCACTAGAAAACATAATGTTGACACCACAAGACGTCATCATCTTGCGGAAAAACACATTAGCTGACTAAATCGAATTGTCACCTCGAACCTCACCTTAAACTCCAACATTCCATTACTTTATATGAGACCCTCCCTGATCACATCAAATAACCCTGGCAATAAGTCATGATCATCTTCCTTCATAAGCAAAACACTAGTACGGTCCCCCTTCTCCTGTTTAAATGCAGGCAGCTTACCCCAGCCTTGAACGAGGCCGTACCTATATCTAATTGATGAACCATCGAAGCACAGTACAACAAGCCGATCCCCAGCACTTACCAACAGAGGGTATTACATACAAAGATGCTAAAATATTTAGAAGCAGGAGAAGCTAATGGCTTGTTCTCCTCAATTGCCGCTGGCACCGCAACTGGGTCTCCATTTCTTCAACTAAACCATTGACACATAACATCAAACACCTTTCAGGCGAGGATCTATGAACAAAGATCGAAATAGGATTCACTAAAAAGAATTACCTTGTCTCTCGGCTTGATCTCCACAACCCTATCGAAGTCGAGGTCGTAGACATGATCGCTGCAGCAAAAATAGTAAAACTCGGATCTTTCCACGTCGAGACCGATCTTGTGGCCGTGATTGGACTGGATGTGGGCTGAAAAGTGATCAGCCGATTTCGCTGCAGATCAAGCAGAGGTACAGCGGGTCTGGGCTTTTGGAATAGATCTAGGGTTTTGAGTTACGCATTGTTCGATTGAGGGAGGGAGGGAGGGACTCCGAGGGAGAGAGGCGTGCTTGGAAGTTGGAAGAGATCTAGGGTTTCGAGTTATGCAGCGGTCGATTGAGAGAGGGAGGGACTCCGAGGGAGAGAGGCGGCTGGGTCTCGGACTCTCGGGAGAAGTGAGTTGGGCTTCGCCTCGGGCGGAAAGTTTGAGAGACGGGTTTGGGTGGGTTTGGACAGATTTGGACATGCAAATCTAATCCTATCAAGAGAAAAGTTTAAATGGATTTAACTCAATATGATCCAAAATTAGGAGAGTTTCTAGATGGGCACAAGATTTTTTCTAGTGAGCCCACTTTTCCTAGTGCGCACATCAGTACTTTTCAAAAATCTTATTTTTTCCTAGTGAGCACACCTATACACCCGAAATACCCTCACAATCTCCCTCTTTTTCTCTCCCACCGTTCCCCAAACTCTCCCATCGTTCCAAACTCTCCCCAAACCAAAACCTAATCCGATGGGTGGTCTCTCTCTCTCTCTCGAGCGTGAGCGTCGGGTGGCCGGGTGGTCTCTCTCTCTCTCTCTCTCTCTCTCTCGAGCTGAGCGCGAGCGTCAGGTGGTCTCTCTCTCTCTCGAGCGCGAGCGTCGCCGACTTCCCCTCTCTCTCTCTCTCTCTCTCGGGTGGCTCGGGTGGGGTCCTATATACCCGGCTTCCCCTGTCTCTCGCCGACGCTCCGGGACACCGATCAGTCATCCGCGCAGCGAGTCGCTGATCCGGGACGCGCTCACCCCCTGATACACTCTCGCCGACGCTCTCGCTCTCGACTTTAGGAGTGCAGGAGGTTTAAGGAATAAGGTATTTGCTATTTAAATTAAATAAATTTTTTTTATGGATTATAATTTTAGACTGAGATTGAGTTGTTGTTGTTGTTTTTTTCTTATTGAGCACTATATGTCCTATACTTTGATTGGGAAAGTTTGAACTATATGTCCTATACTTTGATGGATACTAAGGAAGCATGATAATGCCATGTTTTCTATATAAAGTTATATTACATGGAGTAGTGCTCAGGTAAAGTTATATATTACATATCTGTAAAAAAAAAATTTCACTACGTTAGTGTGTGAACTTTCAATTGGTTGATCAATTATATGAAACTAAATTAGGAAAAGATTTAGTAGGTAATACTTATGATCATATCTTCTGCTGGAATTCTTTTAATTGTAATGGATAAGTGCGCAAGCAATGAACAACTGTCGTTTTACCCTTGATTCTTGTTTACAAGCTAGGGGCTAGCGGAAATGGATCGTCTGCATTCATTTTGTGAATGGCTGTGTAGATTCTGTAGTAATTGTATAGAGATAGATGAAAGGGAAATTCTCCAACGCATAGTGTGGATCATTTAGAATGTAGATGACCTGTTAGGATGGGATTTTATGGATATTTGTAGCCTTTAGCATTGAAGAAGCTTATTTAAATTCTGTTTCCCTTACTATATATCCCATCCTCCAACATTATGTTCTATGGAGCTGTTTTATTCCTACCTTCCGTAACTGCTTTTTCCAACTCTACAATGTGTACAATATTGTTTGAACACTCTTGGAGTTTAATATATAGTGATCTGTTTGGACTTGATTTTAAAATATTAGTGAGGATTTCTATAGTTATCAATATCTTACAATATGCAATACTTTGATAATTTGATAAACAGAAAAATCAATACTTACTATATGCATGTATCTCATGATACAGCTCCTGTATCATAAAATACCACTTGCAGCTTATGATATTACAATAAGTTAATCGGTGTATAAATAGATTCTAAACCCATTTAGAAAAACTCATTAGGTTTAATAATGGATTTTAAGACTTAGAAAATGTCTTTTCTTTTTATCAAGAGAACATCAACATCTGAATTAGTTATTTAGTCGATAAAACATTGAATATATTGTTAGTGCCCAATATTTAAATTAAATAAAATATTCTTATTCGTGCTTCAAGATATCAATCTACTCCATTTCGTTTGTCCGTATCATACCTTATCCGTACTTGAATTAGATAGTTAATTTTAGATTTTTGAATCGGAAAAAAATTGAAATATAGATCTTGTGTGTTTAAGTTATGTTATTTAATAGATTTAGATAGGCAAATATAATTAGCATATAGTGATATGTGATGTTTGATAATTTAAAATTTTATTTTGTCAATAAAATCGTTAGTGATTTAGAGATGGATCTGCCGCAACCATCTCGGATTCGCCCAATAGCCTCGAATAGGAGGAAGAAAATCAGAATCCGTCCAGCCGTCGATCCTAACATTCCTGAAATCCGTGACGAACTGGATTCGCAGGTTGATGCTGCCACAGAGACTCTTGCGTTATGCATTCCCCGGGTGTATCGCAAGAAAGTAGGGGTATCGATGAGTCAGATTCAAAAGAAGAGGAAGTGTCGCCAATAAATGGAGGACCGAATGATTTATCTCTTTCGAAGAGTTTTAGAACATACGTTGCTTTCTTTATATCTAAGAATGAGGTCAGACATATTAACTTTGAATTCAATTTTATCATAGTTGTTGTTTATCTAAAATATTTTACCTTGTTATCATTTCAGGAACGAGATCCATTACGGTGCATAAATCACATATAAAAAATAAACACATGGTCTCTTGAATCTGAAGAGCCAAATACCCGTTTTGTGCAGCACATCCGTAATTCCTCTCACATTATGTTCTTATCAGTACATTAGTAGCGTTGAACTAACTGAATTTGTCGAGCGTTGGCATCTAGAAACGAATACCTTTCACTTGTCTTTTGGAGAAATGACGATCTCTCTTGATGATGTAGCATGTCTCCTTAGTTTGCCAGTAACAGGAAAGTCCGTTAGCCTTCCAGACAGAACAGATAGGCTCATTGCAGTTGAGCAACTAATTGAGTCATTAGGTGTCGGGTATAATGAAGCGTTTAAGGAGTTGAACACGAAAGGTGGAGCTTCAGTTCGCCTTGACTGGTTAAGGGAACGGTTTAGCGGTGTGACAGATGCAGATTCAGATCGGAAAATATTATGTGATGTTCAAGCATTCTTACTTTATCTTCTTGGGTGCACACTTTTCGGTGACAAGAGCGACACAAGGGTCTTTATTGACTATCTTGTACTTCTACATGATATCGAGAATGTGCATACATATGCCTGGGGTGCTGGAGCTCTAGCGTATTTGTACAAATAGCTCGGTCTCTCCTCTCGAGCCCAGATGTCCGGATATTTAACACTGCTGCAGGCGTGGATCATCGCTCACTTTTCGTGTTTAATGCCAGTCTTAAATGGTGGATATAGACCTGACCAGCCACAAGCATGCCGGTGGTTGAGCAAACGTGATAACAAAGTGTCTTTAGAGCATGTCAGAGCTATTAGGGATAGGCTTGACACGCTGACGGTCAACGAGGTTAGGCAAAATGTAAATTTATTTGGTCTTTTTTTCCAAATGATCATAATTTCAAAATTTTGATATATATATTTTTTAATATCATAACATTGCAGGTGACATGGGACCCATGTCGGTCCTTTAAGGAAACCCATCCATTTCAGGAAGTATCCTTTTACATGGGCACATTGAAAATGAAGGATATTGTCGAGTCTTATCACCTTGTATGGGTGTTACGGCAGTTTGGGTGTCGTCAGCATATTCCGCCTCCACCATTTAGTCCTATTCGAGAAAAACGTGGACTTACGAGCAAAAGCTACTCGGTGACATATAGACACGCTGAGGAAATGTGGCTGAGTTGGTTAGATCATATACTTGCACAGGAGCATCGAGGCGTAGAGGCAATTACTCTTGGTGAGTGCACGCATGATTATATGGCGTGGTATGAAAAGGTATCTCGACGCTTTATTGGTCCGTTCATCCATGCCTCAAATCGAGAGGGGGCACAAGATGTCCTGCAGACAAATAGTGAAGATGTCCCGTAGACAAATAATGACGAGGTAATATTCAGTTTTTTTATTCTTTGTAAATTAATCAAGTTTAATCGAACTTATATATGTTTTTGCCATAATATATGCAGAGAATTCAAGAAGCTATAGCAATTATTGATCCCTTCTTGGAGAAAGGCGAGACCACAAGTAAGAAGAGTTTGCTCTATAATGCCCTCGTGAAGATCAAATTAGTTCTAACTGGGTGCACACAAACTGATATTGACACAGTAGCACAGCCCGTTGCGCAATCTCCCACCGATCGTCTTACCTCTTCAAGACGCCATCAACCTGCAAGGAAGCAACCCGCATGGAAGTCTCGAAGAATCTAGAATTTGTTGTTATTTTTTAATATGAGTTGCAAATTTAAAAAAACAGTTGTTAGCATGGAACAAATATTTCTTTTAGTTTGTCGTTCTTTTTAAATGAAGTTGTACTCAACGAACATGTTATATATATCAAGTTTACGTTGCCGTTGTTTTTAAATGAGGCTCAAACTCATTTTAAAAGCCGTTGTTCTGTGTTTGAAACTATGAATTATTTGTTGATATTGGGTGTCAAGATACTTTTCATATTAATGATTTATTTGTTGTATATGCCTATGATTATGGATGAGCATATGTGATTTAAATTGGTGGTCTAAACTTTGAGGTTTGCTTTCAGGCCTTGCCTCAAACATTTCCTCTCAAATCTTCTAGCATAGTGTCTACATTAATGTTACAGTTAACATATATAGTTTCTTTTACACTAAACGAGCAAAAACTCTCAAATTTCTAACCTCACCCCCATATGTTTTACCCTCATATATTGTTCTAGTAGTCTACGATGCCAAGTTGTTGTTCGACACACCGTATCACTTAGTTTCTATAACCGTATTAGTCATCCGGGTTTACAGAACCGGATAAATTATAGCCTATCCGGGACTGTAAACCTGGACAGAGACACCACATCCGGACTGGCTAGCCCGGATGACGAGATTTCAATTTTGGCTCCTCCGTCCGGGGTATCCAGCCTGGATAGAAACTCTTTGTCCGGGGTATCCAGTCCGGACAGATACTCTCTGTCCGGGCTGGATAACCCGGACAGAGAGTATCTGTCTGGGTTGGATACCCCGGACAGAGAGTTTCTGTCCGGGCTGGATAGCCCGGATGGGACGGCCAAAATTGAAAAATCTTCATCCGGGCTAACCAGTCCAGACATGGTGTCTCTGTACGGGTTTACAGTCCCGGATCTGCTATATTTGATCCGATTCTGTAAATCCGGATGACTGAAACGGTTATAGAAACTAAGTGATACGGCGTGTCGAACCCGGCAGATAGTAAGTTTGTTATCAATTCAGTATATCGTGCATGTCGAACAACAACGGTCTATTATATCAACATCTTGGTATCAAAACATATCAACAACTTGGCATCATTGATTCGACATATACACAAGTCATTCATAACTTCAAAATTAAAGTTTGGCGCAGGATACAAGACAAAATAGGATTTACAAATAAGTGACGTCAAACTTTGACATCTAACTTTGGCACCGCAATATACAAGACACAAATAGGGTTTACATGGCACCGCGATATATATCACTCTCAACTTTTTTTCATTTCATATAAGTACAATTGTTAACTGCTTCGAACAAAAGATATGCACATAATGAGGTCATCCATAGAATCATTGATTATAATTCAATGATATCTTGTCTTGCTACAGTTGGTGGCACAAATTGCTTGAATTGTTCAATTCATTCCATATAAAAATCTTGCTATCCAGTTGCCACCAGGTCATGATGACGGTGCCAATTAAGCACAATGTTGGGAACTGGATGTCCTGCCTTTAGTTTAACCTGCATGATTAAAAGTTGCATTACGGATCTGTAATTGTATTAAAATGTAAACTACATAGGATACAAAATTTACGGGGACAAAATGACATCCTCCAACGAAAGCCATAGTCACTTCCTTGATCTGGAGAATTGGGGCCGGAGGCGGTGATCTTAGCGGTAGGAAAGTTAGGCATTGGGCATTGAAAATGAAGAATAACACTAAATTAAATCTCGACGCTATCAAATGACCCATGTCGGGCAAAGTCATCCAGTGGTCGGAACTTGGTAATTCTCTAAAATAGTTTATTAACTTTTGGAGCTCAACAAACTGATCAACACTTCCAAATAGACTAATGTAGGATAGCTCATTTTCGTCTAGCTCGGTTACCAAGTCTCTGCGAATTTGACCCCACTGATCCTCCCCGAAGCCAAGGCTATCTGCGATGACTCTAGTCCGTCTTAACCTCACCAACAGTATTGATATAGGGAAGGAAGAAATTAGGTAGTGAATCTTGATACCGAAATTTGGTCTTTGACTGGAATATGAGATTGGGTTCCAAAAGGAGAGGAAGTTCCAATACCGAAGCTTCAACTGATGTTGGTTCACCCAGAGTGGATTCCTGTATAGAAACAAAATTTTAAAGTTAAAAAAATATGAAACAAGAAGAGATATAATGCTGCACATAAATGGTTTACCTTATGCGTAGGCTTCCGCTTTGGCATTAGCTTCGTCGGCCAACATTTTCTTTGAACAAGCACTGCTTTCATCAATGGAGAAAGATTGTCAGTTTCAGAAGCAATTAACTCAAAAGCACAAGGATTCCGTTTTGTTGAGTAGTCGCGCTTCCTTTTCCGGCGCGCAACTTGTGGTGTCACCTTCGGAACAGGATCAGCAAGTGAAGAACTTGCTGGATTTGATATTTCGTTCAACTTCTTTAACCTTCGAGCTCGTTCCTCATTATCACATTTAAGCAAGTTAAAAATAAATACCTTCACATCTTTTTGGTAATTTAAACCTTCAACAGCCGACGCTTTGACTGGGAGCATATCAAGTTTTCACCAAAGAAGGTCAATGCAATCTAATGGGATTGCTCGATTATCTCTTTGGTACATTGCAATTTCATGGGCGCATGGCAAGTTATGTGTTTGCCTAATTATGCAACCGCATTCAATTGCATCCACTCCGATACTAGCCGCTCTTCGTAATTGATTCAAAATCAGATTTAATGCGTATATAGATATTACACCCCGGAGTTATCTAAAATCTGGCAATATGAAATTTCGATTAAACATTGTAAGGTTTTTTTCGAAAGATGCCTTAATCTCAGTATGCTGCAATGCAAGTAAAGAGTGAATGTTGCTCCAGCAGTTTTCGAAGTTGCCTTGACTCGTTCGAAATTGCCGCTTCAATTTTGCATGGGCACTCTCCGCTCGGTTAGTTGTTACATTATCCCTGTGGAGACACGTATTTGTCCAGTAAGCAACAATTTTTTTTTTATATGGATCCAACCAAGTCTTTGTTACATATTCGACTACATCTGGGTATGCTCGGAATTCATTTATGAGTAAACTCCGACTTGAATCGTACTCCTTAATAGTTTCAGATAACATTATCAACTTCCACATTGAGAAAAATTTCTCCCATTCAGTCTTCTGTTCCAAATATTTTTTGCAATGAGCCAACACATTATGATTGATATGCCAACGGCATAGTAAATGCCGACTTGTTGGAAATATGGATTGAACAGTATTTTCTAGCACTAAATCTCTATCCGTTACTATCACACTTGGATAAATTTCATTGATAAATAGTCCACGTAACTTATCAAGTGCCCATGCATAGTTTGTTTCCCGTTCTCTTTCAAGAAAAGCAAAAGCAACACAAAATGACATATTCGTCGATGTTACGCCAACTATTTCAAGTAACGGGTATTTGTACATGTTTGTTTTATAGGTACAATCTTGGATGATAACTCCTGGAAATGCACGTAGAAGCTCCACACCAACCGGATGAGCCCAAAAGAGGTCAGTTACTGCTTCAGTTTGGTTATTTCTGTGATGCCACTCAATGTATTTGCACTCTGAAATTTTAAATAGCAAGTATTGCATTTGCGTTCTACCCCCCTGTTCATTAACCCGAAGCTTGTGTCGTGCGTTATAAATTGTCTTCATCGTTGATGCATTCTTCGGATCCTTCATCTTTAAAGATGTCAGGATATCTTTTGGTCGTACATGACATTTTGACAACTCCATTACAACAGAAGTCTCGCTTTGGGATAGTCTTCCTGCATATGAGTGTCCCTCAAGATATTCTGCTGCAAGATGATTATGCGTACCACATATAACCATAAGTTTTCACTCGGATCCCTCAGCAGATATTTGTTGACCCTTTAACTTAAAGGGGCATCCATATTTTTTGCTACCCATGAATCCTTCATCACCCTTTAATTTTTTGAATCTTGGACTTCCACCTCTTTCACAACCAAACCAGATTCTTCCCTTCTTATAATGGCCTCCAATATCCGATTTTGAAACAATTATCACCAATCCTAATGTTTTTTCCGTATCACGAACCCAATTTGCAAGCTCTTCTCGATCTAAAAAAGTCTACAATCACAGTGTTCCGGTTAGACATCTCCACCAAACATAATACATTATATATATAAAATCTTCTATATCATCGTACCTCACTTGTTGTGAATGCCGAACTATAATCAACAGCTACCTCGCTCTGATCTCAGTTACAATGTGTTGAAGGTTTATTCTATTAACCAAAGTACACATAATAGAATGAGAAGCTGAACGGCGGTGAAATCAAAACCGTTCTTCCTAACTGATCTCTATTTTAATTAAATCTATTCCTTTAAAATTAAAAAATGTAGAAATTAAAAAAAGATGATCGATTCATACCTCCAATGACTTTTGATCGTATGAAACCATCGCTAAGTTGCGCAACTCCATTTTCTTCTCCGTCAACTCACAAAAGAATTATGCTTTCTATTTTCTAGGGTTAGATAATAAGAGAACCGATTTAAGCTAAATGTAGATTTTAATTTTCATTTGGAGTGCAAATTTTGAGAAATGGAAAAAAATTTTCCCCTCTATTTCTTCTCTACAGCTGCTCTCTCTCTCTCTCTCTCGTTTAATGTGGGGGTGGGAAAATGGAGGAGGAGATGTGAAAGGGTATTTTGGACCAAACAATAAAATGACAAAGTGGTAAAAAAGAAGACTTTTAAAGTGGGCTCACTAGGAAATTTGTTGTGCCCATCTAGAAACTCCCAAAATTAGAATGGACAGTCCAAAGTCCAGCCTTTTCGGGCCGACCGATTAGGCCTTGGACAGATCCGAATCCATTCTCATCCCTAAATATCATCATAAGAAACGACTGAATGCATATTAGGATTCTGGATGGAGAATGTGATGTTGAAAGTCGAGTCAAGGTGGCAAATATATTTGAATTTGAGGGCATGGCTGTAGGTCTCATGCGTGTGGTAGAGTTTAAAGGCAGAAACAGTGGCAGAGGTGACAAAGACAGAGGAGTAACTGGGACAAAGGACGATGTAGGTGATTTGGTCGAGGATTGCAACCCAGATGAAGATGAAGACGAGGGAACTCAAAAAACGACAAGAGGCAACTGTATCCGTCCTTCTAGTAAGGGACTTCATACGGGTGGCCATTTTTGCCCCGAAACCTAAAATAAGAGGCCATGAATTGTCTCAAGTAAGAGAGATGAAGAGATCTTGGAGGCAAAAGAGGACTGGAGATAGGAAATTTTTTGGATCCCAAATGACATGACAATGGAAAATGGAGTTTGTTCCAAATAAAGATATAACTATTTTAGCATGGTTAACTGCAGCCAGTAGCCATTTGACAATGGAGTAAAAAAACAATTAATTGCTCTGGACATATTATGGATTTTGGCGTATTTTCCACATAATGTGATAGCAATGCAGTTGCTTTTGTAAACCATATCAACACATTTTCCAAACAGGAAATGGTTTACAATTGAAGTACTTGAATTTGTGATTAACAACATTTCCACGTATTTATTTTAGTCAAATTTATAACGATACTTGCATTTACCACGGTTTATTTCTGTTCTAATTTTCAATGACATAATAAAGTAAGTAGAATGATTGAAGCATTTGTTTCTTTCAAATTAGAATGAAAAATGTAATTGACGTCCATATTAAACCAAAAAAAAAAAAAAAAAAGGTATCGTGAAGAGAAGAATCAAGCCATTTATGATAAGTTTATTACAACAAATGATTAAAGCTCTTCAGGACGAATTATTAGCTAAACGTTGAAACCAGCTTTTTTCTAAAATTCTTCAGTTTCAGTTACTTGAACCTTTCTTCTCAGTTAGCCTTTTTAATGGTCAACCCATTTGCAAGTACAAAATCCTTCATATTGACTTAATGTACATCTGTTTGGCCTGCGGTCAATTCTAATGGGCACCTTTGACGATGAAATCTCCCCGTTCATCCAGATCGAGGTACTCGTCTGTTTGGTCTAACTACCTTTAAAATGCTAATAATAGATACCATGTCCAAAGGACATCCAAAACTTATCTGGTGCTCATTGCTGTCTTAGCATATTTAGCACAATCTAAGTCAAATCTTTTATCGAGATTCTTTGTGTATTTTGTTTGTGATATAATCCCAATAAATATTTGAATTATCTGAGTTCTAGAAATTTTTTTAACTCAACCTAAAAATTTATTTCAAACTCAGAGCTCATTAAATTAGAATTTTTTTGTACTAAAATCTTCACTTGAAAATCCAAAAACAGTGTCATCCATGTAAATTTGCAATATATGCAAGACAAAATTAATTCTTTTCAAAAGCAAAGTTCTATCGATAGTACCTCTAGAAAATCAAGAATTGAGTAATAAAGGTAGTCAGTCGATTGTATAAGGCTCTTGGGGCTTGTTTCAACCCATATATATTAATTTCTTTAGTTTAACACATGATCAGAATAGTGAGGATTATGAAATCCCTTGGATTGTGCAATACAAAGTTTTTCTTTCAAATACCTATTTAGAAACACACTTTTCGCATCCATTTGATATAGTTTTAGGCTAAGAATGTAAGTAATAGTGATAAGCATACGTATTAACTCTAACCTACTCACAAATACAAATGTCTTATCAAGATCTATTCTTTCCACCTGTGCGTTTCTTTGGACAACCAAATAAGCATTGTTTTTGTCTAACTTATTTTTGAAAATCCATTTCATGTCAACGACATTTACATTATTACTAATTTTTAAATATCATTTCTAACAAAATATTCTAACTCATAATGCATGACTTTAACCCGATATTTATCTTGCAGTGCATATTTACTCTCTTGGATTCAATCATAGAAATATGACACATATTAATAATAGTAGCCAAGTTTGGAAGATTCTTATGTGACATCACGGGGCAGTTGCCTCACCAATTTCCAATGATAAAGGATGATTTAACCTTACTCATTAAGAAGGTTAAAGCTTAGTTATTGTAGGGTCATTCTTGATCTTCTTCTCATCATCTGTCCTTATAACATGTATGCCCTTCATTTGTCATTAGATCTTGTTTGGTGAAGGAGGGAGATTATTTGTTGTTTGTGCATTACTCAGGCTGTGCCTTTCACATTATGTCATCAATTCCATCAACATGTGAGCAACCTTTCGATAGCTTATAAAGTATACTTTGAATCTTATGACATAATTCTGTAATAATTGTCAGAAGTATATTGAGATTTCCTCACAATCTCACCATTTTCGTCAAATAACATATACGCCTCATTTGGGAAGTCTATCTTATAACTGTTGTTTCACAACTGACTGATTCTTATCAAAATTACTTTTAAACTTGCAACACATAAAACATTCTCAAATTCACATACTAGCATAATTTATAATATCTTTCCACAAATTTTTAAAGTGACACCATCACCTAATGTTACATTTCCTTCGTTACACTGAACTCAATAATAATTTGTTGCTCATCATGTGCCTAGAGCACCGCTATCAAAGTACCACATATTAGTTATGCTAACACTCAAGGTAGATAGTATAATATTACATCCCAACCTACACTTCTCTATCCAAATTTTTGTTGATTTACCCTTTATACTAAGATAGGTACACTTTGATCCTTAAGATCAATACAATGTATTCTAATGTGTCCTAATTTTCGACAATAGTGACATGTGGATACAAATTTAAATTTATTATTATTAGAGTAAACATTAGAAGGTTAACCATGCCTATCAATAGTAGCCTTTGATTAAGTAGGTGACCTTTAGTTTCAACAGTTTGGTTACCTTTTTGGTAATAGAAGTAGTTTGAGAAGTCATGGGTTTAACCTTTGGTTGTTATTAGATGTATCCAAGTCTAGGAATCTCATCAAGTTTTAATTTTCCTGAAATCATAAATTGGAGAGACAAATTAGTTTTATTCAAATCAAACTTAAGAATACTTATTGTGGCTTCCAACTTTGAGTTGGAATCAAGAAGACCCTTATTTTCCTTAAGATTGAGCCTCTCTTTCTCATCAGCTGTTCTTTATCTTCTTCCAGAAATGCAATCATGGACATAAAATTTAACTTATACACCTCAAACACTTCAATCTTTTCACTTTCATATGCCAAACTTGAATTATATTTCATCTTGATCTCTCATTAGCTTTTTTTTATCTTCTTTGTTAGCTTAACATTCTATTTTTTCGAAGTAAGCAACACTTTGAACAGTTTGTTGTATGTTTCCTAAATATCTTCATAATGATTCGATTCATAAGCTTCATCATCAGTATCAGTTTTTTTTTAAAACAAACTCATAAGAAGCATTAGAAAAACCAATTAAAGCAGTAACGTTGGTGGTAAAATTTCCAAAAATCAGTAGAAAGGAAGTAACCACTCAGAACGCGGAGCTAACTCCGTAGCTCCGTGTTTGGATATTTTAGCCTTGCGTTTGAGTAAAATGCGGAGCTAATCAATAGTTTCGCATTCTGATGAATTTAGCTCTGCGTTAACTCCGCGTAAGCAGATTTGATTAGAATTCTAAATTGATTGTGATTGAGATTTGGGCTTATCCAATACCCAAATTGAGTCCACTCAGAATTCATAATCAAGAGATTTAAAACAAAATTAAAATATTTGATTAGAATCCTTGATGAACATAACTACTTTCCAATTCCATTCAATTGGAAACTCTCATATTGATGTAAGGCTATAAATACCCTATTGAGAAAACCTTAGAGGATCTTTGGAAGCTTTGAAGAATTCAAGTTACACGTGAGAGTCTTGAATTCGTGTAGACCAGTAGAAAAGATCTAGGGCCAACCATATTGTCCATCTTATTCATCAAGATCACAGGATTCCTGACCATTGCGTAAATTGCAAGAATAAACTTCTCATAAAGCCAACACGTGATGGAGACTCTCCAAGCGAGGTTAAAACTGAGCTTAGCAAAGCTAGTAAAACTTGTGTTAATTGCAAACCTTCTTACCATCGCATAAATCATGAAGATAATTATCAGACTTGCGTTAATCCCAAAAATCAAGTTAAACGCGAAGATATGACTTGCGTAAATCGCAAGAATAAGTCAGCGTACAAAATTTTTCCTTCACGCGAGGCTAAAGTACCAGAAGTTAAATTTCCGCAGAAACGCCAAACCAGTTTAAAATGCGAAGCTATATCCCAGTTTCGCGTGAATGCTTCAAAACGCAAAGCTAACATTTAGCTCCACATAAAACAACTTGAATACAAATTCAGGATTGATAATCGCATTATTGGACAAGAACTTGACATCAATGACTCCAAAAAACTTCAGTGGGCCCCTGGACCCTCTCAACAACTAAGTCGGCCCCACGATTCTATGTTTAATCCACTGACCTCAGAGAGTACTTAACAAGGAAGAGGGGCATAAATCAAGTTTAACCGCACCCTATTTGTCATTGCGAGCAGTTTATGACAACAGTATCTACTGTACTGAAGACTTATTGCTGCAATAAGAAAAGGGTGTCGGTGTCGACCGATTAACCGACAAAATCCTAGCATAGAGGACAAAAAGTGCTCCCCAAGAAATTAAGGAAAAAGAATGGAAGGCAGTGACTTCCAATATGGTTGGAAAGGGTAAGAAAGTCATAGATAAAGAGGATGAATCAGAATCAAGTGATGAAAAACCTCATTATTTTACCCGACTTAAATTAGGTGCTGTCACCCCTCAAAATTACAAGAAAGTTGTAAAAGGTTCTTGTGATGAGATAGCAACAACTCGGCCATAGCCTCACCTCGCTCTTCTGTATCGTCCCGACCACAAAAATCAGCTTCACATATGGTTGATAAATCTGACAACATCGATCAGAGATTGGAGGCTTAAGAACAGATGATCTGAGAGCAACAAAAAACGATCGATGATCTCAAAATGATGCTCTTAAAGGTGGTCAAAGACACCCAAAAAATAGTCGAAGATAAAGCCAAAACTTCTTCGGAATCACCGCAAAAGAAAGAAAAAGAAACTCCATTAAGGTTTATGAAGAAGATAAGGAAGAAAAGGCTTACTCGGCACATGAGGATGAAAATAAATACTCTTTCCATGACCCTCATGAAGAAAAAATTGAGAAATTACAGAGCCCACTGGATGCCTTGACGCACAAGAAGGAATTGAAAGAATCAGGGGTTTCAAGATCGTATCCACTTGAGTGGGATTTCACACCATAACCCGAAAAATATAAACTGCTCAAGTTAGAGTCGTATGATGGGAAAGGATCCTCCAGTCAACATATGTATTACTTCTTGTCACAAGCAGGCATTTAATGGGCAATGATGCAGTAATGACCAAGGTGTTTGCAAGTACCTTGCGATGGCCTGCCTTTAGATGGTTTATGCAGTTGCCCCTAGGTACTATCAATACCTGGTATGACGTTGAAAAGCACTTTCTTGCACGTTTCTTTGAGAATGACACCGAAATATCGGTTCATGGCCTCCATGCAACAAAGCAAGGGGAACAAGAAACGGTGAAAGATTTTATAGAAAGGTTCCGGAAGAAGTCCGTACATTGCAAACACGGAATGGTCTAGGAAACTCTAGTAGAAACTTGTAGGCACAACCTCAAAACTAACGTGCTCTTAAAAATGTGAGTCGTAGAATCTAAGACCTAGAAGGATTTGCTTAAATAAGGAGAACAAGCAGAAACTTGATCTGCCGGTTTGAAGAATCTTGTCGAGCGAGGAATCTTAGAAATAATAGGCCACATCTACAAAACAATAATAAGAGTAAGGGGAAGGTAGTAATGGCATCCGATGCCGCTCCAAAACAAACAAATCCTCCAAATCCAAAGCCTCAAAATAAAAAAGGCACGGGACAAAATAGGCCCCGACAAGAAATGACTTATACTTTCAAGGTGGAACAGACGCCCACACTATTCCATCTCTTTCTTAGGAAGGGAATGTTAAAACTATTGGAGAAGCGGAAGCCAGAAGACGCAGGAAAAACTAATGACCCGAATTACTGCTTATACCACCGGAATCGACACCCTACTAAGGACTGTTACCCTTTGAAGAACAGGATTCAGGCATTGATAAAGGTCGGAGTCCTAACGCTAAAAAAGGAACAGAAGAAAGTTACCGCTAATATGGCGACCCTGGTGGTAGGAACCCATGAGTTCCCTGCAGGAGTAACTCCGATACCATCAGGGAAACTGGTCATAAAGAATTATGACCAGCATGAAATGGCACAGAAAGGATTTACCCCTGTGACGACACAAAGAGAGGAAGTCATGTGGGTCCACCATGATCTATTACAGGATGAGCAATGGACCACATCAAGTAGCCAAAGAAGAAAGCGGACTAGTAATACTATTTTCGCAAAAATTAAAGAAGAGACATAATTGCAGTAACATTGATGGACTCTGAAGAGGAAGCCGAAATTATGGCCACTCACCAAGATGAGGCAGGTTCCTCTAGCACTCGATCTGGCAAAACTAACCTCAAAGACTATACAAGGGTAGACCCTAAGAATATATATGGGGAACTTGCAAAGCCTGCAAAGCAAAATGGGTTTCGTTTCCAGAAAAGTCCACGAAAAGATGAAGAAATCAAGGATGCCCCATTCAAATTTGACATCATAGCTCAGTTGGCCAATATCCCAGCTCGAGTTATGCTCTACGAGTTGTTACGATTATCAAAGTCAACTCGGGAGGCATTAAGAGAGGTCTTGGCAGATTCTAAATCTTTCCTAGCATAGATTGTCGAGCCAGTCGATGAGGAACATGATTCCTACCCCCGCTGTCATTAAATGAGGAGGCAGGTCCCACAAATAATCTTTTCTCCAGAAGACATGCAGGTAAGAAATATAAAGCATAATAGACCTTTATATTTCACCGGATATGTCGAATCTACGAAGGTGGACCGCATTCAAATTGATCCGGGGTCTGCACTAAGCGTCATTTCAAGAAGATTGATGTAGTTGCTGGGAATTTTGCCCCATCGCCTTACACTGATGAACACTATGATATATGGGTTCAACGCTAATTATAGTTGTCCCCTCGGGAAGATCCGACTCCGATATCAGATCGGAGATTTGAAGACAGAAGTTACGTGCTACGTCATTGACGTAGATACGTCATATAATATTCTGTTGGGGCGACCATGAATTCATGCCTATATGATAGTCCCATCGACTCTCCATCAATGCATGAAATACTATGATGAGTAAGGGGAAGTCCGGACATTAATTGCAGATAGGCAACCATTTAAAGGGTTAGAAAATTACTTCACTGATGCCATGCTATATAAGCCAGCCCATGAGGTCCCTTATGAGAACCACAAAGAGTCTGAATAACCCGGCGATAGTGTCAATGAGGCGGATACTGAATATGAATCCCCAGGAGAGGATGATGAGGGTGATTGTGAGATAAACCCTCGTATGAATTTTAATATAAATTTCAATAATATTAATGTAACTAATGTAGCTGATGATGAGTGGGTTATTAATGAAAACGTGAAGTTAGTTTACGAGCCTGCTGTCGCTACCAAATCTAAACCCTCTGGTACTTCTACCGAGGCTGATAGCCTGTCCGAACTTGAAGTTCTGGCGGCATATCACTTGTCAATCAGATCATCTCTCCTCTCTCGGTCCGAAATAACAAAAAAACGAGATCACTTCTTTGAAGTACCTCCACGGCAGGTATCTCAGAAACCAATTGTCTTCGATAATGTGATTGCATCACCTAACCAAAGGCAAACTAGTGGAAGTGATGAACAAACATCACCCCAATCTCACTTATACGAGCAAAAATCCCAATAGATGATAGAAAAGATGGGTTATAATTTTACCCAGAAACCGGGATTAAACTTCGGGAAAGGGCGTTGAAATCTTATACCCTCATTTAGACCAAGAGGGAAGAGCCCAGATTGCTATCATAAAACTCGAAGGGGGTTGGGGTATGTATCCACTCCTCCCTCACCACCATATAAATACAAAGAGAGCTATTCGAGATGAGGATCTTTATCCGTTAGATCATGATTTTGACCTAAGTACTGGCGCTTGGTTTCAATCGCTAACAGCAAATATGTTTTCAGCCACACTAGAAAGCGACGAGGAACCAATTGATATTCTAGATGATTCCTTGGCTAAACATATGGATACTCTCTAGGATGTCCATTTTGAATAGAGCGACCCGACCATAAAAGATAAGCTAGTACAAGTTAATATGGGAAAATAAGAGAATCCAAAGTCCATTTTCATAAGCGACACGTTAACTCCCTTAGAAAAGGAGGAACTTGTATCCCTTATCAAGGAATATATAGACGTGTTCGCATGGAGTTATGAAGATATGCCGACCTCGATCCTTAGATTGCCATGCACCGGTTGAATATTAGAGAAGACGCCAAACTAGTCAAATAACAGCAAAGTCACTTTCGACTGGAGTTAATGAAGGCTATAGTTGCTGAGTTTAGCAAGCTCATAAAATCAAATTTATTCATGAAGAACAACATCTTGACTGGATGGCCAACATAGTACCAGTTCGTAAGAAGAACGACAATATTTGGATATGCAATAATTTTCGAGATCTAAATGCCGCATGCCCTAAGAACGAATTTTCACTCCCAATTACTGATGTGATGATTGATAATACCTGCGGTTAAGAGAGGATGTCCTTTATGGATGACTTCTTAGGCTATAACCAGATTAAAATGCACCAAGATGATGAGAAGCACACGACTTTCAGAAGTTGTTGGGGGTATACTATTATACAGTAATGCCCTTTGGGTTGAAGAATGCCGGTGCCACTTATCAACATGCAATGAGCGTTATATTCAAAGAACATCTGCATAAAACTGTGGAATGTTACGTAGATGACTTGGCGGTCAAGAGTAAAAATAAAGAAGACCACCTTCAGGATTTAAGAACAGTCTTCAATCTCATGCGAAAACATCACTTGAATATGAACCCTGCTAAATCTTTTATAGGGGTGTCCAGTGAAAAGTTCCTCGGATTCGTAGTTACTTCAGAAGGAATTTTCTTTGATCCCGAAAAAAGTAAGAGCGATCAAAGAAATGCCACCTCCCCAGAACCTTAAAGAGTTGAGATGGTTACAAGGAAGTTGGCCTATATCCCTCACTTTATCTCCAATTTATCAGGATGATGTCAGCCGTTCTCCATACTTATGAAAAAGGGGTTTTCCTTCATACGGGATGAAGCATGTCAACAAGCATTTGATGATATTAAAGAATATCTTACGAAACCTCCTGTCCTCATGGCACCTGTTCCTGGAAGACCGTTCCTTATATATGTAAGGGCCATGGATAACGCACTAGGAGCATTACTCGCTCAATATAATGAGCAGGGTCATGAACATGCTCTTTATTACTTAAGTCGTACAATGATGGGAGCCGAGTATCGATATACCCCAATTGAAAAAGAATGTTTAGCCCTAGTGTTCGCTGTCCAGAAAATGCAACACTATCGTTTAGGGAAAACAATTAATGTCATATCATAGGTCAACCCTCTGAAAATCCTTATGACAAATCGGGGTCTCTAAATGGTCAATTAGCAAAATGGGCATTGCTACTATCACCATATGACATCCACTTTGTTCCCCAAAAAAGCCATGAAAGGATAAGCGATCGTTGACTTCCTCGAAAACTATCCAATTTGGTCCAATTCTAAACCATTTGGGGATATCTTGAAATAGACATCAGAAGTCAACACAATAAACCAAGAACAACCATGGCAGATATTTTTTGATAGTGCTGCAAGACGATCTGCTGCAGGAGTAGGGGTGGCATTGATTTCTCCGCATAAACAGATACTTCCTAATGGTTACTCATTAACTAAGCTGCGCACAAATAATGTGGTGGAATATAATGCGCACATTATTGGCTTAAAAATGGCTTTGTAACTGGGGGTGAATTATTTAGAGGCATAAGGAGACTCTAAGCTCATCGTCAATCAGATAACGGGCGAATATGATGTCAAACATGAAGCCCTCATCCCCTATCATCAACTAGCCATTGAGTTGGCTGGTTATTTCGAACAGTTTTATATCAACCATATACCTCGACATGAGAATGTCTATGCGGACGCTCTTGTAGTATTAGCTGCAACATTGACAACCCCGCCAGGATCAGCTAAAAGTACTATTGGAAGTAGAGAACTTCTCCATCCTGATACAATCTTCCAAGCCAAGAAATTGTACCAAGTAGGCCTAACTCTGGAACCTCGTGATTGGTGATTTCCGTTCGTGGATTACGCCTTATATGGGATGCTGCCAGAGGATCCTAAAGAAGCCGCCTCAATAAAGAGGAAGGCATAGTGATTTTATTATGATCCCACACTTCAGACTTTATATAGAAAGTCAAGTGACGGTCTCTTACTACGCTGCATTTCAAAAGCAGAGGCCGATTAAATGCTAAAAAAGATGCATGATGGAATATGTGGAGCCCATCAACTGGCCCAAAACTTGGAGATCACATAAAAAGGCTAGTATACTACTAGCAAAAAATGATTACCAATGCAATGGCATATGCTAAACGGTGCCATGATGTCAGTACAAGCTAATTTTATTCATCAACCTTCAGAATACTTGCACAATACTGTTTCCAATTGGCCTTTTGAAGCATGGAGGATGGATTTTGTGGGGCCAATAACTCCCCCATCATCCAGAGAACATCGGTTCATACTTGCGATAACCGACTATTTTTCGAAATGGGCTGAAGCCGTGCCCATGAGAGAGGTAAAGATGACAGATGTGATTAAGTTCATTAAACATCACGTCATTTACCATTTTGGCATTCCTCAAAGAATCGTTCATGATAACGGACTGCAGTTCATCAGTCAGGGATTTTCACGATTCTGTGATAAGTTCAGAATCAAGAATATCACTTCAACGCCATATAACCCCGCGGCTAATGGTTTGGCTGAAGCCTCCAATAAAACCATCATTAAACTCCTTCGAAAATTTGTCTCTTACAACAAGCGGGACTGGGATGAAAAGTTAGGAGAGTGCTTGTGGCTTATCGCACCACAGTCCGCACCCCTACCAAGGCTACCTCTTTCTCCTTGGTATATGGGAGTGAGGCCGTTTTACCTCTGGAAGTACAAATACCGTCATTAAGAGTGGCATTAGCCACAAAAATGACGACGGATGAATGACATCAACAAAGGTTATGAGAATTAGAAGCTCTAAATGAAAATCGTCTCCGGGCTCAACAACAAATTGAGTTGTATCAGGCCCGAGTCTCGCAGGCGTTCAATAAGAATGTTAAACAGAGAACCTTCAAGCAAGGAGACTTGGTCCTGACTGTTAAAAGGCCAATGGTTATGACCCACAAAACTAAGGGTAAATTTGAGCCCAAGTGGAAATGACCATTCATAGTGGAGACGGTATACTCTAGTAGAGCTTATCGCTTAATAAACCACAACGGTGACAGAATGATAACGCCGATCAACGGTAAATTTTTGAAAACATATTATACATAAAAAAAGTCACATTTGGTTCTTATCCCTAAGAGTATAACCATCCATGTTCAAATTACACGTGTGAGCACTTGAACTTCTTTATCACATTAAGGTATGTGCAATTAGGCACCTCTGTCTAAGTTAATAATCCTAACCCGATCATTCTGGTGTATGAAATTAAACGCCTTCGCCAAACTATCATCATGCTCTATTGAAGAGCTTTACCGACGTCAACAATCTTTACCTGGTCATTCGGGTATCAGCAATCTAAGTTACGCAGATGAGCCTTGGACTCTTTTTACCAAAATTATGAACTACTTACATCATCATTTGTTGCACAAGAAAGAGTTTGTAGCCAATAGATAGAAGAATCAAAAGAATTATCTTTATTTATGAATTGAAAGAATGTGAATAAAATTACAAAAGAATTCAAAAAATTGTTGGGTTCCTTTATTACGATAAATAAACAAAATGTATATTTATAGAAAAGAAAAGAAAAGAACAAAGCAGGGACGTTAAGATTCTCCCAAAAACTTTAACTTATTCGTCGTCTCATCAATAACTCGGCGATGGGTTTCTTCTACTGAATGTTGAGCCTACCGACGCAAATCATCATCATTTATAGCAAGTTGCTGGGTCAACCGCTGACGAGATTCTTTGATAGAATGACTCCTCATCATGCCCTCTTGTTCGAGTTGTCCCTATTGAAGGATCAACTCTTCTCGTCTTTTCACAGACTCCCCTATCCGAGACTCGCTGGCTTCTAAAATAGCCTGAGCTTTGGCAATAGTCTCCCTGGCTCTGAGGATGGCTACTTGACTCCTCTCGATTTCAATGCCCACCATCTCTAGTCCTTTGAGGACTGACTCTTGATTGGCTCATAGTTCTGCTAACTCCCGAGACCAGTCGTCCTCTTGATGCCTCAACTCCTCCTGACGAACCGTCAGCTCTACTCGAAGCCACGCCAATTCAATTTTGGTGCTCGCTTCCACATCCGCTTGACGAATTGTGTTTAGCGTTTGCACCTACTCCTCTAAAGCTTCTAGGTGGGCTCGGTAAGGAGCTGCTTAGTCACACCCTCCAATCCTTTCAATGTTGTCCAGATAACTGGTCAACATTGGGCGTCCAAGCTCAAGGAAGGCCATCCCATCCAAAATCATCCCAATACATCTCCTCAGTAGCCGCATGAAATCATTAACACTCTGATTAAAGAACTCCTCGAGAGGATCAGCAGTGTCTAAGTTGAGCGCAGGTAATGCTAAGGAAGATGTGATTGGAGGAGTCGAAGTTTCCATAGGAGCAGAAGTGGGGGGAGCTCGTCCTTGCACCAGGTTCATGATATGTGGGGCCAGCAAAGCAAGTAAGGAACTGGCTGAACCAGGAACCTGAGGAGAAGTGTCGCTGGTACCGGTCATTCGAGCAGCTTCACCAACGGGAGTAGATTCCGATAGAGTGTCTCCGCCTGAAGCCCCTCTTGTAGCAGAAGTATTCCGAAGGAGAACTTCAAATTATCTTCATCTCCCGTTGGCAAGCGAGCAGGAGCAAGAGGAGCGGATAGAGTCTCCACAACTATAACTGTTGAAGATGTTAGTATAGCTGGTTGGGGAGCAGACGACATGCCAACAATGACCGGGAAGGTATCTTCAGAGCAAATAGCTTGTGTCAGTGACGGTAGGCTTGCAGATGGGGGAGCCTCTCTTGCCATAGGTGCGACGGCCTCTGTCGTATCATCACTCCCGAGCTCATCAACAACAGGAGTCGAAGTCGGAACAGAGTGAGGGGCGGGCATAAAATAGTCCACGCCAAACTCCTCTGTCGAACTACCAAGCCGCCCACCGAGCCGGTGATGCCTGAATAGTCAACTAGCTCCTCGGACTCCAATCTGGTAGTCGAATGCATTAACGAATGAAGCTGACTACCTGAATCTCAAAAGTAGACAAAAGTGTCACACATATATGTAAAGTTAAAATATAGAGCTAAAGATCAGAATCATACCAGTAGATACAAGTCCCGTAGTTGGACTTGAGAGAGGAGCTGTGGCCGTCTCTAGAAGCACACCCATTTCGCTACCTAGAGGTTGCGTCGTAGTGTGTTCAGCAGATTCCATAATCGGTGGGATCAGGGCCTCGGTAGCACTTGAGGCTTCAGCAGGCCTGCTTTCCTCTACCGGTGATGTAGGCAGAGTCAAAGGAAGAAGGTCCGTGGCAAACTGGACCGCTGCTTCTTCGGGAATCACCAGGGTCTCCCCGGCCAGCTTCTTCTTCTTTTGAGCTGGTTCACCTCTAGTGGACCCATGATGCTTTATAGTGGGGCTTCGTGGATGAATGCTATCACCTTTGAGGGGTCGAGAAGCGTCTCCAGCACCAATCTGGTCGTCGCCGCCATCATTATTATCATCATCTGAATCACTCGCGTCAGATGATTCGGCTGCTGTACCAAGGAATCCATCCATTCCTTTTACTCTAACTCTCTTGGCCCCTTTTCGGTGAGAGTAGAAGGTCTCTATCTTCTTGCAACAACTATAGTCGATGGAGAAATTTGGTACATCAGCGTTGACAATGCTGTACCGTATACAAAAACTTAACGCCATGCTCAAGTCTGGCGATTTCTGGGGTAGCGTGAACTCGACCATGATCCCTCCAGCAACGAAGTGAAACCAACCTCGCGCTTTCGTGTACAGGTTGCCCTTGCACGCCAGTCCCCTATTCGGATTCCCTACATAGAGCTGTGAATATCTGAATTGGCAAGCAAAACGGCTAGGAATGTATGGCTCTATGTAGCACATGGTGTCTTGTCGATATACCAAATGCCCAGGATGAATATTGAGTACCCACCAAAATGCTCCCAAAGATAGGTTGGTGAAGTTGTCTAGTCCCAAGATGTCCTTGAACTTGGATCCATATTCTCCACCCGGAAAGTCTAGGAAACAACGGAAGATCTCATAATTCTGATGATGGCGGAGTGTCTTCCGAATTATGGACATATAGTGACTCTTTCAAGTGAAGCGTTCGTACATCTCCACAAAGAATGACGTGTCCATCGGGCAATAGTCTGTTGCACTCATTAACGAAGGGCAGTGCATGACAAGTTAGGCTATCAGATATTGGTGTCTTCACCATAGCCGTTTCTTGTACCCCTTTCCTTTGGCAGCCTTCCCCTTCGTGGCCTTGGCCTTATCCGTAGGGATCAAACCATTATAGAGTGCACGGAGCCCACTCTTAAGGTTGCTAACCATTGTAGGAAGAAGCCCAAATGGTCGTCCATAGGCCAATAAGACGGTAGAATAAACCACGTTCTTCGCAATGGCATCTTTTGGTAGTGAAGAGACAATGCATCTCTTCAACCACAGCATCAGGAACTCAGCAATTAAACCCCTATTAGATATGGGGAACTGGGCCTGATAATGGAAGTTTTGAAAAACCGTATCAGAGTTGAACCCTCCTTCATTTGACTCCATAGTATAAGTCGAGGCTTCCAATTCTGCAATGTGCCATTTGATTTCCTCGACACCAACCAGCTGAAGTCCGCAGACCATAGGAAGGCTCTCCTTTAGTTTCAAGAAGAGATAATATGCCCATTTCCTGTGACTAATCCCTTGGTTCCTCACTCCAGCAAGGTCAGCACATATATGGTAATAGCACATCATCTCCCAATATGTAGTGTAGATGCGCTCTTCTTTTACCTTCAGCATGTCCAACTCTTCAGCGGTGGGGATGTATTTCTCATAAGGAATCTCACCCATTGATAACCCCCGACACTTCGTACATCTCATGGAGAGTGAGTCCTAGCTCACCCACTGGTGTAAAGAAAGTACCAGTTTCAGAGTTATACATCTCTAAGAGACTAAAGAGATGGTTCGAGCTCTTGGGCAGGCCAAACTGGACATTCCTGATCGCCTTGTAGAGACCAATCTCTTTAAGGGTTTCCTCATGGCGATCCATCATGTACTTGACAAGACGAAACCACCATATATTGCCCAAAGAATGGATCCAGCCAGGCATTCTAAAGTCTTTCACAAGGTATTGGCCACCTTTTGCGACAAATTCATTGAGGAAAGTCTTAGCATGAACCGAGACTTCCCCAACTAGGTGCTCCTTGGTAACTCTACCAGGAAGGAGCCCAATGACACACCTGGTAGGACCATCTTGGTAAGCCTCACCTGCGCCAAATTTACCGGTCGCAACTCCATCGTAATCCCGAGTTAGTTTCCAGTCTAACTCGTGTCGGGAAGATAATCTTTGTAGATATACCAAAGGATAGCTGCGTTCCATATCAGGCAGGAATATCAGTAGGTCACCGGTTTGATAGAGCCATTTGCTCTCTTCTTCGAAAAGAAGCTCGTCCGAATGCTCCATGGCGTCGCCAAAGAGGAACGCTGGTTTCTCCAACGCCTCTCGGTTCATTACTTTAAAGAGAGCATAGGTGATGATCTCCCTTGCAGTTGCAGGGTTGGATCTAATTAGCTTCTCTCTGTGCTCTCTTAGACCAGGCTTGAAGGTAGGAAGGTCAGTGGTGAAGCAGAACTGGGTCGCTAGGTCTGCACCCCCAACGAACCCGAAATGGTGCCTATGAGAAAGAGGATCCACCGAATAGCCATCTGAAAAAAGAAGAAAATAAAGTTAGAAGAAATTCTAAGAAGAAATTTTCTAAGTATAAAAACGCGAAGCTAGAAAATAACTTCGCGAGATGAAAAGAATACTTCGTGTTAAGATAAAACGCGAAGCTAAGTTAATAGCTTCACGTTAAGCTAAAACACGATGCTAAGAGAATAACTTCGCGTCAAGACAAAACGCGAAGCTAGGAGAATAACTTCGCATTCAGACAAAATGTGAAGTTAAACCCATAACTTCGCGTAGAAAATGCAATATTCAGAAGTAACTTCGCATTATACGTTAAAGTACAAGACACAAAGAGAACGCAATAATTTCGCATAAAAGACAAGAGGTCTCTTCTTCTTCAAGCCATCCGGCTAGAGAACAACGATAATTTTGCCGGTGAAGGAGGTGATTGGCCGGTAAAAACCGAGCCAAATCGCTCCTAAAACATTCTTAAAGCCTCAATTAAGGTAGATTTTACCTCCAATAGGCGCGGCATAGGCCACGCCGCCACTGTGGCCGTTGCCGCGGCCACTACCACCACTGCTTGCACTGGCAGCCGATGGTGAGGAGGCACGTGATGCCGTGCTCTTCTTGGGTGCCATTTGCATTGAAATCTTGGAGAAAAATTGACGAAAATGGGTGAAAAACCAATTGGTTGTTAGGGTTTGATCGCTGGAGTTCTTGGGGAGTTCTTGAGAATTCTTCGAATGAGTGAAGAAGAAGAAGAGACTCTATTTAAATGAAAAAAACCCTCCCCTTGATATTCGTCGCGAGAATCGAAGCAGTTTTCAGTAAAACGCGAGGCTATTAGCTTCGCGAATTGAATGAAAATGAAAAGATAACTTGGTGTTTATTAACTCCGCGTTCAAGTTTGAAAATCCAAAGTATTTCAAAATTTACTAAGTTCTAAGCCATTTTGAAAAGTTTAGAGGGGGTTCTGTTGGTGGTAAAATTTCAAAAAATCAGTAGAATGGAAGTAACCACGCAGAATGCGGAGCTAACTCCGTAGCTCTGCGTTTGGATATTTTAGCCTCGCGTTAGAGTAAAACGCGGAGCTAATCCATAGCTTCGTGTTCTGATGAATTTAGCTTTGCGTTAACTCCGCGTGAGCAGATTTGATTAGAATTCCAAATTGATTGTGATTGAGATTTGGGCTTATCCAATACCCGAATTGAGTCCAATCAGAACTCATAATCAAGATATTTAAAACAAAATTAAGATATTTGTTTAGAATCCTTGATAAACACAACTACTTTCCAATTCCATTCAATTGGAAACTCTCATATTGATGCAAGGCTATAAATACCCTCTTGAGGAAACATTAGAGGATCTTTGGAAGCTTTGGAGAATTCGAGTTACACATGAGAGTCTTAAATTCGTGTAGACCAGTATAAAAGATCTAGGGCCGGCCATCTTATTCATCAAGAAAGAAGACTTCCACGTCAAGATCGTCAAAAGGAGCTACTCGATAGATCCCATCGCTACGTAGAGCCCACTTTTTATTATAAAAGAGAGATAAGTTATAAATCTTCTCATTTGTTTTCTGTTGTTCACTTTCATTGTAATTAATTTATTTTAATGGAAGTAAGCAAGGATTTTGCGGCGAACAAGTAAAAGCAAAAAAAATATTTGAATTATCATCAGATCCCTTGACATCGGAATCGTCTGAGTTATCCCATGTAACCATCGTAGATTTGCCCTTCATCTTTTTCTGGTTGGCACACTCATTAGCGTAATGGTCATATATAGAATATTCATAATAATGAACTCCATTTGGCTTCTCATTTGATTCGTTTGTCAACTTTAATTTCTACTTTATTTGCTTGAGTTTGTTTTTGGGAACAAAACTTTTCTTATTAGAGGTGGTTGAATTATTAACCATATTTTTCTTTAAGAAGTGATTCTTGTAGCATTTGATAAAGTTTGCAACTACCTCATGGTCATTTTCAGAGTCAGTATCTATATCAATACTTTCAGTTTTTGTATTCAATGTAAGACCCTCAGACTTTATTTTTCTGTGGGGGTTTGCCATGTAAATTTTTAGATCCCTTCCAATTCAACCCATTTTTGTGTATTTGCATCCTTATTTTCTTCTATAGTGGTGACTTTGGTTGAATTTTTTTTAGAAGAGACCTAACAATTTTTCTTAAGACTTTAGAGTCAGATATCTTCTCTCTAGATCAAATGATGTGTTAACAATATTGTTCATCTTAACATAAAATTCATTGAAGGATTCATTATCATCCATAATTAGGTTCTCGAAGTTTTTTTGTCAACTTTTGAATCTTAGACACTTTGACTATTGGTGTTCCCTCATGTACGGTTTTTTATATGTCCCATCTTTTTTTCGCACTCACATGTACTGTTCTTTTAAACTCAGTTGCATTTCACCCCATTGAACTTTGCATATAAAGTTTTGAAGTTGTACTTAGCAAATTCTTATTCAGTGGACATCCAATCCTAATAAGGCTTTAGTTTTTTTTTTTTGTTTTTATCTTCACCAACTATGGGTTCCAAACTATTACTAACAGATTACCATTCCATCATACTTATGGACACTATGAACGCTCTCATTTTGGCTTTTAATAGGAATAATTATATCCTCCAACAATGTTGATATATTAATAGATTATACTTCTCTAGGAATCTCTATCAAAATAACTAGATCTTATTCAAAATAGAGTAGACCTACTCTAATACTAACTTAAAAAACTAGTACATGCTCAACCAGATTTGCCACACAATCCAAAATAATATGATGCTCTGATATCAATTGAAAATGTAGGCTACCTACTATGGAAGTGTACGTTGTTCAATGGAAATTAATTTAAGCACCAACAATTAAAAACTTTTAATCAATCAAAGCATAGAATAAATCTAAAATCCTCACCAAGATTAATTCAAGGATTTTTAATGTTGAAAATCCTAATGGGGAAAAAATGAAAGAACTGCACTATGATTTGATTTGAATTACAACAATTTAATTACAGTCCTTAGACGGGCAATTCAAACCAATTTCTTAAGATCTAACTTGTCAACTAGACATCCACAGATAGAGTTCTATGTTCATATTATTTCAAAACTAATAACTACTCAAGACACAGATCTATAAATATTAAATGTTGTTCAAAAATTACAAAAAGGTAAAAATTACCACAACCATAAATCAAATACTCAACTGTTGATTGGAGATTTTAATGGACGTTGATCTCCACATATCACGAACCATAGTTCTTTCTTCTTCAATAAAAAAAATCTCTTTTTCGTTCATTTGAGAAACCCTCTTCTATCATCTTTTCTTCCCCTCTTTTCTTGTCTCTTCTTTGTGAGGATGATAGCATTTAAATAGAGTTTACACCCTCCAAATAAGTCCTCAAAGTCTTTCACGTCCGAACTCTGTTTTGCATGAACTTAGTGTCGATATGGAGGTCGTTCAGAGTCTAAGCGTCTATACTGACACTTTTCTAAAACTCTAGTGATAGGATTGTCAAATTAGCATATCCATTGAACCCGTCGTATTGCTGTGTATCAACTTTGAGTTTGGTTTTTACTCAAGTACTTGAATCAGAATTTCATGAGTTTTGGCATGATTTACTATATATGTAAGATCAAAATTCCTAACAAATACAATAGCATTACAATTAGCAGTGAAAGAGTTCCATCCAACATAAGCTGAAATGATATGCATGTCTATGACATCCAAGTTCCATTAGCGTATTCAGCTTTGATAACTGCCAAAACGAACAAAATGTATTGTAGTTTGGTTGGAAGAAACTATGCGCACGAGCATGAGAAAAATTACATAAACATAGCACGGTGCTCATTAAGATTGACGGCGCTCGTTCGCTAAAGAAGTGTACGTAATCCCCAACTAGTTATAGGGCAGCGCAGAATGAGTAGGTATTGATTCAGGTAAATAGATATATGTAAGCTGAGCATAATTCCAAACTTCACTAGGCAGAGAATCTGACTACAATTTTCAATTCCCTGGAAAATAAATCCCATGTCTTAAACTATTATGTTTTCTCGAAAATTAAAAGTTTTCAAACGACTATGATTGAGCACACTGTTTGCATTTTACAGTACAATTTATGCCCTAAAGTACCCAATATAATTTGCAACTCCATGCAACAAGAAGTGTTTCCTTTAATCATCAGAGAACTCTGTAAGCATGATTTAATAGAAATTGGCTCCCTAGTTTTTGCAGTGTACTTCTGAGTCTTTTCTTGTTACTTTTTTACTTCTTGTATCTTAACTTTCAGGTTCCTACACACTTAACACACACTACTAAGCTGTAAAATGTTAGAAAAAGCAAGAAAATACCATCGATCCCTGACAACGGTACCAAAAACTTGATGTGATAAATTTACTGTAAGCATATAGTGTCGGTTGTAGCACTTTACAGATCATTCTTACAGGAATCTAGAGTATTTTGCATTCTTACTAATTCTTTAATACTAACGAGCTAACTAAGGGTTTTAAGTTAAATTCGAGTTATTCTAATTAGCTTAGGATATAAAATCTACTAGTTTACAACTAAGTATTACTTTCATTATCTTCTTCCTATCATAAAAACTGATCTTTTAGTTTTGATCTTTATTTAAAGCGTTCTACGCATGAGCTATCAAGTGGTGTGTAAGGATAACTCATCAAAGATACTACTTTTCATAAAAATAAACTAAATCATTAGATAATTCTATGAAAAAGATGAAAATCGAGAACTTCAAACCATAATTAAGTATAGGTTATCAAAAAACTTAACTTAACTATAACCTATCAAAGCATTAATCTACAAATTATTGTATTTTAATCTTTTCATAGAAAAATCATGTCTTTATTATTTTGTTTTAGAAAGAAAACAATAAAAAACAATTACATAGTTGATTCCTAGTTTTATCTACATTCTAGAGCTAAATTAAGTTAGTTACTCATGTTCCTAATTATAAAAATCCTATTTTTATTTATAAAAGTCATTGAAAATTTGTATTATAAAGCAATTAAATCTATCTAAAAATCAATTAAATATTTCTACTCACTAAAAAAGTCCTTGAAAACAATGGAGTCACCTCCGTAGCGTAGTATGGCGGTCGTCACCCCTTCGACAAAACCCTAATCTTTATTAATTGCTAAGAGTTCAAAATTACATCGAAGAACCTTAAAAAACTCATGACATATGGGCCCTATTGTGCTGCCAAATAGCCGAAAATGTCGCTAATTAGCTGCAAAATATAGGTTTCTGGGCTTCAGCTTTCTTCTACAGGAAGTTCTAGCCTTGTTGCTTTAATTTGAATGACTGTAATTGACTTTAACACTTTGCAACTTCATAGTCTTATATTTTTATTCACTTTTAACTCTTTTCTGGACTTGGTTTCCTAATCCGATTTTGAGTTTATGCAATTTTCTTGTTGGAATAGGTTTCACCTGAAAAACATACTAAAAATAACCGAGTAATATTATTTATAAATACAAATAGACAATATGGAGGCTAAAATATGCAATATATGACACTCATCACACCTCCACACCTATCTTTTACTAGTTCCCAAGCAAAATCTAGATCTAAAAAGAAAAACAAAAATCCTAACTTTCTCATGAATCGTGATTACTCTTAGCATGTGTAACAAGCCATTAAGCCCCTAGGTTATCCTAGTGTACGAGTTGTGTCTCGTGAGGGTTTATAGTAAATATACACACAAAATTCATGAAGAAGGTAGAATAAGGAAATAAGAAAAGAAAAATAAGGATAACAAAAAATCAAGAAAAACAAAAAAAAATATACAAAAGAAAGAAAATTCTTTTTTTTTACAATTAATCTCACTAATATACAAATTTAAGAACGCATTTAGATTATCAGTTTTCAATTCAAATATCATATCAAATACACCTATTATTTTAATCAAAAATTTAAATCCTATCTTTCATTACCCATTATTAAATAATTCATTGGTTCCTATATATCTACTTGCACATGTGATAATCTACTTTGGTTTTGGGCTCAAACTCTAACTCATGATTCATCTCTTCTCTAAACAATTTTTTTATTTTTCTCTCTTTTTATTTTTTTGTGAATATTTCACTTTTTATGCAAAGATTCACGCTTATTTACGCGCATATACCTGATTACTCAGATCATACTTTGATTGTTTTTCATTTTAAAAGGCTTATTGCCTTAAATATCATGCTCACTGATTAGTATCATATATTGTATTTTTCCTCCCATACTTTATTATTTTTATATATAAATAAATACTACTTGGGTATTTTTAGTGTTTTTTTCAGGTAATCCGATTCATAGAAGAAGATGGCATGAAATCAGAGTTGGAGTAGGAAATCAAAGTTCGAAAAGTTTCTAAAGTAGGCGAGACTACGAGACCACGATGTTTCAGAGAGTCAAAGTGCAATACAGTCATCAAAATAAACTAAAAATTAGAAATTACTTGCGGTGAAGAAAACTCATAAATTATTTTTTTATTGTAGCCGCTATTTAGCGGTAAATACAGCTAAATGGCAGCCAAATGTTGGCCCCAAAACCTGAGTTTTCTCTCGTGGTTTCGTTGTAATTTTTTAGTTTTTCAGTTCTGCTAGAATTAGGGTTTGATTTCACAAGCCTATATATTGGCCATATCCTTGTATTCTAGGGAGAATCCAGTAAGTTTTGTACTCGTTTTAAATTAATAAAATTAGGTATTTGCTGAAGGGCAGGCAACCACAATACCATGCTCCAGAGGTAAGCCATTATATTCTAATTTTTATTTACTTTCTATATAGAGTTAATTGCTTTCTAGTTTAGATTTATTTACTTTCTAGATTATATTTAATTGCTTTCATGAATAGAAATTTAATTTTGCTTACTAGAATCATATGTAGCTTATTTAGTTTAGCTATAGGATGTAGATGAAAGTAGAATCCACCATGTAATTACACTCTAGTATTTTCTTCTTAAATAAAATAATAAAGACATGATTTTTCTATAAAAAGATTAAAATACAAGAACTCGAAAATTAAGACTTTGATAGGTTATACTTGAATTAGGTTTCTGATAGCCTATGCTTAGTTAGGGTTTGGAGTTATTAATTTTATCTTTTTTATTGAATTATCTAAAGATTTAGTTTGTTTTTATGAAAATTAGTATCTTTGATGAGTTATACTTGCACACCAATTGATAGCTCATACTTAGGGCACTTTAAATAAAAATTAAACTAAAATATCACCTTTTTATGAAAGAAGAAGATAATAGAAGTAAAAATATGGTTTTGAAACTAGTGGATTCTAGATCCTAGGCTAATTAGAATAACTCTCATTTTCAACCTACAATTTTTTGTTAGTCCGATAGAACTATAAAAAAAAGTAAGAATTGCAAAAACACCTTAGATTCCTGTGGGACGACCGGTACAGTGCTACACTGACACTGTGTACTTGCAGTAAATATCACATCAAGTTTTTGGAGCCGTTGCCGGGGATCGACGGTGTTTTTCTTACTTTTTCTGACGTTTTACGGGATTAACAGTGTGTGTTGAGTATGTAGGAATAAGAAAGTGCAGATACAGGAAACAAAACAGAACTATATAAGCATTTGGAGTAGACTAAAAAAAAGTAAAGAACCAGATTCTCTGTTTTTGCCGCTATTTAGCGGCATACACCGCCATTTGGCGGCACATCAGATACGGAACTCCACAAAAGTTTCCAAATATCTATATTATGTGTCCCTGGTTCTGAAAACAATACCATAAAAATTAGGAATAGTAGGAATCACATTTTTATTTGATCATATATATTCCACCGTTTTTATCTCCACCACACCCCACTTCTTGCATTAGTTTGGAAAATTCACGCTTACACTCACGGTCGCTGGTTCATGCCATATTGGACCCGTGATCAATTTGGTCGACTTGTGAGATTTGATTTGTTCATGGGGAACAGGATGGACCAGCCGATCCCGATCCTTCAAGATCGATGTTACCCGTTGCGCACATCACTTCCATCATGCATAAAACTTCAATACGTAGTGGGTAATCACTATGAGTTAAAGCCGCAGTACATCAGTATACTTCCTAAATTCACTGGTTCTGATTCAGAGGATCAGAGGATACATATCTCTTTATCAGTGAATTTCAGGAAGTATGCGTTATGATAAAACTCAAAACTTATCGGAGGATGCAATTAAGCTCCGCTTCATCCCCTTTGCACTTAAGGACAATGTCAAGAAGTGGTTGTACAGTATGCCTACTGATTCAATCACTACTTGGGATGAATTCATTACGGTATTTCTTAAGAATTATTATCCCACACATAAGATGACAAGGATACGAAATCAAATTAATCAATTCCATCAAGTGCCGGAAGAACCCTTCTGGAAATACTTGGAACGGTTTAAGGATCTTTTAGCTCAGTGCCCCCACCATGCGATAGAAAAGTGGCGGTTGTGTCAAATCAGGTACGAAGGACTCGATTAGACATCCAAAACTCTTCTTGAGTCCATGTGTCAGGGGGAGTTCATGAGAAATAATGAGGATGAAGCATGGGACTTTCTTGAGGACCTATCGTGGTAGACTATGCAGTGGGAGAGTCCCACTGAGAAGCCCAGTGCATCAACTTCTGCGCATAAGGGTGGTATCCATAGCATCGACAGCTCTATAGCTGTCGAAGCTAAGATTGCAGTCCTTATGAGGAGAATTGAGGCATTGGAGACTCCTAGTGCTCCACCGGTGGGTCAGGTAAATCAAATTCAAGTTTCCACATGCTTTAATTGTGGAACTCCGAATCATGTTATGGAGGAGTGTCCATTATTAATGAATCTCATGGGTCCCACACTTGAACAGGCTAACGCCCTGTATCAACAACCCATGAACAATCTTATACTCCTACATACAACCTGGCTGGAGGAACCATCCAAATCTATCATGGGGTCAAGGGCAATATCACAGGGCACCTAACCCTAACATGCAGCCTCCAGCCAATTGTCAGTTCCCAAAACCAAATGTGGGTACTTATTAACACCCAAATGCATCAAATTATGGGAACAAGTAGAATAGACTACCTGCACAAAACCACTCACATCCATATCAGGGGTCTAATAATGAACAAGAAAAGTGACTTCAATCACTTGAGAAGCACGTTGAAAATCTTCTCAAGTCTCATTCCAACCTTCACACACATGCAAAATCTTATGAAAGTATCAACTGACTTTATTCAAAGTACAGGTTAGCAACTGCTCATGAACTCTCAATCTATAAAGAATATAGAGGAGCAGGTTGGATAATTAGCGAGTCAGATGAGTGAACGTGGCCAGGGTACCTTTCTAAGTCAACCCATAATGAGCCCTAATGCCAGTTCCTCAAACTCCAATCAGTCGCATATCCACCAATGTAACACCATTCACACGCTTAGATCTGGCAAGCAAGTAGACAATAATATAACCATGCCCCATGATCCCACTCCTACTATCTCGCAGGCTACATCATCTCTTCCACCTCTTTCTCCACGGCCATCTCCATCACCTCAATTACAGTCACATGATCATTTGGAAGAACCTGTTCCTAAGCCGAAAGCACCATATCCCAATCGATTTAGGAAGCCATCACCGCAAGTAGAAAAAATTGTTAAAACATTTCAGCAGGTGAAGGTTAATATTCCACTCCTAGACATTCTACAATAGGTTCCTACTTATGCTAAGTTCCTTAAGGATTTGTATACTAAGAAACGGACAAGAAATATTCCTGAGAAAGTTTTTCTTGCTGCAAATATATTTCAAATTCTCTCTAACTCCTTGCCTATCAAGTACAAAGATCCAGATTTCCCTATAATCTCATGCACCATTGAGAATACTACATTTGATAGGGCGTTGCTTCATCTAGGGACAAGTGTAAACTCACTCCCTTACACTATCTATCGCAACTGGGGTTAGAAAAACTTCAACCTACCAAGGTCACATTACAGTTAGCTGATCGTTCGATCAAGAGATCACTTGGTATGGTTGAAGATGTGATCATTAAGGTCAGCGAGTTTATCTTTCCTGTAGACTTCATTGTCTTAGAAACTGAGCCGATCTTCAATTCACGGAATCAAATTCCCGTTATCTTGGGTAGACCATTCCTTCCAATATCAAACACATTAATTGATTGTAGGAGTGGCCTCATGAAGTTATCGTTTGGGAATATGACTGTGGCATTGAACATATTTAATATAGATGAGCACGCAACGAGCTCCCTCATTAAGGTCAACATTGTTCATAATTTGCACTCTCATTCGAGCTCTTGCACTGATGATGAACCCTCATTTGAGCAATTGTTCAAAGATGAGCTCATATTATTAGATGAATTAGCATATACTGATTCTATATATGATGATACTTGCAAGTGTGCCATTGATTTATGAGCAAACTTTTGAGGATTTGTTTGCAGAGGAGCTCGTATTACTTCGTGAGTTAGAAGAGCCACCACCACATTCACATGATCCTGTATCACTCTTCTCACCTCACAATATTACTACATGTATGCTTGTTACTAACGATGATTGGCAGGTTTATAATAAAGAATTCTTTAACCCAATTGTTAATGCTTACATGTGGACAAAGAAAAAGTGAGGACGGTATATGCTACAGACAGGTAATTTCGAGACTTGTAGGAGGTTGATGAAATATAATAATACACTCACTTCACGTTTAAAATGCACACACTATGAAAGTGGGAAGCAATCGAGAGGTCGTAACCGCTTTCCATGCGTTAATAGGGTGATGACATTGAGATCGTAACTTTTACGACTCTCATTATTTGTATAATAGTTTTCATATTTATTTTACCACACTTGATTTGTGTATAAGGGCGTACACAAGTTTAGGTGTGGGAGAGTGGATTAGGAGATTTTTATTTTTTAGGATTTTTAGGATTTTATTTTTATTTTTAGGATTTTATTTTTTTATTTTTTATTTATTTTTTTAGATTTTTGGGTTTCTTTATTTTACACTATGGGTAGTTTTTAGGGTAACTAACTGAAAAAAAAAATAAAAAAACTGAAAAAAACTGAAAATAATTAATAAAAAATAAATTTAATAACAAATTTATGCATTTTTATCAATAAATCAACCTAACTACAGATAAAGGAACAAATTTAGATTTGAAATTGGATAGGAGAGTAGACTGGACGATACACTTTGAATTTTATGAAAAAGATTAAAATCTGAAAAATAAATATCGCTAACAGTAATTTTGAGACAAGTATATATCTATTTTTGACTTCACAATAGTTTATTAGGTTAAGGACATTGAGTAAGTCTTCTCTCTCTAAACAAAAAAAAGAAAAAAAAAGAAAAAAAGTGAGAATAAAATAATGGGGTAAGCCTGGTATTAAGGCAATAGTCTCGAGAGTAATAAAATAATGGGGTGCACCTGGTATTAAGGCAATAGTCACAAGAGTGAAAAAAGAGTATGATCTAAGTATCGGTTACTTTGCGCCTAAGTAAGCGTGAATATTTGCATGAAAAGTGAAATATTCTAAAAAAAGAAAAAGAAAAAGAAAAGAGTATGAACTGAGTAATCGGGTACGTTGCGCCTAAGCAAGCGTGAATATTTGCATGAAAAGTGAAATATTCTTAAAAAAATAAAAAATAAAAAATTGTTATGAGAGAGGAGATGAATCATGAGTTAGAGGTTGAGTCCAAGGCCAAAATAAACTATCACACGTGCACGTAGTTGTATAAGAGCCAATAAATTTTCTGTTAGTGGGTATTGAAAAATAGGATTTAAATTTTTGATTAAAAGGATCAGTGTATTTGATATGACGCTCGATTTGAAAATTTATAATTTAAATGCGTTCTTGAGTTTGTACATTAGTGAGATTAATTGATGAAAATATTATAAAAATTTTTTCTTTCTTTTGTACAAAATTTTTATTTTTCTTGATTTTCGGTTATCCTTATTTTTCTTTTCTTTATTCCTTAATCTATTTTTTTCATGAATTTTGTGGGTATATTTACTGCAAACCCTCACGAGACAACACTCGTCCACTAGGGTAACCTAGGGGTTTAAAGGCTTATTGCATGTGCTAAGTGCGATCGCAATTCCTGCAAAAGTGAGTTTGAATTTTTCTTTTTCTTCTTAGGTTTAGGTTTTGCTCGAGGACTAGCAAAATATAGGTGTGGGGGTGTGATGACTATCATATATTGTATTTTTCCTCCCATACTTTATCTATTTTTGTATATAAATAAATGCTACTCGTGTTTTTTTTTCAGATAATCTTATTCATATAAGGAGATGACATAAAATCAGAGTTGGAATAGGAAATCAAAGTCCGAAAAGTTTCTAAAGTGGGCGAGACTACGAGACCACGATCTTTCAGAGAGCGAAAGTGCAATACAGTTATCAAAATAAACTCAAAAGGAGAAAATACTCGCGGTGAAGAAAAATAATAAATTATTTCTTTATTTTAGCCGCTATTTAGCGGTAAATAGAGCTAAATGGCGGTCTAATGTGGGCCCCACAACCCGAGTTTTCTCCCGTGGATGTAATTTTGTAGTTATTCAGTTCTGTTAGAATTAGGGTTTGATTTCTTAATCCTATAGATTAGCCGTATCCATGTATTCTAGGGAGAATCCAGTAAGTTTTGTACTCGTTTTAAATTAATAAAATTAGAATTTTGCTGAAGGGGTGGCGGCCACAATACCGTGCTCCAGAGGTAAGCCATTATTTTCTAATCTTTATTTGCTTTCTAGATAGAGTTAATTGCTTTCTAGTTTAGATTTATTTGCTTTCTACATTAGATTTAATTGCTTTTATGAATAGAAATTTAATTTTTCTTCCTAGAATCATGTATAGCTAATTTAGTTTAGCTCTAGGATGTAGATGAAATTAGAATCCACTATGTAATTACTCTTTAGTATTTACTTCTTAAATAAAATAATAAAGACATGATTTTTCTATAAAAAGATTAAAATATAAAAACTCGAAGATTAAGACTTTGATAGGTTATACTTGAATTAGGTTTCTTGATAGCCTATGCTTAGTTAGGGTTTGGGGTTGTTGATTTTATCTTTTTCATTGAATTATCTAAAGATTTAGTTTGTTTTTATGAAAAGTAGTATCTTTGATGAGTTATACTTGCACACCACTTGATAGTTTATGGTTAGGGCATTTTAAATAAAGATTAAACTAAAAGATCACCTTTTTATGAAAGAAGAAGATAATAGATGTAAAAATATGGTTGGAAACTAGTGGATTCTAAATTCTAGGCTAATTAGAATAACTCTAATTTTCAACCTAGAATCTTTGGTTAGTCCGATAGAATTATAAAAAAAGTAAGAATCGTAAAAACACCTAAGAATCGCAAAAACATCTTAGATCCCTGTGGAACGACCTTTACAGTGCTACACTGACACTGTGCGCTTTCAGTAAATATCACATCACTCACTTTTTTTTTTAAGAGTCATCGCCTCAAATGCTAGGCTCACCTATTTTTTCTTTCTTTTATTTTTTTAAAGGATCATTACCTTAAATATCAGGCTTACCTTTTTTGTTCTTTTTTTTGTTTAGAGAGAGAAAACTACTCAATCGTTATCATCTTCATCATTAACCTAATAAACTATTATGAAGTAAAAATAGATGTATACTTACCTCAAAATTACTATTAGCAAATTTATTTTTCAGATTTTAGTATTTTTCATAAAATTCTAAGTGTATTATCCAATCCACTCTCTTATCAAAATTCAAATCTAGATCTATTCTTTTATTTGTAGTTAGGTTGATTTATTGAAGAATTTTTTTTTTACTTTTTTTAAACTTTTCTTCAGATTTTCTTCTCTTCTTTTACCCTAAAAACGACCGAAAGTGTAAATAAAGAAACCCAAGAATCTAAAAATAAAATAAAAATCATAGAAAAAGAAAAAAAATAAAGATCATAGAAAAACACAAATTGTTTTTAGCCCACTCCTCCACACCTAAACTCGTGTATGTCCTCAAACACAAACCAAGGATGACAAAATAAATATGAAAACTATTATACAAATATTATATAAATAATGAGAGTCGTAAAAAGTTATGATCTCAATATCGTCACCCTATCAACGCATGGAAAGCAATTACGACCTCTCGATTGCTTCCCACTTTCATAATGTGTGCATTTTAAACATGAAGTGGATGTATTGTTGTGTCTAATCATCCTCCTATAATTTGTGAAATTACCTTTTATACTTCTTATGCCGTCCTCGCTTTTTCTTTGTCCACATGTAAGCATTAATAATTGGGTTAAAAAAATTTCATTATAAACATGCCAATAATCGTTAGTAACAAACACACATGTAGGAATATCGTGGGTATGAAGAGTGCAACATGATCAAATGAACCAACTGTGAAGTATGGTGGCTTTTCTAACTCACAAAGTAATGCAAGCTCCTCTGCAAACAAATTCTTAAAGGTTTGCTCATAAATGAATGGCACACTTGTACAAGTATCATCATATGTAGAGTTAGTATATGCCAATTCGTCTAATAACATGAGCTCATTTCTGAAAATTTACTCAAATGAACATTCATCATCAGCGCAAGAGGTGGAATAAGAGTGTAAACTATGAATTATATTTACCTCAACGAGAGAGCTCGTTGTGTGCTCATCCATATATATGTTCAATGCCAAGTCATATTTCCAAATGATAACTTCATGAGGCCTCTCCTACAATCAATTAATGCATTTAAAGTTGTAAGGAATGGTCTGCCCAAGATGACGAGAATTTGATTTCGTGGATTAAAAATCGGCTCAGTTTCCTAGACAATGAAGTCTACAGAAAAGATGAACTCGCCGACCTTAATGAGCACATCTTTAACCATACCAAGTGGTCTCTTGATCGAGCGATTAGCTAGCTATAATGTGATCTTGGTAGATTGAAGTTTTTCTAATCCCAGTTACAGATAAATTTTATAAGGAAGCAAGTTGACACTTATCCCTCGATCAAGCAATGCCCTATGAAATGTAGTATTCTCAATGGTGCATGAGATTGTGGGAAAATCTGAATTTTTGAATTTGATAGGCAAGGAATTAGAGAGGATTTGCAATATATTTGCAGCAAGAAAAACTTTCTCAGGAATGTTTCTAGCTCATTTCTTAGTACATAAATCTTTGAGGAACATAGCATTAATAGGAACCTATTGTATAATATTAAGGAGTGGAATATTAGCCTTTACCTGCTGAAATATTTCAAGAATCTTCTTTACTTGCGTTGAAGGCTTCCTAAACCGATTGGGATATGTTATTTTCGGCTTAGGAACAGGTTCTTTTGAATGAGCATGTGATGGTAATGGAGGTAATGGAGATGGACGTGGAGAAAGAGATGGAATAGATGGTGTAGCAAGCGGAATAGTAAGAGTGAGATCAGGGCATATGGCTATATTATTGTCCACTTGCTTGCTAGATCTGAATGTGTGAATGGCATTACATTGGTGAACATGGGATGAAACAACCTGAGATAAGTTAGAGTTGAGGTTCATTATTGGTTAGCTTGGAAAGATACCCGGCCCTCGCTCACTCAGCTGTGTGGCTAACTGTCCAACCTGTTGCTCTGTAATATTCATGATCGATTAAGAATTTGTAAGAAGTTGTCAGTCGGTCCATTATATAAAGTCAGTAGGCATTTTCATTAAATTTTCCATTTGTGTGTCTAAATTGGACGTCGTCTTAAAAAGGTTCTCCACATTCCTTTAAAGTGTCGTTAGCTATCTACCATAATCATTGTTAGACCCCTATTGTGAATATGATTAATTATGTGCGGTGGTCTATTCTGTTTGTTCCCTTAATTCATAGCATTTGGGTGTTGATATACACTCACGTTAGGTCTCGGGAACAGACCATTAGGTGGAGGCTGCGTGTTAGGATTGGGGGCTCCCTGATATTGCTCTTGACCCTATGAGAAATTTGGGTGATTCTTCCAACCCGAATTATATATAGGAGTATAAGGATTGTTCATAATTAGTTGATATAAGGCGTAGCCTGCTCAAGTGTTGGACCCATGGGATTCATTAATAATGGACATTACTCCATAACATGATTTAGAGTTCCGTAGTTAAAACATGTGGGAACTTGAACTTGATTGACTTGACCCACCAGTGGAGCGCTAGGAGTCTCTGACGCCTCAATTCTCATTGTAAGGGTTGCAATCTTAGTTTCAGCAGGTATAGAACTGTCAACGCCATGGATCCCACCCTTATGCATAGAAGATGATACATTGGATTTCTCAGCAGGACTCTCTCACTGCATAGTTTTCCAAGATATATTCTCAAGGAAGTCTCATACTTCATCCTCATTCTTTCTCATAAACTACTCCTGATACATGGACTCAAGAAGAGTTTTAGATGTGTAATCGAGTCCTTCGTACATGATTTGACACAACTGCCACTTTTCTATCGCTTGGTATGGGTATTTAGCTAACAAATCTTCGAACCATTCTAAGTATTTCCAGAAGGGTTCTCTGAGCACTTGACGGAATTGATTAATTTGATTTTGAATTTTTACCGTCTTGTGCGTGAGATAATACTTCTTATGAAAAACTGTAACAAATTATCCAAAGTAGTAATTGAATCAGAGGACATGCTGTACAACTACTTCTTGGTGTTATCTTTGAGAGCAAATGGAATGAAGCAAAGCTTAATTGCATCCTCTGACAAGTGTTGCAGTTTAATTATCATGCACACTTCCTAAAATTCACTGATAAAACGATATGCATCATCATAATAGCACCAGTAAATTTAGGAAGCATGTTGATATGCTGCGGTTTCAGTTTATAGTGATTACCGCTGCGTGTGGAAGTTTGATGCATGAAGGTAGAGATGTGCGCAACCGGTAACATCGATCCTGAAGATCGGGATTAGTTGGTCTATCTTGTCTCCCATGAATAAATCTAATCTCACAAATTGACTAAATTGACCACGGGTCCCAGATGGCATGAACTAGTGACCGTGAGTGGATGCGTGAATTTCCTAAACTAATACCAGAAGTGAGGTGTGATGAGATGAAACGGTGGAAGAAATATGATCAAAGAAAAATGCGATGTACTCTAGTTTCTAATTCTTTATATTTTTTTGTATTTTTTTTACAGAACCAGGGACCCAAAATACAGAATCAAAGAGAAAAAAGAGGGAGAAACTCACCAAATTTGCTTCTACATGGCGGCAATTGTTGCTGTTTAGAAGCAAAACTAGGGAGTTTGGCTTCCTGATTTTTGCAATGTACTTTGAGTGTTTCTCATTCCTTTTTGCTTCCTATATCTTAACTTTCAGGTCCCTACATACTCAACACATACTGTTAACCTATAAAACATTAGAGAAAATAAGAAAACACTATCGATCTCCGGCAACGGCGCCAAAAACTTGATGTCGATTGTAGCGCTTTACAGGTCATTCCCACAGAGATCTAGAGTGTTTTTGTGTTCTTGCTACTACTTTAGTCCTAACGAGCTAACTAAGGGTTCTAAGTTGAATTCGAGTTTTTCTAATTAGTTTAGGATATAGAATCCACAAATTTACAATCAAGTATTACTTTCATCATTTTCTTCCTATCATAAAAACTGATCTTTTAGTTTTAATCTTTATTTAAAGTGTTCTAAAAATGAGCTATCATGTGGTGTGCAAGTATAACTCATCAAAAATACTACTTTTCATAAAAATAAATTAATTTGTTAGATAATTCTATGAAAAGATGAAAATTGACAACTCCAAACCTAACTAAACATATGTTATTAAGAAACTTAACTCAAGTATAATCTATCAAAGCATTAATGTACGAGTTGTTGTATTTTAATATTTTCATAGAAAAATCATGTTTTTATTATTTTATTTTAGAAAGAAAACAAAAAAAGTAATTATATGGTTAATTCCTAGTTTTATTTACATTCTAGAGCTAAATTAAATTAGCTACTCATGTTCCTAATTATCAAAATTCTATTTTTATTTATGAAAGCCATTGAAAATCTGTACTAGAAACTATTTAAAAACAAATTAAATATTTCTACTCACTAAAAAAATCCTTGAAAACAATGGAGTCACCTCTGTAGCGTAGTATGGTGGTCGTGACCCCTTTGGCAAAACCCTAATCTTTATTGATTGCCAAGAGTACAAAATTACATCGAAGACCCTATAAGAAACTCATGACATATGGGCCCCATAGTGCCGCCAAAGAGAAGCAAATGCCACTAATTAACAGTAAAATATAGTTTTATGGGCGTCAACTTTCTTCTCCATAAAGTTCTAGCCTTGTTGCTTTAATTTGAATGACTGTAATTAATTTTGGCTCTCTGCAACTTCATAGTCTTATAGCTTTATCACTTTTAACTTTTTTCTGGGTTTGGTTTTCTAATCCGACTCTGAGCTTACGTTATCTCTTTCTAGGAATAGATTTTACTTGAAAAGCACACTAAAAATACCCGAGTAGTATTATTTATATACAAAAATAGACAATATGGAGGCTATAAATATGCAATATATGACACTCATTAAGGCGCATTACATAATTCAAATGGCATTCTTCTAAAAGCAAAAGTGCTAAATAAACAAGTTAAAGTTATCTTTTCTAGTCCTAAAGCAATTTCTATTTGATAATAACCAAAATATCAAGTAAATAATAAAATTCATACCAAGTAACTCTTTCAAGTACTTGTCAAGAAATGGTAATGGAAAGTGATTTTGTAAGTTACTTGGTTTAATTTTCGGTAATCGATGCACATATGCCAACTCGTAGCAGTGCGAGTGGATATCATCTCACCATCCTTATTTTTAATTACTGTTACTTCACTTTTTTTTGGAACAACTTGGATTAGACTTACCCACTTGCTATTAGTGATTGGATAAATCATGTCAACATCAAGTAATTTCAACACTTCGGCTTTAACCACTTCCTTCGTTGTAGGGTTAAGCCTTCATTGCATTTGCCTATTAGGCTTGGCTCCATCTACAAAGTAATGTGGTGTGTGCAAATAAGGGGACCATATCTTTGATGTCTGCCATATTCCATCCAAGTATTCCTTTATATTTTGTAATGTCAATAGTAGTCGCTCTACCTAATTATCGTCAAGATGCGTTAAGATGACCACCGGAACAGTTTTCTTAAGTCCCAAAAATGTGTACTTGAGATCTTCAAGTAGCGGTTTTAGCTCAAGTATTGGTGGTTGGATGTTAAATGGTATCAATTTTTTCATGATTTGAGGTAACTCTTTGTACACTTCCTTTATTGGAATCCATCCCGTGATATTTGAACATTGAGCATCAGTTAAGTATTTTATTATTTCGGTGATATGTTTAGATTGAAGATATTAAAGGAAGTTTTTGTTCATTATTAGTGCCATCTCTAAGGGGTCAGACATGCATAATGATACGATATCTTTTTCATCATGGGTTTGTTCAATATTATTAATGTCTTGCAATTCATCATTATCGATGTTAGGTAGTTTCAAATATTAAAAACATTAAGTTCAAGGGTCATATTTCCAAATAAAAATTTTACCATACCATTCCTCTAATTTATAACTGCATTAGCTGTATCTGAAAATGGATGAACGCAGATAACTGGAATATGAAGATGTTAAATTTTTACAGGTGCAGATAGAGAACTATAAAATCCACAAGAAAATAAAAGTTTTTGATTTGCACTAGAACATCATCCACAATACCTTTAGGAAGCCTTTCTGACTTGTCAGCTAGTTATAGTTTGATGGGTGTAGATTTAAGTTCTCCTAGATACTAGCCCCCAAATCTAGCAAAGCTTTCTATATTTTGTCTTGCCCTATCACACAAGAAATGGTGGGACATTCAGAATCCTAATATTTGAGAGGCATTTCAAAACAAAATAATGCATTTACCTACTATGTGAGAAATGTCTTCTTCTACATGTTGTGACGCCTTTTTATGGTACACAAGTCCTTCAAATATTTTGCATACGACGCAACTTGCTTAATTGCTTCTAACAAAGGTATATTAATCTATAACTGTTTGAAAATATCCAAAATATCAGCATAAGATGCATTAATATTTTTAGATTTTAATTTTTGAGTAAATAGTACAGATGGTTTTTAATCATTAGAAGTGGGTTCTTTAGAATTAACTTCTTTAGATTATTGTGTTGAATCATTGCCATGTTTCTCCTTAGTATTTTCTTTCGAAATAGGCTCATCAAGGACTTTACCACTTCTCAAGAACTGACTTTCGATCAAGGACTTAGAATCATTGCCTGAAGAACTGACTTTCGATTGAGATAGTAGCTTACATTTTCCTTCATTTGCAATGCGGAATTGAGGTGGTTTATTTATGAGCGAATATTATTGAAGGTCATCGCATTCTGACTATTGATTATTTGTTGTGACTAAATAAACTGCTGTTGCGCTTGGATCATCTGATCCGTTCTTTGTTGTATCTGTAAGAAATTGTCATCAAAATTTCTCTTCTATAGTGATCTAATCCATTAAAGATTTGGGTAATTCCTCCAACCAAAATTATATGTTTATGAATATGGGTTATTTGCTAGTTGAGAAGCAGTATTAAAGGCATTAGTTTATTTATTTAATGCTTCCTTAAAAGCACGAAACGTTGGACATTCATGAGTCACATGTCCTTGCAATTTACAAATGTCACAAACTTTCAAAACTTTTTCTATTGCTTTAAATGTTTTTATTTTCGTTGCAAGCAAATCTACAAATTTCTTAGTGATAGTGATTAATCATGAAACTATATATTCGGTCTCTCCCAATTTAAGAAGTCTGTTTCTATTTTGAGCTTTATCCTTTAATTGGTATCTATCCGAAGTATTCTCCGTTTTTCGAACATAAATTTTTGGCAAGTGAATCAAGATATTCCCATACTTCTTCAGCATCCTTATTTAAGAATTTACCATTGCACATAGTCTTTACGAATTTCCTGGTTATAGTGTTTAACCCTTGATAAAAGGACTTACAGTCCTCCATATTTCAAAACCATGATGTGGGCATGAGAAATACAAATCTTTAAATCTATCCCAACACTCAAAATAAAGGTTCATCTATTTTCTGTTGAAAGTTTAGATTTTACTTTTGCATAAAATTTGTTCGATGTGAAGGAAAGAAATTCTTTAAGATTTCTCTTTGCATCTCATTCCATCTTTATATTGAATTGGGACGTAAAGAATGTAGTCATATCTTTTCTTTATCCTTTAGGGAGAATGGAAAAAATTTAATTTTAAGTTGATCTCTAGTAATATTTTGAAGATTAATGGTAGAGCAAATTTCTTCGAATTCTCGAAGGTGCAAATATGAACTCTCTGAATCCATCCCATGGAGTTTAGCCAAAAGCTGGACTACTCTGGGTTTAATCTCGAAGTGTCCCATATTCAGTAGACATACAATGCATGAAGACTGGGTTGTCCTATCGGATTGTAAATAATCTCGTAAAGTCCTTCCATTACCTCCATAATAGCTATGATTATCATTTGTATCTCTAAATCCGTCATTATTATTATTGTTATTATTCATGTTATTATTATTATTATTAGTGCTCATATCGTGAAATTTTTGATGGATTGGAAGTGGTTGTGGATATGAGTATGATCGAATTAGTCTACCATTTAAAGTCCTTCTTCAACTGGTCATATAAATTTTTAATCATAAAAATTTATAACGTAGGAACGTAATCTATACTAAAGTGTAACACAATAATATAATCTCCAGTAATGGCGCCAAAAACTCGACTGTGATCTAAATCATACACTACTAAGTTTAAGAGATCGACAAGTAGTAAGGGTAGAAACCCGAGATCATCCTCTCAAGGATTGCTTGTTAATTATGTGACACTATAATAAATTATAGTACTTTAATAAAAATAAAGATTGGACTTTTATTAACTAAACTAAAATTAAAGATAGAAAATTTACATATATTAAAATTATTGGTCAAATGGATGTAATTCTGCCATAGGATACTTTACTAGATATAATCTTGCTTTTTTTTCTATCTCAGTTGCATAGATCAAGTGGTCTTCTTACAACCGAAAAACAATTTAATTAAGCACAAAATATATAAATTTTTGAGCTTTAATACTTTGACTAATTTCTCTTAGTTAGTCCTATATAAATCTTGAGTTTATCTAAGTATGCAATTTGAATAACAAAACTAAACATTCAAAGTCTAAACATACACCGTGCCTAAAGAATCTACGTATATCAAAAACTATGAAATTAATATATCATCAAATTATAAAGCATCAAAGACTCAAAATCATATTTAATCCTTTCAAAGATAGTAGAGAATAAAAAATATCAATTCCATATAAAACAATTAAAATCCGTAAGCATATAAAAATATATCTCAGTAAATCACAGAAGGTTCGTTATTCCATCTGATCCAACTCAAGAATTTAGCCACACATACTCATCATAGCTATATATAAAGAGAAAAAGAATTCTTTTATTAATTTTTATGAACGAGTTCAAAAATTAAAACTTGAACCTAAAACTCTATATTATTCTCTCTTAAACATTGTTAAGCATTCAAAAAAGTGAGACTCTTTGGCTATTTATAACCTAAAAAACCTTAATAGAAATTTTATTTATAAGGAAACTCTTAATTCCCCTAAAAAATCTCCAGAAATTAAGTTTGCTGCTGCTCTCCTCGATGGACCTATTAACGGCTACTCTTGGACATGATTCTCAGTTGATGGTTGTCAACTGCAAGCTCCGAACTATCGACAGTTATTCCTAAAAATGCACAGTTCTAAAACTGATATTTGAGATATACTTCGATACTTCGATTTTCTTGCATATAAAACACTATGAAAAGACTGAAAAATACTAGAAAAATATCATAGTGAGGAATTTGATTAATAAAAATAAAATTTTATTAATTTCTTATATTAATCCATAAAATTGGATTATGTTTGCACAAAATAAACTTGAAATATTACACTTTTCAATTGTAATCAACTTCGTTGGGGTATCCATCACCAACACATTCTTACCTTTGAACTTAGAAGGTGGTCGTATTGAAGTGGATTCCGCCCTTTATTTACCCTTATCTTCTGTCGAAGGTCTCAAAATCGATTTTTCAATGATTTTGGCTTGTTCCTGGGTCCAAGCAACACCCATGTTGCATTCAACATTGGTGCATAGATTATGCCTGCACGTTTGCAGTAAATGGATAGTGGCATTCCTTTAGGGCATCTGAGAGATAGATTTCTAAATCTTTCGATGAAGGCTTTCACTGCCTCTCCTTTCTTTTGCTTTTCTTCAATTAACATGGCCATGGATACTTCGGTGTCATCCTCGTAGAAATGAGCGAGGACCCAAGCCTCAAGATCTACCCATGAATTGATGTGGTAGGGTAAAGTTAGCAACCAGTCAATGGCAATGCCCTTTAGACCTCCTATTAATAACCAGGTCATGAGTGCATGATGTGAAAAATCTACTGATACATGTCATTCTCACAAGGATTTAAGGTGTTTTTGCGTTCTTGCTAATCCAATTATTCTAACGGAATAACAAAAGATTCTAAGTTGAATTTTAGTTATTATAATTAGTCTAGAATATAAAATCCACTAGTTCACAACCAAGTAGTACTTCTATTATCTTCTTCCTATCATAAAAATTGATCTTTTAGTTTTAATCCTTAGTTAAAGTGTTCAAAGCTTGAGCTATCAAGTAGTGTGCAAGTATAACTCATCAAAGATACTACTTTGCATAAAAATAAATTAAATCATTAGATAATTCTATGAAAAAGATAGAAATCAGAGACCTCAAACCCTAACTAAGTATAGGCTATCAAGAAACTTAACTCAAGTATAACCTATCAAAGTATTAATTTACGAGTTATTGTAATTAAAAAAATCCTATTTTTATTTATGAAAGCAAGAAAATCTAATCTAGAAAGAAAGATTAATCTAAGTTAGAAAGCAATTAAAAGAAGATTACCTAAGAAAGAATGTTGAGCAGCAAAGTGTACCTTTGGAGCTCGGTATGGCGGTCGTCACCCTTTCGGTAAAATCCTAATCTTTATTAATTAAAAAGAGTACAAAATAACATCTAAAAAGCTCTCTTAATTTCAAGGATTCATGGGGCATTTATAAGCAAAACACAATCTTGCTCCTACTCAAACTCAATACAAATGATATAATTCTAATCCAACATAAACTAATCTCAAAATATATAATCTTAATCCAATCCATAGGTATTAGAAATAAATGGTTGATATTATATGTCATAAAATACTAATTTTCGGGTCCGAAATCCAAAATTAAATTCAGCACACCCGTAGTCCGTTGGATCAAATTTTCTATTCTGCAACGCTTCAGTAAAATGACCATAAATTTTGCATCCTAACTCGAATTGAGCTATTCTTAGGCTCGTTTCAAAGATAATTTCAAGATCTACAAATTTTTTCAGTTTAAGTTTTATCTTGACCAAATATGCTCTTGAAGTTGCTACTGCTGCACTTGAGTTTCTATACTCATATTCTTAACAAATTTGCATCTTCTTTTTCTCTTCCTTGCCAATCTTTTGTTACCTATAAAAATACACTAAATATATTCGAGTAGCATTTATTTATATACAAAAATAGATAAATGGGAGGAAAATGCAAAATATGATACTAATCACAACCCACACCTCTCTTTTACTAAATCTTGAGCAAAATCTGGACTTAAAAAGAAAAATTCTAACTCACTTTTGCAGGAAACGCAATTGCACTTAGCATGTGTAACTAGCAGTTAAACCCCTAGATTACTATAGTGGATGAGTTGTGTCTCGTGAGGGTTTGAAGTGAATATACGCACAAAATTTGTGAAGAAAGTAGATTAAGGAATAAAGAAAAGAAAAATAAAAAAAAACAAAAGTTTTATAAAAAAAAAATATGGTTTTTGATGTTTTCTTCAATTAATCTCATTAATATACAAATTTAAAAATGCATTTACATTATCAGTTTTCAAGTCAAATATCATATCGAATACACCTATCATTTTAATCAAAAATTCAAGTCTTATCTTTCAATACCCACTAATTGATAATCATTGACATTTATACGTTTACGTGCACGTGTGATAGTCTACGTTGGTTTTAAACTCAAACTTTAACTCATGATTCATCTCTTTTCTCTTTTCTTTTTTCTTTTCTTCTTTTTTTGTGAATATTTCACCTTTCATGCGAATATTCATACTTGCTTAGGAACAAAGTATCTAATTACTCGGATCATACTTTTTTTTTTCATTTCTAAAGGATTATTATCTTAATTACCAGGCTCACCTTCTTTTTTTTTTTCTTTTTTTAAGAATTATTTTCTTAAATACCAGGCTCACCTTCTTTTTATTTCTTTTTTTTAGAATTATTGCTTTAAATATCAGGCTCATCCCTTTTTTCTCTTTTTTTTTTAACGATTATTGCCTTAAATACTAGGCTCATCCCTTTTTTATTCATTTTTTTCTTGTTTAAAGAGAGAAAACTATTCAATTATTATCATCTTTGTCCTTAACCTAATAAACTATTATGAAGTAAAAAATAGATATATATTTACCTCAAAATTACTTTTAGCAGTATTTATTTTTATGATTTTTCATTTTTTTTATAAAATTCTAAGTGTATTATCCAATTTACTCTCCTATCAAAGTTCAAATCTAAATTTAGTCTTTTATTTGTAATTAGGTTGATTTATTGAAGAAAATATTTTTTATTTTTTTATTTTCAGAATTTTTTCTTATTTTTTCAATTTTTTTAATTACCCTAAAAACTACCCAAAGTGTAAAATAAAGAAACCTAAAAAAAATTTAAAAATAAATAAAAATCCTAGAAAAACATGAAGAAAAATCTCCTAACTCACTCCCCCACACCTAAACTCATGAATGCCCTCGTACACAAACCAAGGATGGTAAAATAAATATGAAAACTATTGTGCAAATATTATACAAATAATGAGAGTTGCGAAAAGTTACGATTTCATTATTGTCCCCTATTAAAGCATGGAAAGCGGTTACGATCTCTCGATCGCTTTCTACTTTCATAGTCTATGTGTTTCAAACGTGAAGTGGGTTCATTAAGGGGTCTCATCAATCTCGTAATGGTCGTAAAAATTCTTTTCTGCCTCTTATGGCGCTTTCGCTTTCTCTTTTCCCACATGTAAATTTTGGTTAGACTAAATAAATCTTCAATGCATATATCACAATCATTACAAACATTAAATAGGCATGTTGGTTTATCATGAGATGTGAAGTGTGCACCATGATCAAGTGAATTACGAACTGTAAAATGTGATGGCCCTTCTAACTCACAAAGCAACTCAAGCTCCTCTATGAATAAATCTTCAGAACTTTGTTTATTGTTAAGTGGCACAGTCGCAAACATGTCATCATACATAAAGTCTGTGTGGGCCAACTCCTCTATTAACATGATCTCTTCTTTTAAAATTTGCTAAAATGTTGGTTCAATATCAGCATATGAGATAGATTTAGTATATATGTTGTGAACCATGCTTACCTTAATGGGCGAGCTCGTTATCGCCTTACTCATGACAGAATCTAATTTCATAAATCGACCAAAACAATTACGGGCCCATATTGGTATATACCAACATAGATGAGTGTATGTGTGAGTTTTCTAAACTAATACAAGAAGTGGGGTGTGGTAAAGATGAAATGGTGGAAGAAATATGATCAAAGAAAAATATGATGTTCTATAGTTCGTAATTTTTTTTATTTTTTTGTAATTTTTTTCAGAACTAGGGACCCCAAATGCAGAATTAGAGAGAAAACTGGGGAGAGACCCACCAAAAGTGCCACTAACTGGTGACAATTGCCGCTATTTTGTGGCAAAACCAAGGTGTTTGGGTCTCTGGTTTTTCCAAAGTGCTTCTGAGTCTTTTTTAGACCCTTTTTGCTTCCTTTATTTGAATTTACAAGTCCATGCACACTCAACATACATTGTTAAGCCGTAAAATGTTAGAAAAAGCAAGAAAATACCATTGATCCCTGACAACGGTGCCAAAAACTTGATTTGAAGAATCTTCTACAAGCATACAGTATCGGTTGTAGCGCTTAAAATGTCGTACCATAAGGATCTAAGGTGTTTTTTGCTTTTTTGCTAATCCTATTGTTCTAACAGACTAATAAAAGATTCTAAGTTGAATTTGAATTATGCTAATTAGCCTAGGATATAGAATCCACTCGTTCACAACCAAGAAGTACTTCTATTATCTTCTTCCTATCATAAAAATCCATATTTTAGTTTTAATCTTTAGTTAAAATGATCTAAGCTTGAGCTATCAAATGGTGTGCAAGCATAACTCATCAAAAGTACAACTTTGCATAAAAAAATTAAATTATTAGATAATTCTATGAAAAAGATGGAAATCAACAACCTCAAATCCTAACTAAGTATAGGCTATCAAGAAACATAACTTAAGTATAACATATCAAAGTATTAATCTACGAGTTTTTGTATTTCAATCTTTTTATAGAAGAATCATATCTTTCTTATTTTATTTTAAAAATTTCAAAGTAATAATCTTTTCATAGAAACATCAAGTAAACCTATTCCTACAAGGAGATGTCATAAACTCAGAGGCGGATTAGGAAACAAACTTCAGAAAAGAGTTAAAAGTCAACAAAACTACAAGACCATGATACTGCAGAGAGTCAAAGATCAATATAGTCAATCCAATCAGAGGAAAAGAATAAAATATTCATGCAAAAGAAAGTTGAAGCCCAGAAGATCAACTTTTGCCGCTATGTGGCGGCATTTACCGCCAATTGGTGCTCAGTGGGGCCCACTTATCATGAGACTTTTACGGGGGTTCTGATGTAATTTTGTAGTTTCTCACTTGTACTCAAATTAGGGTTTGATTCGTTGAAGCCTATATATTGGCCGCATCCTTATAATCTAGGGTTTATGATGTTATTTTGTACTCGAATTTTATTGAATAAAATTAGAGTTTACTGAAGGAGTGAGGGCCACCATACCGACTCTAGAGGTACCCTTTTTCTAGTCATTATTGTTTCTTAGGTAATCTTTTTCTAATTGCTTTCTAGAAAGATTTATCTTGCTTTCTACTGTAAAACTTTAATCTCTTCCTAGGAAAAATATGATCTTTTTAATTAGGAGTATGAGTGGCTAATTAGTTTAGTTCTAGGATGTAGATGAAGTTAGGGATCAACCTCATATTAATATATTTGTATTCTTTCTAAAATAAAAATAAACAAAGATATGATTTTTCTATAAAATAATAAAAATACAAGAACTCGTAGATTAGAACTTTGATAGGTTATGCTTAATTTCAATATTTTGATAGTCTATGCTTAGTTAGAGTTTGGAGATTTTGGTTTTAATTTGTTTTGTTGAATTTATCTAACGATTTAGTTTCTCTCTATAAAAAATAACTTCTTTGATGGATTATACTTGCACACCGCTTGATAGTCCATACTTAGGATACTTCAAGTAGGAATTAAACTTAAAGATCAGTTTTTTATTAAAGAAGGAAGACGAGTAGATAATATTTGGTTGTGAACTAGAGTATTCCATATTTTAGACTAATTAGAATTGAAAATCTTATCAATATAGACTCATAGTTAGCTCGTCAAAAAAATAGAAATAGTAAAATTGCAAAATACCTTAGATCCTTGTGGGAACGACCTATTAGCACTACAACTGATAATGTGTGTTTGTAGTAGATATTTCACATCATCCTTTACCCCCAGTCCCCCATGCTCTTTTGGTTTGCACACTTGGCCCCACGGAACAAGGTGGTACCCTTTGCAAGGTTGGGAAATTCCCCTCCATAGAAATCTCTTCCAGACTTTATCAATTCTCTCCCTAACCCATTTAGGCAGGATAAACAATGACATAGTACATGTTGGTAGCTTTTATAGGATAAACAACGACATTTGGTCTTCCATCTATACAGTCTCTCCTCTATCTTATCAGTCAATGTGGACCATTCTCTCCTTATCTTCCCATGCCTAATCGGTAAAACCCAAGTAGGTCATGGTAGTAATTCTATCTTGCACCCTAGGATGGTTAGGATAAACTCTGATGTCAGCATCCTTTCGGACAGCAGTACCGTGGAACTTTTATGGTAGTTGATTCGGAGGCCAGACCAAAGTTCAAAATATTTTAAAATACCTTTCAACGTAATTGCTTGGCGGATATCACAGTTTTCAAAAATCAGCGTGTCATTTGCGCATTGTAGGTTGATGTACTTCATTGTGTTGCTTTCAGAGAGGCCCTCAATCTTCCCTTGTTATCTTGGATTTGTTAACATCCTGTTGGGTTCATCAAGTACCAATACAAAGAGCAATGGTGAGAGTGGGTCCCCCTATTGCAGCCCTATTCTCCAGAATATCTCTTTACCCCCTCTCCATCTAGGAAGACTTGCAGCTTGGCTATTGTTAGCCAATTATGGATCCACATAATTCATTTTTCCCCAAATCCTCTTAGTTTTAAGCACTCTAATAAGTATTCCCAATTTACTGTGTCGTATGCCTTTTCAAAATCTAATTTCAGGTTATACCCATTATGGTTTGTGTGCCTGTACTGATAGATCACTTTTCTAGTGATGGCAATGCCTTCTAGGATGCTTCTTCCTTTAATGAACCATGTCTGGTATCCTCCTACCAACTTATCCATGAAAGGTGAGAGTCTATTTGTAAGCACTTTTGATATTATTTTGAGATAGCAGTTAAGAAGCGCAATAGGTTTGTAGTCCTTGATTTCTTTAGGGCCGTCCCTCTTAGAAATGAGTACAATCTGAGAATAGTTGATTCTCTCTAGTCTGGCCTACCTGTCCATTATGCATTTCATGGAGGAAATCAATGATGTCATCCTTGACTACCTCCCAGAAAGTCTTGAAGAATAATATTGGCTAACTGCCCGGGCCCGGGGCTGTGTCAAACCCCAGGTCCTACATCGCTCTTTTGATTTCCTCTTCCGAAAAGTCAATCTCTAGTGTGCTTAGTTTGATCATGTCCTCCCATGGACGGTTAAAGAATTTCAGTCCTTCCATCAGACTCTTTCTAAAAACTTCCTTAAAATGGCCGTCTATGCATCTCCTAATTTCTTCTTTGTCAATATCTTGGTTGCTCCCCAGTGTTAAGGAGTTGATTGAATTCATCTTCCTTCTCATGTTTGCGACTTTGTGAAAGAATGCTTTATTGTGTTACCCTCCTTGAGCCATCTTATCCTCGACTACTGTCATCACTTAATCTCCTGACTTCTGTAAATTTCTCTCATCTGACTCCTCCTGAGCTTCAAAGCCTCCTCTTGGGCGGCTGTAAGTGTGGTCTCTTTTTGAAGTTTCTCCAAGTCATCGACTTCCTTCATTATTTCCTCCATCATTTGGCTCTGTTGAGCAAAGTACCATCTTTCCCATTTAAGTAGTGATTTTCTCAATCTTCAAAGCTTAGAACTAATCCTTTTAGCTGCATCAGTGTGTGGGATGTACTCCCCCCAACTCTGCTTAACTAAATGGTGCACCTCCTCATGCTCTAACCCCCACTTTTAAATTTTGAATGATTTTGATTGATTTCAGCATATCACTTGGCACAGCCAATTTGGTCTCTTCAAGGCAAATTATTTCTGCTCCACACTTCTTACACAACTCTGACACGACTCTACGCTTAGATGGTTCTCCCAAGCCTTGAACATTCCACAGTAAAAAAATTCATAAGTAGAATGGGTTTTAGCCTCTCCAATACTCAAGGAGTTATCCTAACTAAGTATAGGCTATCAAGAAACTTAATTCAAGTATAACCTATCAAAGTATTAATCTACGAGTTGTATTTTAATCTTTTCATAGAAGAATCATATCCTTCTTATTTTATTTTAGAAAGAAAATGATAATAAGTAATTACATGGTTGATTCCTAGTTTTATCTATATCCTAGAGCTAAACTAATTTAGCTACTCATGGTTCTAATTAACAAAATCTTATTTTAATTCATGAAAGTAAGAAAATCTAATTTAGAAAGTAAGATTAATCTAAAGTAGAAAGCAATTAAAAGAAGATTACCTAAGAAACAATAATGAGCAGTGAAGGGTACCTCTTTTATTTGGTATGACAGTCGTCACCTTTTCGGTAAAACTCTAATCTTTATTAATTAAAAAGAATACAAAATAACATCTAAAAAGCTCTCCTAATTACAAGGATTCATGGTGTATTTATAACCCAAACACAATCTTGCTCCTACTCAAACTCAATACAAAAGATATAATCCTAATCCAATACAAACTAATCTCAAAATATATAATCTTAATCCAATCCATAGGTATTAGAAACCAATGGTTGATATTAGATAGAATAAAATACTAATTTTCAGGTCTGAAATCCAAAATTAAGTTTAGCACACTCGTAACCCGTTTGATCGGATTTTCCATTATACAGTGTTTTAGTAAAATGACCATAAATTTTACATTTAAAGTCAAATTGAGCTGTTCTTAGACTCGTTTCTAAAATAATTCCGAGATCTATAAATTTCTCCTACATAAAATTTTCCTATTTATGCTTTATCTTGGCCGAATATTCTCTTGAAGTTTCTACTACTGCACTTGAGTTTCTGTCTTCACCCAAATTGACTTTCTATTCTCATATTCTTGACAAATTTACATCTTCTTCTTCTCTTCCTTACGAATCCTTTGTTACCTATAAAAACACACTAAATATACTCGAGTAACAATTATTTATATACAAAAATAGTTAAAATATTGGAGGAAAAATGTAAAATATGAAACTAATCAGTGCATCATTTCCCATAACATTTTCTATTAATGAATGGAAATGGTAAATATGCTGATTTGGAGCTAGACAATTCTCGAGAAAATGGATTAAGTCCGTGACTTTATCCCTTCCCGTAGTATTTATCAATGATCAGAGCTACACAATTCTCGGGAAAAGGGATTAAGTCCCATTGGGGAGGACACCAGTGTTGTTGTGCTGATTGCCTTCAATAGAAGAGGCAAATCCACGGGTAGATGTGGATTGGGCCTATACTCTCCTAGCCCTACAGAAAGAACTAGTTTTGAATGGATAAATGGAGTTGTTGTTGCAGAGAAATTCTTCATACTTGGCCTGGTCAAATTTGATTACTAAGGTATCGACTAACGTCCACCGTTACATTGCTGGATTGCGGCACGAACTCCTCGATAAGGGAGAAGTGACTCTCTGGCAAAGTTGTCAGTTTATTTCCGTTGTTCATAATGTCAAAATTGAAATTTGCCATTGAGAACTGAGAACACAACGCAATTTTGGAATTTGAATTGCAATCCTCAAGATTTACTTCTTCATAATCAAAGTAAGGTTACAATTTTTGGAATGTTTGATTTTGGAGAGTGTAATCAGAGCGATCTTTCTTTACTTCTAATGACGACCCAGCAAGAACTTGAAGCACTTGAATTCTCTTCTCTTTACTTTATTAGTTTTTTTATGTCCTTTGGAAGCTTGGCATCAATTTTATAGTTGGAGGTTGTCATAACCATTCTCTCAATTTGTGGAGAATGTGGTAGTTACTTGCCCACGATTGGATATACTTGAATCCCCTTTGGCAAGGTTAATCGATAAGATTAGTTGGTTGCTTCTAGCAAGGTTAGCCTTCTTTTGCAACAGAGCTAACTGGTCTAGCAAAGTTAATTTTATTTTAGTTTCTGGCGAAACTAGCTAACCTGGTCAAGCAAAGTTAAATTTCTTTTAGCTTCTGGCAAAACTAGCTAACCTGGTCAGGCAGAGCAAACTTGGTTTCTGGTAGGGCCAATTTGATAGAAAGGCTAAACTTGTTTTGGTAAGGTCGACTTGCTTCTGGTGGGGCTATCCTTTCAGTGTGGCCAATTTTCCATTTTATCTCTTAACCTATGGATTTTAACAAATTTCACCAAATATAATTTTGATAGCCAATAGAGAGAACTAAAAGAAGAAATTGTACGCATGTTTTGGAAGATGTACTTTATAAATTTGCATCCAAAGCTTAGGAGCCTGATCATGGAGGTTCTAATGATTGCTGGATTACACCATCATCAAACAGGAACGTGTCTGAAGTTTATACTGATCAAAATTCATATTTCCATTAATACATGGCTGTATGTAAAGTGGTAGCACCAAGAATTATGACTGTAGTCCCGAGTATACACAATACTCGTAAAACATATGGCACATTCCTCTTTATAGTTCCAAATTTATTTATAATTAACACTAATACTATGTTTTTTGCTCTACCATGCTTTTAATCTATTATTTCTATAGTTAAAGTGCAATAACTAAATGAGATGCATATTCATCCATTTACATGATTATCTCAATACTTGAAACAAAAATGATAAAATCAATAAAATTTTACATCACTCAAGACATATTTTCCTTATGATATGTTTGCATGTGGTTTATAATATTTATGTCTTATTTGTTAACAAATTTAGCATACATGTGTGCTTGTATTCATATGTTTATTGCTTATTATGCTTAATTGTTTTATGTAAAATTGATATTTTTGGTTCCCAACTATCTTGTTAGTAGTTAAATATATTATTTAATCTTTAATGATATATACTTTGATGATATATTTATTGCTATGTTTTTGATATACTATCGACTCTTTAGGCATAGTGTATATTTAAACTATGAACGATTATTTTTATTATTCATATATGTAACGCCCCTAAACCCAAAGTCCTTGTATTGGTTTATTCTATATCATCTAGATTACCTCAGTACTGGATAATGATACTGACGGATATGAGTAAATTATGTTATAGCTTTCAGTCTAATTTTCAATTTTAAATTCCACAGAGCAAGGATCTCTTATTGTTCTGAATTTTTCTATATTTTTTGAATTATTTTGGATCGGCTGATATTTAGATAAATATCAAGTTAAAATAATCAAATTAAATAAAAAATTCTAATTTTACCTTCTCCAACCTTCAGATATTTCTTCAGCATCCATCCTTGACAAAATTTTAGATTGAGTTTGACTCAATGACAACTTTGTAATCAAGATGAAGAGTTTTTAATATGGCAGAGAAACCACATTCCAGTAGTATTTTAACCCCTCAAATAAATTCAGAAATATCTAAAAAATCAAACTTCTTCCTCTTGTGTTCCTATCTATTTTCTCTTATGACCTCCAATCCTAATTCTTTCTCCAATTTTTTCAAATAAATAAGCAAATTTTCAGCCTGAGTGAGATCTGAAAATCTATTAATTGTTATATGAATATTATTCTTGAGTTTAACCTTTCCAAATGAGAACCAATCTTCTCCACTAATGTGGAAAAAGCTTCACCAGCATCTGTCTTTATTCTTAGAGTGAATCTTTTGAAATTTCTCTATTTTAGAAAAGTTATCGCATCAATATCGGATCTTTTCCTATTTGGGTTCAACTAGAGGCAAGAATACATTCATAAATCCTTTAAACTTATGATTTTTTATTAAATCTCCTCAAATATGATATCAGATGTAATATAACCCAATTTATAAATTAAACATATTCTAACTTGTACTTATGTTGAGTTTTATTGCACGTGTCATATTGTGCATGTTAGGTGTGCACAAACCATCACATTGTGCAGACAACGCAGCAGTCTATTTTAGAACTATCATAACTTTTGTATTTAACTCTAATTGACCTCATTTTAGTGCTATTAGGAAGATGATTCATTAACAGTAGATCCTATTTGAGCCATGTTCCTAACCAAAAATTATATGGATTTTCACCCAACACTGTTGTACTATGTATGTGGTTTAGTAGCACCATGTCCATAGTAAACTAACTATAACTTTTGCTTTAGAGCTTCAATTGAGCGTATTCATGTTTCATTGGAATGGTATTTAAATTATTTAGAATTGATTAAGATCTTAAGCTCTAATTTAATTCTATCTTTGTCAAAAATAGTTTAAAGTCTCAGCTATACTAGGTCCGTAGCAGCTGTAGCATCTCCATAGTAAACAACTATCACTTTCATTCTAGAACTCTAATTAAACTAATTTAAAATTCATTAGAAACATAATTGAATTTTTTACAACTCTAATAATCTTATCATCTAATTCCACTTTACGCTAGTCAATCAAGACCTGAAAGTCAAACATGTCTACTAAGTTGCAGCAACATAAGAACATATATCATGTCTGTGCATATATTGCTTGATTAATGATATGATACATATGTACACACGTTCAATCGCTCTTATTATTACATGTACATGTTGATTTTAGACCTATCATAGATCATGTCTTGATATAAATTCCATATTTGTGCATATTCCACTTGATACAAGATATGATATACATATGCACATGTTTAATTAAACATGTTTATTACTTGTACATGCTATTCTAGCTTGGAAATGATACCTCACGTACGTGAACATGTCCTACAATTCTTGTACTTACCATTATTATTTTTGTCCTTGCTAATATTGATGTGAATATCATTACACCTTCACCTGCCTTACATTTACACATGTTTAATTATGCATATTACTACTTATATATGTTATTCTTAATTAGAAATGATACCTCACGCACGTGAACATGTCTTGGAACTCTTGTATTTATCAGTATTACTCTTGTACTTGCCATTATTATCATTTCTGTTGTTTCATATTCACCAGATTATTGATACATACACTCTTATTACATTTGACATATTGATAATTGATACTTAGCATTTACTATATTATGGGTATGGGAGAAAAGAGTGGTGGAATGAAATATGTATTGTAAAAGTCTCTTGTCTTACTTGGGATGCACCCACCGATTTGTATACTGGTACAATCAGTTTTCTTGCTTGTTTTGCTTAGTAGTGTGCCATCCAATTCATTTGAACCGATACTTGGGTCGTGATCTCGGGCATGCATAGGATATCCAGTTCACCAAGCAGTGTGCCATCTGGTTTTAGAAGCCGATACTTGGATTGTGGTATCTGGCATATATAATACTCTTCTAGAATACGTAAATATTCCTACTGTTCAGTTTGAAATTAATAGGATAGAATGTACATAATATACTTTATTATTTAGATTATGTATTGCATATCTTATACTTTATGATTCATATGCATGACCATGTTGTCATACATATCATATACTTCATGATTCGTGTTATATTATATTTACGATATACATCATGAGCCATGCGCATATACCTCTTATATTTTCACCTACTAGCATGCCACATACCATCCATTTATATGGTTTCTATAGTATTATATGAGCTTGGATTTGTATTCTTATTTGAGTTTAAATCTCTAAGATTATCATATCATAGATCTGCTAGTTGATACATCAATAATAGAGGAGGTGGAGGATCAACCCTCGAGGATCCGCATTTCCAAGAGTAGGCTGAGCGTAGATAGTCATGTTCTTGTAGGATCTTCATCTCTTTTATTTATATATCATTTTGACTTGCATGTACATATGTATCCTACTTCTTAACTCTATTCGTGATATCCGGACACTCTTGTATATATTCAGTACTTATAATGCTCTGTCATGATATTGTACTTGACTTTAAATGAGCAACTTTTTTATGTATATATTGCTTATTATTTCTATAAATATATATTTGAATATTGCTATATTTATGCCTGTAATATTCTGGCAGATAGATTTAGACTAGTGATATATATATATTTTATATTTGTGCAGTTTCATATCTCTTGTTTGTGATTGTTTGAAAAGAAAAGTAGCCCTCGTGAACTCCGGTATTGAGAGTACCCATCGGTGACACCCTACCCATTTTTTAGACACACACTCGAACCCACAAATATAATTTGGGGTGTTACAGAGTGGTATCAGAGTTGCCATTATTTTTATTATTTGACTCGTGACCTTAGTATTCTGTCACATATTTACAAATAATATCCATTAATAGTTTCTTATCTTGTTCTATATCATATCCTTTGTTTCTGATCCTAATTACGTCCTTGTCTTCAATAAATGATCGGTGCTTATTATTTTACTTTGAGGAGCTTGTTGCAGACTATCGGACTTGCCAAGATTTCGATGCCATATCTTATCAAATACTTTTATATCTTTCAATCTAGTTTTCAATTTCAAATTTTACAAAGCGAATACTTTGTATCTTATTATTTTGATTTTTTTATAATTTTCTTGAATTATTTTGGATCGGTTAATTTTCGAAAAAATACAAATTAAAATAATCAAATTAAATCATGAATCTCAATTTTAACCTCCAACCAATTTCAAATTTATCACAAAAGCCCAATGACCATTCTTGACCAAATTTAATTATTTTAATTGACCCAATGACAAACTTGTAATTGAGATGAAGTTTGAGGGTTTTTAATGTAGTAGCATACGCAATTTTAAGCAACTGTTTGACCTCACAGATAAATTCAGAAAAATATGAGAAAAATTAAGCCTTTTTCTTTCATGTTCTCTACATTCTCTCCTGCCTAATTACTTCTCCAATTCTCTCAAGTAAATCACCATATATTCAGTCTCAGAGTGCACTAAAAATCTATTAAATTGCTATATGAACCTTGGTCTTGAGTTTAAGCTCTCCAAATGAGGTCTAATCTTCTCCCCTAACATAGAGAAAACATTTCCAGTATCTACTCTTTTTTGCTAGAGTGATTCTCAAGAAATTTCTCCATTTTAGAAGAGCTATCATATCAATATCAGATGTTTTCCAATTTGGGATCAACAAGTGACAAAAATACACTCTCAAATCTTTTAAACATGTCTTGTGATTTTTTAATTAAATCTCCACAAATATGATATCAAATGTAATATTAATCCAATTTCCAAATTATATATGCTCTAACTTGTATTTATGTTGAATTTCATTGCACGTGTCACACCGTGCATGTTAGGTGTATACAAACCGTGTCGCCGTGCAGACATACGCAACACTCTATTTTAGAATTAAGATATTTTTTGCATATTAACTCCGATTGACCATGTTCTAGTACCATTAGAAAGATGATTTACTAAACTATAATTCTTCCAACTATAGCAGATCATAATTAAGCTATTTTCCTAGCTAGAAAATAACATGGAATTTCACCCAATGCCACTATACCAGGTCTGAAGTTTAGAAATAGCATATCCATGGTAAAATGGTTATAAGTTTTACTTTAGAACTCCAATTGAGCTCATTCAACTTTAATTGAAAAGTTAATTGAATAATATAGAACTGATTAAGATTATAGGCTCTAAATTTAATTCTCTCTTGGTTAAAAATGATTTGAAATTCTCAGCTATACCAGATACATAGCAACAGTTGTATCCTCATAGTAAAACAACTATCACTTTTGTTTTAGAGCTACAATTAAGATTCATTAGAAAGATAAATAAATTTTTTACAGCTGTACATAATCTTAACCTCTAATTGCATTTTGGGCTAGTCAAACCGGACCTGAAAGTATAATATGTCCACTATGTTACATCAATATAAGCACACATATCATGTCCATGTATATATTGCTTGATTAATGATATGATACACACGTGCACATATTCAATTATCTTGTTATTACCTGTACATGTTGATTTTAGACCTGTCATGATTCATTTCATGGCATGCATTCTATGCTCGTGCATATGCAACTTGATCCAAGATATGATATATGCACAAATGCTTAATTATATATGTTATTACTTGTAGATGTTATTCTAACTTGGAAATGATACTTCATGCACGTGAATATATCCTGTAACTCTTATGCCTGCCAATACTTTTCAGTATTGACATGTGTGTTGTCTCATCTTCAATTGGTTTACATGCACATATATATTTAATTATGCATGTTACTACTTGTACTTGTTATTCTTGTTTGGAAATGATATCTCATGCATGTGAACATATTTTATAACTCTTTTGCCTATCAGTATTACTCTTATACTTTGGAGTATTGCAGTGCGTGTTGTTTCATATTCATCTAGATATTGATACATGCACCCTTATTACATATGACATATTGATACATTGATACTTAGCATTTATGTATTGTGAGAATATGGGAAATAAATAGTAGAATGAAACATGTATTATGGGGGTGTCTTGCTCTATATGATTCTATCTGGGATACATCTGATGATTTGCGTACTAGCAACATTGATTCTAAGTTTGCTTAGCGACAGTCATCTGGCTCATGAAGACGTCGGTATATGAGGCTATGATCCAAAATATGCACGGGATATTCAGTATATTTAGTAGCAGCTATCCGGTCCGTATGGAGAACGATATGTGAGACCTTGGTACCGAGTATGCATGGTACACTCCTAAAATATGTAAAAACCACCACCATTTAGTTCCAAACTAATATGATAGAAAGTACATCTATTTGCCTAATCATACTATATTATGCATACTTGTACTTCATGATTCATATATATGATCATGTTATATTAAATGTACAGCATACATCATGATTCATGTTATATTATGCATACCATGTATGTCATGATTCATGTTATTTTTTTGTATTCTTCATGATTCATACGCATATATCTTTTATTTTATTTCCTACTAGCATGTCACACACACACACACACACACACATTCTTACATAGTTCTTATAGAATTGCACAAGCTTGAGTTTGTATTCCTTTTGGGTTCTAACTCCTGATATTATCACACCACAGATCCAACAGCTACAATAGCAGTACCTAAGAATGAGGACCCCCACCTCAAGAATCTACATTTCCAGGAAGCTAGGTTCTTGTAGGGCCTTCTTTTCTTTTGTGCATTTATCATTTTGATTTGTATATGCATATATTTCCTACTACCTAGTTTTGTTTGTGGTATCCAAACACTTTTTTACATATTAAGTACTTGTGTTACTTTCTTTTGATACTGTATTTGATTCTACAAGAGAAATATTTTGATGTCATATTTCTTATCATTTCTATATATCTATTTTTGGATGTTGCTATATTTATGCATGTGATGTTGTGATAGATAAATTCAGACCTATAATATATATATATATATATATATATATATATATATATATATATATATATATATATCATATTTTGTGCAGTTACATATCTCTTACATGTTGTTGTACAAAAAAGGCCTTACGCACTTTGGTATTGAGAGTGCCCGCTAGTGGCACCCTACTTATTATTGAAACACACACTTGGGCCCACTAGTGTGATTTGGGGCATTTCACTATGTCATGCTTAGATCAACTTAAAACATATATAGGATTAATTAGGGGAAACCAAAAAATCAAGTTCACAACATTATTTGTTTATATGCTTTAATGATATATTTTTCGGTTGTATGAGTCTACATGATCTATGCAACTGAGATAATTAAGCATAAACATATTTAATGAATTAATCTATGGGGAGTTAACCTAATTGACCAAAAATCTTAACTAGTTAATTAATTAGTAATCAATCAATCTTAGTTAATAAATTCTAAATTTAACTTCACAACATGAGCACTAACAACAACATAATGATAATAATACAAGATTTGTGGGAAACAACACACAATTTAATTGCATCAAACATGGAGGCAATGTGTAACGCCTCTGATCCTCAAGCCCGTTTATCAGTTTATTCCGTATCATCTTATCAACTCGAGAGTCCGGATACTGGTACGAGCAGATACTAAATAAATTGAGCTATATCTTTTAATCCAGTCTTCAATTTATAATTTTGTAAAGTGTGGACTTCTTATCTCATTATTTTTGGATTATCACATATTTTTCTTGAATTATTTCAGATTGACTGATTTTTGACAAATGTCCAATTAAAATAATCAAATTAAATTATGAATTTCTATTTTACTCTTACACGAACTCAAAATTTATCTCCGAAAGCCTTGCAACCTTTGTTTACCAAATTTGATTGAAATTGACTCAATGGCAATTTTGTAAATAAGATAAAATTTAACGGTTGTTAGCATGGATGTCTACCTATATTCAAGAAGCAGTTTGACCTATCAAAAAATTCAAAAAATTCTTTAAAAAATCAGGCTTCTTCCTCATTCCTCTAATTTTCTTTCGATTTTCTGAAATAAATTGTCAAATATTCAGCCCGAGAGACAGCTAAAAATCCATTAAATTATCCTATGAGCCCTGTCCTTGAGTTTAACATCTCTAAATCAACTCTAAACTTCTCTTTTCAATGTGGAAAAATCCTCTCTAGCACCTGGCCATGTTCTCTTAAGTGATTCTTGAAAAAAAATTTCACTTTTAAGGAGCAATCGCATTAATATCAGGTTATTTCTGATTCAGATTTAACAAAAGAAAAAAATGCACTTTCAAATCCTATAAACTTGTGATTTAGTCAATTTCATGTATTATTAACTAATTTTCAAAATTATGAATGCCTAAACTTGTATGTAGCTTGAATTTCATTGACCGTGTCACCCTGTGAATGTTATACATGCACTGAATGTATTGCTGCCCAAACCTATATAACAGTCCATCTTAGAACTGCCAAAACTTTTGCATATTAACTCTGATTGATCTCATTATAGTGCCGTTAGAAAGAAAATTTACTAAACTATAATTTATTTAACTGTAGTAGACTCTAATTTGGCCATTTACCTAACCAAAAATAGCCTAGAAGATCAATATTTAATATTGTCCCGAGTAGCAGCACAACAGTAGTTAGTGGTAATAAAATGCCATAACCTTTAGTTTAGAACTCCTATTGAGTTTATTCAAGTTTAAATGGATAGCTAATTGAATTATCTACACTTATCCAAAATCTTATGTTTTAATTTATTTCTTATTCTAACCAAATTAAACATTGTATTTTCCTTGCTTATGTATCAGGTCGATAGCAATAAGTTCGTGGCAAAATAAATCAGATCCAATTGAACTCATTCAAGTTTTATTAGAAAACTTATTGAATTATCTGGAATTTATAAAAATTTTAGACTCTAATTTAATGTTATCTTGGTCAAATCTAATCTGGAACCCTAAGGTATACAAAGTCCATAGCAGCAGTAGTATGTCTATAGTAAAAAACCATAACTTTTGTTCTACAACTCCAATTAAACTTATTTTAGATTCATTAGAAAGATAATTGAATTCTAGGCAAATATATTAAATGTTAGATTCTAATTCTATTTTGTGCTAGTCAAACAAGCCTTTAAATCTGACATACCTATTGAATTGCAGCAACATAGGCATATATATTATATCTGTATATATATTTCTTAATTTATGGTATGATACCCCTATATACATTTTTAATTACTGTTGTTATTATCGGTACATAATAAATTCAGATCTAGCATAGTTCATGTCTAAGCATACATGCTATGTTTATGCATATATTACTAGATTCAAAATATTGCACGTATTATATCCGTGGAAATATCTCTTGATTTATGATATGATACCCATGTGCATATATTTAATCTCTCATGTTATTATCTATACATGGTGAGTTAAGATTTGTCATAGTACATGTCCAAACATATATACTATATTTGTGCATGTACCACTTAATATAAGGTGTGATATACATGCACGCATGTTTGTTTATGCATGATATTATTTATACATGTTATGCTTACTTAGAGTGATACCTCACAAATGTGAATATGTACTATAACATTTGTACCTACAAGTATTGCCATTATACTTGCTAGTATTGACGTGCATGTCATTTCATCTTCCCCTAAGTAATATGCACATATGTTTAATTATGCATATTATTACATGTACATGTTAATTCTGACTTGGAAATGATACCTCACATATATAAACATGTCCTGTAACTTTATACCTGCTAATATTACTCTTGTACTTACTAGTCTTTCTGTATGTATTGTTTCACATTTATCTGGCTATGGATACATGTACCCTTATTGTATATATCATATTGGTAAATAGCATTTACTGCATTGTGGTAAGTGAGAAATGAATGGTGGAACAAAATATGTATTGTGAGAGTTTTTTGTCTTGAATGGGATGCATCTGCCTATTTGTATGCGGGAACTATCGATTCTTTGTTTGCTTAGCGACGGACCAGCTTGTATGGAGAATGGTATTTGAGACAGTGATTCGTGTATGCACGGAATTTTGGATTCCATTTTTTGTTCACCTAATGGCAGCCAGTTCATGTGACGATTGGGTTTGTAATTTTATCTCTATTATGCCTAACGATAGCAGATTCATGTGATGACCAGGTTTGTAGTTTTATCTTTATTATGCCTAGCGGCAGTCGGGTTATGAGATGATCTGATTTGTAGCCATGGTATTGAACATGCATGGTACACTCCTAAAACATGTGAAAATCCCATCATTCAGTTCCAAGTTAATATGATAGAATTTGAATCCATTTTCCTGATCATGTCATATTATGTATATCATGTACTTAATGATTCATGCTATCTTTTGCATACCATATTGCTTAATTATATAGTATGATCATGTTACACTACATGTACCAATTGCTTCATATTAATGTTATATTATGCATAACATTTCTTACTAAATTCGCCTGTGGCGTGCTATCTGGTTCCTTTGGAAATCGATACCATATGATTCTTGTTAAATTCAACTATCGATGTGCCATCCAGTTCGCATGAAAACTGGTATCATATGATTCTTGTTATATTTGGCTTTCCATGTTACTTAATTATGTTATGTCATGCACACCATATACCATATGATTTTTGTTACATTATATATATATCATGTACATCTTGATTCATGTTCAATTTAGCATACTTTAAAATTAATACGCATACATCTTTTATATTGTTTCCTACTAGCATGCCCCATACACATTCTTTTTTGGTTCCTATAGAATTGCACAAACTTGGGTTTGTATTTTTGTTTAGCTTCTGACCCCTAAGATTATCACACCACAGGTCTATCAACTGAGACAATAATAGTAGAGGTAGAGGACGAACCCCTTGAGAATCCTCATTTCTAGGAGTAGACTGAGCGTTAGTAGCCATATTCCTGTAGGATCATCTTTTTGGTGTATTTTATCATTTTGGCTTGTACATACATACATACATACATACATACATACATACATATATATATATATATATATATATATATATATATATATATATATATATATATATATATATATATATATATATATATATATATATATCATACTTTCTAGTTTTGCCCATGATATCCGGACACTCTTATATATATTAAGTACTTATATTGCTCTATTCAGATACTGTAATTACTCTACATGAGCATCGTTTGGTGCACATATTGTTTATCATTTCCATGTATCTATTTTTGGATATTGTTATATTTATGTCTATAATGTTGTGGCAAATAGATTCAAACTTGTGAGATATCATATTTATGCACTTCCATATCTCTTACCTATGATTGTATAAGAAACATGGCCTCATATACTCCGGTATTGAGAGTGCCCGCTAATAACACCCTACCCATCACTGGAACACATATTCGGACCAACCTGTGTGATTTGAGGAGTCACACAATGGGAGGTCCCTACACGATTATCTACAACCTAATCAGACAACCCAACCTTCGTGTATAATAATTTCTTTGAATATGTGACAATTTGAAATTAAATATGGAGTTGTTCAACTCTTGCCTAAATTTTATGGAATAGATTCGAAGAGCCCATATTTGCACCTTCGAAAATTCGAAGAGGTTTGCCCTATTCTTAATCTTCAAAGTATTACTGCAAAGCAACTAAAGCTTAAACTCTTTCCATTCTTCTTGAAAGGTAAAGCAAAAAATGTGGATATATTCATTACGATCCAATTCAATATGAAGATGGGATAAGATGCAAAAAGAATTCTTAAATAAATTCTTTTCTTCATTATAGAGCTAACTATTTGCTTAAGAAAATTCTCAATTTTCATCATAAGGAAGATGAAGCTTTGTTCTAGTTTAGCGATATATTTAAAAATTTGCCACTCTCAGATCCACATCATGACTTCGAGATATAGCAGATAGTAAGTACCTTCTATCAAGGGCTAAATATTGCAACTAGGAAATTAATAGAAAACATGTGCAATAGTGAGTTTTTGAGCAAGGATGTTGAGGAAACATGGAATACCTTAACTCATTTGCCAAAAATTCAGAAGCCTAGGAGATGGAGGATACTTTGGTATGAAAATTAATAGAGAAGTCTCAAAATAGAGGTGGACTTATTAAATTGGGGGAAAGTGAAGATATAGTTGAACCGTTGATCAAACTAACAAAGAAATTTGAAGATTTAGTAACTAAGAAAACATAAACTTTTAAGGTGACAGATGAAGTTGCAGAAGTTTGTGATGTTTGTGAATTATAAGGATATATAACTCGCAATTGCACAACTCTCCCTACTTTTAAAGAAGTACTTATTGAACATGCTAATGTATTTAACTATGATGCTCAACAACAAATAATCCATATTCACAAACTTATAATCCTGATTAGAGGAATCATCTAAATCTTCAATTGAAGCAGAATCCTTTACATCAATTTAATCAACAAAATAAGCCTCCCCAAATCCAACACCATAATAGTATGTCCAACCTTCTAATCAACATTTGATGTACTAAGCACCATCGAAGCGAAATCTTGAGGATATTATTATGCAGATATAACAAAGAAGATTCAAGCAAAGTAGCAATTCGTCCAATCGCAACAAACTATAAAAATTCAAAATGCAATGGCCTTCAGCGATATATGATCTCCACCTTAGTTCCACTCCGCAAACTCAAGGAAAAGGTAGTCTACTATCTCAATCAGAGACCAACACTTTAGCTAAAGTTGAAAGTATAAATGTTATTATTTCTTCAATTAATAATGATATAATTAAGATATCTGCTGCAGTTAGTTTGTGAAGTGAAAAAGTACTTGATGAACCCATTTTAAAAAGACATGCCGAAGAAAAATAGGGTGATGATTCAATACAACAATCTAACAATGACAATTCTAAAGAGACGACTTTTTCGACTTAAAAACCACTTATACCATTTCCTTAATGTTTGAAAATTTAAAATATTAATACATCTTGTCTTGAAATTTAAAAATTTTCAAATAGGTACAGATCAATATCTGTCTGCTAGAAGCAATTAATCAAGTGCTATCATAAGGAAAATCCTTGAAGAACTTGTACACGATCAAAAGATGCCATACTATACAAAAGAAAACATTTCTCACACAGTAGATAAGTTCATTATTCTACTCTGAGATGCCTCTAAAATATAAGGATCATGGATGTTCAACTATTTTATGTGTAACAATTCAATATAATATTGAGAAAGCTCTACTAGATTTGAATGTTAGTGTAAACCTGTCACCATACTGGTTTGCAAGCAAGTAGGTCTGAGAGAACATAAACCTACATATGTCACAATACAATTGGCTGATATGTTAGAAAGGTATCATAAGGGCGTTATTAAAGGTGTTCTAGTGCAGATTGAAAATTTCTACTTCTATATGGACTTTATAGTTATTGATACTACACCTATAAATAATGCATATCTTCACATTCCTATTATCCTCAAATGTCCATTTTTAGCCGCTGCTAATACTGTAATCAATTTTAGGATTGGTGTGGTAAAATTATTGTTTGGTAACATGATTGTTGCGCTTAATATTTTTAATGTCTGCAAACAACCAATATTCCAATATTAATACTAACGAATTGCAGGATGTTAATTATATTGAAGAAATTCTTGAAGAATGAGACATCATATAATAATGCATTATCTTTGCTTTGTTGGAGCTTGCATTGACAATATTTATGGTTTTCTTGAAAGACTCAATTTTAAAAAGACAGTGAATATTATGAAATGCTTAACTGATGCTCATTGTTCACATGTCACAGGATTTCTAAAATGAAGGTATATGAAGAATTACCTCCAAGCACAAAGAAATTGATATCCAAGCCCCGATGCTTGAGCTAAAACCGCTACCTAAAAATCTCAAATACGTGTTCTTGGGACCTGAGGAAATGTTCTCAGTAGTCATCTTAGCACATCTTGATGAGAATAAGGAAGAGTGCCTACTCTCGACATTGTGAAAATATAAAGGAGTTTTAGGATGAAATATGACAAACATTAAAGGTATAAACCCTCTTTTTTATACACATCATATCACTTTGGAAGATGGAGCCAAAACAATAAAGTAAACATAATGAAGACTTAAACTCCACCATGAAAGAAGTGGTTAAAGCCAAATAGTTAAAACTCCTCAATGCTAGCATCATTTATCTAATAGTTGATAATAAGTTAATAAGTCCAACCCAATTTGTCCCCAAGAAAAGTGGGGTAACTGTAGTTAAAACGAGGATGGAGAGATGATACCTACTCATACAACTACGAGTTGGCGTATATACATACATTATAGAAAACTAAACCAAGTGATGTGAAAAGATCATATTCCATTGCCATTTGTCAACCAAGAACTCGAGAGATGGCAGGACACGAATTTTATTGCTTTCTAGATGGCTATTATGGTTACTATCAAACTGAAATAGGTTTAGAAGATCATAAAAAGACTACTTTTACTTATTCCTTTGGCTCATTTACATTTAGAAGGATGCCATTTGAATTGTGTTATGCACCTACAACATTTCAAATATATATGATTAGTATTTTACCAATATAGTTGACTATTTAGAGGTATTTATGGATGACTTCTCTATATTTGGAATTAGCTTTGAAGCATATTTGACTTATCTAGGAGCTGTACTTGAATGTTGATAACAAAAGAATTTGCTCCTATATCAGAAAATATAACACGCTATGGTTATGAAAGGTATTATATTAGATCACATTGTTTCATCCAAAACATAGAAGTAGATAAAATGAAAGTTGATTCCAAAATACCAATACCTAAAACCGTTAAGGATATACGTTCATTTTTAGGACATGCAAGCTTCTGTAGATGGTTTGTAATGGATTTTAGTAATATTGCTAGATCTATTTCTCACCTAGTTTCGCAAGATGTGCAGTTTTAATGGACATAGGCATGTCAAACAGTTTTCAATACACTCAAAGAGATGTTCATCACGGCACCAATAATGTAACCTCCAGATTGGTAGCTACCATCCAAAATTATGTATGATACAAGTGATACACGATTGAAATAGTTCTAAAGAACAAAGAGATAAGTGCTCCATATGGTTTACTATACTAGCAAGACTCTCAACGATGCGCAAACAAATTATCAACAATAAAGAACAAGCTTCAAGCTGTAGTCTTTATTTTTGGTAAATTTCATTCATACATTTTTGGGCTCAAATATGGTTATTTTTATATATCATTTGGTGCTTAGATACCTCTCATCAAAGAAGGATGCGATGAGCATCATATGTTGCATATTTATAGCCTCCATATTATCTATTTTTTATTTAAATAATACTACTCGAGTATTTTTAGTATGGTTTTTAGGTTAAACTATTCTTACAAGGAGATAGTATAAACTTAGAACCGGATTAGGAAACCAAACCCAGAGAGTTAAAAGTGAGCAAAGCTTTAAAAGTGAGCAAAGCTATAAAACCATGATGCTGCAGAGAGTCAAATTTCAATACAGTCATTCAGATCAAAGGAAAAAGACTAGATACTAATAAACAAGAAAATTGGACCGATGATTGCACTCTTTCACTGCTATTTGGCGGCTTTAGCCGCCAATTGGCGGCTCTATGGGGCCCATTCTGGGTGAATTTCCTACGAGAATTTCAATATAATTTTATAGTTTCTCAATTGTACTCAGATTAGCGTTTTATTCTCTGAAGCCTATATATTGACCGTATCCTTGTAATCTAGGGTTTTTTATGATGAAATTTTATACTCAAAAATTATAAATAAAATTAGAGTTTTGCCAAAGGGGTGATCGTTTCCATACCGACTCCAGAGGTACTCTTTTTCTGCTCATCATTATTTCTTAGGTAATCTTCTTCTAATTGCTTTATAGATAGATTTATCTTGCTTTCTAGTATAAATCTTTCATTGCTTTCTTAGAAAAATAGGATTTTTAATCGCTTTCATGAATAAAAGTAGGATGTTATTAGAAGATGAGTAGCTAATTAGTTAGTCCTAGGATGTAGATGAAACTAGGTATCGATCTCATATTAATATATTTGTATTCTTTCTAAAATAAAAATAAAAAAAGATAGGATTTTTCTATGAGCAATAAAAATACAAGAACTCCTAGATTAGAACTTTGATAGGTTATGTTTAATTTAAATATTTTTATAGCCTATGCTTAGTTAGGGTTTGGAGTTATTGGTTTTTATTCATTTTGTTGAATTTATCTAATGATTTAGTTTATATCTATAAAAAGTAATTTTTTTTTATGTATTATACTTGTACACTACTTGATAGTCCATACTTAGGATACTTTAAATAGGAATTAAACTAAAAGATCAGATTTTTATTAAAGACGGAAGACGAATAGATAATATTTGGTTGTGAACTAGTGGATTTTATATCCTAGGCTAATTAGAATTGTAAATCATCAATATAGACTCATAGTTAGGTCATCAACATAATAGAGTTTGTAAGATTGCAAAACACTTCAGATCCCTATGGGAATGACCTGTTAGCGCTACAACTGACATTTTGCACTTACAGTAGATATTTCACATCAAGTTTTTGGTGTCGTTACCGGGAATCGACGGTATTTTCTTACTTTTTCTAATATTTTACGGGTTAACAATGTATGTTGAGTGTGCTGGGACTAGAAAGTGCAAATACATAAAGGTAAAAGGGATCAAGGGATTTTTAGAGTTGCGTAGCAGAAACTAGAGAGACAATCTCTCTGGTTCTGCCACTAATTGGCGGTAAGAACTTCCAAATAGCGGCAGATCAGGTATATTCTTACGCCAAATTTTCTCCAGTTTAGTGTTTTGATTCTCTGGTTTTGTAAAAAACTTAAAAAAAACACACAGTAGGAATAGTAGGAATTATATCTTTTTTTGTTCATATCTCTTCCACCGTTTTATCTTCACCACACCTCACTTCTTATATTAGTTTAGGAAACTCACACATCCACGGTCGTTGGTTCATATCACATTAGACCTGTGATCAATTTGGTCGATTAGTGAGATCAGATTTGTTCATGGGAGATAAGATGGACCAACCGATCCTGATCCTTCAAGATCGATGTTACCCGTTGTGCATATCACTACCATCATGCATCAAACTCCCACACGCAGCAAGTAATCACTATGAACTAAAATCGCAGTACATCAGCATACTTTATAAATTCATTGGTTCCAATTCTGAGGATGCATATCCCTTTATCAGTGAATTTCAGGAAGTGTGCGTGATGATTAAACTGCAGCACATGTTAAAGGATGCAATTAAGCTCCGCTTCATTCCATTTCCTCTCAAAGATAATGCCAAAAAGTGGTTGTATAGTATGCCTACTAATTCAATCACTACATGGGATGAATTTATTACAGAGTTTCTTAAGAAGTATTATCTCATGCACAAGAAGATAAAAATTCGAAATCAAATTAATCAATTCTGAAAATACTTGGAACGGTTCAAAGATTTGTTAGCTCAGTGCCCCCAGCATGCGATAGAAATGTGGCAGTTATGTCAAATCATGTATGAAGGACTCGATTATACATTCTAACTCTTCTTGAGTCCATGTGTTAGGGAGCGTTCATGAGAAAGAATGAGGATGAAGTGTGGGACTTACTTGAGGACCTATCGTGGAAAACTATATAGTGGGAAAGTCCTACTGAGAAACCCAATACGTCAACATCTACAAATAAGGGTGGGATCCATAGCATCGACAGCTCGATAACTGCTGAAGCTAAGATTGTAGCCCTTATTTGGAGAATTGAGGCGATGGTAAACACCCACATTTGGTCTTAGAAACTGACCATTGGCTGCATTTTAGGGTTGGGGGCTCCCAGATATTGCCCTTGACCCCAAGAGAGATTTGGATGGTTTCTCCAACCAGGATTATATGTAGGAGTGTATGGATTACTCAAGAGTCTTGGATATAAGGCGTTTGCTTGCTAAAATGTCGAACCCATGGAATTCACTAATAGTGGACACTTCTCTATAACTTGATTTGAAGTTCCGCAATTAAAGCATGTGGGGCCTTGTATTTGATTTACTTGACCTACTATCAACACCCAAACACTTCAAATCATGGGAATAACTAGAACAGACCACCTGCACACAACTAATCACATTCACAATAGGGGTCTAACAATGATCAAGAAAAGCGACTCCAGTCACTTGAGAAGAGTGTTGAAAATCTCCTCAAGTCCTCTTCCAACCTTGACACACATATGCAAAATCTCATAAAAGTGTTAATTGATTTTATTCAAAAAATAGATCAGCACCTGCTCGTGAACTCTCAAGTTGTTAAGAACTTAGAGCAGCAAGTTGGAGAATTAGCAAGTAAAATGAGTGAACATGGCAGAGGTACTTTCTTATGTCAACCCTTAACAAACCCTAATGTCAGTTTCTCTAACTCCAATGAGTCGCATGTCAACCAAGTTAATGCCATTCATACGCTTCACTCTGGAAACATGGTTGACAATCATATAGTCATGCCACCTGATTCTAATCCTAATGCACGATAGGCTACACTCCTTGATTCACAATTCCATCATCACCTCATGATTCATCATCATCATCATCCCAGGATCCACCACTAGCACGACAGAGGGGCCTGACCCTCTAAATCTGATCCTCCTATCGACCATATGTATAAGCTGAAGGCTTCCTATCAAAATTAATTGAAGAAAAATTTTCCTCAGGTTGAGTACATCCTTGACTTAGTCAAGCAAGTTAAGGTCAACATTTCTCTTCTTGATGCAATCCAACAAATACCTGGTTATGCAAAATTCTTAAAGGATTTATTTACAAAGAAGAGAATAACAAATATTCCAAAGAAAGTCTTCCTAACTGCTAACATCTTTAGCATCTTCTCTTAGTCTGTACCTATAAAGTACAAAGACTCTGGAAGTCCTACTGTCTCCTGCACCATAGGAACTACAGTGATTGAAAGGGCTCTACTAGATTTAAGCGCAAGTGTCAACTTTCATTCTTATTCAGTTTACCAGCAGTTAGAACTGGAAGAGTTGAGACCTATAAGGATTACGTTACAGCTAGCCAATAGATCTGCGAAGAAGCCTATGGGAGAGATTGATGGCGTCTTAATTAAGATTGGGGAGTTTATTTTCCCAGTCGATTTCATAGTTCTCGAGACTCAACCTGTGGTGGATCCACAATATTGTATCCCAGTTATTTTTGGACGTCCAATATTGGCCACTTCTAATACTATTATTAATTGTCGGAGTGGATCGATGAGACTTTCCTTTGAAAATATGATACTTGACTTGAATATATTCAATCTAGGGCGCCAACTGAGTGATCCACATGACGAGCCCCTAAAAGTGAATATGATCTAAGGGTTGTCCAGTGAGCACCAAGAGCCGGAATTCTTTGATGAGCTAGATAGTTTAGTTGATGAGAGCTTACTTTTGGATATGCTTGATGAGTCATCTAATTATATGTCTTCTACTCAATGGAACTTCCACCTGAGTCATTAATGACTGAACTACGAGTTCAGTTATGGCCATCTATTAAGTATCTACCTGAGCTTGAGATGAAGACCCTTTCAATTCATCTCAAGTATGCTTTCTTGGGTGAGTACGATATACTACCCGTCATTATCTCTACAGATTTGATTGAAGCTCAGGAGGAAGCACTCATATAGTGTTGAAAGCACATAGGGAAGCCATAGGCTAGAGTATAACTGATATAAAGGGGATAAGTCCATCTATAGTGAAGCATAGAATTCATTTACTAGATAATGCACAACCTACAAGAGATCGTCAGTGTAGGTTGAATTCAGTAATGAAAGAACCTGTGAGAAAGGATATTCTTAAGCGTCTTGACAATGGGATCATCTATCTTATCTCTGATAGTGCATGGGTGAGCCCAGTTCAAGTAGAGCCTAAGAAGTCTGGAATCACTATAGTTAAGAACGATACAAATGAGGTTATCCCGATGCATTTGCAGACAGGATGGCGAGTCTGTATTGACTATAGAAAGCTGAACGTTGTAACTAGAAAGGATCACTTCCCCTTACCTTTTATTGATCAGATGTTGGAACGGTTAGTCGGACTTGAGTTCTATTGTTTCTTAGATGGCTACTCTAGCTACAACCAAATTCCTATCACCCCGGAGGATCAAGAAAAGACGGCATTCATATGTTCATTTGGCACCTTTGCATACAGACGCATGCCCTTTGGGTTATGCAATGCACCTGCCACATTCCAAAGGTGCATGGTGAGTATTATCTCTGATATGGTTGAATGATTTCTTGAAATCTTCATGGATAATTTCTCTATCTTTGGAGATTCATTCTAAAAGTGTCTACATAATTTAGAATTAGTTCTCACGCGTTGTCATGAGAAATATGACACTCAATTGGAAAAAAAAAATACCATTTCATGGTAAAACATTGCATAGTGCTAGGACATGTCATCTCGAAGGATGGTATCGAGGTTGATAAAGCTAAGGTGGACCTCATCATGAATCTTTCCCCTCCGCAATTAGTGAAAGATATATGCTCTTTTCTTGGTCATGCTAGGTTCTATAGAAGATTTATCAAAGATTTTAGCAAAATTGCTAGGCTTTTGACACATCTACTGGCCAAGGACGTGCCATTTGATTCACACCTAATTATCTTAGAGCCTTTGAGTAGCTGAAGAAGGCGCTCACCACCACTCCTATCATTCATGTGCCAACTAGTGTCTGCCCTTTGAGTTTATATATGACGCATCTGATCATGCTAACGGTGTTAATCCTGGACAACGTATTAATAAGCAGTCACATGTGATTCACTATGCAAGTAGGACACTCAATGATACCCAGTTGAACTACTCCATCATGGAGAAAGAGTTTCTGGCAGTCGTCTTTACACTTGAAAAGTTTCATTCCTACTTGATTGGATCATGGATTATAGTATACATTGATCACGCTACTTTGAAATATCTGTTGACTAAGAAAGATACAAAAGTAAGGCTCGTTCGATGGATCCTCTTGTTACAAGAGTTTGATCTTGAGATATTAGACAAGAAATGTGCTGAAAATTTAGTAGCTGATTACTTGTCTCGGCTGCCCAACGCTCCAACTAATTCTTGCCCCATATATGAATCATTTCTTGATGAGCAATTGCTTGCATTAATGCGTGAACCATGGTTTGTTGACATTGTGAACTATCTTGTGACCAAGGAGATTCCATCCCATTGGTCCAAATAAAACCAATATAGATTCTTGTCCCAAGTAAAATTCTTTTATTGGGATGAACCATATCTGTTCAAATATTGTCTAAACCGGATTATACATCGATGCATACCTGATAATGAGATGCAAAGTGTCCTCTCCTTTTGTCATGATCTCACTTGTGGAAGACACTTTGGTCCCAAGAAAATAGTTGAGAATGTGTTGCAGAGTGGTTTTTATTAGCCAACTATTTTTAAAGATACTGTGGAATATTGCAAAATATGCACACGATGTCAATTCATAGGCAAAATTTCACGGCGCAATATGATGCCTCTACAACCCATTCTTGAGGTCGAAATATTCGATGTATGGGGTATAGATTTTATGGGACTGTTACCCAACTCATTTGGAAACCAATACATATTGGTTGCTATCGATTATGTTTCCAAATGGGTTGAGGCAATTGCCACAAAATCAAACGACAACAAAATTGTTGTCAAGTTCTTAAAAGAGAATATATTTTCTTGATTTGGCATTCCTCGAGCTATCATTAGTGATAATGGTACCAATTTTACTAACTGATCATTTGAGATGCTTATGCAGAAATATTCCATTACCTACAAGTTAGCTACACCATATCATCCATAAACTAGTGGGCAAATGAAAGTTTTTAAGTGCCAAATCAAACTGATTTTGGAGAAGATAGTTTAACACAACAGAAATGATTAGTCATGTAAACTAGCGGATGTATTATGGGCTTACCGTATCTCTTACAAGACCAATCTAGGCATATCTCCCTATCGATTGATATTTGGAAAAACGTGTTATTTACCAGTAGAGCTTGAGCATAAGGCTTTATGGGCCAATAAATTCCTCAACTTTGAATTTGAAAAAGCCGGTAGCAGCGGAGACTTCAACTTAATGAGCTTGATGAGATTAGAAGGGACGCATATGAGAACGCTAAGATTTATAAAGAGAAAACTAAAATGTTTCATGACAATGCGATTATTCGCAAGTTATTTACACCAGGGCAAAAAGTTCTCTTATATAATTCGAGACTATATTTATTCCCTGAAAAATTGAGGTCAAGATGGAATATACCGTACATAGTACAAGCAGTGCACCATCACGATGCAATCGATATCAAGAACCCTAAAAAGGGTGATTTATTTAAAGTGAATGGTCAGAGATTAAAACCATTTTTAGAAACTCGAGCGAGTGATAATGCAGAGGTCGTGATACTTCACGACCCAATTTATGTGTAGGGCTAGTTCTAATTTGCATCTCTATAAATATCCAACCAGCCCTAACCAGTCCCGAACCAAACCCTAGCTACCCTCTTCTTTCTCCATTGTTCTCTTTGTGCTCCTTTCAGATCCGCAGGGATTTCTCCATTTTTGTTCAAACCAGAGGTGACCAGAGAATAGATCTCACCTTCTGCTTCCTCCTCCAAGTGACTGAGCCCCAGTTCCACCCATTTTGCCGCCAATCAGTGGCCAGAGCTGCCAAATATAGCAGCATTCATGTGGATTTTCCCCTTGAAACTTCATGAGAGGTGAGTTTTCGGAATCCTCTATTTACTGTTAAATTCAAATAATTTTTTGTGGTCTCTGCTAGAATCCAAATGTAAGGTTTGCTTGTGAAAAATACTTTGGTGAGATTTTGCTGCATTTTCGGTATATTTTTTTATCCACCATAGAAAGTTTGGGATAGAATTACTTAGTAAACACGCCTAATTCATTCTACATTCCAGAGTTAGTTGAGGAGTTTTATACAAGTTTTGCAAAATCTAATATTTCGAAGAATCGCAAAACCATTAAACTCCACTAGCATGGAGAAATCCACGAAGTCCACGCAGCGGCCATCTCTGCGTCCACCGATATCCTCCTTCACCCTGGAAATCAAACCCTAGACGCGATTGAGGAATATCTTACACGGTTGGGTCCTAATTGCAGAGTGACACATGATAGAGAGATCATCAGTAAGACACTTTATCGCAATGTACACACGACTTGCCATTGGATCAACACTAATGCAATGGGGATTACACACATGTCATCATTTTATACACCCACATTACACATTGTTGATTGCATCATGTGTTAGGACACTCATTTTTGTATGTGCACACAATTAGTCGACACCATTATAAATGCTAGAATGCGGTCGATGACTAGTTTGCCTCTGCCGTGTCTAATTACATAATTGTGTCATGGCTTTATATCTGGTGCTAAGTTTGATGCATATGCACCCTCACGTGTGTCCATAGCCGTAGAGCACATATCGGTAACATATCACACTACTGTTCCAGAGGATTGGAACAGAAACATGGTTGATGAAAATATATGTGCGACTGAGTTAACACAAGAGGAGGAGGATGACGTCTTTTTTGACCAAGACTTGCCAGCAGATCCCACTGAGCAAATCAATGTTGTCTAGCGTGGTCTTGGAAAAATTTGGTGTCGATTGAATCAAGTTGACCGTGAATAGACTTCTACTGCACGTGCACGTCATGCACCTAGAGAATCGAGTAGGAGGCGAAGAGGACGACACCAATGATTTGTGTGTGAGGGCATACACAAGTTTAGGTGCGGGGGAGTGAATTAAGAGATTTTTTTATTTTTCTAGGATTTTTAGTTTTTATTCTAGAATTTTTATTTTATTTTTAGATTTTTTTGTGTTTATTTATTTTACACTTTAGGTAGTTTTTTGGCTAATTAATTTAAAAAACAAAAGTACAAAAAATTATTATATATTTTCTTCAATAAATCAACCTAATTACAAATAAAAGAATAAATTTAGATTTGTAATTTGATAGGAGAGTAGATTGGATGATACACTAAGAATTTTATGAAGAAGATTAAAATTCAAAAAGCGCTAATAGTAATTTTGAGTTAAGTATACATCTATTTTTCACTTCACAATAGTTTATTAGATTAAGGACAAAGATGATAACGAGTGCATAGTCTTCTCTCTCTAAACAAGAAAAAACAAAAAAAAAAAGGGGTGAGCCTGGTATTTAAGGCAATAGTCTCAGAAATGGAAAAAAAGAAAAAAAAAGGGTGAACCTAGTATTAAAGATAATAGTCTCAGAAATGAAAAAAAACAAGAGTATGATCTGAGTAATCGGGTACTTTGCGCCTAAGCAAGCATGAATATTCTCATGAAAGGTAGAATACTCACAAAAAAAAAAAATTTTGTTTAGAAAGAGAAGATGAATCATGAGTTAGAGTTGGAGTCCAAGGCCGAAGTAGACTGACACGTGCACGTAGATGTATAGAAGCCAATGAATTATTTATTAATGGGTATTTAAAGATATGATTTAAATTTTTGATTAAAATGATAAGTGTATTTGATATGATGCTTGACTTGAAAACTGATAATCTAAATACGTTATTGAGTTTGTATCTTAGTGAGATTAATTGAAGAAAATATCAAAAAAAAGATTTTTCTTTCTTTTGTATAAATTTCTTTTATTTTTATTGACTTTTGTTATCCTTATTTTTCTTTTCTTATTTCCTTAATCTAACTTCTTCACGAATTTTGTGGGTATATTCGCTGCAAGCCCTCACGAGACATTACTCGTCCACTAGAGTAACCTTAGGGTTTAACGACTTGTTGCACGTGCTAAGTGGAACCGCGATTCCTGCGAAAGTGAGTTAGGAATTTTATTTTTCTTTTTAGGTCTAGGTTTTGCTCGAGAACTTGCAAAGGTTAGATATGGGGGTGTGATGAGTGTCATATGTTGTATATTTATAGCCTCTATATTATCTATTTTTGTATTTAAATAATACTACTCGGGTATTTTTAGTTTGTTTTTTAGGTAAACCTATTCCTACAAGGAGCTGGTATAAACTCAAAGTTGAATTAGGAAACTAAGCCCAGAGAGGAGTTAAAAGTGAGCAAACCTACAAGATTATGTTGTTGTAAAGAGTCAAAATTCAATACAGTTATTCAAATCAAAGGCAAAGGACTAGAAACTAATGCAAAAAATAAAAAATTTTGGAGCCATGATTACACTCTTTTGCCAATGTTTGGCAGCATTAGCCGCCAATTGCGCCTCCATGGGGCCCAATCTGGGCGAATTTTCTACAGGGTTTCGATGTAATTTTATAGTTTCTCACTTATAGTCATATTAGGGTTTGATTCTCCGAAACCTATATATTGGTTGTTTCCTTATAATCTAGGATTTTTTATGATGCAATTTTATACTCAGAACTTATAAATAAAGTTAGGATTTTGGCAAAGTGGTGACGGCCGCCATACCGACTTCAGAGGTACCCTTTTTCTGCTCATTATTATTTCTTAGATAATCTTCTTCTAATTGCTTTTTGGATAGATTTATCTTGCTTTCTAGTGTAAATCTTTGATTACTTTGTTGGAAAAATAAGATTTTTAATTGCTTTCATAAATAAAAGTAGGATCTTATCAATTAGGAGTATGAGTAGCTAATTAGTTTAGTCCTAGGATGTAGATGAAACTAGGGATCAAGCTCATATTAATCTATTTGTATTCTATCTAAAATAAAAATAAAAAAAGATAGGATTTTTCTATGAAACAATAAAAATACAAAAACTCGTAGATTATAACTTTGATAGGCTATACTTAATTTAAATATTTTGATAGCCTATGCTTAGTTAGGGTTTGGAGTTATTGGTTTTTATTCATTTTGGTTAATTTATCTAACGATTTAATTTATCTCTATAAAAAAAGTAATTTTTTGATGGATTATACTTGTATACTACTTGATAGTCCATACTTAGGATATTTTAAGTAGGAATTAAACTAAAAGATCAGATTTTTATTAAAGAAGGAAGACGAATAAATAATATTTCGTTGTGATCTAGCAGATTCCATATCCTAGGCTAATTAGAATTGTAAATTATCAATCTATAGTCATAGTTAGCTCATTAAGATAATAGAGTTAGCAGGATTGCAAAACACTCTAGATTCCAGGGGGAGCGACTTGTTAGAACTACAACTAACACTGTGTGTTTGCAGTTGATATTTCACATTAGGATGCAAAGGCACGATTGATCCAATGAATACTGTTGTTTTAAGAGTTCGATCTCGAAATTCAAGATAAAGAGTAATAGAAATGTGGTCATTGGTCACCTCTCTCGTCTAACATTTGACAATAATAAGTTTCCTATTAGGGACTTAATTCTTAATGAGCAACTATTTTCCATTAAGATGACTCCATGGTATATTGATATTATAAATTTTCTTCTTACAGGTGAAATGCCAAATCATTGGAGCGTGCGAGTAAGCGAAGATTCCTACACAAGATATACTATTTCTTTTATGATGATCCCTACCTATTTAAATATTTTCCAAATGAAAACAATAGGCATTGTGTGTCTGATGACAAGATCCATAATACTATTGCTTTTTGTCACACTAAAGTTTGTGGTGGGTATTTTTGTCTAAAAAGACTGTGATGAAGATTCTCCAATGTAGATTTTATTGGGCCACGATTGTTAGAGATGTGTACAAATATTGTAAATGTTGCGAATCATGTCAAAAATTTGGTGCATTATCTCGAAGAATGATATGCCTTTGACACCTATTCTTACAAATTGAAGTATTAGATTGTTTGGATATTAACTTCATGAGTCTGTTTCCTATTTCTAACAGATATAATTATATCCTCGTAGCCATTGATCATGTCTCTAAATTGGTGGAGGCGGCTCAATATAGAAATAACAATTAACAATAGTATTCTAATTTCTCATTGAACATACCTTGACTAGATTTGGGATTCTTAAAACTATAATAAGTGATGAGGGTTCCCATTTAAGTAACAAAACTTTTTAGAATTTGATGAAAAATTATCACATCACACATGAAATTTCCATGCCATATCATCCACAATTAAATAGATAAGTGGAATTAGCTAAAAGATAAATTAAACAAATTTTAGTGAAAACGTTAATCCGTCGTGAAAAGATAGGTCATTTCGACTTATTGATGCTTTATGGGCTTACCATACGGCATATAAGACTGCTTTAGGCATGTCTTCATATCAAATAGCTTATGGAAAAGCTTGTTATTTACCCCTAGAAATTGAGAACAAGGCATATTGGGTAATAATAACAGTTAATTTAGACTTAAACTCTGCAGGCCTATTATGAAAATGACAAATGAATGAACTTGAAGAATTAAGACATGGTGGATATAAAAATTCACGCATTTTTAAGGAAAAGATGAAAATATGGCATGATCTGCATATCTCACATCATTTCTTTCGTCCGTCTGATCAAATACTTTTGTATAATTCACAATTGTATCTATTTCCAAGAAAGTTGTATTCATGATAAACCAGACTACTTACTATTAAAACCATACATTTTCATGGTGTAATTGACATTGAAAACCCTAAGAATAGTCACGTATTTAAATTGAACAGAAAACATTTGAAACAGTACTGTAATATCCTAAAATTTGTGCTATATGTATTCTTCTTTTGAGCCTGATCGTATCAAATTAGGGCTACCGTGGGTTAATTTGGATACTAAAATAACTTTCGGTAAGTGTAACTTTAAATCCATAACTCCAAATGACGTTTGGTCTTCACAGTTATTAGCTTTTTAATATTTACATTTCTTAGAATTTTTTTTCGAAGCCCGAAATATTTCAGAATTTTGCTAATTTTATAAAACTAAATTATTCTTATAATAACTTCAGTAAATTATTTCTATCATTCCGTGCATTGAATTAACAAAGGATAATCTTTTAATATTTTTCTTTTTGAGCACTACGTCCTATATTAACTTGGTAATAGTTGGACAACATCGGTCGGACCGAAATTGTTAAAAAATAATTTAATTTAATAACTTATATAATTTAACTAAACTAAGTAAGGTGATGGTCTTCTAATGTGTTGTCACTACAGAAGGAAGTGGCATAGGGCGAGGGTGACTAAGTGTTGCCTTTTGTTGTATTGTCACCACAGAAGGAAGGGTTAGGGTCACTAAGTGGCTATAAAATAAATAAATAAAAGACCATCGCATGCTTTGTTCCTCCTTCATCACTTTTTCACTCTTCTCTCTTCTCATGCTAGAGGAATACAGAGAAGGATTTTGAGGGGGAAAAAAGAGAAAAGGAAAAGAAAAAAAAATCAAATGGAGGATTCAAAACCAAGTAGATGTAAATAACACTTATATTCTTTGTTATTTCATTGGAAAATCAATTAAATTTATGTTTATGTATGTAATTTATTTCATTTTACAAGTACTCTTAGGTGAAATTTTAGACTATTATTTAGTAAATATAGTCAACTCACAATTTGGGCTATTAATTGATAATGAGATTTGAAGCGAATTATTGGGTAATTTGATAGCCGAACACTAAACATGCCTAACAAAATTCGTACGGGACAATTTCAATATGCACAAATATTGTAATATATTATACTTCTTGATGTTAAAAATAATATAATTTAAATATATTGATCTATCAAATATTTAGAATTGTGCAATTATGTTTAATAATCAAGATAAAATTTATACTTTAGAATGAAACATTTCGTACTATTAAATTTGTTTAAATGAGTTATTGTTTGATGAGAATAATTTATTACAGTGTCGGTTGTAGCGCAAACAGGTCGTCCCACAGAGATCTAGAGTGTTTTGCTATCTTACTAATTCTTTAATTCTATCAAATTAACTATAAGATTTTAGATTGAGAATATTAGTTTTAAGTTCCAAAGTTTAGCCTAGGATTTTGAATCTATTAAAATAATAACCTAACAATGAATTATCTCTTTCTTCCTAAATTTTTAATTATGCATGATCAAGTAACACATTAAAAATGTGATCTTTTTAATTCGATTTTAATTAAGAGCCCCTAAGTATGACCTATCAAGTAATGTGCAAGTATAAATCATCAAAAATATCATCTTTCTTAAAAACAAATTATTTCTAGTAGTTAATCTTATAAATAAAAGTAAAGAAATAAACTTCAAACCCTAATCTAATCATATACTATCAAAAGACCAAGCTTAAGTATTATCTATCAAAGAAATTAGATTTACTAGTTTTCTCTTCAATTTATTTATCGAAAAATCTTGTTAATAATTCTATAAATAAAAATGAAGAATATGAATTTCAAATCGTATCTAAGTGAAGATTATCAAAATAAGAATTAAACATAATCTATCAAAGAATTATAATTTATGAAATCTACCTTTATTTTATTTATCGAAAAATCATGACTTTATTTCTTTTTAAGAAGAATATGCGATAAATCTATGTTAGATCTATTAAACTAATTTTATCTATATTCTACGGTTAAAGTAAATTAGTTACTCATACTACTAATTATCAAAAACCATATTTATTCCTTAAAACCATGAAAATTTTATTTAACTAGAAAGCAAGAGAAATCTATACTAGAAAGTAAATAAATCTATCTAAACGGCTAAGAAAAATACCTCTACTCACTAAGAAGCACTTCTGAATAGTGGAGTCACCTCTGGAGTACAGTATGGTGGTCGTCATCCCTTCGGCAAAACCCTAATCTTTATTGATAATCAAGAGTACAAATTGCATTAAAAAACCCTACGTTACAAAGACACGGCCAATATATAGGCCTCGGAGAACCGAACTCTAATATGAGTACAACTGGATAGCTACAAAATTGCATAGAATACCCTATAAAATATTCACCATATGTAGGCCCCATGGTGCTACCAAATGGAAAATGCCGCCAATTGGCGACAAAAGAGTATGTTCTAGGCCTCAACTCTCTTCTGCATAAGCTTCTAGTCTTTTTCTTAGTATCTGAATAATTGTATTAGACTTTGGTTCTCTGCAGCTTTATAATCTTGTAGCTTTATTCACTTTTAGCTCTTTTCTGAACTTAGTTTTCTAATCTGTCTTTAAGTTCAAGCCATTTCCTTGTAGAAATAGGTCTAACCTAAAAAACACACTAAAAAAACCTGAATAGCATTATTTACATATAAAAATAGATAATATGAAAACTATAAATATACAATATATGGTACTCATCATACTCCCAAACCTCTCTTTCACTAGTTCTTGAGTAAAAGCTAGACCTAAAAATAAAACGAAAAATTTTTACTCACTTTCACATAAATTGCGATTGCACTTAGCACGTGCAATAATCCGTTAAACCCCTGGTTGCCCTAGTGGAAAACTTGTGCCTCGTGAGGATTTGCAGTGAATATACCCTCAAAATTTGTGAAGAAAAAAGATTGAGGAATAAAGAAAAGAAAATTAAGGATAATTAAAAATCAAGAAAAATAAAAAATTTATACAAAAGAAAGAAATTTTTTTTTGATATCTTCTACAATTAATCTCACTAATATACAAAATCAAGAACGCATTTAGATTATCAATTTTCAAGTCAAGAGTCATATTATATACACTTATCATTTTATTCAAATATTTAAATCCTATCTTTCAATACCCACTAATAAATAATTCATTAGCTCTTATAAATCTACGTGCATGTGTGATAGTCTACTTCAATTTTGGACTCAAATTCAAACTCATGATTCATCACTTTTCTCTAAATAATTTTTTTCTCTTTTATTTATTTTTTATTTATTTTTTTGAATATTTAACCTTTCATGCGAAGATTCACGCTTGCTTAGGCACAAATACCCGATTACTCGAATCATACTCTAAATATTTCACCATTCATATTAAGATTCACGCTTACCTAAGCGCAAATACCCTATTACTCGGTTCATACTCTACTTTTTAAAAACATAATGTGAATATTCACGCTCACTTAGGCGTAAAGACCCAACTACTTAGTAATTCTTAAGAAATTTATTTTTCTTTTCATTTCTAAAGGATCATTGCCTTAAATACCAAGCTCACCTCTTTATTCCTTTTTTCTCTTTTTTTTCTCTTTTTTTCTTGTTTAGAGAGAAAAAACTACTCAATCGTTACAATTTTAATTCTTAACCTAATAAACTATTGTGAAGTGAAAAATTGATGTATACTTACCACAAAATTACTATTAGTCAAATTTATTTTTTGGATTTTTATTTTTTATAAAATTCTAAATGTATTATCCAATCTACTCTACTATCAAATTTCAAATCTAAATTTATTTTTTAATTTGTAATTAGGTTGATTTATTGAAGAAAATATATTTTTCTCTATTTTTTTAAGTTTTTTTAAGTTTTTTTAGATATTTTTTTAATTATCCTAAAAACTACCCAAAGTGTAAAATAAAAACGCAAAAATAGAGAAATAAAATAAAAATCCTAAAATAAAAACTAAAGACCCTATAAAAAAACAAAAATCTATTAACATACTCTCCCGCACCTAAACTTGTGTATGCCCTCATACACAAATCATCGGTGTCGTCCTCTCTGCCTCCTACTCGATTCTTCGGATGCACAACGTGCATGTACAATGAAATTTCCTCCACAGTTAATTTATTTCAATCGACAGTATATTTTTTCAAAACCATGCCAGACAATATTTATCTAGTCAGTGGGATCTGCTGGCAAGTCTTGATCAAAAAAGGCGTCATCCTCCTCCTCTTGTGTTAAATCTGTGACATATATTTTTTTTTTCAACTGTGTTTTTGCTCTAATCCTTTGGAACAACAACTTGATATGTCACTGGTATATGCTCCATGGCTATGGACACACGTGAGGATGCATATGCATCAAGTTCTGCATTAGACATAAAATTGTGACACAATTGTATAATAAGACATGATAAAGATAAACTGTCCTCGACTGCATCTTGGCATCCATAATGGTGTCAATTAATTGTGTGCACATACAAAAACGAGTATCTTGATGCATGATGCAATCAACAATATGTAACATAGGTGTGTAAAATGAAGACATATGTGTAATTTATATTATATTATTGTTGATCCAGCAGCAAGTAGCGTGTACGTTATGATAAAGTATCTTGCTATTGATCCCTCTATCATGTGTTAATGTGCAATTGCGACGCATTCGTGTAAGATATTCCTCAATCGCAAATGGGTTTTGATTCTCAGAGTGAAGGAGGATACCAATGGATGCAGAGATGGCCGCTGCATACACATCATGAATATCAAATTTTACAAAACTCGCATAAGACTTCTTAAGTAACTCTGTGATGTAAAATGATATGGGAATGTACAACAAATAATTCCATCCCAAAGTGGCTATGGTGGGCATGAAATACATAGAAAATGTAGCAAAAATCTCACAAAAATACTTCTCACAAACAAACCGTACCATTTTACTATTTCAGAGACCACAAATTTTTTTTTTTAGATTTAATAGTAAATATGGGATACAGAAAACGTACCTCCCTTGAAGTTTCAAGGGGAGACGACCAAACTTTGCCACTAATTGGAAGTTAATGTCACTGATTGGCGGCGATAAGGAGGAATCTGGGGCACAGCTACTTGGAGAAGGAAGCTGAGGAGGAGAGTTGTCTGTTTGTCACCTCTGATTTGAGCTCAAACTAGGGAATCTCTACGGATCTAAAAAGAGGAGGAGAGAGAAAAATGGGGGATTTGGGGAAGATGTGGGATGATGGGATTGGTTTGGGTGAATTTATGGGGAATGCAAATTTGGACCAGCCCCTCTCTTTTCCTTAATTTTGCTTTGTTGCCCTTAACTTCTATTCTACCCTTCATAATGTTAGAAGCACATATTATACATAATATACACTCTAACATACAGATGAATACATGCCCCTACGCATAGATTGGATCATGAAGTATCACGACCTCTGCATTATCGTTCGCTCGAATTTCTAAAAATAGCTTTAATCTTTAACCATTTACTTTAAATAAATTACAGTTTTTAGGGTTCTCGATATCAATGGCACCATGATGGTGCACAGCCCGTATGATGTACGGTCTATTCCATCCCTTCTAATCTCATCTAGCTCATTAAGTTGTGGCCTCCGCTGCTCACCGATTTTTTCGAGCTCAAAGTTAAGGAACTTAATGGCCCATAAAGCCTTATGCTCAAGATCCACTGATAAATGACATGCTTTTTCAAATATTAGCCGATAAGGAGACATGCCTAGATTTGTCTTGTAAGTGGTACGGTAATCTCACAATGCATTCGCCGATTTACAGAACCAATCTTTTCTATTTTGTTGCCCTATCTTCTACAAAATTAGTTTTATTTAGCGATTGAAATCGTCTACTTGCCCACTAGTTTGTGGATGATACAGTGTAGCTAATTTGTGGGTAATAGAAATTTTTTGCATGAGTGCCTCAAATGACTGGTTAGTAAAATGGGTACCGTTATCACTAATAATTGCTCAAGGAATGCCAAATCGAGAAAAGATATTCTCATTTAAGAACTTAAGAACAACTTTGTTGTCATTCGATTTTGCGGCGATTGCCTCTACCCATTTGGAAACATAATCGACAGTGACCAATATGTATTGGTTTCCAAAAGAGTTGGGTAACAGTCTCATAAAACTATACCCATACATCGAATATCTCGACCTCAAGGATAGGTTGCAGAGGCATCATATTGTGCTGTGAAATTTTGCATACAAATTGACATCGTGTGCATATTTTGTGTAATATCCTAAAGTTCGAGCTATCTGTATCACTCTTTTGAGTCCAGTAGTACTGAATAAGTCCACCAAATTTAATTTTGAACACCAAAATAATTTTTGGTGGACGTAACTTGAAATTCGTAACTCAAAATGACATTCGGTCTTTGTGACTATTAGTTTTCTAATATTTAAGATTTTTAAAAATTTTCCTTGCTAGCCCAAAAATATTTTCTAAATTACTAATTTAACAATATTAAATTAGCTTTTTAATTAATTTAGAATTTTAGTTATTTTATTCCGAACATCAAAATTACCAACGGACAATTTTATAGTATTTCTCTCATTGAGTACTATGTCCTACATAAAATTAGTACCGTTTGGAAAACGTTTACCGGAACCATAAATAATAAAATAATAACCGACTTGCCATATGATGTGTCAGCGAAATAATGAAGGTGGCATGGGGGGACCCTCGTTGCTTCTCTAGGAAGGCTTCTAGAGTGTTTAGATAACTACATAGTTATCTCACACCCTTCCCTTGCATTCGTTTTCATTCAAAAAAATCCATGGCAATATTTCTCCCACACCCTTCCCTTCTAATCACACTGCATGCGACAGTAAGCAGTAGTGAGGACTGCATAGAAAAAAAAGAAGAAAGAGAAAATAAAGAGAAATTGAATTTAGGAATCGAAACCAAGAGGAAGTGAGTAACACACTCCACTTCTTCTAGTACACATCGAATTGATAATTTCTTTTTAATTATATAATTTATATGTTGAATATATATATTGTAGAAATAATTAAATGTTGGTAATTTCGTTAAATTAAGTTTGGGTTAGGAGTAGAAATTTTATACTTGGAAGGAGGGTGATCATATTCATAATTATGAAATATTGTGTAGTATAAGTTTCCTTATAATAAATTTTGCAAATAGATAAAAATAAAATAAAATAAAATAACCAAAAGATAAACAAAGAAGAGAAAAAAAGGAAGAAGAAGATGAAGAAAAGAGACAAGTTGAAATAGAGGGAGAGAGAAATGGACAGAAGAGGAAAGTCAGAAGAAATGGGCTTTAGTTGTCTGAGGCTCAACTTAGTAAAAAGAAAAGAGAAGAGAAATGGCTTTAGCTGTCTAGGCCCAACTTAGAAAAAGAAAAAGAAAAGAGAAAAGAGAAAAGAGAAAAAAATTGGCTTTGGTTGTCTGCGGCCCAACTTAGTAAAAGAGAAAGAAAAAAGAAAAAAAAAAGAAATAGGCTTTAGTTGTCTGCAGCCCAGCCTAGTAAAAGAGAGAAAGGATAGAGAGTTTTGATAGGCTCGTTGAAGTTGAAAAAAAAAATAAATGGGGCACAGTGGGCCTAATAAATAAATATGAGGTGGGCCTAATAAATAAATATGCAGTGGGCGTTAGTAAAGAAATGGATAGTGGACTTTTAGTTGAAAATTAATCAGATAAGTCTGCAGTGGGTTTTAACTGGAAAAAATAATAATAATAAAATAAATGATAATTTGTGGACTTGGATTTAAATTGGGCTTGGACTTTGAATTGAAAGTAATCAAAGAAAAACATATATAAACATATATGTATAAATATATCTGATTGAGCCTAGGAATGGAATAATCCATAAGTTTGGGCTTAGAAATAATAAAATATTATTACATGATGTACTAGGTTCACTAATTGAACTATTGATTGGTATTGAGAACTGAACGAGACTATTAAATCAATTTTGATAAAATATATTGTGATATAATTATGCACTAATTATATTAAGATGACAAGGATATCTAATTCTTCATGCTATAAGTCATGTACTTTGAAGTTACAAATTATGTGTTATGATAATACAAGTCATGTGCAGTCGTGGAGACGTAAGTATGTTAATATGAATTGACAATAATTAATTAAATGAAAAGATAATAAACAAACAAACATAATATAAAATAAATAATGTTATGATGTTATGAGTCATGTGCATAATGTATTATGAACTCAGAGATGGGAGAAACTATATGATCGATAAATGCCATATCGTATGAGAAATGATTGCAATGTTAAGGCCGAGAATCTTTTACTGCAGTGGCATGCGTGATATTGGGTCACTAATTGATAATTAATACCAGTGTGGTATGTATGTTACTGTAGTACAATACAGAAATCGAATTGTTATGTGTAGCGGCATATCATGGTTCAGCACCATGAGTATTGAGGCCGGATCCCGAGTATGCATGGGTACTTATATTACAATGGAAAATAGTGATCTTATCCAACTATACAGTTTCTATAATTAATTTGGACGACGACTGAAACCAATAAAAGAAATTATTTAAATAAATAGACTAATTATCGTCATGTTCATTTACTTAGTTAAGCATTATTTATTTATACTTGTTTACATGTTTAATTCATATGTTCACGAACAATACAGATATAAACATTCTCACATACACTGATACTCATGTACTATGATAGTACACATTTTCTCTTTTTAAAGTGTTACTTGCTGGGTTTAATCCCTGGGGTTTTGGACTCAGATTTGGAGGGCGAAGGAGAATCAGTCCCGACTAAAGACCCATACGTCATTGAGCTGATCGAGCGACAGTAAGAGAGTGAAGTACTTCCTAGAGAACCTTTATATATTTTGTTTATATTTCTTTTTATCTGGACACTGCTTTTCTCTTTTGATCTTTTTGTATTCATATTTAAAGCAGTGCGCTATCATGTGTAATTAACTTTTGTATAAATAAAATTTGTTCAGTTTTAAATATGTTATTTATTCATCTGATTATAATAGTAGTTACGGTTATTCCAAGATCCTGTGACTGTTGAGTTGTCAAGCATAAATTATAAATAGTGTCATCTGTTTTGGAAAGCAGCTAAAAAATGGGAGCGTTACAGGGTGGTATAAGAGCCTAGGTTAGGTGGAAGCTATAAGATTATTACCACATAAGAACATATTTATGACTCATTCTTTATAATTGTTCCTTATTCTTTCATATCTATCTGATTTAGTATCGTGCCTGTCCTATTGTTTTCTATTTGTTTGAGATATCTCTATTGAATTTCTTTTATTGATTCATATCTAGTCTGTTATAGAATAATATCGATCCAATCTTCTACAAGTACAAGTCCAAGTTTGATAGATGAGACTTCTGATCTTAGGAACTTAGTGCAAAGAGTAGTACAGATACAAGAGACCACAATGATGATACTAGAAATAATGTTGTAGTCCAAAGAATCGGAAAGAACCAGAATGGTATCGGATTTCTAAAAGCAGCAGCCATCAGTATTTTCTAGGACAGAAGGATCACTAAAGACTGAATAGTAGATTGTAGATATGAAGAATCTTTTAAGGGTGCCAAGAATTCCAAAAGAAAATCGAGTAGAGGTAGTATGTATGCAATTGACTGATGTAGTCAAAACGTGGTAGCTTGTCGAATAAGTAAAGTACCTGGAACCCCTAACCTGGGGGAAGTTTGTAGAGGCATTTCTCGCTAGATTTCTCCATGCCTCAGCAAGACAAGAAATGAGGAAGAAATTTCTAGCACTACAGCAAAGAGATCAGACCGTAGACGTCTATGCTGCTGAATTCGTGAGGCTCAATCATTTCGCCCCAAACCTGGTAGCTGATGAAGAAGAGCGAGCACTTATGTTCCAACAAGGATTGAAGTATCATCTAAGGGAGTATCTAGTAAGTCATAACTACAAAACTTACTCTAAGATGTTCAAAATAGCATGTCGCCTGGAGCAAGTAACCAAAAAAGGGAGACCAATGACATTCAAAAAGCAATTTAATCAAGAAGCAAGTTCTTTCCAGAGGTTTGGAGGACCGCTGCCGAAGCGACAAGCAGTGGCTAATAAAAGAGGTCATTTAGTGTGCTGTTTCTACAATATGCCGGGGCATATTCGGAAGCAGTGTAGAAGAGCTCTGGAACTGTGTCTGATATGCGGGTCAGCGGATGATCAGGTAACTAATTGTTCGAGGGTACAATCAAGGCAACAACTAACAGCTGGAGCTCTTTATCAGTAGGCATTAAGGCCGGTTGCAATGGGACCACTAGTTCGGAGGACTGAACAACCAAACTAGAAAGATCCTTGGAGACACAATAATAAGCCTATAACAGAGCCCAAGGGGGAGCAGGACAAAGGCAGGGGCATGTTAGACTGATGAGTGCTGAGAAGTTCAGACCATGTTAGACCGTGACATTTGTTTTTTGCAATTCTATTGATTTTACAATCTTACCTGTGGGGTCGGATATTAAGACTTGGAATGATAGTATTATTATTAATAAGGAGTGTAGACTATGTCCCTTGGTAATTAATGGTAGAAAATTTTATGTCAACTTGTTAGTTATCAATGGAGGAGGATATAATGTTATCTTTGGCATGAATTTGTTGAGTACCTTTCATGCAGTGATAGAATGTAGGAGAAGAAGAGTAATATTTTATATTCTTGGTTATCCGAAGTTTGAATTTATTGGTGGAAGTCAATCTCTAGAACCAACTAAATTTATGGTGTCCCCAAAAGGCGGAGCTTTGGAAGCCATGGAAGTGGGAAAAGGAATGATCTCAGTAGTATCAGAATTCCTAGATATATTTTCTAAAGAGATACCTTGATTACCGCCAGTAAGGACAGTAGAATTTAGTATTGATATTATCCCTAGAGCAGAACCAGTATGTAGGCCATCTTATCGAATGAGAGTTGCAGAATTAGAAGAAGTTAAGAGACAAGTAGATGACTATTGAAGTTGGATTTTGTGAGATACAGTATTTCACCTTCGGGAGCTCTAGTATTATCAGCAGGAAAAAAGATGGAAGCCAATGATTGTGTGTGGACTATAGAGATTAAAATGCAGTGACAATAAAAATAAATATCCATTACCCAGGATAACTGATCTGTTTGATGAATTAGGAGGAGCAAGAGTATTTTTTAGGATAGATTTTCATTCTGGATTTCATCTAGTAAGGGTCCGAACAGAAGATATTCTAAAAACTGCATTTAGAAGCTAACAGGGTCATTATGAAACTTTGGTGATGCCTTTTGGAGTGACTAATGCTCCAGCAGTATCTATGAATTTGATGAATCATGTTTTTAAATTTGTGGTGGTGCTTAAATATAATATATTAATCTACTCTAAGAATAGAGAAGAGCATGCTGAGTATTTGAGGACAGTTTTGCAAACTCTGAAAGAGAAAAAGTAATATAGAAAACTGAGTAAATATGAATTTTAGTTGGATAAAATTGCTTTCTTGGGCCATATAGTTTTTGGGGATGGTATACTAGCTGACCTTAAGAAGATAGAAGCTGTAATTGATTGGCCTGTACCAAAATCAGTGTCGAAAATTTGGAGTTTTCTAGGGATGGCTAGATATTATAGATACTTTGTACAAGACTTTAGAAAATTGCATCCCCTCTAAATAAATTGACTACGAAAGGAGTAGAATATTTCTGGATAGACAAATGTAATAAGGAATTTGAAGAATTAAAATAGAGGCTAACAACAGCACCAGTGTTGGCAAATTCAGAAAACTCTGAAAGAATAAAAGTATATAGTGATGCTTCAAAACAGGGATTGGGATGTGTGTTCACACAGAATGGAAGGGTGATTGAGTTTGCATCAAGGTAGTTGAGACCTCATGAGAGAATTATTTGACTCATGACTTGGAGTTAGTAGCGGTAATTCATGCTTTGAAGATTTGGAGACATTACTTGCTAGAACAGAGTGCATATATATACATAAAAGTTTAAAGTATATTTTCACTCAGAAGGAACTGAATATGAGATAGAGACGATGGTTGAAGTTAGTAATAGATTATGATTTGGAAATTAAGTATTACCTAGGAAGGATTAATATAGTGCCAGATGCACTGAGTAGGAGGCTAGCAATGGAGATTAACTCAGTAAAAAGAACTTTTAATGGAGATGCAAAGAATGAAATTGGAAGTAATTTTACTAGGAGTTACAGCACAACTTATAGAGATACAGTTACAGTTACCATTAATAGAGCAGATTAAGCAAGCCTAAAGAGAGATAAAAATTTCTAGAGGTTAAAAAATAAAATAGAAGTAGGCAAGCGAGCAGAAATGAAGATGTACTCAGATGGGGCTATTAGGTTCAAGAAAAGATTATGGGTGTCTAAGTGGGAGGTAAGAGATAGAATTTTAAAAGAAGCTCATAAATAAACATATTCTATTCATCCTGGAAGTAATAAGATGTATAAGGACATGAAAAAGTATTTCTAGTGGCCAGACATTAAGAAAAAGATTGCCAAATATGTATCTAGTTGTTCCATTAATCAGCAAGTGAAGGCTGAATATTAGAGAACGGCTGGATTGCTCCAACTACTATCAATACCGGACTGGAAATGGGAACAAATATCGATGGATTTTTTTATAGGCTTACCCAAGGGCACCAGTGGTAATAATGCAATTTGGGTAATTGTAGACTAGATGACCAAGTCGGCTCGTTTCATTCTATTTAGAATTGTCCCGTCAACAGAAATATTAGCCAAAAGAATTATGCAAGAGGTAGTAAAATTACATGGAGTCTCATTCTGAATTGTATCAGATAGGGATACAAGCTTCTGATCACAGTATTGGGAGGATTGATGGAAGTCTGGGAACATATTTGGATTTATCTTCAGCTTACTATGCACAAACAGATGGTCAATCAGAATGGACTATCCAAGTACTTGAAGATATACTTAGGCTATATGTGTTGGATTTTGGTGGATCTTGGGAGGACTATTTATATATAGTGCAGTTTTCATATAATAATAGTTATCAGGAGAGCATCAAAATAACACCATTCGAAACTTTGCATGAACGAAAATGTAGATCTCCATTGTGTTGGGACGAGGTCGGAGAATGAAGTATTTTGGGGTCAGAGTTGATTACTCAAGCAATAGAGCAAGCGAAGGTTATCAGAGAACATATGAAGGCAACTCAAGACAAACAAAAGAAATGGACAGATCAATATCGAAAACCACTGAAGTTTGAAGTAGGAAATAAAATATTTATTAAGATATTCCCGATGAAGGGTGTGATCAGATTTGGCAAGAAAGGGAAGCTCAGTCCAAGATATATCGAGCCATTTGAGATCACAGAAGGGATTGAAAATTTTGCCTATAGATTGCTATTACCATCAGAGATGGAAACTATTCATGATGTGTTCCATATATCACAATTGAGGAAATGTTTGGATGAAGAACACAAAATAGTATATTTGTCTGAGGTGGATTTGAAATCAGACCTAAAATATGAGAAGCAGTCCGTAGCAATTATCGGCCGACGGGAGAAAGCCCTAAAGAACAAAGTGATACCATTGGTACTTATTTCATGGTATGCCCAATCACCAAGAGATTCCACTAGGGAGCTTGAAAAAGACATCAGGATAAAATACCCATACCGTTTCTCATGATAAGGTATGCCAATTGAATTTATTTTTATCAGTAATATCCACATATAGTGGCATGCCTTTCAATTTAGAATTTCAAGGATGAAATTCTTTTGTTACATAGGTAGGATGTAATATCCCAAATTTCGAGCTATCTGTATCGCTCTTTTGAGTCCAATCACGATGAATAAGTCCACCGAAGTTAATTTTAGATGCTGAAATAACTTTTAGTGGATATAACTTGAAATCTGTAACTCCAAATGAATTTCGGTCTTCGCGGTTATTAGTATTATAATATTTAGGATTTTAGAAATTTTTCTTTGCGAGCCTGAAATATATTTCTAAAATTGCTAATTTAACAATATTAAATAAGCTTTCTAATTACTTTAAAATTTTAGTTATTTTATTCTGGACATCAAAATGACCAACGGATAATTTTGGAGTGTTCCTCTAGTTGAATACTAGGTCCTACATAAAATTGGTATCGTTTGAAAAACGTTTACCGGGGGGCCGTAAATAATAAAATAAAAACTAACATGCCATATGTTGTGTCATCGAAATAATGAAGGAGGCATGGAGGGGACCCTCGTGGCTTCTCTAGGTAGGCTTTTAGAGTGTTTAGATAACTACATAGTTATCTCACACCCTTCCCTTGCATTCATTTTCATTCAAATAATTCCGTTGCAATATTTCTCCTACACCCTTCCCTTCTAATCACACTGCATGCGATAGTGAGCGGCAGTGAGGACAACATAGAAAAAAAAAAAGAAGAAAGAAAAAAATAAAGAAAAATCAAATCAAAAAATCAAAATCAAAAGTAAGGAAGTAACACACTCCTCTTCTTCTAGTACACATTGAATTGATAATTACTTTTTAATTATATAATTTTTATGTTGAATATATTTGTTGTATAAATGATTAAATATTGATTATTTCGTTAAATTAAGTTTGGATTCAGAGCAGAAATTTTATTTTTGGTAGAAGGGTGATCATATTTATAATTATGTCATATTGTACAGTATAAGTTTCTTTACAATAAAATTTGCAAATAGTTGAAAATAAAATAAAATAACCAAAAAAAAGACAAGAAAAGAATGGAAGAAGAAGAAGAGAAAGAAGAGGAAGAGAAGAGATAGGTTGAAATAGAGAGAGAGAGAAATGGAGAGAAGAGGAAAGTGGGAAGAAATGGACTTTAGTTGTCCGCAACGCAACTTAGTAAAAAAGAAAAAAAAGAGAAAAGAGGAAAGAAATGGGCTTTAGCTGTCTATAGCCCAATTTAGTAAAAGAGAAAGAAAAGAGAAAAGAGAAAAGAAATGGTCTTTAATTGTTTGCAGCCCAACTTAGTAAAAGAGAAAGAAAAGAGAAAAGAAACGGACTTTGGCTGTCTGCAGCCCAACTCAGTAAAAGAGAAAGAAAAACGAATAGATAAAAGAAATGGGCTTTAGTTGTCTGCAGCCCAGCCTAGTAAAAAAGTGAGAGGATAGAGAGTTTTGATGGGCTGGGCTGCAGTTTAAAAAGAAAATTAAAAGGGTGCAGTGGGCCTAATAAATAAATATACAGTGAGCCTAATAAATAAATATGCAGTGGGCTTTAGTAAAGATATGGGCAGTGGATCTTTAGTTAAAAATTAATCAGATAAATCTGCAGTGGGTTTGAATAATTAAATAAATGATAATTTGTGGACTTGGATTTGAATTGGATTTGGACTTTAATTGGAAATTAATCAAAGAAAAACATATATAAATATATATGCATAAATATATCTGATTGAGCCTAGGAATGGACTAAGTCCATAAGTTTGGATTTAGAAATAATGAAGTATTATTACTTTATGCACTGGGTTCACTAATTGGACTATTGATTGGTATTGAGAACTAAACCAGACTATTGAATCAATTTTGATAAAATATATTGTGATATACTTGTGCACTAATAATATTAAGATGACAAGAATATCTAATTATTCATGTTACAAGCCATGTACTTTGATGTTACAAGTCATGTGCTATGATGCTACAAGTTATGTGCAGTCTTGGAGACATAAGCATGTTAATATGAATTGAAAAATAATTAAAGAAATAAAAAGAAAGTAAACAAAAAATATAATATAAAATAAATCATGTTATGATGTTATGAGTCATGTGCATAATATATTATGAACTCAGGGATGGAAGAAGTTATATGATGGATAATAGCCGTGTCCTATAAGGAATGATTGCAATGTTAAGCCTGATAATCTTTTACTGCAGCGGCCTGGTTTATAATGGATCACCAATTGATAATTGATATCCAATGTGGTATGTCCGTTACTATAATACAGTATGAAAATAGAATTTTTATGCCTAGCGGAATGTCATGGTTCAACACCATGAGTATTGAAGTCGGATCCTGAGTATGCACGGACAACTATACGATAAAAGAGAATAGTACTATCTTATCCATTTATACAGTTTCTACAATTAACTTAGACGATGACTGAGATTAATAGAATAAATAATTAAAATAAATAGACTAATTATTGTTTGTTCATTTACTTATTTATGCATTATTTATTTATACTTAATTACATGTTTAATTCAAGTGTTCATGAACAACACTGATATAAACATGCTCATGTACACCGATACTCCTGTACTATGATAGTACACATTTTCTCTTTTTAAAGTGTTACTTACTTGGTTTAATCTCTTGGGTTTTGGACCCATATTTGGAGGGCGAAAGAGAACCAATTCCAGCTGAAAACCCATACTTTATTGAGCAGACTGAGTGATAGTAAGATAGTGAAGTACTTCTTGGAGGACCATTTTATATTTTGTTTATATTTCCTTTTGACTGAGCACTACTTTTCTCTTTTGATCCTTTCATGTTCATATTTAAAGCAATGCACCATCTTGTGTAATTAACTTTTGTATATATGAAATACTTTTAGTTTCAGATATGCTATTTATTCATCTTATTGGAACATTAGTTATGCTTATTCTAAGATCTTTTGACTGTTGGATTGTCTAGCATAAATTATAAGTAGCATTTTCATTTTGGAAAGTAGCTGAAAATTGGAGGCATTACATTTAGCAATATTTCACAACATTCTTGAAAAGAGTTGGCCAATACAAACCACTCTGCAATACCTTCTCAGCCATTTTCTTAGAAACAAAGTGTCCTTTATAAGCAAGATCATGACAAAATAAGAGGACAGTTTGTATCTCATCATTAGGTATGCCTTGACGTATGTATCCCCGGCAACGGCAACAAAAACTTGATATGATATTTACTGCAAGCGCACAGTATCGGTGTTGCACTGTACAGGTAGTCCCACAGGGATCTAAGGTGTTTTTGCGTTCCTTACTCTTTCCTTAGTCTAACGGACTAAGCAAAGATTCTAGTTTGAAATTGAGTTAATCTAAATAGTCCAGGATCTTGAATCCACTAATTTCCAACCATGTATTTACTTCTATTATCTTCTTCTTTCATAAAAATGTGATCTTTTAGTTTAATTTTTATTTAAAGTGCCCTAAGCATTAGCTATCAAGTGGTGTGCAAGTATAACTCATCAAAAATACTACTTTTCATAAAAACAAACTAAATGTTTAGATAATTCAATGAGAAAGATAAAATCAACAACCCCAAACCCTAACTAAGCATAGGCTATCAAGAAAGCTAATTCAAGTATAATCTATCAAAGTCCTAATCTTCGAGTTCTTGTATTTTAATATTTTTTTTATAGAAAAATCATGTTTTTATTATTTTATTTAAGAAGAAAATACTAAAGAGCAATTACATGGTGGATCCTAGCTTCATCTGCATCCTAGAGCTAAACTAATTAGCTACAAATGATTTTAGAAAGTAATAAAATCTAATCTAGAAAGCAAATAAATCTATACTAGAAAGCAATTAAATCTATCTAAAAAGAAAATAAAGAATTAAAAACAATGGCTTACCTCTGGAGCACGGTATTGTGGCCGCCACCCCTTCAGCAAAACCTTAATTTTATTAATGAAAGACCAGTACAAATTAAATCCTAATCTACATTAACTAATGCATAATACCCTAGAATACAAACATACGACCAATATATAGGCTTCGGAAATCCAAACCCAATTCTAATACAATTGTGAAACTACAAGATTATAACGAAGCCGTGGGAGAAAACCCCACGTGTCAGTCCACTATTGGGCTGCCCTTTAGCGGTAATTACTGCTATTTAGCGGTAAAAATATTTGAAAATTTCTTGAAATTTTTTCCACGTGAAACTCGTGTCTTGTAAGTTTAATTTTTCTGACTTTATTGGACTTTGAGTCTCTGAAACATCATAATCTCGTAGTCTTGCCCACTTTAGAAACTTTTCGGACTTTGATTTTCTAATCCAACTCTGATTTCATGCCATCTCTTTGTACGAATAAAATCTCTGAAAAACACACTAACAATACCCGAGTAGCATTATTTATATACAAAAATAGGTAATATGAAGGCTATAAATATGCAATATATGACACTCATCACACCCCCACACCTATTTTTTGCTAGTCCTCGAGCAAAACCTAAACCTAAAAAGAAAAATAAAAATCCTAACTCACTTTTGCAGGAATCGCGATTGCACTTAACACGTGCAACAAGTCTTTAAACCTCCAGGTTACCCTAGTGGAGGAGTTGTGTCTCGTGAGGGTTTGTAGTGAATATACCCACAAAATTCGTGAAGAAAATAGATTAAGTAATAAAGAAAAGAAAAATAAGGATAACCGAAAATCAAGAAAAATAAAAATTCTGTACAAAAGAAAGAATTTATTTTTTATGATATTTTCATCAATTAATCTCATTAATATACAAACTCAAGAATGCATTTAGATTATCAATTTTCAAATCGAGTGTCATATCAAATACACTTATCATTTTAATCAAAAATTTAAATCCTATTTTTCAATACCCACTAACAGATAAACCATTGGCTATTATACATCTACGTGCACGTGTGATAGTCTATTTCGGTTTTGGACTCCAACTCTAACTCATGATTCTCTTCTCCCTCATAACAATTTTTTTTTCTCTTTTTTTATTTTTTTCTTTTTAAAAAGTTTTTTTTAAGAATATTTCACCTTTCATGCGAATATTTATGCTTACTTAAGCGCAACGTACCCGATTACTTAGATCATACTCTTTTTTTCACTCTTTAGGCTATTGCCTTAATACCAGGCGCACCCCATTATTTTATCACTCTCGAGGCTATTGCCTTAATACCAGGCTCAACCCATTATTTTATTCTCACTTTTTTCTTTTCTTTTTTTCTTTTTTTTTGTTTAGAGAGAGAAGACTTACTCAATTGTTATCATCTTTGTTCTTAACCTAATAAACTATTGTGAAGTGAAAACTAGATGTATACTTGCCTCAAAACTACTGTTAGTGGTATTTATTTTTCAGATTTTAATTTTTTTCATAAAATTCAAAGTGTATCATCCAATTTAATCTCCTATCCAATTTCAAATCTAAATTTGTTCCTTTATTTGTAATTAGGTTGATCTATTGATAAAATACATAAATTTGTTGTTAAATTTATTTTTTATTAATTTTTTTCAGTTTTTTTTCAGTTTTTTTTTAATTTTTTTTTTCATTTAGTTCCCCTAAAAACTATCCAAAGTGTAAAATAAAGAAACCCAAAAATCATCTAAAAATAAAATAAAAACGCTAAAAAAAAATTAAAATCTCAGTAAAACACAAAAAAATATCTTAATCCACTCCCCCATACCTAAACTCATGTATGCTCTCATACACAAACCAAAGGTGGTAAAAAAAATAAAAAAATTATTATATAAATATTATACACTTACTAGAAAATTTAAAACGGTTACGACCTCTTGATCGCTTTCCACTTTCATAGTGTGTCCTTTTATGTTTTGATATGGATGAACTTAGCCTTTTGTCAATTTTGCATTTAATCTCTCCATCTTGCTTTTGATTTTTCTCAATTTATTTATACTTTTCTTTTTTTATTCAATAATAAAATTTTGAAGTTGGAAATCGTACCTTTATCGTCGATATTTGACCCACGAGCATCTTTCATAGCAGTAAGTATTTTGGTTTTATCAACTTGTGAAATAACATACACTTTGATATTGCAAAATCATGAGCTCGATTTTGGATCATCCATCTAAATTATTAGGTACCATAATCTCTTCCTTTTGTAATTCCTTCCAGTCTTCAAGTATTATAGGCTTGTCATGCAAATTTTCTTCAAACCTGTCATCAAAATTATCAAAAGAAAATGCCATACTAGTGGACTTATCATTAGTCAAGTTATTATGAAGGGATAAAAATTCTTCTTCACAAACTTATTCACAATTTTCATCAAAAGAATCAAATCATATTCTGTCACTAGCAAGCTCAACAGGAGATAAATCATCGAGCAAAATATTTTCTTTATCATCAGTTTCATCATAATTATTTTCACAATAGTCTAAAATAGATTGATCACAATGTTGAATTATAAACTCATCATGCACAAAATTATTTAACTAATTATGAATCATATCTACTTCAAAAGATGGCTGAAGTGGTTGCTCATTGGAGTTAGATATGTTCAATCTATTAGATGGTTGATCTCCAAAAAGTTTAGTTTGAGAAATCGCTTTGAGAAGATCTTCCATACAAGCTGCAGTTTTAGAGGATGAATTTTGAAAGGATGATTTTAGTAAATCTTCTATATCTTCCTCAATTCTACGTCTTCGTTCCTCAGATTAATAATTGTAAATTTCCTTATTTTCTTCAAATGATTGCATCTCGAGATTATGAGTGAAATTTGAGGTGGATATGTTGGATCTGTATATATATTTGATGACAGATATGAAGTAGTTGTAGGTAAATTCTCATGACATGCATATTTTATTTCTAATCATTTTAATCTTTCATCTAACATGTTCAATTAAATATCTTGTTCATGATTGAATATAGAACATGAAGATGAATAGCCCATAAAGAAAGGATCAGATGGAGGACTCTCTTGGTATGGCTCTTGATTATATGCAAAATTAGAATTATTCATCCATTCGTAATTGTAATTTTGTGTATAAGAAACGCTCGTAGGTTCATTATATGTGTTGTGAATTTGATTATGATCTAGTCCTAACGAACTTCCTATCTATGGACACTGATAATAATTATGATATGGATCACGACAATGATAGCAACCAATTTGATTTTGAAACATTTTTTTTAATTTTTTTTTTGAAAAAGGTGGAGAGGGAGAGAGATGGAAAAGAAATAAAAATAGAAGATAAATTTTTTTTTTTGAATTTTTTTATAGAATCAGGGAACCAAATCACAGAACAGGAGGAAAATTGGGTTCAAAATCACCTTTACCTGCCGCCAATTGGCGGTTTTTGCCTCTAAATAGCGGCTAAATTAGAGAGTTTGACTCTCTGATTTTTGTTGCTTAGTCCAGAGGCTCTTCTAATACTTTTTATCTTCCTGTATCTGCAATGACTGTTCCTTGCACACTCAACACACATTGTTAACCCGTAAAATATTAGAAAAAGCAAGAAAAACACCGTCGATCTCCGGCAACGGCGCCAAAAACTTGATGTGATATTTACTGCAAGTTCACAGTATCGGTGTAGCACTGTATAGGTCGTCCCACAGGGATCTAAGGTGTTTTTACGTTCCTTACTCTTTCCTTAATCTAACGGACTAACCAAAAATTCTAGTTTGAAGTTGAGTTAATCTAAATAGCCTAGGATTTAGAATCTACTAATTTCCAACCATGTATTTACTTCTATTATCTTCTTATTTCATAAAAAGGTGATCTTTTAGTTTAATCTTTATTTAAAGTGCCCTAAGCATGAGCTATCAAGTGATGTGCAAGTATAACTCATCAAAGATACTACTTTTCATAAAAACAAACTAAATCTTTAGATAATTCAATGAAAAAGATAAAATCAACAACCCAAACCCTAACTAAGTATAGGCTATCAAGAAACCTAATTCAAGTAAGACATATCAAAATCCTAATCATCGAGTTCTTGTATTTTAATCTTTTTTATAGAAAAATCATGTCTTTATTATTTTATTTAAGAAGAAAATACTAGAGAGCAATTACATGGTGGATCCTAATTTCATCTATATCCTAGAGCTAAACTAATTAGCTATACATGATTCTATAAAGCAATAAAATCTAATCTAGAAAGCAAATAAATCTATACTAGAAAGCAAATAAATCTATACTAGAAAGCAAATAAAGAATTAAAAGCAATAGCTTACCTCTGGAGCACAGTATTGTGCCCGCCACCCCATCAGTAAAACCTTAATTTTATTAATGAAAAATCAGTACAAACTAAATCCTAATCTACATTAACTACTGCATAAAATCCTAGAATACAAGGATACGGCCAATATATAGGTTTTACAAATCCAAACCCAATTCTATTACAATTGTAAAACTACAAGATTATATCAAAGCCGTGGGAGAAAACTCCACGTGTCAGTCGACTATTGGGCCGCTATTTTGCTGTAACTACCGCTATTTAGCAGTAAAAATATTTGAAAAATTCTTGAAATTTTTTCTTTGTGAAAAACTTGTCTTGTAAGTTTAATTTTCCTGACTGTATTCGACTTTGAGTCTCTGAAGCATCGTAATCTCGTAGTCTTGCCCACTTTAGAAACTTTTCGGATTTTGATTTCCTATTCCAACTCTGATTTCATCCCATCTCCTTGTACGAATAAAATTCCTGAAAAATACACTAACAATACTCGAGTAGTATTATTTATATACAAAAATAGGTAATATGAAGGCTATAAATATGCAATATATGGCACTCATCATCTAGCATAAATTATAAGTAACATTTCCATTTTGGAAAGTAGCTGAAAAATGGAAGCGTTACATTTAGCAATATTTCACAATGTTCTTGAAAAGAGTTGGCCAATAAAAGCCACTCTGTAATACCTTCTCAGCCATTTTCCTAGAAACAAAGTGTCCTTTATAAGCAAGATCATGACAAAATGAGAGGACACTTTGTATCTCATCATTAGGTATGCCTTGACATATGATCTGTTCTGGATAACATTTGAATAGATATGTCTCATCCCAATAAAGAATCTTAATTGGGACAAGAATTTATATCAGTTCTGTTTGGACCAATTGGATGGAATCTCTTTGGTCACAAGATAGTTCACAATGTCGGCAAAGCATAGTTCACGCATTAATGCAAGCAATTGCTCATCAAAAAATGATTTATTTATAAGGTAAGAATTATTTGGAGTATTAGGCAGGCGAGACAAGTGATGAACTGTTAGATTATCAGCACCTTCTTGTCTAAAATCTCAAGATCAAACTCTTGTAACACGAGAATCCATCGAATGAGCCTTGCTTTTGCATCTTTCTTAGTCAACAGATATTTCAAAGTAGCATGATTAGTGTATACTATAATTCTTGATCCAATCAAGTAGGAACGAAACTTTTAAAGTACAAAGACAACTGTCGAAAGCTCTTTCTCTGTGGTAAAGTAGTTTAACTGGACACCATTAACTGTCCTACTTGCATAGTAAATTACTTGTGGCTACTTATCAATGCATTGTCCAAGGACAACACTGATAGCATAATCAGATGTGTCATACTAAAGTTCAAAAGGCAGACTCTAATCTGGTGCATGAATGATAGGAGTGGTAGTAAGCGCCTTCTTGAACTGCTCAAATGCTCTAAAACAATCGAGTCTAGGACATGTGAGCTGGACATGTGAACGTGGTCTTTTCCTCATACTTTGGAGCAATGGGTATTTGATTATAGCTAGAGTTTTTATCTAAGAAATAATAGAACTTATGTGCAGCCAACCGTTCCAATATCTGATCGATAAAAGGCAAGGAAAAGTGGTCCTTTCTAATTGTAGCATTTAGCTTTCTATAATCAATACAGACTCACCAAATCATCAGCAAGTGCATCGGGATAAGCTCATTTGCATCGCTCTTGACTACAGTGATTCCAGACTTTTTAGGCACTGCTTAAATCGGGCTCACTCATGCACTATCAGAGATAGGATAGATGATTCTATTGTCAAGGTACTTAAAAATGTCCTTTAGAGATAGGATAGATGATTCTATTGTTAAGGTACTTAAAAATATTCTTTCTCATAGCTTTTTTCATTACTGGATTCAACCTATGCTGAGGATTTCTTGTAGGTCGTGCATCCATTAAATGATTTCTATGTTACACTATAAATAGACTAATCCCCTTTATATCGGCCATACTCCAACCTATGGCTTCCCTATGTGCACACTAATATGAGTACTTCGTCCTAAACTTCAGTCAAATTTACAGAGATAATGACTGGTAGTGTGTCATGTTCATCCAAGAAAGCATACTTAAGATGACTCAGAAGGGTCTTTATCTCAAGCTCAGGTGAACACTCAATAGATGGTCATAATTGAACTCATGGTTCAGTCATCAATGACTCAAGTGGAAGTTCCCATCAAGTGGAAGACACATAAATAGATGACTTATCAAGCGTATCCAAGAATAATCTCTCATCAACTAAATCATCCAACTCATCAAAGAATTCCTCCTCTTGATGCTCACTAGACAACCCTTGGATCATATTCACCTCTAGGGGCTCATCATGTGGATCACTCGGTTGCCCCCTAGATTGAATATATTCAAGTCAAGTGTCATGCTTCGAAAGGAAAATCTTATTGATCCACTCCGATAATTAATAACAATATTACAAGTGGTTAGGAATAGACGTCACAAAATAACTGGGATACAATTCTATGGATCCACCACAGATTAAGTCTCGAAAACTATGAAATTGACTAGAAAAATAAGCTCCCCAATTTTAATCAAAACGTCCTCAATCTCTCCCATAGATTTTTTCACAGACCTATCGACTAGCTGTAACGTAATCCTTGTAGGTCTCAACTCTCCGGTCCTTATTGCTAGTGCACTAAATAAGGTAGCAAGTTGACACTTGCTCATAAATCTAGTAGAGCCCTTTCAATCACTATAGTTCCTATGATGCAGCAGACAGTAGGACTTCCAGGTCTTTATACTTCACAGGTACTGACTGAGAGAGAATGTTAGAGATGTTAGCAGTTAGGAAAACCTTGTTTATAACATTTGTTGTTCTCTTCTTCGTACATAAATCCTTTAAGAATTTTGCATAAGCAGCTACTTGCTGAATTGCACAAGAAGAGAAACATTAACCTTAACATGCTTTAAAAACTCAAGGATGTGCACAACCTGAAGAAAATTTTTCTTTAGTCGATTTGAAAAGGGAGCTTTCAGTTTATAAGTGTGGTCAATAGGAGGATCAAATTCAGATGGGTCAGACTCCTCTATCATGCTAGTGGGTGGATCGTTGGATGATCGTGATAATGATGATGGAGAATTATGAGGTGATGATGGAATTGTAGAATCAGGAAGTGTAGCATGCAGTGCACTAGGAGTGGAATCAGGTCGCATGGCTACATGATTGTCAACTAGCTTGCTAGAACGAAGCGTGTGAATGATATTAACTTGGTTGACATGCAATTGATTAGAGTTAGAGGAACTAACATTAGGATTTGTTAGCATTGATAAGCACCGACATTTGGTCTTGAGAACTGACCATTCGCTGGAGACTGCATATAAGGCTTAATTTGGAAAAGTACCCTTACCATGTTCACTTATTTGACTCACTAATTGTCTAACCTGCTCCTCTAAATTCTTAATAGCTCGAGAGTTCACGAGCCGATGCTGGTATGTTCTTTGAATAAAATCAGTTGACACTTTTATGAGATTTTGCATATGTGTGTCATGTTTGGACATAGACTTGAGAAGATTCTCAACATTTTTCTCAAGTGATTAGAGTCGCTTTTCTTGATCATTGATTGACCTCTATTATGTGATTGATTGTGTGCAAGTGGTCTATTCTGGTTGCTCCCTTGATTTGATGCATTAGGGCATTGATAAGTACCCACATTTGGTCTTGAGAACTGACTATTGGCTGGAAGCTACATATTAGTGTTGGGAGCTCCATAATATTTCCCATGACCCCAAAAGAGACTTGATAGTTCCTCCCGCTAGGATTGTATGTAGGAGCATATGGATTATTCATGAGTCTTGAATATAAGGCATTCGCCTGCTTAAGTATCGGAACCATGGGATTCACTAACACTGGACACTCCTCCATGATGTGATTTGGAGTTATGTAATTGACACATGTAGGACCTTGTATTTGATTGACTTGACCCACTAGTGGAGCACTAAGAGTCTCCAATGCCTCCATTCTCTACATAAGGGTTGCAATCTTAGCTTCAGCAGCTATCGAGCTGTCGATGCTATGAATCCCACCCTTTTGTGTAGAAGTTGATGTGTTGGGTTTCTCAGTTGAACTTTTTCACTGTATAATTTTTCATGATAGGTACTCAAGGAAGTCCCACGCTTCATCCTCATTCTTTCTCATAAACTCCCCTTGACACATGGACTCATGAAGAGTTTTGAATGTGTAATCAAGTACTTCGTACACGATTTGACACAACCGCTACTTTTCTATCGCATGGTGAGTTCTAAGATAACAAATTTTTAACTGTTCCAAGTACTTCCAGAAGAGTTCTCCCGGCACTTGATGAAATTGATTAATTTGATTTCGAATTTTTATCGTCTTATGTGCAAGATAATACTTCTTGAGAAAAACTGTAATGAATTCATCTCAAATAGTGATTGAATCTATAGACATACTGTACAACCACTTCTTGGCGTTATCCTTAAGAGTGAATGGAATGAAGTGGAGCTTAATTGCGTCCTCCAACAAGTGTTGCAGTTTAATTATCAAGCATACTTCTTGAAATTCACTGATAAAGAGATATCCATCCTCAGAATCAAAACTAGTGAATTTAGGAAGTATGTTGATGTATTGTGGCTTCAGTTCATAGTGATTTCCTACTGCGTATGGAAGTTTGATGCATGATGATAGTGATATATGCAATGGGTAACATCAATCCTAAAGGATCGGGATCATATGGTACATCTTGTTTCCCATGAACAAATCTGATTTCACTGGTCGATCAAATTGATCACGAGTCCAAGGTGGCATGAACCAGTGACTGTGAGTGGATGCATGAGTTTCCTAAGCTAACGCAAGAAGTGGGGTGTGATGAAGATGAAATGGTAGAAAAAATATGATAAAAAAAAAATGTGGTGTCCTACTGTTGTTATTGTTATTATTATTATTATATTTTTAAATTATTTTACAAAATCAGAGAACCAAAATACAGAACTAGAGAGAAATTGAGGGTGAGAAGTCACCTAGGCTGCCACTATTTGGCAGTTCTTGCCACTAATTAGCGGCAGAACTAGAGAGATTGTCGCTCTCGTTTCTGCTACGCAATTTAGAAACTCTTATGATCCCTTTTGTTTTCCAGTATCTACACTTTTGGTCCCTGCACACTTAACACAAACTATTAATCCTGTAAAATGTTAGAAAAAGTAAGAAAATACTGTCGATCCCTAGCAACGACGCCAAAAATTTGATATGATAAATTTACTGCAAGCGCATAATTTCGGTTGTAGCGCAAACATGTCATCCCATAGAGATCTAGAGTATTTTGCTATCTTACTAATTCTTTAGTTCTATCAAGTTAATCATGAGATACTAGATTGAGAAGATTAGTTTTAAATTTCTAAAGTTTAACTTAGGATTTCAAATCCATTAGAATAATAACTTAATAATAAATTATCTCTTTCTTCCTAACTTTTACTTATGCACGATCAAGTAACACATTAAAAATGTGATCTTTTTAATTTTATTTTAATTAAGTGCCTCTAAGTATGACCCATTAAGTGACATTCAAGCATAAATCATCAAAAATAACATCTTTCTTAAAAACAAATTATATGTCATAGTTAATCTTATAAATAAAAGCAAAGAAATAAACTTCAAACCCTAATCTATGTATAGACTATCAAAAGACCAAACTTAAGTATAACCTATCAAAAAAATTAGATTTACAAGTTTATTCTCTTCAATTTATTTATAGGAAAATCTTGTTAATAATTCTATAAATAAAAATAAAGAATATGAATTCCAAGTCTCATCTAAGTATAGATTATCAAATTATGAATTAAGCATAACTTATCAAAAAAATTATGATTTACGAAATCTATCTTTGTTTTATTAATAGAAAAATCATGACTTTATTTCATTTTAAGAAGAAGATGAGATAAATTTATGTTAGATCTATTAAACTAATTTCATCTACATTCTACGGCTAAAGCAAATTAGTTACTCATACTACTAATTATCAAAAATCTATATTTATTTATGAAAGCCATGAAAATTCTATTTCCTAGAAAGAAAGAGAAATCCATACTAGAAAATAAATAAATCTATCTAAACGGCTAAGAAAAATACCTCTACTCACTAGGAAGCGCTTATGAACAATGGCATCACTTTTGGAGCACAGTATGACGGCCTTATCCCTTCGGTAAAACCCTAATTTTTATTGATAATCAAGAGTACAAAATTGCATTAAAAATCCTAGGTTATAAGAACATGGCTAATATATAGGTCTCGAGGAACCAAACCCTAATTTGAGTATAACTGGGTAACTACAAAATTACATAGAAGACCCTATAAAATATTCATCATATGTGGGCCCTATAATGCTGCCAAATGGCAACAAATGCTGCCAATTGGCAGCAAAAGAGTGTGTTCTAGGCCTCAACTCACTTCTACATGAGCTGCTATTTTTTTTCCTTTGATTTGAATGACTGTAATAAACTTTAGTTCTCTGCAGCTTCATGATCTTGTAGGTTTATTCACTTTTAGCTCTTTTTTAGACTTGGTTTCCTAATCTGTCTCTAAGTTCAAGCCATCTCCTTGTAGGAATAGGTCTAACCTGAAAAACACACTAAAAATACTTGAGAAACATTATTTGCATGTAAAAATAGATAATATGGAGATTATAAATATGCAATATATGGCACTCATCATTGTCATCAACCTCATATATTTTTACCAAAGAATTTTCTATTGTATAAATAAGAATATGTCATAGCCTAATGTGTATCTGTAAGAATATGTTACAACACACTCCTCCTTTTCTTTTCTATAAGAATATTCCAAAAAACACAAAATGTTAATTTTTGTGATTAGCACATAGTCACGAAAATTTTAGTGGAAGTAACTATATTAATTATTCTTGTTAATTAATCATACGTACATATTTAGTATATCGAGGTGTATCACATTGTAGTAAATTTATAAATTTATGTTGATTATCAATTAATTAACATAAATTTTAGTTACAGTACTTAATGATTGGCACATTATAGGGTTATATTGAAATGTGTTGTGACACTATATTTAAATATAGTATAGTGAAGAAAATGGGAGATATAAGACTTTACTTAAATTTGTTGTTATTATTAGTCTTTATTGTGAGTTGTTTTTATTTCGAATTAAACAAATTTTTTTAGGATTGGTGACATAAATCATTTCATCAAATCTCAACCATATAGTATGGCATGCGATACTTGTTTGTAAATGACATATTGTACTAATATGAATGATACGTGATGGACATGATAATAAGTATAGTGGCATGACAAGGAAATATAATATAACAATATTGTGTATACATGATACAATAATGAATTGCTAATGGCATCATGGATAATAGAAATGGACATGTATATGTGAATGAATGAGTCATGTCATGATATCGTTATAAGTCATGTGTACTATATATCATAAATCGGGGATGGGGTTAAGCTAGATGATGGACTGTAGACATGTCGTATAAGAATTAATAAAACTTTAGGGCCAAGAATCTTTTATTGTAACGGCCTGGGTGATACTGGATCATCAAGTAATGATTAGTATCCAGTGTGGTATGGTCACTATTGTAATAAGTACAGGGTGTAAGTTGTATTAGCGAGAGGTATGGCATGGTTTGGTGCCATGTGATTGAGATCGGGACCTGATTATGTAGCACTTAACAGGTCGTTCCCACAGGAATATCTAATATTTTGCGATCTTACTTTCTCTATTATTCTAGCAAGCTAACTAACAAGTTCTAAATAGTTTTTAATTTGTTCTAAAGTGAGCCTAAGATGTCGAATTCATTAGACTAACAATTTAACAATCATTTTTCTTTCTTCTTCCTGTCTTTTTAATTTGCACAATTATGAATATGCCAAAAATTTTGATCTTTATAATTTGATTTTTAATTAAGTATCTCTAATCATGATCTATCAAGTAGCGTGTAAGTATAAACTATCAAAAATTACTTCTTTCTTAAGAACAAATTATATATATATATATATATATATATATATATATATATATATATATATATATATATATATATATATATATATAATCCTATAAATATAACCAAAGAAATAAATTTGAAGTCCTAATCTAAGCATAGATTATCAATGTACCAAACTTAAGCATAACCTATCAAAGGTCTTAGATCTACAAGTTAATTTTGAAGTATATATTTATCTATTTTCATTTCACAATGTTGACATATTATGCTAAATTTAAATTTTGATAATCTATGCTTACATTAGGCTTGGAATTTGTATCTTTTACTTTTGTTTATAGGATTGTCAACTATATATTTTGTTTTTAAGAAAGTTGTTATGTTTGATAATATAGCTTGCACGCTACTTGATAGATTATTCTTTAGGACTCTTAAGTAAAATTGAATTAAAAAGATCATGTTTTTAATGTGTTGTTTGACCATGCATGTTAAAAATTTACGAAGAAGAAGGAAAATCATTGTTAGGTTATTAGTTTAATAGATTCGGTATTATATGCTTACTTAATATAAAAAAAAACAAATCTTTTCGATTTAGAATCTCATAATTAACTTTCTAAGGTTAAAGAATTCGTGAGATAGTAAAATAACTTAGATCAAATTGCAAGACCGTTCCCATAGGGTATAGTATAGTGAAAAAAAAATCATTACTTTGAAATCTTTTCATGAACTTGAAGTAAATTATCTAACTGCAAGCATGTAGTATAGTTGTAGCACTTAACAGGTCGTTCTCAAAGGGACCTTTAGTATTTTGCAATCTCACTTTCTCTATTATTCTAGCAAACTAACTAACAAGTTCTACATGGTTTTTTAATTTATTCTAAAGTGAGCCTAAGATGTCGAATCCATTAGATTAATAACTCCACAATCAATTTTCTTTCTTTTTCCTATCATTTTAATATGCACAACTAAGAACACATCAAAAAGCTAATCTTCTTAATTTGATTTTATCAAGTGGAGTGTAAGTATAAACCATCAAACATGACCACTTTCTTGAAAACAAATTAAATCTATGGATAATCCTATAAATAGAAGTAAATAAATAAATTTCAATCTCTAATCTAAGCATAGACTATAAAAAAACTAAACTTAAGCATAACCTATGAAAAATTATGGATCTACAAGTTAATTTCCTCAATTTATTTATAGAAAATCCTATTATTAATTCTTTTTCTAAAAAGATGATAAGAAAATCTCATATTAAAATTGTTAAACTGACTTCATTTACATCTTAGGATCAATGTGATTATCTATACATGATCCTACATAAATAAATACTATTTTTATTCATGATATGTATTAAAAATCTTATTTTTCCTATAAACCAAGTAAATTTCTATAATAGAAAAAAATTAATCTTAAAATCAAATAAATTATTTTAGCTATGAAGAACACGATGAATAACAACGAACAATCTTTGAAGCTATATTTTTTTGGTTGTCCCTCCTAGAGTTTAGTCTAGTAATTCTTATTAATCTTAATCAAGCATAGGAAATCCTAATTTATAACAATGCGGCCAATATATAAGTATCTGACTGCGATCTAAATCGTACACTCCCAAGTACAAACGATCGCAAGTAGTACAATGGTAGTAATCCAAGATCGTTCTCTCGAGAATCATTTTGATTATTGTGTTAATACTAAACAGAATAAATTATAAAACTAAAGAAAATAAAAATTGGATATTTATTAACTAAAACTAAAGTAAAGAGGATTTAAATTCACTTAAAATAATATTATTGGTCACATGGATTTAATTTCCCTGTAGATTAATTTTTTCGATGCGTTTATGCCTTTATATCTTAGTTGCGTAGTTCACCTGATCTTATTATATTCGGAAAATATATCATTAAAGTATAAATCTAATAAAATTGCTAACTTGATACTTTGAATAACCTCCTCCAAATAAAACTATATGTATTTTGAATTTATCTAAGCAAACAATATGAATAATAAAAATAAACGTTCAAAGTCTAAGTATACACCATGCCTAAAGAGTTTACATTATATTAAAAACTAAGCAACGAATATATCATCAAAAAATAAAATATCAAAGACTCAAAATTATATCTTAATCATTTCAAAGATAATTGGGAATCAAAGATATCAACTTTACATAATATAACTAAAAACGATAAGCATAAAAATAACATACCAGTAAATTACTTAGGGTTTGTTATTTCATCTGAACCAATGTAAAAATTTAGCCAGTCAAACTTATCATAGCCATGAATAAAGAAGAAGAAATTATTTTATTGATTTCTATGGAAGAGTACAAAAACTAAAATCTTGAATTTCCAAACTACTCTATTGATATATCTCTTCTCTCAATGATTATGATCTCTCAATTACATTGGGTATTTTTATTCTTTTACAAAATCCTAATAAGAATTCTATTTACAAGGAAACCCTATTTTTCTCCCAAAAATCTTAAAAACTCAAATTGTAGACATGGTCTTCGACAGCTCCATCGATAGCTGTTCTGAGGTTGGCATTACAGTTGATGGCTAATGACTGCCAACAAATAGCCGTTAACAGTCAGACATGTGAAATTACATTTCTAAATTAATACTTAAGATACGCTTCAATTCCTCCATTTTCTTACATATAAAACCATGCAAAAATACTAGAAAAAATTATAGTGGAGAATTTGATTAATAATTTGTTTCATTAATTTCTTGTATTAATCAATAAATTTGGATTATGCTTGCAATAACTATACTTTTTGAGCGTAATTACACTCCCAGTTTGAGTTTTGCTAGTTCATAGCAAACATATTAAATTAAGAAAATAAACTAAAAACCTAACAAAAAAGAAATTAAATCCTAAGTCACTTTTGCATGCATCAAAATTGTATTTAGCATGCGTAACAAGTTGTTAAACCCCTAAGTTACCCTAATGGATGAGTGAAATGTTTGAGTTCAAGAAATAAATAAAACGAAAAGTAAGGAGAAATGTAAAATAAAGATTAAGAAAATATTAGTATCCTATTATTAACTCGTTATTTTTGTCTTTCATTTATTTTCCATATCAAACTCAATCAAAGATACATACACAATATTTATAAAAATATCAACCTTAACAAAACACTTATAATCTAATATCTTTATGTATCTATCATGATCATTTAAATCGTATCGTATATATATATATTTACTTTCAATTATCCTCTCATATGCATTCTTGTGATCGTGTATATATTTTTCAAGTTTCAAACTCCAATCAAATTTATAAGAACCATTTTCATATATATATATATATATATATATATATATATATATATCCATTTACTTAGCTCATTTTTATAATAAAAGTCTATATAAGTATCGTTCATGTGAATACGTGATGGAGATCAGATTTATTTCTAGTAGGATTTTGTTTGGATTTTAGATTTTATTAAAATATTTGTTTGGATTTTTTTATTTCATTGGGATTTTCATAGGATTTGATTTTTTTTTTAGTTTTTATTTGCTAGGATTTTTCTATATATTTATACTTTGTATGAAGTATAGAAGATGATGAATAATATATACAAATTTTAAAAAATTTCTTGCATGGATTTAAGTTGAGCCAAATCTCTCCTCACGGATTCGTCAATGGATTTTTGAACCTCTTAACTTCTTCTCCTATTTATTTGTTCTTTCCCAATTCCTCCAAAACCCCTATATTTCAAATCACTAATCCTAATTTGGCTTACTGTGTCAAATTTGGTATTAGAGCCTAGATTTTCATCCCTATCTCTATCTTCTTCCTCCCATCTTCATCTTCTTTTGATTTTGTCTTACTTTTATTTTTTCTACTTGTGAAAAAAAAAAAAAATAGAGTTCAGATCTACAGCCAAAACAAATAGAGAGAGGCAAATCCAGAAGAGAAAGGAAGGAAAAACTTATAGATATGTAAAAAGAGAGAGAGATCCTCAAAATCTCTAACCCTTCCCCCGAGAACTCCTCCTCCTCTTCTTCTTCTTTCTCTTCAACTATAACCACCCAAGCCCTCAACTTCTTTCTCCTCCTCCTCCTCCTCCTCTTCTTCTTCTTCTTTCTTTTCTTCTTCTTTCTCCCCAACTATAGCCACTGATGAGTGCCATATATTGCATATTTATAGCCTTCATATTTCCTATTTTTGTATATAAATAATACTACTCGGATATTGTTAGTGTATTTTTCAGGAATTTTATTCGTACAAGGAGATGGTATGAAATAAGAGTTGGAATAGGAAATCAAAGTCCAAAAAGTTTCTAAAGTGGACAAAACTACGAGACTACAATGTTGCAGAGACTCAAAGTCGAATATAGTCAGGAACATTAAACATACAAGACAAGAGTTTTATGTGGAAAACATTTGAAGAATTTTTAAAATATTTTTACCGCTAAATAGCTCTAGAAACCGCTAATTAGCGGCCCAATAGTGGAACCACACGTGGAATTTTCTCCAGTGGCTTCGTTGTAATCTTGTAGTTTCACAATTGTATTAGAATTGGGTTTGGTTTTCCAAAGCCTATATTGTGGCCGTATCCTTGTATTCTAGGGTTTTATGCAGTAGTTAATATAGATTAGGATTTAGTTTGTACTCGTCTTTCATTAATAAAATTAGGGTTTTGATGAAGGGGTGGCAACCACAAAATCGTGCTCCAGAGGTAAGCTATTGTTTTCTAATCTTTATTTCCTTTTTAGATAGATTTAATTTCTTTCTAGTATAGATTTATTTGCTTTCTAGATTAGATTTAATTGCTTTCTAAAATCATGAGTAGCTAATTAGTTTAGCTCTAGGAAGTAGATGAAGCTATAATCCATCATGTAATTGCTCTCTAGTATTTTTTTCTAAAATAAAAATAATTAAGACATGATTCTTCTATAAAAAGTTTAAAATACAAGAACTCGAAGATTAAGAGTTTGATAGGTTATACTTGAATTAGGTTTCTTGATAGCCTATACTTAGTTAGGATTTGGGGTTGTTGATTTTATCTTTTTCATTGAATTATCTAAAGATTTTGTTTGTTTTTATGAAAAGTAGTATTTTTGATGAGTTATACTTGCACACCACTTGATAGCTCATACTTAGGGCACTTTAAATAAAGATTAAACTAAAAAGATTAAATTTTTATGAGAGAAGAAGATAATAGAAGTAAGAATATGGCTAGAAACTAGTGGATTCTAAATCCTAGGCTAATTAGAACAACCAAACTTCAACCTAAAATTTTTTGTTAATCCGTTAGACTATAGAATTAGTAAGGAATGCAAAACTACCTTAGATCCCTGTGAGACGACCTGTACAGTGCTACACCGACACTGTGCGCTTGCAGTAATTTATCACATCAATTTTTTGGCACCGTTGCTGGGAAACAATGGTATTTTTCTTGCTTTTTCTAACGTTTTACGGGTTAACAGTGTGTGTTGAGTTGCAGGGAATAGTAATTACAGATACAGTAAGATAAAAAGGATTAGAAGAGCCTCTGGACTAAGTACTAGAAATCAGAGAGTCAAACTCTCTGGTTTAGCCGCTAGTTAGCGCCCAAACCGCCAATTGGCGGCAAGTAAAGGTGATTCTGAACTCAAATTTTCTCTTATTCTGTGATTTGGTTCCCTAGTTCTGTAAAAAAATTCAAAAAAAAAACAATCAATCTTTTTTTTATTTTCTTTTCCATCTCTCTCCCTCTCCACCTTTTTCAAAAAAAAGTTAATTAAAAAAATATTTCAAAATCAAACTGGTTGTTATCATTATCGTGATGCATATCATAATTATTATTAGTGTCCATGGATAGGAAGTTCGCTAGGATTAGGTCATAATCAAATTCACAACACATATAATGAATCTACGAGCGCTTTTTATACGCAAAATTACAATTATAAATGGATGAATAATTCTAATTTTTCATATAATTAGGAGCCATACAAAGAGAGTCCTCCATCTGATCCTTTCTTTATGGGCTATTCATCTTCATGTTCTACATTTAACCATGAACAAGATATTCAATTGAACATGTTAGATGAAAAATTAAAAAGATTAGAAGCGAGATATGCATGTCATGAGAATTTACCTCCAACCACTTCATATCTATCATCAAATATGTACATGGATCCATCATATCATTCTTCAAATTTTACTCATGATCTCGAGAAGCAATTATTTGAGAAAAATAAGGAAAATTATGATCATGAGTTTGAGGAACGAAGACGTAGAATAGAGGAAGATATGGAAGTTTTGCTAAAATCATCATCTCAAAAATCATCCTCTCAAATTGAATCTTGTATAGAAGATCTTCTTAAAACAATTTCTCAAACTAAACTTTTTGGAGATCAACCATCTTATAGTTTGAACATATCTGACTCCAATGAGCAACCACTTCAGTCATCTTTTGAAGTAGATATGATTCAAAATAAGTTAAATGATTTTGTGCATGATGAGTCTATAATTCAACATTGAGATCAACATATTTTAGACCATTGTGAAAACAATTATGATGAAACTAGTGATAAAGAAAATATTTTGCTTGATGATTTATCTCATGGTGAGCTGCTAGTGATACATTATCACTTGATTCTTTTGATGGAAATTGTGAAGAAATTTGTGAAGAAGAATTTTTATCCCTTCATAATAATTTGACTAATGATAAGTCCACTGGTATGGCATTTTCTTTTGAGAATTTTTATGACAGATTTGAAGAAAATTTGTATGACGAGCCCAAAACATTAGAAGTATAGAAAGAATCTTGAAAAGAAGAGGTCATGGTACCTAATGATTTGAAAGAGCCCTCCAAAACCGAGCTCATGATTCCACAACACCAAAGTGAGTATGTTATTTCACAAATTGATAAAACCAAAATACTTACTAATATGAAAGATACTTGTGGATGGAATATGAACGATGGTAAATGTACGCTTTCCAACTTCAAAATTTTATTATTGAATAAAAAAAGAAAGGTAGAAATAAATTGAGAAAAATCAATAATAAGATGGAGAGATTGTATGTAAAATTGACAAAAAGGCTAAGTTCATCCATATCAAAACATAAAAGGACACATTATGAGAGTGGAAAGCGATCAAGAGGTAACCTATTTTCTTCTTGAATTTTGTGGGTATATTCACTGCAAACCCTCATGAGACATAACTCGTCCACTAGGGCAACCAAGGGGTTTAAAGGTTTGTTGCACGTGCTAAGTGCAATTGCAATTCCTGCGAAAGTGAGTTAGGATTTTTATTTTTCTTTTTAGGTTTAGGTTTTACTCGAGGACTAGCAAAAAATAGGTATGGGGGTGTGATGAGTGCCATATATTGCATATTTATAGCCGTCATATTTCCTATTTTTCTCTATAAATAATGCTACTCGGGTATTGTTAGTGTGTTTTTCAGGAATTTTATTCGTACAAGGAGATGGTATGAAATCAGAGTTGGAATAGAAAATCAAAATCCGAAAAGTTTCTAAAGTGGGCAAAACTACGAGACTACGATATTGCAGAGACTCAAAGTCGAATACAGTCAGGAATATTAAACATACAAGACAAGAGTTTGACGTGCAAAACATTTCAAGAATTTCTAAAATATTTGTACCGCTGAATTGTGGTAGATACCGCTAATTAGCGGCCCAATGGTGGAACCACATGTGAAATTTTCTCCAGTGGCTTCGTTATAATGTTGTAATTTCACAATTGTATTAGAATTGGGTTTGGTTTTCCAAAGCCTATATATTGGCCGTATTCTTGTATTCTAGGGTTTTATGCAGTAGTTAATGTAGATTAGGATTTAGTTTGTACTCGTCTTTCATTAATAAAATTAGGGTTTTGCTGAAGGGGTGGCGGCCACAATACCGTGCTCCAGAGGTAAGCCATTATTTTCTAATCTTTATTTCCTTTTTAGATAGATTTAATTGCTTTCCAGTATAGATTTATTTGCTTTCTAGATTAGATTTAATTACTTTCTAGAATCATGAGTAGCTAATTAGTTTAGCTCTAGGATGTAGATGAAGGTATAATCCATCATGTAATTGCTCTCTAGTATTTTCTTCTTAAATAAAAATAATAAAGACATGATTCTTCTATAAAAAGTTTAAAATATAAGAACTCAAAGATTAAGACATTGATAGGTTACACTTGAATTAGGTTTCTTGATAGCCTATGCTTAGTTAGGGTTTGGGGTTGTTGATTTTATCTTTTTCATTGAATTATCTAAATATTTAGTTTGTTTTATGAAAAGTAGTATTTTTGATGAGTTTTACTTGCACACTACTTGAAAGCTCATACTTAGGGCACTTTAAATAAAAATTAAACTAAAAGATCAAATTTTTATGAGAGAAGAAGATAATAGAAGTAAGAATATGGTTGGAAACTAGTGGATTATAGATCTTAGGCTAATTAAAACAACCAAACTTCAACATAAAATTCTTTATTAATCCGTTAGACTATAGAATTAGTAAGGAACGCAAAAACACCTTAGATTCATGTGGGACGACCTGTACAGCGCTACACCAACACTGTGCGCTTGCAGTAATTTATCACATCAGCCACCCAAGCTCTCCACTGCCCTCTTCGCCTCAATGACGCCGCCCACTAGATCTCCACCACCGACCAAAAACCCCGCCACCTTCTCCTCCAACTCTGGTGAAACCACAACCACAAAACAACAACAAACAAATCTTGCCACACTCTTCCACCTACAACTGTCGCCACCATCATATTCACCTCGGTCTCCGCGACTCACCACTCTGCCGCTGCTTGAATAGCCACCATAGCAGCCGCTGCACAGTTCCGATCTCCTCACCGAATAGACTAGCGGAATTCTTATCAACTTTGCCATCGCGCCGACACTCCTACCTCGCCACCACCCTCAGCCGGTGAGCTGCCACCCTCGTCGTCTTCGACCCGCCGTCCTCAACCCTAGCAAGTGCACTACCACCACTGCAAGCCCCTGCCTCCCCCTATAGCCGTGGCCATCTATAGAATGAAGGAAAGGAGAAGAAAAGAATTTGGGTTTGGCTTGAATCTGGTTTGGATACTAAACCTGCATACAAAACATACCCAAACTACATTAATTCAAGTTGGATTTAATTGGACATCTGACCCGACCTGCAGCTCTAAATCCAATCTATTCATGGTTCTGCTCAATACAACAGTGGACTAGATCCAGTAATAGTGCAGACCCATTAACGCAGTGCAAACCTGTTAAGGGAAAAAGTAATGATTCGAAACCCGTTCGGAGTCCAAGTCAAGCCAGATTTGAAGCGCTATATTCCTGGACTTATTCCTAATAATTGTGGCAAAATTTTAGAGCTCTTCAGCAAGCGAACTATCTTTCAGATGCTCCAAAAGACCTATTATAAGTGCACGAACTTCTTCGGTTTTGGATAATCTCTAAACTAACATATTTTTTTAGCAAAATTCTGTAATTGTTTTTATCGAATTCTGCACAAGATTGTTTGTTAGAGTTACTAGTATTATTTGCCAACTCATTGCCTACTTGCAAACATATTTTAAGGCTCATTTTCTTGCATTTTAGAAACTAAATCTTTAGGAAATTTTACTTGATCATATAGTATATGCATATAAAACTGACTGAGTTTAGGCAATTGTATTCCATACGCTTGTTTGATTGCATGCTTCTTCGTAACGGTAAAGTGACTACCCCAAACTCTAGTGATATGGAGGACAAGTTATAAATTGTATTAAAACAATTAGAAATTGTCACTAAATAATTGGAAGAATTTAAAATTATTAATAAACGATTAAATTTACTTGAACAACAAATGGGTGTTCTATAAGAACATAATAATCAAACTTACAGGAATGAATATAATAAGAGATCATGATCGGTATGGGAGACAAAGAGACCATAATAAAAGATATAAAGATGAGAGTGTCCATAGATCCAAACACAATGAAGATGACATTACACGTAAGATAAAGGTAGAAGCTCCTATACTCAATGATACCCTAAAGTCTTTAGTGATTGGCTCGCGGATATGGATTATTATTTTAATTGGTATGACATTCTCGAAAAGCGTAAAATACTATTTGCTCGGATGAGACTTACAGGGCCCACTAGGATATAGTGATCTTCAGTAGAGAGAGAGTGTGAGAGATATCTGGACGCGATAAAGACTTAGAGTGATATGAAAGGTACAATTATGGAGAAGTATCTTCCAGACATATTCAGGAGTCGTCTCTTAAATGGGTTGCATAGTCTTCGCCAAGGGAGCATGTCGGTCCAAAAAATGTCGGTCCAAAAATATATGACCCAATTTGAGGAATTGACACTATGTTGTGATTTGCGAGAGGACAACACTAGGCGATATTGAGATTTTGTTCTAGACTTCGCACTAACATACAACAAGCCATGCATATTCATTCTAGGAATATAAATTCCCTTGCACAGGTTTGTCAGTTAGTAGAAGATATAGAATGCTCTCTTAAATTTTCTACTGGCTACAAAAGCACTCCCAGAGCCAGGAAGCAGTCCAGACGTCCTTCTGAAGATAATACTAAACTTAACACCCAAACCAACAAAGTTTTTAATGGAACAACTGTAATGGGTGAGTCTTCCAAACAGGATAAAAACGGTATAGAGTATTTTAGATGTCATGAGTAAGGTCACATAGTTTCATAGTGTCCCACTAGAGCTTTACTCATGGAAGGAGAGTAAAACAACGATGATGATTTTCAGGGGGAAGCATATGAGCCTTGTTTGCCCGAAAAATTGAATCTTCCTTTATATGCCAATTTAATTTTGAATTACAGCAATAAAAGAAAAATTACAAAATAGAAAATCGAGATTACAAGAATGGGGATCGATTGATTTCGATTCCCCTTTATTTTTGTGGGTCTGGCAGCGGTGGAGCTTTGTTTCTGTACTCCGTTGACGATCTGATCTCTCTGAATTGCGGAACTCCTCTCTGGATTTTTGGACTCTGGAAAATTGGACTCTTCCCCAAAGAATCTCCCAACTCTGCCCCGATTCAAAAGTCCAAAAGTCAAAAGTCCCTTCTCCCGTTAAATTCCTGTATTTTATAAACCGAAGAAGCTCGAAATCCGGCTCAATTCTCTCCTGAAAAAGCGGATCACGGATTATCAGTCCAAGGAAACAAATCAACGGGAAATAAAGAACGAAAAACAACCCGCGGGGGCTCCCGCGGGTTGCCGCGGGAGCTTCCCGCGGGTTGCAACCCGCGGGTGCTCCCGTGGGTTGCTTCCCGCGGGGGCTCCCGCGGGTTGCAACCCGCGGGTGCTCCAGCGGGTGCAACCCGCGGGTGTGCCCACTTAGCAAATTTAGGTTTTTTTTTTTTTTTTTTTTTTTTGTATCTACATAACACCCTCCAAAGTTTTTGAAGTTCTGTATTGAACCGTACTGAATTTCGAAATACTTTGGATTTTTTAATTTTGGTTATAGACCTTTTAAAAGATTTGGTCGATAGAGATAACTATTAATATATTTATTTATTCCATAACAAGCAGAGGTATGATTTTAACGTACTCATTAGAGGACAAGCAGAGGTATAATGTTAACGTGCTTATTTTAGGTCAAGCAGAGGTATAATATTAACGTGCTTATTTTAATCCTAACCGTTCAGTGACATCTAGTATGACGAATCAGGAAAAGACAGAGGTGACATTAAACGTGTCTTGGAGCTTAACCTATTCAGAGGATCTGTCGTGATAGGGACAAGCTGACTAAATAGAGGTGACGGTTAACGTATTTAGTTTTGGAATCGGACTATCAGAGGTAACTGTTAACTTGATAGGGAGATGATTTTCGTCAGAGGTAATTTTCAACTTAACGATATCAAAAACACGTTCATCAGAGGTTGTAATGTTGGACTTGATGAAGTGTGAATTTTCTTTTCTGTCAGAGGTGAAATCTTAACGTGACAGGGGATTTAATCGGATCTTATCTCATTTGATTTTGAATTATGATGTCAGAGGTATGATTTTAACTTGACTAATATTTTGGAGTGTCGCTTGCTCTGTTGGAGCAAAATGACAAGAAAAGTTTTGCTGTCAGAGGTGAAATCTTAACGTGACAGGAGATTTATCTGATTAGGATTTTTAGCAAACCCCCAGTTATCAACGGATTTGATTAGCCTTTACCAACTACCGTTTGAGTTGGGCTAGCCATGCTATTCCCCTCAGCATGGTGAGTTGTCGAGAGTTTCGTTTGGGTTTAAATACCAAACTTTTCCTCTTCACTTTGCCTTAGCGGCATTAGGCAATTCATACTTTTATCCCCAGTATGGTGGGGTTGACGAGAAATTTATTCTCTTCCCGTAGCCTTAGCGGCGTTGGGCGATTCATACTTTTTTTTTACCCCCAGTATGATGGGGTTGGCAAGAAATTTATTCTCTTCCCGTAGCCTTGTCGGCGTTGGGTGGTTCATACTTTTACCCCCAGTATGGTGGGGTTGGCGAGAAATTTATTCTCTTCCCGTAGCCTTGTCGGCGTTGGGTGGTTCATACTTTTACCCCCAGTATGGTGGGGTTGGCGAGAAATTTATTCTCTTCCCGTAGCCTTGTCGGCGTTGGGTGATTCATACTTTTTACCCCCAGTATGGTGGGGTTGGCGAGAAATTTATTCTCTCCCCGTAGCCTTGTTGGTATTGGGTAATTCATACTTCTTACTCCTAGTATGGTGGGGTTGGCGAGAAATTTATTCTCTTCCCGTAGCCTTGTCGGCGTTGGGCGGTTCATGCTTTTTACCCCCAGCATGGTGGGGTTGGCGAGAAATTTATTCTCTCCTCGTAGCCTTGTCGGCGTTGGGTAATTCATACTTTTTATCCCCAGTATGGTAGGGTTGGCGAGAAATTTATTCTCTTCCCGTAGCCTAATCGGCGTTGGGCGGTTCATCATTTTTTTTAATTTTATTTTATTTTATATATACATTTTTATTTCTTTATCTCTTTTTTTTTTTGTTTGCAATGATGTCCTTTTTTTTTTTAGGTGATGACGCCTAGCATTTTATTTTTTATTATTTATTTATTTATTTATTTTGGTAAGCGATGAGGCCTTGCAAATATATTTTTATTTATTATTATTTTTTTGTTTATTTTTATTTATTTACTTTTTTTTTGTTTATATTTTTATATATTTTTTAATATTTTTTTTATTTTTTTATTTTAATTAATTTTTTTTATTTTATTTATTTATTTTTTTGGCATCCGCGGGTGCATCCGTTGGATACAACCCATGGGTAGAACACTCATACTGCATGTTTTTTTTTCTCCCTTTTTTTTTAATATTTATTATTTTTTTAACTTTGTTAAATTTTTGTGGGCGATAACACCCTTTCCTTTTTTTTTTTTTTTTTCTTCTTCTTCTTTTTTTTTTTCTTTATTAATATTATTTTTGTTCTTTATTTTTTTTTTTTTGTGCGGGAGAGAGGGAGAAAAGTGCGGGTGACCCAGATGGGTCCCACCCATCTGTGGGTTGCGTCTCTGCGGGTTGTGTCCCGCGCTTCCATATGCGGGTTGCGTCCACGCGGGTCCCAAGATTCCATCTGCGGGTTGCATCCCGCGCTTCCATATGCGGGTTGCGTCCACGCGGGTCCCAAGATTCCATCTGCCGGTTGCATCCCGTGCTTCCATATGCGGGTTGCGTCCACACGGGTCCCAAGATTCCATCTGCGGGTTGCATCCTGGAGTTGTATCCAGTCTTGTCAATTCTTTTTTTTTTTTTGGCGATAACGCCTCAAATTTTTTTTTTTTTTTTTTTTTTTTTTTACAGACAATGACGTCTTGTCATATTTTTTTGGGCGATGACGCCTCAAAAATTTTTTTTTTTTTGACAGACGATGACGTCTTGTCATTTTTTTGTTTTTTTGGGCGATGACGCCTCAAATTTTTTTTTTTTTTTTTTTATGGGCGATGACGCCTCATAATTTTTTTTTTTTTGACAGACGATGACGTCTTGTCAATTTTGGTGGGCGATGACGCCTCACATTTATTTATCGTTACCCGGCGATGACGCCTAGGCTCCGAAAAAAAATTTAAAGATTGGATTGCGCCGCCCAAACTCTCACTGTGGTCGCCAATTCTTGTTTGCCCGAAAAATTGAATCGTTCTTTATATGCCAATTTAATTTTGAATTACAGCAATAAAAGAAAAATTACAAAATAGAAAATCGAGATTACAAGAATGGGGATCGATTGATTTCGATTCCCCTTTATTTTTGTGGGTCTGGCAGCGGTGGAGCTTCGTTTCTGTACTCCGTTGACGATCCGATCTCTCTGAATTGCGGAACTCCTCTCTGGATTTTTGGACTCTGGAAAATTGGACTCTTCCCCAAAGAATCTCCCAACTCTGCCCCGATTCAAAAGTCCAAAAGTCAAAAGTCCCTTCTCCCGTTAAATTCCTGTATTTTATAAACCGAAAAAGCTCGAAATCCTGCTCAATTCTCTCCTGAAAAAGCGGATCACGGATTATCAGTCCAAGGAAACAAATCAACGGGAAATAAAGAACGAAAAACAATCCGCGGGTGGCAACCCGCGGGATCGCCCCCGCGGGTTGCCACCCGCGGGAATCCTCCCGCGGGGTTGCAACCCGCGGGTGCACCCGCGGGTGTGCCCACTTAGCAAATTTAGGTTTTTTTTTTTTTTTTTTTTTTTTTTTTTTTTTTTTTTTTTGGGTATCTACAAGCCTGTGGGCAATGCTAGTGAGTCTGATAAGGACATAGTAATTTCAAATGTTCCCTTAAGTGTCATCAAGTGTCTTTACACTAAAGTGAGAGATGAACATTGGCGTAGATCTAGTGTTTTCACTATATACATCACCCATGGAGAAAAAAGTTATAGAGTAATGATTGATGGGGATAGTTGTGTTAATATAATCTCAAGAATAGTTACTGAGAACTCAAAGCTAAACCCTATCCACAATCATACAATGTAACATGGGTAGATAAAACCACTCAATCTATTATCTAACATTGTCTAGTGTCTATCTATATGTCCAGCTATCAGGACTGTCTTTGGTGCGATGTGTTAGACATGACTGCCACACATATTTTGCTTTGTAGGCTATGGTTGTATGACTAAGATGTGATGAGTTTCGGCAAGTCGAATACATATACGTTCAAATTCAATGGGAAAAAATTGTGTTGAAATCCGCACCACCTAAATCTAGTGATGAGATCCCAAAGAGTGAAAAAAATCACAAGCCAGGTGCACAAAATGTCTCTTCACTTAGTAAGCTAAGCTAAATTTCTCAAGAAGAGTCTAGAGGATGTACTAATATATGCGGTTATCGCTCTAGGAGAGTCTTCTCATCCATCTATCGAATACCTGCTGAGATTCATCAGATTCTCACTGATTTCTATGATATCATACCTTATGAGTTACTTGATGAACTTTTTCCCTTTTGAGACATCCAGCATACAACCGATTTCATGCCAGGGTCCAGTTTGCCTAATTTACTACATTATAGGATGAACCATGTTAAGCATGCTAAGTTGAGGAGAAAGCTCAATGAGTTATTGTGGAAGGGCTTTATTAGAGAGAGATTGAGTCCTTATGTTGTTGTAGCTTTACTCACACCTAAAAAGGATGGTAGTTGGAGAATGTTCATTGACAGCTGCACCATCAATACTTATTAGATATGATGGACGGTTCTCAAATCTTTTCGAAGATAAAATTTTGAAGTGGATATCATCGATTCGTATCCGTGATGGTGATAAGTGGAAAACTGTCTTTAAAATAAAGGACGGATTGTACGAAGGGTTGGTCATGCACTTTGGTTTATCTAATGCGCCCAACACATTTATGAGAGTTGTAGCCCAGATATTGCATCCATTCTTGGGCAAGTCTGTTGTTGTCTATTTTGATAAAATTCTCATTTTTAGTCAAACCTAGAAAGAGTACTTTTCTCATTTGATACAAGTTTTAGAGATTCTCCGCAAGGAGAAATTGTTTGTCAATTTGAAGAAATGTGCATTCTTAGTTTCCTCTGTTCACTTCCTTGGGTTCATTGTCTCTAAAGACGAAGTAGCAGTAGACCTCGACAAAATTATGGCCACGAAGGAATGGTCTACTCCTCGTACGATCCATGAGGCTGGGAGTCTCTATGGTCATGCCACATTTTAAAGGAGGTTTGTTAGGGGTTTTAATTTCATCATGGCTCTGATCACTGATTGCCTTAAAAATGGAGAGTTTCGATGGACTAAATCTGCTAATCACGTTTTTGAGAAGATTAAAGAAAGGTTGACTACTGCTCCGGTCCTTCATCTTCTAGATTTCTTCAAGGTTTTTGATGTAGCATGTGACACATTAGGCATAGGTATTGGTGGTGTTTTAAGCCATGAAAACCATCATATCGCTTTCTTTAGGGAAAAGTTAAAATGAGACGAAATAACACTACGATGTTTATGATCGAGAGTTTTATGCAGTAGTGCAATATTTGCATCATTGGCATCACTATTTGCTATCAAAAGTATTCATTCTATACTCAGACCATCAAGTTCTGCGTTATATCAATTCTCAAAAGATAGTAGGACACCAACATATCAAGTGGGTTAAGTTTATTTAGATTACAATTTTGTACTTAAACATTGTGCTAGAACTAAAAATAAAGTTATTGATGCATTAAGTAGAAATCTTGATACTTTACAAACGATGAGTGCAAAAGTGATCAGATTTGAGTAAATCATCGAAAACTATCCTACTTGTGAGGACTTTGGTGACATCTACATGTCTTTGACATAGGATCCTCCTACTATAGTAGATGGCCTCACCATTATTGATGGTTTCTTGTTCAAGGTAGCTATCTATGTATTTCCAGGACTTCTTTGCATGATCATTTGATTTGGGAAATGCATCGGGAGGGATCGCTGGTCATTTTGGTTGAGATAAAACTATCATCTTTGTACAGACCAATTCCATTGGCCCATCATTAAATGTGATGTTACACGAGTTGTGTCGTATTGTAAAGTTTGTCAGGTAGCAAAGTAAGAAGCAGAATACAAGATTTTACACACCATTACTTATACCCTTTGCATTTTGGGAGCACTTTAGCATGTATTTCATTTTAGGCATCCCTCGTATACTTAGCAAACATGATGTTATATTAGTTTTGGTGGATAAATTTTCCAAGATGACACAGTTTATTCATTGTCACAAGACTTTGGATGCCTTACATGTTGCACACTTGTTTTGTAAAGAGGTAGTCTATTTGCATAGCCTTCCTATGTTGATTGTTTCTAACAGAGATGTTTAGTTCATGAGTCATTTTTTACGAACACTCTAGAAGAAAATAGGTACCATACTTAAGTTCTCCACTACTTACCATCCAAAGACTGATAGTAGACAGAAGTTGTTAATCATAGTTTGGAAGACTTGATTTGATGTTTAGTGGGTGACCATTTAACCACGTGGGATCTTATTTTGTCTATAGCAGGGTTTGCATATAATAGTTTGGTCAATAGATCTATTGGGATGAGTCAATTCGATATAGTTAAAGGTTATAAGCATATAACAGTTCGGTCAATAGATTCACACAAATGATTGCAGGAATTTGCAGTTGATGATGAGGTGATGGTTAGAGTGCATCCAGAGAGATTCCCTCCAGGAACCTTGAAAAAATTTCATACTCGATGTATGGGTTTCTATCAAGTTTTAAAGAGACTTGGTTCTAATACTTATGAACTTGCGATTCCCCATAATTTCAAGATCAATCCACTTTTCAACGTTGAGGACCTGACTCCATATTTTGCTTGATTATCTAACAATCATTCTAGAACTACCATCATCAGCTTCGCCAAGACATTGGTATTTTTCCATCTGTTCACCACCTTTACCTACTCCATGGAAGTGTCATCTAAACCAGATTGAAAACATTCTGAATGCTAAGATTGTTTTGACTACTGATTATGGATATTAGCATTATTTGGTGCACTAATATGGATATCTAGATTCAGATTGCACTTGGTTGCGCATCGGCAAAGTCCAACAGCTCAAGCCAGATTTGCTTGATGGTTATTATCTTTGACATTCACTGGAGGTTTATGTTTTCAAATGATGAGCATCATATATTGTATTTTTTATCTCATATTTTATCAATTTTTATATATAAATAATTGCTACTCGGGTATTTTTAGTTTGTTTTTCAGGAAATCGGATTCCTACAAAGAGATGGCATATAATCAAAGCTGGATTAGGAAATCAAGTCCGAAAAAACATAAAAGTGAGAAAACTATAAGACAATGATGCTGAAGAGAGTCAAAGTCCAATACAGTTAGGCAAATCAAGAGAACAAGACAAGTGTTTTATGTGGAAAAAAATTCAAGAAATTTGCGTATAATAATGCTGCTAATTAGCGGCATTTTTCCGCCAACTGGTGGCAAAAAGAGGGGCCCATAGGTTTATTTTTCTACGGTGCTTCGACGTAATTTTTTAGTTTTTCAGTTGTGTCAAAATTAGGGTTTGATTCTCTGAAACCTATTTATTGGCTGTATACTTATAACTAGGGTTATATCCTGTATTTTTGTACTCGTTTTTAATTTAATAAAATTAGGGTTAGCCGAAGGGGTAACATGCACAATAACGGACTCCGGAGGTACTTCATATTGTTCTTCAAGTTTTCTTAGTTAAATCTCTTTTAATTTCTTTCTAGTTTAGGTTTATTTCGCTTTTTAGGTTAGATTTCTTTACTTTCATGAATAAAAAATTCATTTTGCTCACTATAGTTATGAGTGGCTAATTTAGCTTAGGTCGAGAATGTAGATAAACTAAAATCCACCATGTAGTTGCTCTCTAGAGTTTTCTTCCTAATTAAAATAATAAAGACATGATTTTTCAATGAAAAGATTAAAATACAACAATTCATAAATTAATACTTTGATAGATTATACTTGAGTTAAGTTTCTTGATAGCCTGTACTTAGTTAGGGTTTGAAGTTGTTGGTTTTTATCTTCTTCATAGAATTATCTAACGATTTAGTTTACTTTATGAAAAGTAGTTTCTTTGATGCGTTATGCTTACACACCACTTGATAACACATTCTTAGAATACTTGAAATAAATATTAAACTAAAAGATCACTTTTTATGATAGAAGAAGATAATAGAAGTAAATACATGGTTGGAAACTAATGGAGTCTAGATCCTAGGCAATTAGATAATATCAACTTCAATTTAGAATCTTTGGTTAATTCATTAGAATAATAAAAGTAGCAAGAATTGCAAAACACCTGAGATCTCTATGGGATGACCTGTAAAGCGCTACAACCGACACTGTACGCTTGCAGCGTAAATATCACATCAAGTTTTCGGCACCGTTGTCGGGGATCGACGGTGTTTTTCTTGCTTTTTCTAACGTTTTACAGGTTAACAACGTGTGTTGAGTGTGTAAGGTCCAGAATTTGCAGGTACAGGAAGATAAAAAGGATCAGGAGAGCTTTGAGACTGCGCAGTAGAAACCAGAGAGTCAAACATTTTGGTTCTACTGCTATTTGGCGGCAAGTACCGCCAATTAGCGCAGTAGAGGTATTTCCTAAACCTAATTTTTCTCCAGTTCTGTGTTTTGGTTCTCTGGAAGTATGCATGATGATTAAACTACAACACTTATCGGTGGACGTAATTAAACTCCGCTACATCTCCTTTGCACTTAAGGAAAATGCCAATAAGTGGTTGTACAGTATGCCTACTGATTCAATCACTACTTGGGATGAATTCGTTGCAGTGTTTCTAATGATGTATTATCCTATGCATAAGACGATAAGAATTTGAAATCAAATCAATCAATTCCGTCAAGTGCCGGAAGAACTCTTTTGGAAATACTTAGAATAGTTCAAGGATCTATTATCTCAGTTCCCCCACCATACGATAGAAAAGTGGTGGTTGTGTCAAATCGTGTACGAAGGACTCGATTGCACATCCAAACCTCTTCTTGAGTCTATATGTCAAGGGGAGTTCATGAGAAAGAACGAGGATGAAACATGGGACTTTCTTGAGGAACTATCATGGAAGACTATGCAGTGGGAGAGTCCCCTTGGAAAACCCAATGCATCAATTTCTGTGCATAAGGGTGGGATTCATACCGTCGACAGCTCTATAGCTGCCAAAGCTAAGGTTGCAGTCCTTATGAGAATAATTGAGGCGTTGGAGACTCCTAAGTGCTCTAGCAGTGGGTCAAGTGAACCAAATCCAAAGTCCCACATTCTTTAATTGCAAAACTCCAAATCACGTTATGGATGAGTGTCCACTATTAGTGAATCCCATGGGTTCCACACTTGAGCAGGCTAACACCTTTTATCAACAACCCATGAACAATCCTTATGCTCCTTGATAAGTATCATATATTGTATTTTTCCTACCATATTTTATCTAATTCTGTATATAAATTATGCTACTTGGGTATTTTTAGTTTATTTTCAGGTAATCCGATTCATACAATGAGATGGCATAAAATCAGAGCTGCATTAGGAAACAAAGCCCAGAAAAGAGTTCAAAGAGAGTAAAGCTAAAGACTAAAATACTGCAGAGAGTCAAAATCAAATACAGTCAGGAGAATCAAGTGTACAAGACAAAAGACTCGTGTAGGAGAAAAATCAGAACAATTGGACATATTATTGCCACTAATTAGCATCATTTGCTGCCAAATCGCAGCACAAAAGTGGGCCCACGGGCCGATTTTTCTTTGGTGGTTTCGGTGAAATTTTGTAGTTTTTCAATTTAGTTAGAATTTGGGTTTGAGTTTCGAAGCCTATATATTGACCATATTCTTGTATTCTAAAAGAGGGCAGTAGTTTTATACTCATATTTTATTTAATAAATATAGGATTAGGGTTTGCTGAAGGGGTGACGGCCACAATACCGAACTCCAGAGGTAATTCTCTTTGTTCTTTAATTTTTCCATAGTTAATTTATTTTAATTGCTTTCTAGTTTAGGCTATTATCGCTTTCTAAATTAGATTTAATTGCGTTCATGAATAAAAATAGGATTTTGCATACTCGAACTATGTGTAACTAATTTTCTTTAGCCCTAGGATGTAGATGAAGTTAGTTTAATAGATCTAACATGATTTATCTCATCTTCTTCCAAAAAAGAAATAAAGTTATGATTTTTCTATAAATAAATAAAATATAGAGTTCGTAAATCATAATTCTTTGATAGATTATGCTTAATTAATATTTTGATAATCTATGCTTAGAAAATATTTGGAATTTAAATTCTTTATTTATTTCTAGAATCATTAACAAGATTTTCCTATAAATAAACTTACTTGAATAAACTTGTAAATCTAATATCTTTGATAGGTTATAAGTTCGGTCTTTTTATAGCCTATAGTTAGATTAGCGTTTGAAATTTATTTCTTCGCTTTTGTTTATAAGATATTCTATTTGATATAATTTATTTTTAAGAAAAGTGTTATCCTTGATGGTTTATATTTGCACATCACTTGATAGGTCATACTTAAGGATACTTAATTAAAATCAAATTAAAAAGATCACCTTTTTAATATGTTACTTAACCGTGCATAATTAAAAAGTTAGGAAGAAAGAGATAATTCATTGTTAGGCTATTATTCTAATAGATTCGAAATCCTAGGCTAATCTTTAGAACTTAAAACTCATCATTTCAATTCAGAACTCATAGTTAACCTGCTAGAATAGTAGAATTAGTAGGAATAAAAAAACACCTTAGATCCTTGTGGGACGACCTGTACAGTGCTACACCGACACTGTGTGTTTGCAGTTAAATTATCATATCAAATTTTTGGCATCGTTACTGGGGATTGATGGTGTTTTTCTTGCTTTTTCTAACATTTTACGGGTTAACAGTGTGTGTTGAGTGTGTAGGGATCTAGATATTGCAGATACATGAAGATAAAAAGGATCAGAGAAGCCTCAGAACTGCGCAGCAGAAACCATAGAGTAAAACTCTCTGGTTCTGCTGCTATTTAGCAGCCAATACCGCCATTTGGTGGGAGTGAAGGTAAATCCTGAACCCAAATTTTTTCCAATTCTATAATTTGGTTCCCTGGTTCTGTAAAAAAAATACAAAAAAAACATTTAGGAATAGTAGGAATCACATTTTTATTTGATCATATCTATTCTACTGTTTTTATCTCCACCACACCCCCTTCTTACATTAGTTTAGGAAATTCACGCATTTATTCACGGTCGCTGGTTCATGCCACATTGGACCCGTGATCAATTTTGTTGACTAGTGAGATCAGATTTGCTCATGGGTGACAAGATGGACCAACCAATCCCGGTCTTTCAGGATCGATGTTACCCGCTGTGCACATCACTACCATTATGCATCAAACTTCCACACGCAGCGGGTAATCACTATGAATTGAAGCGCAACACATTAGCATGCTTCCTAAATTCACTGGTTCTGATTCAGAGGATACATAACTCTTTATTAGTGAATTTATGGAAGTATGTATAATGATTAAATTACAGCACTTGTCGGAGGACGCAATTAAACTCCACTTATCCCGTTTGCTCTCAAGGACAATGCCAAGAAGTGGTTATACAGTATGCCTACTGATTTAATCACTACTTGGGATGAATTCGTTGCAGTGTTTCTAAAGAAGTATTATCCCATGCATAAGATGGCAAAATTAAAAATCAAATCAATCAATTCCGTCAAGTGCCGGGAGAACCCTTCTGGAAATACTTGGAACAGTTAAAGGATCTTTTAGCTTAGTGCCCCCACCATGCGATAGAAAAGTGGCGGTTTTGTCAAATCGTGTATGAAAGGCTCGATTACACATCCAAAACTCTTCTTGAGTCTATATGTCAAGGGGAGTTCATAAGAAAGAATGAGGATGAAGCATGGAGCTTTCTTGATGATCTATCATGGAAGACTATGCAGTGGAAGAGTCCCGCTGAGAAGCCCAGTGTATCAACTTCTTCGCATAAGGGTGGGATCCATAGCGTCGACAGCTCTTTAGCTGCCGAAGTTAAGATTGCAGCTCTTATCAGGAGAATTGAGGCATTGGAGACTAGTCGTGCTCCACAGGTAGGTCAAGTAAATCAAATTTAATTTCCCACATGCTTTAATTTAGGAACTCCGAAACACATTATGGAGAAGTGTCCACTATTAGTGAATCCCATGGGTCCCATACTTGAGCAGGCTAATGCCTTGTATCAAAGACTCATGAATGATACATACACTCCGACATACAATCCTGGTGGAGGAACCATTCAAATCTCTCATGGGGTCAGGGGCAATATCAGGAGGACCCTAATCCTAACATGCAGCCTCCACCAATGGTCAGTTCCCAAGACCAAATGTGGGTGCTTATCAATACCTAAACGCTTCAAATCATGGGAACAACCAGATAGACCACCTACACAAAACCACTTACATCTACAACATGGGTCTAATAATGATAAAAAAAGTAACTCCAGTCACTTGAAAAAAGCATTGAAAATCTTCTCAAGTCTCATTCCAAGTTTGACACGCATATGTCCAATCTTGACACGCATATGAAAAATCTTATGAAAGTGTCAACTGATTTTATTCAAAATACTGGTCAGCAACTGCTCGTGAACTCTCAATCTATTAAGAGTATAGAGCAGCAGGTTGGACAATTAGCGAGTCAGTTGAGTGAAGTGGCTAGGGTACTTTTTCAAGTCAAACCATAACGAATCCTAATGCCAGTTCCTCAAACTTCAATCAGTCGCATGTCCACCAATGTAATGTCATTCACACACTCAGATCTGGCAAGCAAGTGGACAATAATATAGTCAAGCCCCTTGATCCCACTCTTACTATTTCGCAGGCTACACCATCTATTCCATCTCTTTCACCATGACCATCTCCATCACCTCCATCACCATCACATACTCCTTCGGAAGAACCTGTTTCTGAGCCAAAAGTACCATATACCAATCGGCTTAGGAAGCCTTCACCACATATAGAAAAAATTCTTGAAACATTTCAGCAGGAGAAAGTTAATATTCCATTCCTTGACATTACAATAGGTTCCTACTTATGCTAAGTTCCTCAAGGATTTGTGTACAAAGAAATGAGGAAGAAATGTTCCCAAGAAAGTTTTTTTGCTGTAAATATATCGTAAATCCTCTCTAACTCCTCCCCTATCAAGTACAAAGATCCAGGTTCCCCTACAATCTCATACACCATTGGGAACACTACATTTCATAGGGCATTGCTTGATCTAGAGGCAAGTATCAACTTGCTTCCTTACACTTTTTATCAGCAACTGGGATTAGGAAAACTTCAACCTACCAAGGTCACATTACAGTTAATTGATCGTTCGATCAAGAGACCACTTGGTATGATTGAAAATGTGCTCATTAAGGTCGGCGACTTTATCTTTTCTATAGATTTCATTGTCTTAGAAACTAAGCCGATCTTCAATCAACGGAATCAAATTCCTATTATCTTGGGTAGACTATTCCCTGCAACATCAAATACATTAATTGATTGTATGAGTGGCCTCATGAAGCTATCATTTAGGAATATGACCGTAGCACTAAACATATTCAATATGGACGAACACACAATGCTCCCTCATTGAGGTCAACATGATTCACAGTTTGCACTCTTATTCGACCTCTTGCACTGATGATGAACCCTCATTTAAGCAAATTTTTAAAGATGTGCTCATATTATTAGATGAATTAGCACATACGGATTCTATGCATGATGATACTTATGCAAGTGTGCCATTGATTTATGAGAAAATTTTTGAGAATTTGTTTGCAGAGAAGCTCGCATTACTTCTTGAGTTAGAAGGGCCATCACCACATTCACTTGATCATATTACACTCTTCTCACCTCATGATATTTCTACATGTATGTTTGTTACTAATGATGATTGGCAGGTTTATAATAAAGAATTCTTTAACCCAATTATTAATGCTTACATGTGGACAATGAAAAAGCGAGGACAGCATAAGAAGCAGACAGATAATTTCGTGACTCGTAGGAGGATGATGAGATATAATAATACACCCACTTCACGTTTAAAATGCACACACTGTGAAAGTGGGAAGCGATCGAGAGATCATAACCACTTTCCTTGCGTTAATAGGGTGATAATATTGAGATCGTAACTTTTTACAATTCACATTATTTGTATAATATTTGTATAATAGTTTTCATATTTATTTTACCACACTTGGTTTATGTATGAGGACATACACGAGTTTAGGTGTGGGGGAGTGGGTTAGGATATTTTCTTCGTGTTTTTCTAAGATTTTACATTTTTTTTTAGAGTTTTTAGTTTAGTTTTAGATGATTTTTGGGTTTCTTTATTTTGCACTTTAGGTAGTTTTTAGGGTAACAACTAACTAAGAAAACCAAAAAATTTATTTATTTTCATCAATAGATCAACCTAATTACAGATAAAGGGACAAATTTAGATTTAAAATTGGATATGAGAGTAGATTGGACGATACACTTTGAATTTGATGAAAAAAATATTAAAATCCAAAAAATAAATACCGCTAACAGTAGTTTTGAGGCAAGTATACATCTATTTTTCACTTCACAATAGTTTATTAGGTTAAGAGCAAAGATGATAATGATTGAGTAAGTCTTCTCTCTCTAAACAAAGAAAAAAAGTGAGAATAAAATAATGGGATGCACCTGGTATTAAGGCAATAACCTCAAGATTAAAAAAATGAGTATGATCTGAGTAATTGGGTACTTTGTGCCTAAGTAAGCGTGAATATTCACATGAAAGGCGAAATATTCTTAAAAAAAATTGTTATGAGAGAGGAGATGAATCTTGAGTTAGAGTTGGTCCAAGGCCGAAATAGACTACCACACGTGCACGTAGTTGTATAGGAGGCAATGAATTTTCTGCTAGTAGGTATTGAAAGATAAGATTTAAATTTTTGATTAAAATGATAAGTGTATCTGATATGACGCTCGATTTGAAAATTGATAATCTAAATGAATCCTTGAGTTTGTATATTAGTGAGATTAATTGATGAAAATATCATAAAAAAAATTCTTTCTTTTGTATAAAATTTTTATCATTCTTGATTTTTAGTTATCTTTATTTTTCTTTTCTTTATTTCTTAATCTATTTTCTTCAAGAATTTTGTTGGTATATTCACTGCAAACCCTCACGAGACAACACTCGTCCACTAGGGTAATTTAGGGAAAGGCTTGTTGCACGTGCTAAGTGCAATCGCAATTCCTGCAAAAGTGAGTCAGGATTTTTCTTTTTCTATTTAGGTTTAGGTTTTGCTCAAGAACTAGCAAAAGATAGGTGTGGGGTGTGATAAGTATCATATATTATATTTTTCTTCCCATATTTTATCTATTTTTATTTATAAATAAACGCTACTCGGGTATTTTTAGTTTGTTTTTCAGCTAATCCAATTCATACAAGAAGATGACAGGAAATCAGAGTCGGATTAGGAAACAAAGCCCTGAAAAGAGTTCAAAGGGAGTAAAGCTACAAGATTAAAATACTGCAGAGAGTCAAAGTCAAATACAGTCAGGAGAATTAAGTGTACAAGGCAACAGACTTGTGCAGGAGAAAAATCAGAACAATTAGACATATTATTGCTGCTAATTAGCGTTATTTGCAGCCAAATAGTGGCACAAAAGTAGGCCCATGGGCTGTTTTTCTTCAGTGGTTTTGGTGTAATTTTGTAGTTTTTCAATTTTGTTAGAATTAGGGTTTGAGTTTCGAAGCCTATATATTGGCCGTATCCTTGTATTCTAAAAGAGAGTGATAGTTTTGTACTCATATTTTATTTAATAAAATTAGGATTAGGATTTGCTGAAGGGGTGACGGCCACAATACCGAACTCCAAAGGTAGTTATCTTTGTTCTTTAATTTTTCTATAGTTAATTTATTTTAATTGCTTTCTAGTTTAGGTTATTACCGCTTTCTAGATTAGATTTAATTGCGTTCATGAATAAAAATAGGATTTTACTTACTGAACTATGTGTAGCTAATTTTCTTTAGCCCTAGAATGTAGATGAAATTAGTTTAATAAATCCAACATGATTTATCTCATCTTCTTCCAAAAAATAAATAAAGTTATGATTTTTCTATAAATAAATAAATTATAGAGTTCGTAAATACTAATTCTTTGATAGATTATGCTTAATTAATATTTTGATAATCTATGCTTAGATGAGATTTGGAATTCAAATTCTTTGTTTATTTCTAGAATCATTAACAAGATTTTCCTATAAATAAATTGACTTGAATAAACTTGTAAATCTAATTTCTTTGATAGATTATACTTAAGTTCGGTCTTTTAATAGCCTTTACTTAGATTAGGGTTTGAAGATTATTTCTTTGGTTTTTTTTATAAGATTTTCTACTTGATATAATTTATTTTTAAGAAAAGTGTTATCTTTGATGACTTATACTTGTACATTACTTGATAGGTCATACTTATGGGCACTTAATTAAAATCAAATAAAAAAGATCACCTTTTTAATATGTTACTTAACTGTGCATATATAAAAAGTTAGGAAGAAAGGGATAATTCATTGTTAGGCTATTATTCCAATAGATTCGAAATCCTAGGCTAATTTTTAGAACTTAAAAACTCATCCTTTAAATTTAGAACTCGTAGTTAACCCGCTAGAATAGTTGAATTAGTCGGAATAGCAAAACACCTTAGATCTCTATGGGACAATCTGTACAGTGCTACACCAATATTGTGCGCTTGCAGTCAAGTTATCACATCACTCCTACATACAATTATGGCTGGAGGAACCATCCAAATCTCTTATGGGGTTAGGGGCAATATCAGACGGCTCCAAACTCTAATATGCAGCCTCCAGTCAATGGTCAGTTCTCAAGACCAAATGTGGGTGTTTATCAACACCCAAAAGCTTCAAATCATTGGAAGAAACAGAGTAGACCACCTGCACAAAACTACTCACATCCACAGCAGGGGTCTAATAATGATCAAGAAAAGCGACTCTAGTCACTTAAGAAGAACGTTGAAAATCTCCTCAAGTCTCAATCCAAATTTGACAAGCATATGTCCAACCTTGACACGCACATGTAAAATCTTATGAAAGTATCAACTGATTTTATTAAAAAAAATAGATCAGCACCTACTCGTGAACTCTCAATCTATTAAAAATTTAGAGTAGCAGATTGGACGATTAGCGAGTTAAATGAGTAAACGTGGCAAGGGTACTTTTCCAAGTCATCCCTTAATGAACCCGAATGCCAGTTCCTCAAACTCTAATTAGTTGCATGTCCACCACTGCAATGCCATTCACACACTCAGATCTAGAAAGCAAGTGGACAATAATGTAGCCATGCCTCCTGATCTCACTCCTACTATTTTGCAAACTACACCATCTTTTTCACCTCTTTCTCCATGACCATCTCCATCACCTCCATCACCATCACATACTCATTCAGAAGAACCTGTTGCTGAATCGAAAGTACCATATCCCAATTGGATTAGGAAGCTTTCATCGCAAGTAGAGAAGATTCTTGAAATATTTCAGCAGGTGAAAGTTAATATTCCACTCCTTGATATTATACAACAGGTTCCAACTTATACCAAATTTCTTAAGTATTTGTGTACTAAGAAATGAACAAAAACGTTCATGAGAAAGTTTTTCTTACTGTAAATATATCACATATCCTCTCTTAACCCTTGCCTGTCAAGTACAAAGATCCAGGTTCCCCAACAATCTCATGCATCATTGGGAACATTATATTTAATCGGGTGTTGCTTGATCTATGGGCAAATGTCAACTTACTTCCTTACACTGTTTATCAGCAACTAGGGTTAGGAAAACTTCAATCTACCAAGGTCACATTACAACTAGCTAATTGTTCGATCAAGATACCACTTAGAATGGTTGAAAATGTGCTCATTAAGGTTGGCAAATTTATGTAGACTTTATTGTTTTAGAAACTGAGCCGATTTCTAATCCATGAAACCAAATTCTGGTTATCTTGGGAAGACCATTCCTTACAACATCAAATATATTAATTGATTGCAGGAGTGGCCTTATGAAGCTATCATTTGGAAATATGACTGTGGCACTAAACATATTCAATATGGATGAGCACACAACGAGCTTCCTCATTGATTTAAACATGATTTATAGTTTGTACTCTCATTCTATCTCTTTCACTGCTGATGAACCCTCATTTGAGCAAATTTTCAAAAATGAGCTCATATTATTAGATGAATTTGCATATACTGATTCTATTTATAATGATTCTTGTGCAAGTGTGCCATTGATTTATGAGCAAACTTTTGAGGATTTATTTGCAGAGGAGCTCGAATTACTTCGTGAGTTAGAAGAGCCACCATCTCGTTCACTTGATCATATAGCACTTTTCTCACCTCACAATATTTCTACATCTATACTTGTTACTAACGATGATTGGCAGATTTATAATGAAGAGTTCTTTAACCCAATTATTAATGCTTACATATAGACAAAGAAAAATTTTGGACGACATAAGATACAGACAGGTAATTTCGTGACTTTTAGGAGGATGATGAGATATAATAATCCACTCACTTCACGTTTAAAATGCACATACTATGAGTTGGAGTGATGGAGAGGTCATAACCGCTTTCATTGCATTAATATGGTGACAATATTGAGATCGTAACTTTTTACGACTCTCATTATTTGTATAGTATTTGTACAATATGTTCATATTTATTTTACCACACTTGGTTTGTGTATGAAAGTCTACACGAGTTTAGGTGTGGGGCAGTGGGTTAGGGTCTTTTCTTCATATTTTTCTAAGATTTTTAGGTTTTTTTAGAGTTTTTATTTTATTTTTAGATTTTTTTGAGTTTCTTTATATTACACTTAGGGTAGTTTTTAGAGTAACTAACTAAAAAAAAATTCATCAATAGATTAACCTAATTACAGATAAAGGAATAAATTTATATTTAAAATTGGATAGGAGAGTAGATTGGATGATACACTAAGAAATTTTAAAAAAAAAAAATACCGTTAATAGTAGTTTTGAGGCAAGTATACATCTATTTTTCACTTCACCATATTTTATTAGGTTAAGGGATGATAACGAATGAGTAACTCTTCTCTCTCTTAAAAAAAAGAGAAATAAAAAAAAGAAAAAAAGTGAGAATAAAAAAAGGGGGTACGCCTGGTATTAAGGCAATAGCCTAAGGAGTGAAAAAAGAGTATGATCCGAATAATCGAGTACTTTGCGCCTAAGTAAGCCTGAATATTCGCATGAAAGGTGAAATATTCTTAAAACTAAAAAAAAAGAAAAGAAAGTAAAAAAATTTGTTATGAGAGAGAAGATGAATCATGAGTTAGAGTTAGAGTTTAAGGCCGAAGCAGATTATAACATGTGCACGTAGATGTATAGGAGTCAATAGATTATCTGTTAGTGGGTATTGAAAAACAGGATTTGAGTTTTTGATTAGAATGAAAAGGTATCAGATATGACATTTGATTTGAAAATTGATAATCTAAATGTATACTTAAGTTTGTATATTAGTAAGATTAATTGATGAAAGTATATTAAAAAAAAGATTTTTTCTTTTTGTTGTATAAAATTTTTATTGTTCTTGATTTTCGGTTATCCTTATTTTTTCTTTTCTTTATTTTATAGTTTTCTTCACGAATTTTGTGGGTATATTCATTGCAACCCTCATGAGACACCACTCGTCTACAAGGGTAGTTTAGAGGTTTAAAGGCTTGTTGCACATGTTAAGTGTAATCGCGATTCCTACAAAAGTGAGTTAGGATTTTTCTTTTTAGATTTAGGTTTTGCTCGCGTACTAGCAAAAGATAGGTGTGGGGGTGTGATCAGTATCATATATTGTATTTTTCCTCCCATATTTTATCTTTTTTTGTATATAAATAATTGTCACTCGGGTATTTTTAGTTTGTTATTCAGGCAATTCGATTTCTACAAGGAGATGACATAAAATTAGAGCCGGATTAGGAAACCAAGTCCGAAAAAGATATAAAAGTGAACAAACTATAAGAAAATGATGCTGAAGAGAGTCAAAGTCAAATACAGTTAGGAAACACAAGAGAACAAGACAAGATTTTCATATCGAAAAAAATTCAAGAAATTTGCATATAATAATGCCTCTAATTAGCAGCATTTTTCCGCCAAATGGCTACAAAAAGAGGGGCCCACAGGTTGATTTTTCTGTGGGGGCTTCGACATAATTTTGTAGTTTTTCAGTTGTATCGATATTAAGGTTTGATTCTCCGAAGTCTATTTATTGGCCGTATACTTGTAACTAGGCTTATATCCTGTAATTTTGTACTCGTTTTTAATTTAATAAAATTAGGGTTTGCCAAAGGGGTAACGGCCACAATACCGAACTCTAGAGGTACTTCTTATTGTTCTTCAATTTTTCTTAGTTAAATCTCTTTTAATTTCTTTCTAGTTTATGTTTATATCGTTTTTTAGATTAGATTTCTTTACTTTCATGAATAAAAATTTGATTTTGCTTACTAGAATTAAGAGTAGCTAATTTAGCTTATCTCTAGAATGTAAATGAAATTAGAATCCACCATGTAGTTGCTCTCTAGTGTTTTCTTCCTAATTAAAATAATAAAGACATGATTTTTCAATGAAAAGATTAAAATACAACAATTTGTTGATTAATACTTTGATAGGTTACACTTGAGTTAAGTTTCTTCATAGCCTATGCTTAGTTAGGGTTTGAAGTTGTTGGTTTTCATCTTCTTTATAGAATATTTAATGATTTAGGTTACTTTTATGAAAATTAGTTTCTTTGATCCGTTATACTTGCACACCACTTGATAATACATGCTTAGGACACTTGAAGTAAAGATTAAACTAAAAGATCACTTTTTTATGGTAGTAGAAGATAATGGAAGTAAATGCATGGTTGGAAACTAGTGAATTCTAGATCCTAGGCTAATTAGATAATATCAACTTTAACTTAGAATCTTTGGTTAGTCTGTTAGAATAATAGAAATAGCAAAAATCGTAAAACACCTGAGATCTTTGTGGGACGACTTGTAAATCACTACAACCGATACTGTACGCTTGCAGTGTAAATATCATCATCAAGTCAGGGAGAATTGATGGAGATCAGATTTGATTATGATGGAGATTAGATTTGATTATAGTAGGATTTTTTATAGAGATCAAATTTGATTCTAGTAGGATCTTGTTGGGATTTTAGATTTTATTAGAAAATTTGATTGGATTTTTTATTTCATTCGAATTTTCATAGGATTTGATTATATTAGATTTTATTTGTTAGGGTTCTCCTTTATATTTATACTCTGTATGAAGTATGGAGATGATAAATAATATATGCAAAATTTGAGAAATTTCTTGTGTTGACTTCGCCTAAGCAAATCTCTTCTCGTGGATTCATAGAGAGTGGGCGTGGATTTGCTTGAGTGGATTTTCCAACCTTGTAAGTTCTTTCCCAATTTATCTATTCTTCTCCAAATTTTCCAAAATCCCCAAATTTTAAAGTCCTAATCCTAATTTGGCTCCTATGTCAATATGCATGCTTACCGAGATGCACATACTCAACTACTTAACACTCAATTTCTCTTATTTATTATACATTGTATATTTATTTATATTTCTTGAAGTAAATTGCCTTAATACGAGGCTCACTTATTTCTTTTTTTATCTTTTTTATTATATTTATATAAGATAGGCCGTCCTTTTAAGTTTTCTCTTTATTATCAACTTTTCATGATTTATTGTGTAAGCGTTCAGAGTGCATACTTGATTCAAAACTTATTTATCTTTATATCTCATTGTTGGATTTAATACCTCAATTAAGATTATATAAAAACTACTATCATATAAGCATCAATATTAAGATATCAATTTTATAATATCTCTTTATCAGTGCATATCTCTTTATCAGGATGCATATCTCTTTATCAGTGCAAAAATTTGATGCGAAAAATCTACTGCAAGTGTATAGTGTCGGTTGTAGAACTTATAGGTCGTTCTCATAGGGATCTAAAGTGTTTTGCGTTCTTACTAATCCTATTATTCTAATGAGCTAATTTAGTGTTTTAAGTTGATTCGAGTTTCTAATTAATTTAGGATATAGAATTCACTAGTTCACAACCAAGTATTACTGCTATTATCTTCTTCTTATCATAAAAATTAATCTTTTAGTTTTAATCTTTTAATTAAAGTGTTCTAAACATGAGTTATCAAGTGACGTGCAAGCATAACTCATCAAAGATAGTAGTTTTCATAAAAAGTAAATTAAATCGTTAGATAATTCTATGAAGAAGACGAAAATTAATAACTCCAAATTCTAACTAAATATAGGCTATCAAGAAACTTAATCAAATATAACCTATCAAAGTATTAATCTACTAGTTATTGTATTTTAATTTTTCATTGAAAAATCATATATTTATTATTTTATTTTAGGAAGAAAACAATAAAAAGTAATTACATGGTTGATTCCTAGTTTCTTCTACATCCTAGAGCTAAACTAAGTTAGCTACCCATTGTTCTAATTAAAAATCCATTTTTTTATGTTAAAGATTAAAGATTTAAATTAGAAGCTATTAAATCTATCTATAAAGCAATTAAATATTTCTACCCACTAGAAAATCCTTGAAAATAATGGAGTCACCTCGGCAAAACCCAATCTTTTATTAATTGCTAAGAATACAAAATTATATAATAATTCTAGGTTACAAAGATTCGGCCAATATATAGGCCTTAGAGAATCAAGTCCTAATCTGAGTATTAGTGAGTAACTACAAAATTACATTAAAGACCCCGTCAACATTTCATCCAGTATGGGCCCCATTGAGCCGCCAAATAGTGGCTAATGCCGCTAAATAGCAGTATAAGAATGGAATCTTGCTTTCTCTTTCTTCCGCATGAAGTTCTGGTCTCTTCCTTTTGATCTGAATGACTATAATGGACTTTGGCTCTCTGCAACTTCATGTTCTTGTAACTTTTTTTTTAACTCATTTCTAGACTTGGTTTCCTAATTCGGCTCTGAGTTCAAGCCATCTCCTTGCAGGAATATGTTTCACCTGAAAAACACACTCAAAATTTCCAAGTAGTATTATTTATATACAAAAATAGACATTATGGAGGATATAAATATACAATATATGATACTCATCACACCCCCACACCTATCTTTTGCTAGTTCTTGAGCAAAACTTAGACCTAAAAAGAAAAAAAAAAGTTCTAACTCACTTTCGTAGGAATCACAATTGCACTTAGCACGTGCAACAACCCGTTAAATGCCTAAGTTACTCCAGTGGACAAGTTGTGTCTCATAAGGATTTGCAGTAAATATACCTACAAAATTCGTGAAGAAGGAAGATTAAGGAAATAAGAAAAGAAAAATAAGGATAACTAAAAATCAAGAAAAAAAAATACAAAAGAAAGAAAAATCTTTTTTTTTATTTTCTTCAATTAATCTCACTAATATACAAACTCAAAAATGCATTTAGATTATCAGTTTTCAAGTCAAGTATCATATCAACTACACTTATCATTTTAATCAAAAATTCAAATCCTATCTTTCAATACCCACTAATAGATAATTTATTGGCTCTTATACATCTACGTGCACGTGTGATAGTCTATTTCAGTCTTGAACTCAAACTCTAAGTTATGATTCATCCCTTCTCTCTAAATAATTTTTTTTGTTTTTTTTTTCTTAGTCCTTTTTTCTCTTTTTTTGTGAGTATTTCACCTTTAATGAGAAGATTCACGCTTACTTAGGTGCAAACACCCGATTACTTGGATCATACTTTGAAAATTTCACCTTTCATGCAAAAATTTAAGCTTGCTTACGCTCAAATACCTGATTACTCAGATCATATTCTGATTTTTTTTTTCAATTCTAAAGGATCATTGCCTTAAATGTCAGACTCACCTCTTTATTCTTTTTTTCTTTTTTTTTTAATTTAGAAAGAGAAGACTAATTAATTATTATTATTTTTGTCCTTAACCTAATAAACTATTCTAAAGTGAAAAGTAGATATAGACTTACCTCAAAATTACTACTAGCGGTATTTATTTTTTGGATTTTAATTTTTTTCATAAAATTCTAAGTGTATTATCCAATCTACTCCCCTATCAAATTTCAAATCTAAATTTATTCTTTTATTTGTAATTAGGTTGATTATTGAAGAAAATATTTATTTTACCTCTTTTTTCAGATTTTTTCAGATTTTTTAAACTTTTTTCAAATTCTTTTTAGTTACCCTAAAAACTACCTAAAGTGTAAAATAAACAAACCTAAAAGGTCTAAAAATAAAATAAAAAACCTAGAACAAACACTAAGGACCATAGAAAAATACAAAAAACTACTAACCCACTCCCCCATACCTATATTAGGTATGCCCTCATGCACAAATCATCGATATCGTCCTCTCTGCCTCCTACTCGATTCTCCAAGTGCACGATGTACACGTGCAGTAGAATTCCCTCCTAGTTAATTTATTTCAATCAACGCCATATTTTTCCAAGACCATGCCAGATAGCATTTATGTGCTCAGTGGGATCTGCTGGCAGGTCTTGGTCAATGAAGGTGTCATCTTCCTCCTCTTATGTTAAATTGGTGGCATTTATATCTTCTTCAACCATGTTTCTATTCCAATCTTCTGGAACAACAACATGATATATCACCGATATGTGCTCCACAGCTATGGACACATGTGATGATGCATATTCATCATATTCTACAGCTGACATAAATTCGCAACACAATTGTGTAATCAGACACGGTAGAGGTAAATTAACTAGTCCTCAACTGCATCTTGCCATCTATAATGGTGTCAACTAATTCTGTGCATATAAAAAATGAGTATTCTGATGCATGATGCAATCAACAATATATAACATGGGTGTGTAAAATAAAAACATGTGTGTAATCTCCATTACATTGGTGTTGATTCAGTGGCAAGTCGCATGTACATTGCGATAAAGTGTCTTGATGCTGATCTCTCTATCACGTGTCAATGTGCAATTGGGAGCCATCCATGTAAGATATTCCTCAATCACATCTGGGATTTGATTTCCAGAGTGAAGGAGGATGTCAGTGGATGCAGAGATGGTCGCTGCATGCACATCATAGATTTCTCCACACCAGTAGAGTTTAATGGTTTTGCGATCCTCCAAAATATCAGATTTCGCAAAACTTGCATTAAACTCTTCTACTAACTATGGGATGTAAAATGAAGTGGGTGTGTATATTAAGTAATTCCATCCCAAAGTTCCTATTGTGGATAAAAAAATATACCAAAAATGCAGCAAAAATCTCACCAAAATATTTCTCACAAACAAACCGTGCCATTTGACTATTCTAGAGACCACAAATTTTTTTTTTTGATTTAATAGTAACTATAGGATAAAGAAAACTCACCTCCCCTAAAGTTTTAGGGGGAGAAACCTAAATTTTGTCGCCGATTGGCAGTTGTTGCCGATGATTAGCGGTAATATGGAAGGATCGTGGGCATAGCTACTTGGAGGAGGAAGCTGAAGAGGACATCTGCTCCCTTGTCACCTTTGATTTGAGCACAAACTGAGGAATCTCTGTAGATCTGAAATAATAAGCAAACAGGACAATGGGAATTTTGGAGAAGATGAGGGAAGCTAGGGTTGGTTCGGGGCTAGTTTGAGGAATTTATAGGGGATGCAAATTTTTGACCAGCCCCTCTCTTTTTCTTTTAATTTTGCTTTTCAGTCCTCAACTTCTTTTCTACTCTATATCATGTTAGAAATACACAATATATAAAATATATACTAATATACAAACGAATATATGCCCCAACGCATAAATTGGGTCGTGTAGTATCCCGACCTCTGCATTATCGCTCACTCGAGTTTCTAAAATCAGTTTTAAGCTCTGACCATTTACTTTAAATAAATTGCCGTTTTTAGGGTTCTCAAGATCAATTGCACCGTGATGGTGCACAACCCGCACTACATATGGTCAACTTCATCTTGACCTCAATTTTTCTGGGAATAAATGTAGTTTCTAATTATATCAGAGAACTTTCTGCCCTAGTGTAAATGACTTGCGAATAATCGATTTTTCATGAAACACTTTAGTCTTCTCTTTATAAATCTTAGCATTCTCATATGCATCCCTTCCAATCTCATCTAGCTCATTAAGTTGTAGCCTCCGCTACTCACCAGCTTTTTCGAGCTCAAAGTTAAAGAAATTAATAGCCTATAAAGACTTATTCTCAAGCTCTACCAGTAAATGACACGTTTTTTTAAACATCAACTAATAGGGAGACATACCTAGATTGGTCTTGTAAGCGGTACGGTAAGCTCATAATAGATCCTCTAGTTTACTTGACCAATCTTTTCTATTGTGTTACACCGTCTTCTCCAAAATCAGTTTTATTTGGTGATTGGAAACTTCCTCTTACCCATTAGTTTGTGGATAGTACGGTGTAGCTAACGTATGGTTAATTGAACATTTCCGCATGAGTGCCTCAAATGACCGGTTAGTAAAATAGGTACCGATAGCCTGAGGAATACTAAATTGAGAAAAGATATTTTCTTTCAAGAACTTGACAACAACTATACTGTCATTCGATTTTGCGACAATTACCTCTACACATTTGGAAACATAATCGACAGCGACCAATATGTATTGATTTCCAAATGAGTTGTGTAACGGTCCCATAAAATTTATACCTCATACATCGAATATCTCAACCTTAAGGATAGGTTGCAGAGGCATCATATTGTACCATGAAATTTTACCTACAAATTGATATCGTGTGCATATTTCACAAAATTCCACAGTGTCTTTGAAAAGAGTTGGCCAATAAAATCCACTCTACAACACCTTATCAGCTATTTTTCTTGGACCAAAGTGTCTTCTACAAGTATGATCATGACAAAAAGAGAGGACACTTTGCATCTCATCTTCAAGTATGCATCGACATATGATCCGGTCTAGACAATATTTGAATATATATGGTTCATCCTAATAAAAGAATTTAACTTGGGACAAGAATATATATAAGTCTTGCTTGGACTAATGGGATGGAATCTCTTTAGTTATAAGATAGTTCACAATATCAACAAATCATGGTTCACACGTTAATGCAAGCAATTCCTCAACAAGAAATAATACATTTATGGGGTAAAAATTAGTTGGAACATTGGGCAGGTGAGACAAGTGATCAACATACTAGATTATCAGCACTTTTCTTGTCTAATATCTCGAGATCAAACTTTTGTATTAATAGGATCTATCGAATGAGCCTTACTTTTGCATCTTTCTTGGTCAACAAATATTTCAAAGCAGCATGACCAGTGTATACTATAATCCGTGATCCAATCAAGTGGGAGCGAAACATTTTAAGCACAAAGACGACTACTAGAATCTCTTTCTCTGTAGTAGAGTAGTTCAACTAGGCATCATTGGATGTCCTACTTGCATAGTAAATCACATGTGGCTGTTTATTAATACGGTCTTCAAGGATAATACCGATAGCATAATCAGATGCGCCACATATAAGCTCAAAGGGCAGACTCCAGTCTAGTGCATGAATGATAGGAGTGGTGGTAAGCGCCTTCTTGAACTGCTCAAATGCTCTAAGATAATTAGGTGTGAAATTGAATGACACATCTTTGGCCAGTAGATGTGTCAAAGGCCTAATGATTTTGCTAAAGTCTTTAATAAATCTTAAGTAGAATCCAGCATGGCTAAGGAAGGATCGTATATCTTTCACTGATCACGGAGGTGAAAGATTCATGATGAGGTCCACCTTGGTTTTGTCAATCTTGATACCATCCTTCGAGATGATATGCCCTAGCACTATGCCATTTTTGACCATGAAATGACATTTTTCCCAATTGAGTGTCAAGTGTTTCTCATGACAATGCATGAGAACTAATTCTAAGTGATGCAGACACTCTTGGAGTTAATCTCCTAAGATGGAGAAGTCATCCATGAAAATTTCAAGAAATCGTTTAATCATGTCAAAAAAATACTCACCATGCATCTTTAGAATGTGGCGGGTGCATTACATAACTCAAAGGGAATGCATCTATATGCAAATGTGCCAAATAGACATATGAACGTGGTCCTTTTCTGATCCTCTAGAGTGATAGGAATTTGGTTGTAGCCAAAATATCCATCTAAGAAATAATAGAACTCATGTCCGACCAACTGCTCCAACATCTTATCAATAAAAGGTAAGGAAAAGTGGTCCTTCCTAGTTGCAGCATTCAACTTCCTATAATCGATACAAACTCGCCATCTCGCCTACATGCACATCAGGATAAGCTTATTTGCATCGTTCTTGACTACAGTGATTATGGACTTCTAAGGTACTACTTGAACTGGGCTCACCTATGCACTATCAGATATAGTATAGAAGATTCCATTATCAAGACACTTAAGAGTATCCTTCCTCACTATTTCTTTTATTACTGGATTCAATCTATGCTATGGATCTCTTGTAGGTCATTCATTATCCAATAAATGAATTCTATGTTACACTGTAGATGGACTAATCCCCTTTATATCGGCCATACTCCAGCCTATGGCTTTCCTATGTGCTTTTAACACTGATATGAGTTCTTTCTCCTGAGTCTCAGTTAAATCTGCAGAGATAATGATTAATAGTGTGTCATGTTCATCCAAGAAAGCGTACTTGAGATGACTCGGAAGGGTCTTCATCTCAAGCTTAGGTGGACACTCAATAGAGGGTCATAACTGAACTCATGGTTCAGTCTTCAATGGCTTAGGTGGAAGTTGCCATCGAGTGGAAGACACATAATTAGATGACGCATCGAGCGTATGTAAGAATAATCTCTCATCAACTAAATCATTTAGCTCGTCAAAAAATTCATCCTCTTTGTGCTCACGAGACAATTCTTGAATCATATTCACCTCTAGAGGCTCATTATGTGGATCACTTGGTTGGTGCCCTAGATTGAATATATTCAAGTCAAGGGTCATGTTTCTAAAGGAAAGTCTCATCGATCCACTTTGACAATTAATAATAACATTAGAAGTGGGTAGGATTGGACGTTCCAAAATAACTGAGATACAATGTTGTGGGTCTACCACAGGTTGAGTCTCGAGAACTATGAAATTGACTTGGAAAATAAACTCTCCAATCTTAATCATAACATCTTATAGGCTTCTTTACAGATCTATCGGCAGCTATAATGTAATCCTTGTAGGTCTCAACTCTTCCAGTCCTAACTGCTGGTACACTGAATAAGAAAGTAAGTTGTCACTTAATCCTAAATCTAGTAAAACTCTTTCAATCATTATAGTTCCTATTGTGCAGAAGACAGTAGAACTTCCAAGGTTTTTGTACTTTACGGGTACTGACTAAGAGAGAATGCTAGAGATGTTAGCAGCTAGGAAAACTTTCATTGTAACATTTGCTGTTCAATTCTTTGTACATAAATCATTTAAGAATTTTACATAAGCAGGTACTTGTTGGATTGCATCAAGAAGAGTAACATTGACCTTAACTTGCTTGAATAACTCAAGAATGTGCTTAATCTAAGGAGAATTTTTCTTCAGTCGATTTGGATAGAGAGCCTTTGGCTTAGAAGTATGGTCGATTGGAGGATCAGATTTAGAGGGGTCTGACTCCCTTGTCGTGCTAGTGGGTGGATCATGGGATGATCGAGATAATGATGGTGAATTATGAGTTGATGATGAAATCATGGAATTAGGGAGTAAAACCTGCCATGCACTGGGAGTGGATCAGGTGGCATGGCTACATGATTGTCAACCAGCTTGTTAGAGTGAAGCGTGTGAATGGTATTAACTAGGTTGACATGTGACTGATTGGAGTTAGAGGAACTGGCATTAGAATTTGTTAAGGGTTGACTTGAAAAAGTACCCTTACCACGTTCACTCATTTGACTTAACAATTTTCCAACCTGCTACTCTAAGTTCTTAATAGCTTGAGAGTTAATGAGAAGGTGCTGATTTATTCTTAAAATCAGTTGACACTTTCATGAGATTTTGCATATGTGTGTCATGGTTGGACGAGGACTTAAGAATATTTTCAACACTCTTCTTAAGTGATTGGAGTCACTTTTCTTAATCATTATTGTTGGCGGTGAAAATTTCTAAGTAAAATAAGATTTTCCACAACAGAACGCGGAGATAATCTTTAACTCCGCGTCTAGCTATTTTTAGCCTCGCGTTGAGTAAAACGCGGAGATGATCAATAGCTCCGCGTTAGCTCTGCATTCTGGTTATTTAGCGCCGCGTTTTTATGCGATTAAAGCTCCGCGTGAGTAGATAACCAGAATCATAAGTTGATTGTGATTGTGATTTAGGCTTATCCAAATACCTAAATCAAGTCCAATAAGAATTCTAAATCAAGAAATTTAAATCAATATTAAATATTTGATTGGAATCCTTGATCAGAGAAAATTCTATTTAGATAGAAACTCTCAAATCTTCCCGGGGCCATAAATACCTTCTCGGTGAAACCCTAGGGGTCTTCTTTTTGGGGGCGTCTGAAGTCTTCTTTTGATCCTTTGGCAATTCAAGTACGCGAGAGAGCCATGAAGATCAGCTTCTTTTCAGCATCTTGAAGAATTCAAGTTACGCACAGAGCCTTGAATTCGGGAAAGAGAAGAAAAGATCGTCTACAGTCGGCTGATATCTTCAAGAGAGAAGAGTTCGACATTCGATCGTCCAAAGGAACTACTATAGATCCCATCGCCACAGATCCCACGCAAATTATTGTAAAAGAGAGAGATTGAAATATAAAATCCTCTCGTTTGTTCTCTTTATATCTTGTTCACTTTCATTATAATCTAAGCTGTATTCGATGGAAGGAAGCAAAGAAACTTTTGCGGCGAACAAACTGGCAACCACAGTGAGAGCCATCTCTTTCACTGATGAAGAGATTGTGGCGCAATCGGACGTCGACTTGATCGGATCCGAAGTAGATACGCTGGTCGTTGAAATCGACCAGCAGAAGTACGAGGAGTTCCTCTCCTCTGAATCAGGTGACTTGGACGAGACACGACACTATCGTCACATGTACTCCAATACCCGAGCAATGGGTAAAAAGGTATCCACCGAGATACGGGGATCCTTGGAGACTGCGGCTATAGAGCCGGAGTTCGCACAAGAAATCCTAGCAGAGGATGAGCTTCCGACTGCCAAAGAAGACCTGGGGACTGGATTGACCAGAACCCAACTCCGAAATAGGAATCAGAGAGCGAGGCGTAAAGCCCTCAAAGCCCGCCTTAGACGCGGAGCTAACAACAGAGGACGCGAGGCTATGGTCCTTCGCAAACTGGCTCGCACTAATCGCGAGACCAGTCACTATCACGTTAAACACGAAGTTACAACTTGCCTTAAAAGCAAGGAAAAGCCAGCGTGTGATATTCCGTGCGAGGCTACAGCTGAGCTTAGCGAGAGATGCGAAACCAGCGAAATTTGTGCTAGTCGCAAACTATTTGACACTCGCGAGAAACGCGAGTATTAAAATTCTTTAAAGCCAGCGTGTGATTTTCCACGCGGGGCTGATACTAAGCCAAGCGAGAAGCGCAAGGCTACTTGCGAGTAACGCAAGACTTCTGACACTCGCGAGAAATGCGAGTATAAAAATTCTTTAAAGCCAGCGTATGATTCTCTACGCGAGGCTGATACTTAGCCAAGCAAGAAACGCGAGGCCGGTAATACTTGCGAGAGATGCAAGATGTCTAATACTCGCGAGGAATGCGAAGATGAATGGCAAATTGTTGCCAGTCGTAAAAATCGCGCGAGACGCGAAGTTATGACTTGAGATAACCACAAGAGTAAGCCAGCGTATAGGAATTTTATTCCACACGAGGCTAAGATTACTGAAGAGAAACTTCTGAAAACATGCCAGGCCAGCATAAAATGCGAGGCTAGCGTACTGGAACGCGGAGTTACTCTTCAGGCCCGCGATACAAAACGCGGGGCTATCTCTAAGCTTCGCGTAGATCAACCTGACTGCAGAATCAGAGCAGATCCTCACATCATTAGATCAGAACTGGACTCCAGTAGTCCTAAGAAGCTTCAGTGGGTTCCTAGACCTTCTCAAAAGTTGAATGGGTCCCACAACTCCATGGCTGAAGGCGTTGATCTCAGGGAGTATCTGTCCAAGAAGAGGGGCATAGACCAACTTCAAGCTGAACCTGTCTGTCATTGCCAGCAGCTTATGACGGCAGTATCTGCCATGATGGACAACTGCGGCTGTAGTAAGAGCAGGGTATCTGTGTTTGATCGATTAACTGAGTCAGATAAGAACCCTACTAAGAAACCAAAGACTTCTTCCCTAAGACAATGGAGAGCTGTAACCTCCAACATGGTGGGAAAAGGGAAGAAGATTGTAGAGACGGATGATGATTTGGAATCGAGTGATGAAGAACCTCCTCATATCACTCGGCTTAAATCAGGAACCGTCCCGCCTCGAAATTATAAGAGGCTTGCAAGGGGTTCTTATGACGAGGATAGTGATAATTCAGCTATAGCCTCGCCTCGTTCCTCCGCGTCGTCTCGACTACATAAATCAGCGTCGCACATGGCAGACAAATCTGATGATATCAATTAGAGATTTGAAGCTCAAGAAAGAATGATTCGCGAGCAGCAAAAGACAATCGAAGACCTTAAAGTCATGCTATCGAGATTTCTTGAGGATAATGCCAAAAAGGGCAAAGAAACTCTGAATGAAGAAGAACAAGAGGAGAAAGCCCACTCGATGCACGAGGACGAAGATAGATTCTCTTTTCATGATCCACATGGAGAGAAAATAGAAAAATTACAAAGTCAACTCGAAGCGCTAATGCGTAAAAAGGAGTTGAAAGAAGCAGGGGTCTCAAGACCGTATCCTCCTGAGTGGGATATCGTACCTTACCCACAGAAGTATAAGCCGCTCAAGTTAGAGCCGTACGATGGGAAGGGATCGCCCAGTCAGCATATATATTACTTCTTGTCCCAAGCAGGACATTTAATGGGTAATGACCCGATTATGACCAAAGTATTTGCAAGTACTTTGCGAGGGCCTGCCTTTACTTGATTCATGCAGTTGCTCCCAGGTACTATTAATACCTGGTTAGATGTAGAGAAATTCTTTCTCTCACGTTTCTTTGAGGATGATATCGAGATTACGGTTCATTCCCTCCTTGCAACTAGACAAGGGGAACAAGAAACGGTAAAAGAATTCATAGAAAGGTTCCGGGAGAAGTCCGTACATTGCAAGAACGGAATGGTCCAGGAAACTCTTGTCGAGACTTGTCGACACAATCTTAAGACCAATGTGCTCCTAAAAATGGGGGCCGTAGAGTCTAAGACATGGAGAGATTTGCTCAAACAAGGAGAGTAAGCGGAGGACTTGATTCGACGAGTTGAAGAATCTCGTGGATCAAGAAGTGCTGGGGGTAGTAAGTCATATACCCAAAATAGCAGCAATAAGAATAAAGGAGAAGCGGTGATGGCATCAGAAGCTGCTCCTCAGAAGTCAAATCCTCCACCAAAGCCGAAGCCCCAAAACCAGCAGCGGTCAAGGCAAAATAGACCGCAGCAGGAGAGAAATTATACTTTCAAGGCGGAACAGACGCCTATCCTCTTTCACCTGCTCCAGAAGAAGGGAAGCTAAAACTTCCGGAGAATACAAAACCAGAGGACGCTGGTAAGACCAACGACCCCAATTATTGTCTCTATCACCGGAACATTGGGCACCCTACTAGAGATTATTTTCCCCTTAAGAACATAATCCAAGCACTAATAGAAGCTGGGGTTCTGACACTCAAGGAAGAGCAGAAGAAGGTCACTGCCAATATGGCAACCATAGTGGTTGGAACCCATAAGTTCCCCACAAGAGTGACCCCAATCCCAAAGGGTAAGATGGTCACAAAGAACCTTGATCCTCACAACAAAGTCCAAGAAGGACTTGTCCCTGTGACGACCCAAAAGGGGGAAATTATGTGGGTTCATCCCGATTTGCTAGAGGATGAGCAGTGGACTACTGCAGCAGTTCAAGGGAGGAAGCGGACTGTTAACGCCATTTCCACAGAAATAAAGGAAGAATATATAGTTTCGGGAGCCTTCACAGATTCTGAAGAAGAGCCCGAAACTATGGCCACTCATCAAGATGGGACAGGCCCTTCCGGTACTCGATCCGGAAAGACATATCTTAAGGACTACACTAGAGTAGACCCAAAAGACATCTATGCGGAACTTGCAAAGCCCATAAAGCAGAAAGGACTTCGTTTCCAGAAGAATCCTATTAGAGATGAAGGAGACAAATAATTTACCTTCAAATTTGACATAATTGCTCAGCTGGCCAACATTCCAGCACGAGTAACGCTTTATGAATTGTTGAGGTTATCAAAATCAACACGTAAAGCATTAAGAGAGGCCTTGGCAGACTCTGAGTCATTTTTAGCTAAGATAGTCGAGCCGGCCGATCAAGAACAGGACTCTTGCCCCCGCTGTCACCAAGTGAGGAGGCAGGTCCCACAAATTATCTTCTCCCCAGAAGATATGCAGGTGAGGAATATAAAGCATAACTGGCCTTTATATTTCACCGGATATGTCGGATCCACAAAGGTGGACCGAATTCAAATTGATCTGGGTTCTGCACTAAGTGTCGTGCCCAGAAGGTTGATGCAGCTATTAGGGATCTCCCTCCATCGTCTGACACCAACCAATACGATGATATACGGGTTTAATGCCAATAATAGCCATCCCCTTGGAAAGATCCGGCTCCGATGTCAAATTCGGGATTTGAGGATGTAGGCTACATGCTACGTTATTAATGCAGATATCTCCTACAACATTTTATTGGGGCGGCCTTGGATCCACGCTCACATGATAGTCCTGTCGACTCTTCACCAATGCATGAAATATTGCGATGAGGAAGGAAAAGTCCAGACACTAATTGCAGATAAGCAACCATTCAAAGGGCTGGAGAATTACTTCACAGATGCTGCACTTTATAAACCAGCCCATGAAGTCTCCAATAACGATCCTAGCAAACCTCCAAAGCCCGATGACAGTGGCAATGAAGCCGACACTGAGCACGAGCTTCCTGGAGAAGATGATGGGTGTGATTATGAAATCAACCCTCACTTAGATTTTAGTTTGAGTCTTGATAATATAGTGGATGTAATAGAGAGTGAATGGGTTATTAATGAAGATATAAAGTTAGTCTACGATCAGGCTGTAGCTACTGAGTCTGAACCCTCTTGTACTTCAACTAAAGTGGATGGCCTGTCTGAACTTGAAATTCTAGCGGCATACTATTTGCCCCTTAGGTCATCCCTCCTCTCTCAAACAAGGATAGCCGAGGAACAGGGACACTTCTTTGAAGTACCTCCCCGACAAAAGTCTCAAAGGCCAATTATGTTCGGCAGGGTAATTACGTCACCCCGGCGAAGACAAAGCAGTGAAAGTGATGAACAAACATCACCCCAATTTCACCTGTATGAACAGAAATCCCAACAAATCATGGAAAAGATGGGTTATAATTTTACCCAGAAATCGGGATTAAACTTTGGGAAAGGGCGACGGAATCTTATACCCTCGATCAGACCAAGAGGAAAGAGCCTTGATTATTATCAGAAGACTCGCAGGGGGGTGGGCTATGTATCTATTCCGCCCTCATCACCCTCCAGACAAGAAGAGAGTTCTTCGGCTAAGTAAGATACATCTTCACCCAATCATGACTCGGATCTAAGTTCTGGAGCCTGGTTTCAGTCATTGACGGCCAATATGGTTTCAGCCGCACCAGAAAGCGACGAGGAACCAATTGATGTTCAGGATGATACCTGGGCTAAACATATGGACACTCTCTGGGATGTCCGCTTTGAACAGCGAGACCCGCCCACAGAAGACAAATTGGTTCAAATTAACATGGGAACGGAAGAAAACCCGAAACCCATCTTCATAAGCGACACGCTAACCCTATTGGAAAAGGAGGAACTTATATCTTTTATTAAAGAGTATATAGATGTGTTCACATGGAGTTATGAACACATGCCCGGACTTGACCCTCAAATTGCCACACACCGGTTAAATATAAAAGAAGGCGCCAAACCTGTTAAACAACAACAAAGGCGTTTTCGGCCGGAATTAATGGAGGCAATAGTTGTTGAGGTCAATAAACTTATAAAATCCGGATTTGTCCGTGAAGAGCAACACCCTGATTGGATGGCTAACATAGTGCCAGTTCGAAAGAAGAATGGCAAAATCTGGATATGCATCGATTTTCGAGATCTGAACGCTGCATGTCCTAAGGATGAATTTCCACTCCCCATCACCGATGTGATGATTGATAATACTTGTGGTTACGAGAGGATGTCCTTTATGGATGGCTTCTCAGGATATAACCAGATCAAAATGCACCCAGATGATGAAAATCATACAACTTTCAGAACGCCACTGGGGTATACTGCTATACGGTGATGCCGTTCGGATTAAAGAATGCTGGTGCCACTTACCAACGAGCAATGAGTGTCATATTCAAATAACACTTGCGCAAAATGGTAGAGTGCTATGTAGTTGACTTAGCAGTCAAAAGCAAGAACAAAGAAGATCATCTTCATGATTTAAGAACAGTCTTCGATCTTATGCAGAAACATCATCTGAAGATGAATCCCACTAAGTCATTCATGGGGGTGTCCAGCGGAAAATTCCTTGGGTTCATAATAACATCAAAAGGTATTTTCCTTGATCCCGAAAAGGTAAAAGCGAGTAGCGAGATGCCGCCTCCCCGTAATCTTAAGGAATTAAGGGGGTTACAAGGAAATATATCCAGCGCTTCATATCCAATTTATCAAGGCGATGTCAGCCATTCTCACGACTTATGAAGAAGGGGATTTCTTTTGTATGGGATGAGGCATGTCAACAGGCATTTGACGAGCTCAAAGAATATCTCACCAAACCTCCCGTTCTTATGGCACCGGTCCCTGGGCAGCCCTTCCTCACATATGTAAGGGCCATGGATAATACTTTAGGAGCATTACTTGCTCAATATGAGCACGGCCATTAACATGCCCTCTATTATTTAAGCAGGACAATGATCGAGGCTGAACAGCGGTATATCCCAATTGAAAAGGAATGTTTAGTTTTAGTGTTCGCTGTTCAGAAAATGCGACACTATCTTTCTAGGCAAACAATTCATGTCATATCACGGGTTAATCCTCTGAAAATTCTGATTACAAAACTGGGATCCTTAAATGGCCAGTTAGCAAAATGGGCTCTGCTATTGTCGCCTTATGACATACATTTCGTCCCTCAAAAAGCCAAGAAGGGACAGGCAATCGCCGATTTTCTTACAGACCATCCAATCTGGTCCAATTCCAAACAGACGTCAGAAGTCAACACAGTTAGCAAAGAACAACCATGGCAAATGTTCTTTGATGGTGCTGCCAGACGATCTGCTGCTGGAGTGGGGGTTGTACTGATATCCCCACACAAAAATATATTGCCTAACGGTTATTCATTAACAGAACCGTGCACGAATAATGTGGCGGAATGCAACGCACTCATTATCGGATTAAAAATGGCTCTGCAACTGGGGGTGAATTATTTAGAGGCATATGGAGACTCTAAACTCATCGTCAATCAGATGACAGGTGAGTATGAAGTCAGACATGAAGCCCTCATCCTCTATCATCAGCTAGCCATTGAACTAGCAGGCTACTTTGAGCAATTTTACATCTCTCATATATCTCGGAATGAGAATGTATATGCAAATGCCCTTGCCGCATTAGCAGTAACATTAGTGATCCCGCCAGGTGAGGCTAAAAGCATCACCATTGGAAGCAGAGAGCTCCTCCATCCAGACACTATCCTTCAAAATAAAGAAGTATGCCAAGCAGGCTTAACTTTGGAACCCCGTGATTGGCGATTTCCGTTTGTAGATTATGCTTTACATGGGATAATACCAGAAGATCCAAAGGAAGCCACCTCGATAAAGAGGATGGCCCAAAGATTTTATTATGACCATAAGCTTTAGACTTTGTATAGAAAGTCGAGAGATGGTCTACTGCTACGCTGCATATCAAAAGCAGAAGCAGAAGAAGTGCTGAGAGAAACACATGATGGAATATGTGGAGCTCATCAGCCCGGTCCTAAACTTGGAGACCGCATAAGAAGGCTGGGATACTACTGGCCGAACATGATTACGGAAGCAATGGCATACGCTAAACGGTGCCATGCATGCCAAGTACATGCCAATTTTATTCATCAACCCCCAGAATACTTGCACAATACTGTTGCTAGTTGGCCATTTGAGGCGTGGGGAATGGATATTGTGGGGCCTATAACTCCCCCGACATCCATAGGATATCGGTTTATTCTTGCAATAACCGATTATTTTTCAAAATGGGCCGAAGCTGTGCCCATGAAAGAGGTGAAAACGACAGATGTGATCAAGTTTGTCAAGCATCATGTCATTTACCGTTTTGGCGTTCCCCAACGGATCATTCATGATAATGGTCCGCAATTCATCAGTCAGAGATTCTCCAGATTCTGCAATAAGTTCAGAATCAAAGATATCGCTTCAACGCCATATAACCCCACAGCTAATGGGTTGGCCGAGGCCTTCAATAAGACGATTATTAAACTCCTTCGGAAGTTCGTCTCTTCCAATAAACGAGATTGGGATGAAAAGCTAGGAGAATGGTTGTGGGCTTATCGCACCACTGTTCGCACCCTAACAAAAGCTACTCCATTCTCTTTGGTCTATGGAAGCGAGGTTGTCTTGCCACTCGAAATCCAGATACCTTCATTAAGAGTGGCTTTAGCCACAAAGATGACGACAGAAGAGCGCCATCATCAAAGATTGAAAGAATTAGAGGCGTTGAATGAAAAGCGTCTCAGGGCTCAACAACAAATTGAGTTGTATCAAGCTCGAATCTCACAAACGTTCAATAAGAACGTTAAGCCAAGGACCTTTAAACAAGGAGACTTGGTTCTGGCTGTTAAAAGGCCAATGGTGCTAACCCACAAGACTAAGGGCAAATTTGAACCCAAGGACCGTTTGTTGTGGAGACTGTATACTCCAGTGGAGCTTATCGCTTAATGAATCAGAATGGAGACAGGATGATGATGCCGATCAATAGCAAATTTCTGAAGAAATACTATTCTTAATATCCCTGGAAGTATGTGTCTTCTTTCTCTTAGGCATGCGCAGTTGAGCGCCTCTGGCCTAAATCTGGTGTGTCCGGTTCTCAAGTTTGAACCGCCTCCAGTCTTCTTTTTAGGCATGCGCAATTGAGCACCTCTGACCTAAACCTGGTGTGTCCGATTTTCAAGTTTGAACCACCTCCAGTCTTTTTCTTAGGCATGCGCAATTGAGCGCCTCTGACCTAAATCTGGTGTGTTCGGTTCTCAAGTTTGAAACGCCTCCAGTCTTCTTTTTAAGCATGCGCAATTGAGCGCCTCTGACCTAAACCTGGTGTGTCCGGTTCTCAAGTTTGAACCACCTCCAATCTTTTTAGGCATGCGCAATTGAGCACCTCTGACCTAAACCTGGTGTGTCCGGTTCTCAAGTTTGAACCGCCTCCAGTTTTTTTCTTAGGCATGCGCAATTGAGTGCCTCTGACCTAAACCTGGTGTGTCCGGTTCTCAAGTTTGAACCGTCTCCAATCTTTTTCTTAGGCATGTGCAATTGAGCGTCTCTGACCGAAACCTGGTGTGTCCGGTTCTCAAGTTTGAACCACATCCACTCTTTTCTTAGGCATGTGCAATTGAGCGCCTCTGACCTAAAACCTGGTGTGCGCAGTTCTCAAGTTTGAACAGCCTCCAGTCTTTTCTTAGGCATGCGCAATTGAGCGCCTCTGACCTAAAACCTGGTGTGCCTAGTTCTCAAGTTTGAACAACCTCCAGACTTTTCTTAGGCGTGCGCAGTTGAGCGCCTCCGCCCTAAAATTTGGTGTGCCTAGTTCAAGTTACGCTAGAGAGCCTTGAACCGCCTCCAATCTTCTCTTAGACATGCGCAATTGAGCGCCTCTGACCTAAATCTGATGAATTACCCAAAGCCAACTAGGCAAAGGGAAGAGGAAAAGTTCGGCATTTAAGCCCAAACAAAATTCTCGACAACTCACCATGTTGAGGGGAATAACATGGCTAGCCCAACTCAAACGGTAGTTGGTAAAGGCTAATCAAATCCGTTAATAGCTGGGGGTTTGCTAAAAATCTCACAAACCCTGTCATGTTAAACTCTTAGCTCTGACAGTATGATTCGGAAAATTGTACCTAAAAATAAATCATTCTGATGACAGGTTATCTGTTGTGCAAACAAATTTTGTTGCCAGCAGGTAAAAGAATCAAATGATTACCTTTATTTTATCAACAAAAGAATGAAGATACAAAAAGGTCTCTCTTTTATTACAAGTTCTTATTACAAAAAGAATGAAGAATAAAAGAATAAAAGAAAACTATGGATTTCCTAGATGCTTCAACTTATTCATCACCTCGTCAATCACCTGACGACGGTTTGCTTCTATGGAGTGTTGAGCCTGCTGAAGTAAGACATCGTCATTTATTACAAGTTGTTGAGTCAGACGCTGACGAGAGTCTTCTATAGCACGACTTCTTATTGCCTCCTCATGATCGACCTGCCCCCGTTGAAGAATTAGTGCTTCCCGCTTCTTAACGGATTCCCCTAATTTAAGCTCGTTGGCTGCTATGACCGCCCGAGCTTTAGCAATAGTCTCCTGGGCTCTATGGATTTCAGCTTGACTTCCCCCAATTTCTGAGTCCACTGTCTCCAAATTCCTAAGAATGGACTCCCGACTGGCCTGAAGCTCTGCCAACTCTCGGGACCATGCTTCTTCCTATCGTACCAGTTCTTCTCGGCGCGCCAATAATTCCTCCCGAAGCCGCGCTACCTCTATTGCGGTGATCGCTTCCACGTCCGCTTGACGAACGGTGTTTAGCATGTTCATTTGCTCTACTAAGGCATTAAAGCGGGCCCGGTAGAGAGCTGCTCGGTCCTGTCCCCTGATTCTTTCAATATTATCCAAAAAACTGGATAACATCGGACGGCCGAGACTGAAGAAATCCATGCCGCCAGAGATCATCTCGACGCATCTTCTGAGCAACCGCATAAAATCATTAACGCTATACTTGAAGAGCTCCTCAAAAGGATCCACGGTGCCTGTATTTAAAACAGGAAGTGCTAAAGAAGATGTCGCCAGAGGAGGAGTGGTACCCACTGGAATTGAAGAAGAAGTTTGTCCTTGCACCAAGTTCATAACATGCGGGGCCAGTAAGGCCAACGCAGATCTGACAGAGCTAGGAACCTGAAGAGAAGCGGCGCTAGTACAGATCGCTCGGGAAGCGCCACCAACAGGAGAAGAGGAGGGAGTATTTCCACCAGAAGTTCCCCCAGTGGCGGAAGTAGTTTCGAACGAGAACTTCAAATTATCCTCATCCCCTGCTGGAAGATTTGGAGCTGGAAGAGTTATAGGTGTCTCAATAGACATTATGATAGAAGGAGTTGATATTGCTGTTTGAGGAGCAGAAGGTGCACCGAAGACCACTGGAAAGGTCTCAGTGGAGCAGACTGGTGGTGTTGGAGACGGCATACTTGGAGACGGTGTGGCCTCTTTTGCGGCAACCGCAATGACAACTTCGGTTCTCTCATCACTTCCTAGCTCGTCTATAGGAGGAATCGATGAGGGAACTGGGCATGTAGTTGGCGTGAAATAATCAGTGTCAAGTTCACTTGCGGAGCTACCTAAGTCACCCACCGAGCCGGTAGTGCCCGAATAGTCCACCCTGTCATCAGACTCCACCTGGGTAGTTGAATGTATTGGCGAGAGGAGCTGACCACCTGCATTTCAGGAGATAAGAAAAGTGGTGTTACAGTAAAATAATAAACAAAAGACAGAATGTTAAAAGCCATACCTGGAGATACAAGTCCAGTTGTTGGGCTTGAAGGGGGAGCCGTTGTCATCTCCAACAGAGTACCCATCTCACTACCCAGTGGTTGCGCCGCAGGGTGTTCGATGGGTGCTATGGCCGGAAGAACCAGGACCTCATAAGCACTTGGAGCTCCTGCAGGTCTACCCTCCTCTGCCGGTGCTGGAGGCAAAGTTGAAGCTAGCAGATCTGAAGCAAACTTGACAGCCACTTCTTGGGGGGCTACTAAAGTTCCCGAAGCCAACTTCTTCTTCTTTTTGGCAGGCCCTTTCTTTGGGACACCACGGCGTTTGAGGGTCGGACTCCGGAGGTGAGTGGCAACAGGTTGGGGAGCACCTCCAACATCAGGGTTGTCATCATTATTATTATCATCGTCATCGCCATACTCGCTGACGTCTGACGGTTCAGCCGTGGCGCCGAGGAATTCCTCTATTCCTTTTATCCTTACTCTTGAAGCACCCTGGCGGCTAATGTAGAAAGCCTCAATCTCCTTGAAACAACTTCAGTTGATGGAGAAGTGAGGCATGTCAGCATTTGCAATGCTATACCATGTGCAAAAACTGAGAGTCGTGGCCAGTTCTGGCAACTTCTAGGGCAGGGTGAATTCAGCTCCGGTCCCGCCAGCTACGAAATGAAACCAGCCGCGGGCACCTCGTACAAATTCCCCTCGTAGGCAAAACTCCTGCTTAGATTACCCCTATAGAGTTGGGAATATCCAAATTGGCGAGCAAAGCGACTCGGGATGTACGGTTCGATAAGACATTTGTTGTCTTGGCGATACACCAGATGCCTGGGCCGGATATTGAGAAGCCACCAGAATGCTCCTGAGGATATGGTAGTAAAATTGTTTGCTCCTGCAATATCCTTCAATTTCAATCCATATCCTCCACTAGAAAAGTCGGGTAGCACCTGAAAATCTCATAGTTCTAGTGTTGCCGGAGCGTCTTACAAATTTGGGACATGTAGTATTTCTTCCATGAGGAACGCTCGTATAATTCCACAAGGTAACACTTGTCACCTGAGCGGCGTGAAGCAGCACTCATCAGAGAAGGGCAGTGCATTACGAGCTATGCCATCAGATAAGTGTAAGGAAGCTCCACCCTAGGGTTTGGAGTGTTCACTTGAGCGATCTCCTTCGACTTGCCTTTCCCTTTTCCTTTGCCCTTATTGGCAGGGATAAAGTCATTGCAGAGTGTTCGCAATCCATGCTGTAGATTGCACACCACGGCGGGAAGAAGTCCGAAAGGTCGGCCATATGCGAGGAGGACTGCTGGATATTCCACAGTCATCGCAATTGCTTCTTTTGGCAACGACGGTACGACACATCTCTTCAGCCACAACATCAAGAATCCAGCAATAAGGCTTCTGTTGGACACTGGGGACTAAGCCTGATAGTGGTAACTCTTGAAAGAGATACCAAGACCGAATCCACCTTCATTGGAATCAGTGGTATAAAGCGCTAGCCGAGTCTTGGCAATGCTGCGCTCAATCTCTGTGACGTAGACAGGAGTATGGCCATGGATAGTCGTTGAACTATCCTTAGAATTCAAATTGGCGAAGAGGTAATCAGTCCATTTCTTGTGGCCGATACCTTGATTATGCACACCTGCTAGGTCAGCACAGATGCGGTAAAGGCACATCATCTCCCAGTATATGGCATAGATGCGCTTGTCCTTCACCAATAGTATAGTCAGCTCCTCGGTAGTGGGGATGTATTCCTCGTAGGGGACTTCGCCCATTGAGAGTCCAAAAACTTCAAACATCTCGTGGAGAGCAAAGCCTAGCTCACCCACTGGCGTAAAAAGAGTGCAGGTCTCGGGATTATACATCTCAAGAAAGTAGAAGAAATGATAGGCACTCTGAGGGAACCCGAATTGAACGTTTCTGATGGCCTTGTACAGACCAATCTCCTTCAAAATGGGTTCATGAGAATCCAACATGTACTGAACAAGGCGGGCCCACCACATGTTGTCAGAAGAATAGACCCAGCCAGGCATCCTAAAGTCGCTAGCCAGGTACTGACCATCTTTCTCTAGGAACTCACTTAAGAAACTTTTTGCGCAGATTGGAACTTCTCCTACTGGGAGCTCATTGCCAAAACGGCCAGGAAGCAAACCAGTAATGCATCTGGGAGGGCCATCTTGGTAAACCCCTTGCGCACTAAATTTACCCGTTGGGACGCCATCTTGCTCTTGAGTTAGTCCCCACTTTAACTCCCGAGGCATCGCCAGCCTCTAAAGATAGATTAGGGGATACCTACGATCCATCCCAGGCAGAAACATTAAAGCTTCGCCAGAGTTATATAGCCACATGCATTCCTTTTCAGATAGGATCGCGTTTGATTGCCCCATTTGGTCCCAAAAGAGAAATGTGGGATTCTCTAGTGCCTCTCTGTTCACATCTTCAAAGGCTGCATCAGTGATAATCTCGCGTACAGTAGTAGGATGATATTTGATCAATTTCTCCCTACGGTCTTTCAGGTTAGGGTTATATGCAGCTAGAATGGTGGTGAAACAAAAATTAGCTGATGGATCAGAACCACCAGCAAAGCCAAAGTAATGCTTATGGGGAAGAGCTTCCGCTGAGTACCCTACTGCAAAAAGAAGAAGCAGAGTTAGAGAAGTTTCTATAAAATAGAAAATTTTTCTAAGTATGGACGTGCGAAGCTAAAAATTAGACCGTGCGAAGCTAAAGTATCTCCGCGTGAAGCTAAAAATTAGACCGCGCAAAAGTCAAAAAGAGCTTCGCGTTTCAACGCGACTGCCACTTAAAAGAGCCCCGCGTTTCAACGCGACTGCTACTTAAAAGAGCCTTGCGTTTCAATGCGAGTGCTACTCAAAAGAGCCTCATGCTTCAACGCAACTGCTATTCAAAATAGCCCCGCGCATCAAAATGCGAGGATGACACGATAGCTTCGCGTAAGAAGAAAGCCAGAGGCTTTTCCTCTTCTCCAAGCCTTGCGGCCGGAGTACGGCGATCTCGCCGATGAAAGAAGTGATCGATCGGTTAGAATCAAGCCAAATCACTCTAAAAACGTTCTAAAGAGTCTCGATAGAGAGATTCTTACCCCCAATAGGCGAGGTGTGGGCTGGCGCGTCGCTGCCATGGCCGCTGCCACCACTGCTTGCGCCAGTCGCCGATGATGGAGCTACGTGAGAAGTAGCACGAGTTTTGGGCGCCATTTCTCAAAAACTTGAGGAAAATCGACGAGAAGTGAGGAGAAAATCGGTCGGAAGAAGCTCGGGTTGCCTGAGCTCTGATCATCTGAATCTCTAGGGTTTCTGGAAAATTCTCAAGTGAAGTGAGAAGAAAAGGAATAGAGATTTCATTTAAATGAGGGAAACCGCCTCTTGGAGTTCGGTGCGAATTTCGGAGAAAATGACTGAGCAATTACTCTCCAGAAATGCGGAGCTATTAGCCTCGCGTGGCGATAGAAAATGCGAATTTATTAACTCTGCGCAACTCCGCGAAACGCGAGGGTAACTTGATATTCTAGTTTCGCGTTCCTATAAAGAACTTGGATTTCTGGCTAAGTTGAGATGGTCATTATCCGATCATTTCAGGTATTAATAATCTAAGTTACGCAAATGAGCCTTAGATTATTTTACCAAAATTATAAACCATTTATTTGTTGAGCAAGCAAGATTCTTGAAGCCGACAGATAGAGAGGAAAATAATTTGCCTTTATTCATAAAGGAAAAGATTACAAAGAAGGAGTTATAGCTCTCCCAAAAGCAACTACATATTCATTGACTCATCAATAACCTAACGACGAGATTCCTCCGCGGGGTGTTGGAGATCAATTCCAGGATTCAAATACAAGAGAGCTCCTCTACAAATGTCAACTATGATCTGTCATCTGAAATGAAGCACAAGTTGAATTTGGAGTGCTGCAAGCCCTTACATTATCATCTAACAGAAATGATCCTCAAGAAAACTTAATGGGCTGCCGCAGAGTTCTTGTAACTCCTTCAAAAGGAGCCAGAGCTTGAAAACTGCAACTATGTTGTAAAGCATATGCTTCTAGGTTCCTTAGCGCTACTTTTACTGATGAAGATGGGTGCACAGCTAGTTTTCGAAGATATATTAGGGGAGAGCTACATTCCACGCTGGCTAGAGATATCAGCGAGTCATCAGACTGAATCTGGTTCACTGCAAAAGAAGAATCAGGAGTTCCACAAAATTTGGAAAAATCTTCTAAGTATATGAACGCGGAGCTAAGCTAACTTCGCGTACAGCTGAAATAGCCTCGCGTTTTAAAACGCAAAGGATGACGCGATAGCTTCGCGTAACAGAGTTTCTCTCTGCCTCCTTTTTAATAGCCTCGCATTTTAAAACGCAGAGGATGATGCGTTAACTTCGCGTAGAGAAAGATCAGAGTTCCTCTCTGACTTCTCCTTCTCCTTCAAGCCTTACGGCAGGAGAACGGCGATCTTGCCGGTAAAGTAAACAATTGGCCGGACTAAATCGAGCCAAAACATCTCAGAATGATTCTAAGAGGATCAAAAGTTAAGGTTTTTACCTTCGGAAGACGCTGCATAGACTGGTTCGCCGTTGCGTCTACTTCCACGGCCGCTACCATTAACGTCGGCCAATGTGTGTCTAGCCAAATTCCTCTGGAATGACATCCTAATGATGAAAATCTTTGGAGAGTTAAACGAAGATCAATTGAAGATCGCTCGTTGACATCGCTCACTCGGTTGCAAGAGTTGAGAACTCTTTAAAATCTCTGAATGAAGAAGAAGATGAGCCGAGAGCTCTATTTAAACAGGATTTCCGTCGCTTGGTATTCAGCGCAGAAATTCAGAGTAATTAATGAAATAATTACTCATTTCACGGAAAATGAAGTGAAGCTGATTAGCTCCGCTTAAGCGAGCATAACGTGAGGTAGACTTGGTATTCTAACTCCGTGTTTCAGTTTAAGTATCCAAAGTATTTCAAAATTTGCTAAGTTCTAAGCCATTTTGAAAACTTTGGAGGGGGTTCTGTTGGCGGTGAAAATTTCTAAGTAAAATAGGGTTTTCCACAACAGAACGCGGAGATAATCTATAACTCCGCATATGGCTATTTTTAGTCTCGCGTTGAGTAAAACGCGAAGATGATCAATAGCTCCGCGTTAGCTCCGCATTCTGGTTATTTAGCGCCGCGTTTTGATGCGATTAAAGCTCCGCATGAGCAGATAACCAAAATCTTAAGTTGATTGAGATTGTGATTTAGGCTTATCTAAATACCTAAATCAAGTCCAATCAGAATTCTAAATCAAGAGATTTAAATCAATATTAAATATTTGATTGGAATCCTTGATGAGAGAAAATTCTATTTAGATAGAAACTCTCAAATCTTCCCGGGGCCATAAATACCTTCTCGGTGAAACCCTAGGAGTCTTCTTTTTGGGGGCGTCTGAAGTCTTCTTTTGATCCTTTGGCAATTCAAGTACGCGAGAGAGCCTTGAAGCCTTTAGTGATCATCTTCTTTTCAGCATCTTGAAGAATTCAAGTTACGCACAGAGCCTTGAATTCGGGAAAGAGAAGAAAAGATCGTCTACAGTCTGCTGATATCTTCAAGAGAGAAGAGTTCAACATTCGATCGTCCAAAGGAACTACTATAGATCCCATCGCCACAGATCCCACGCAAATTATTGTAAAAGAGAGATTGAAATATAAAATCCTCTCGTTTGTTCTCTTTATATCTTGTTCACTTTCATTGTAATCTAAGCTGTATTCGATGGAAGGAAGCAAAGAAACTTTTGCGGTGAACAATTATTAGACCCCTGTTGTGAATGTGATTGATTGTGTGCAGATAGTCTGTTCTGATTTTTCTAATGATTTGAAGCATTGAGTATTAATAAGCACCCATATTTGGTCTTGGAAACTGATTATTGGCTAGAGGCTGTATGTTAGGGTTGGGAGCTCCCTGATATTGCTCCTAATCCCAAAAGAGATTTGGATAGTTCCTCCAGCCAAGATGATATTGTAGGAGCGTATGGATTATTCATGGGTCTTGGATATAAGGCATTCGCTTGCTCAAATGTCGGATCCATGGAATTCACTAACAATGGACACTCCTCCATGATGTGATTTGGAGTTTCGCAATTCCAGCATGTGGGACCTTGTATTTGTTTTACATGGCCCACTGGTGGTGTACTAGTAGTCTCCAGTGCCTCAATTCTCCGCATAAGGGCTGTAATTTTAGCTACGGCAGCTATCGAGCTGTCGATGCTATGGATCCCACCCTTATGTGTAGAAGTTAATGTATTGGGTTTCTCAGCAGGGCTCTCCCACTACATAGTTTTCCATTATAGGTCTTCAAGGTAGTCCCATGCTTTATCCTCGTTCTTTCTCATAAACTTCTCTTAACACATGGACTCAAGAAGAGTTTTGGATGTGTAATCGAGTCCTTTGTATACGATTTGACACAACCGCGATATTTCTATCGCATGGTGGGAGCACTGAACTAACAAATCTTTGAACCATTCCATGTATTTTCAAAGGGTTCTCCCGGCACTTGACGAAATTGATTAATTTTATTTCAAATTTTTATCGTCTTGTGTGTGGGATAATACTTCTTAAGAAAAACTATAATGAATTTATCTATAGTAGTGATTGAATCAGTAGGCATACTGTACAACCACTTCTTGTCATTATCTTTGAGAGTGAATGGTATGAAGTGGAGCTTAACTGCATCCTCCGATAAGTGCTGTAGTTTAATCATCATGAACACTTCTTGAAATGCACTGATAAAGAGATATGCATCCTAAGAATCAAGACAAGTAAATTTAGAAAGCATGCTGATGTATTGCAGTTTTAGTTCATAGTGATTATCTGCTGCGCGTGGAAGTTTGATGCATGATGGTAGTGATGTGTGTAACGAGCAACATTGATCCTGAAGGATCGGGAATGGTTGGTCCATCTTTTTTCTCATAAACAAATCAGATCTCACTAGTCGACCAAATTGATTATGGGTCCAATGTGGCATGAACCAGCGATTGTGAGTAGATGCAAAAGTTTCCTAAACTAATGCAAGAAGTGGAGTGTGGTAGAGATGAAACGGTGGAAGAAATATGATCATAGAAAAAAATGTGATGTCCTACTGTTCCCGCTGTTTTTATTTTTAAAATTTTCGTTTACAAAATCAGAGAACCGAAACACAGAGCTTGACAGAAATTGGGATCAGAACTCACCTGAGCGGCAGCTATTTGGTAGTTTTTGCCGCCAATTAGCGACATAACTAGAGAGATTGTCTCTCTGGTTTCTACTACCCAAATTTGAAGGTTTTCTGATCCCTTTTGCCATCTTGTATCTATAGTTTTAGGTCTCTACACACTTAACGCACACTATTAACCCGTAGAGTATTAGAAAAAGCAAGAAAATACCGTCGATCCTCAGGAATGGTGCCAACAACTTGATATGAATAATCTACTGCAAGCGTAAAGTGTTGGTTGTAGCGCTTTACAGGTCATTCCCATAGAGATCTAGAGTGTTTTGTTTTCTTACTAATCTTATTATTCTGACAAGCTAACTAAGGGTTCTAAGTTGATTTCGAGTTATTCAAAGTAGTCTAGGATATAGAATTCACTAGTTCACAACCAAGTATTACTTCTATTATCTTCTTCCTATCATAAAAATTAATTTTTTAGTTTTAATCTTTTAATTAATGTGTTCTAAGCATGAGATATTAAGTGGCATGCAAGCATAACTCATCAAAAATACTACTTCTCATAAAAGTATCGTTAAAATAATTCTATGGAGAAGATGAAAATCAACAACTCCAAATTCTAAATAAGTACAGGCTATAAAGAAACTTATTCAAATATAACCTATCAAAGTATTAATCTACGAGTTATTGTGTTTTAATCTTTTCATTGAAAAATCATACTTTGTTATTTTATTTTAAGAAGAAAACAATAAAAAGTAATTTCATGGTTGATTCCTAGTTAGCTATTCATGGTTCTAATTAAAAATCCTATTTTTTTCTCTATGAAAGCGATTAAAAATTTCAACTAGAAAGCAATCAAATCTATCTCAAAAGCAATTAAATATTTCTACTCACTAAAAAATCCTTGAAAACAATGGAGTCACCTCTAAAGCACAGTATGGTAGCCGTCACCCCTTCGGCAAAACCCTAATCTTTTATTAATTGATAGGAGTACAAAATTACAAATAATCCTAGGTTACAAGGATATGGCCAATATATAGGTCTCGGAGAGCCAAACCCTAATTTGAATATAAATGAGTAGGTATAAAATCACGTTGAAGACCCCGTAAAAATTTCATCCAGTGTGGGCCCCATTGAACAGCCAAATAGTGGCAAATGCTGCCAAATAGTGGTATAGGAGTGGAATCGTGGCTTCTCTTTTCTTCTCCATGAACTTTTGGTCTCTTCCGTTTAATCTGAATGACTGTAATGGACTTTGGCTCTCTACAACTTCATGGTCTTGTAATTTTGTTGACTTTTAGCTCTTTTCTTGATTTGGTTTCCTAATTTGGCTCTGAGTTTATGTCATCTCCTTGTACGAATAGGTTTCATTTGAAAAATACACTAAAAATATCTGAGTAAAATTATTTAAATACAAAAATAGACAATATGGAGGCTATAAATATGCAATATTTGACACTCATCAATATGTAATGTAAAATACTTCTAATCTTACTTGTTACTTTAAAGAAATGAATTATTTTGAATTTTTTAAAAACCAGGTTAGTTAGTTAGTTAGTTATGATACCTATGATATAGTGAAGTATAGTGTGTCTATCCCACCTCCAACTTAATTTATGTAGTATCCTCAATGTATTAATAATATAACTATGCAAATAATATACTAAGAAATAATGCAAGAGGTTAAAAGTTTGAAAACACCTAGGTTTGACTTTTGTGCAAAAAATTCACTCCCTTAAGTAGTCAATATCAATGATGTTGCTGATGATTGCCTTTTTGTTGCTTACATTTTTGATACTTGTGAGACCTTGTGGTCTCCTAGCTCGTCTCTTCATCCTCATTGGGAGAAACGAGGGCATCGTCACCAACCATTCATCTGTATACTTTAGTGAGAATCCGATATTGACATTGTTGACGATGCTCAGTCCGGGCTTACCGAGTCTTGATGGCGTACAACCTTTCATTGAATGTGTTAGTCATTCTTATTATGGACTTATTCAATATTTGGAGTGTTATCTTTTCTAGTTGGGCCGTCGCAACTGCTGTACCTCCTCGTTCTTATTGTTGCTCGCTAGAGCTAGCCAGCAGGGTAGCACCTTGATGTTGCTCTTGTTGCACCTGCTACTCCTGCTATGCATGTTGAACGTTCATGCTCCTTCAAATAGTTGTATCTGTAAATGGTTGTATTGGCTGGGCAATTGTGTCAGTTGATGACAAATCAATCCCATTATTCATGCAAATTTTAATCATAGAGATGTCAGAGCTAGATTTGACTTTGCCAATCTCAGATGTTGGATACACTCATGGGCTTGTCTCATGCAATGAATTATTGCGAAGTGCATGATGGAGGAACCATTGAACTAGCGTCTTTCCAGAATTATATTTAATAACACCGAATATAATTCCATCATAAAAGAGGATAGTAAGATCTTATATTTGACAAATAAGCTTACTAAAATATACTCCTGCCTTAGGCAGTCCACTTTTAAAAAACTCTCATTGAAAGTAATATCGTTGATGTTTGCACATAGCTCTTTGACCTGGCCAGAGCCGTTTTGTATTTCATTCACTCTGTCAACAAATGACAAATATTCTTCAGGCACATCGGGTATAAGGATTGCTCTTAAGATCTCCTCTCTTGTGAATGATACTTACTTTCCCACTTACTATTGAGCATGCATATTGATCTCCAAGTGTAGATTGTAGATTAGCTTAAAATTCACGCCCAATTTCTTTGCATGCCAGCATGTGTCTATGCATTGTATATGCTTCTAATCCTACAGCCTGCATTTGAGCTCTGAAGGCAAGATTCTTGTTTATCTTTGAATAATCAGCCTCTTGTTCGACTAAGAGCTTGAATTCCTTATACTTTGCCAATAGTTTCTTATTAGCCTTTATAGCTCTGCTTCTATGTGGAGAATATGAGCTTGAAGAGTCTGCTCTCTACCTCTACCTCATAGAAACGGTTGCTTCCTTGTCCCATCTTGAAAAACAATCACAAAAGTATATCTTAACATAATATTATTATTTCTCAAAATTATGCATGAATTCAACATACATATTATATTTTTTATATTCTATTTTTATTTTGTTTAATTTCCTTTCTTTTTCTTTCTTTATTTCTCTTTTATAATTCCCAATTCTACTTTTATTTATATGTCAAACTTTATTTTAATTTCACTCTTAATGCATAAATCTGATATATGTTAAATTTGATATATATTAGTTATTCAAGCAACCCATGAATTGTTATGTTAAAAATTGAGATTTTTATTTGATTACCTTTGAATTAGCACATATTTTCAATTATTCTGAGAAATTCATCAAAAATCCATAAAAATTTGTTAAACCACTCCAAATCTACTAGAAGTAAAGATCTATCTTCAATCTACTCAAACTTGTTAATATAAACCATATGTCTATGTTTTTGAAAAAAAAATCTACTTTTTATGAAGAACAATCTAAAGAAAGATCAAAAAGAAAAACTTACTTGCTTAGAGATTTTTGAAAATTTGAAATAAATCACGCAAGATTGGGTTTTAGCCTTCGAAAGGAGAGGATTTCTCTATAGGGTGCTGTGGAGAGGAGGCTAGGTATTGGTTGTGAAGAAATAGAAACTCAAAGATCCATTTATAATTGGGGCTCTTTGTCGACGGCCGTCGACAGCCGCATCGACAATAGTTTTGACAACCGCTCTTGGGTAGAGAAAAAATTGCCCTGCAGTCCATGACTATCAACAGCCTTTTCGACATTGTCTTTCATTGTTGCGCTCTAGTGAGAGTTGCGTCAAACTAAAATATTTATTTTTTATTTTTTTCAAGTGTCAGTTTCTAGACTAATATTATTCCTAAAAAGTTGTCAATTGCTAATTCTAAAATCAGTTCTAATTTAAAAGTTTGTTCCTAATTCTAAAGTTAGTAACTAAGAAAGTTTTTTTATTTTGAAAATGTGAAAATTTTGAATAAATTTTTTTAGAAAAAATCTTTGAAAATATCATGAGTATCAAAACTAAGTTATCTTTATAAGCAATCATCCACCCAGCTTAAGATGCATATTGTCCTCAATAAATTGATATTTCTATTTAATTAATCAAGAACAAATAGAATTTATGATAGACCTTGGTATGGTATTCATGATGTAACAACTGCAAAATAAAATTGTTAATACATAATATATAATAATATACATTGTGTCTATGTTTAGCTCGTAATCAATGAGATGTCAGAGGATTCACTAGATCGTTAGATTCCTTCGTGTACTTCAGAAATTCCAAGTAATACTTCAATAGTTTTCCATTTATTTTAAATGTATGACCATATTTAGGATTTTCAATATCGATTGTGCTATGCAGATACGCAGTTTTAACTACAGTTCAATCTACTGAGAACACAATTTTCCAGAAAATAGATGAAAGCGTCAATCATATAAAAACACTTTGTCAGAAGGATGAAAAATACAGTGTGTGATATGGTGATCATGCCATATTTTTATTTTTCCATTCAAATGCATGAGTTGTTAAATAAACCTGTCCTAACTCTTCCAATTCATTTTTTTTTAATTTTCGTAATGGACCAGCTGACTTGAGATTTAGATTAACTAATTTTATTGCCCAATACGGCTTATGTTCTATCTCTACAGACAAATGACAAGCTTTTCCATAGACTATTATGTATAGACACATGCCTAAGAGTGTTTTATTTGCAGTACAGTAAAAATCATCGATTAGTCTAAATGATAAATCTTTGTAAGACAGATTAACCATTTTATTTAGAAATTGCTTAATTTTCATATTGGCCAGTTTGACTTGTCCATTCGATTGTGGATGATAAGATGTAGAAATCTTGTACGTGATGTGATATTTGTTCATCAAACTTTCAGTGGTTTGTTGCAGAAATGAGAACCCCAATCATTTATTGTGACTTTAAGAATTCCAAATCTGGACAGTGTATTTTCCTTTAAAAATTTGTTAATGATTTGTTAATCATTGTTTTTACATGCTACTGCTTTTATCCATCTAGAGGCATAATCGACAAATACGAGGATATAAATATATACATTAGAAATAGGAAATGGTCCATGAGTCAATGCCTCACCAATCGAATAGCTCAATTTTGAGTATGAGTGTTAGAGGCATATCACCCCTTCTTGGTTAATACTCCTAATTTTTTAGAAGACTCGCATCATTTACAAAATTTATATGTGTCTCTAAATATAGTAGGCAAATAAAAACCAGATTGGTGTATTTTGGCTACTGTCTTTTTAGACAAAATGCGGCCCTCACATGCTTCTATATGATAGAAAGCAATAATGCTTTGAATCTCATCATTAGGGACACAATGCCTAATGATTTGATATAAGCAGTATTTAAATAGGTAAGGGTTGTCAAAAAAGAAACGACGTACCTTGTATAAAATTCTTCGCTTGCACACTCCAATGATTCAGCATTTTACCTGCAGCAAGAAATTAATAAATCAGCTTATAGAGGAGTTGTTCTGATTGAAAAAAGCTGCTCATCAGTGAACGAGTTCCTAAATGGTAGCTTAACGTTATCAAAAGTAAGTTGCGAGAGGTGGTTAGTAACCACGTTCTCCACTCCCTTTTTGTCTTCAATTTCAAGATCAAATTCTTAGAGCAGTAATAACTATATGATTATTCATAGCTTTGGTTATTTCTTTGATAAAATATATTTGAGCATCAAATGATCTGTAATACAACCTATATGTAAGCCCAAAATATATGAACATCAAGAGTAAAAACTATAGCTAGAAACTCCTCTGTTATCGTTTAATTCGTCTGTGTATCATTAAGAGACTTACGACCGTAGTAGATCATGTAGGGATTTTTATCTCTTCGATGTTCTATTATTGCTCCAATTGCATAGTCTCTTATATCACACATAATTTCGAATGGAAGTGACCAATCCGGAGGTTGCATTATCGATGATGTGATGAGTATCTCCTTAAGGGTTGCAAAAGTTGTTTGGCATACCTGCGTCCATTCAAACTATACATCTTCTACATGAAGCTGAGAAAGAGGTCTAGCAATAGTACTAAAATCTATTTTAAACCTTATATAAAAAATCAGCATGTTCTAAGAATGAACATATGTCTTTCGCAGTTTTAGGTATTGGTATTTCGGAAATAGACTCAATCTTACCCTTATCTACTTCCATCCCTTTAGATTAAACTATATGACCCAACATAATACCTTTTGTAACCATGAAGTGGCATTTCTTCTAATTTAGGAATAGATTTTCTGTAGACATCTTTCAAGCATAGATCCTAAATTAGTCAAACAAGCTTCAAAATTTTTTTCAAATATGAAGAAATTTATGTGAATAATCTACTGCAAGTGTATAGTATCGATTGTAGTGCAAACAGGTCGTTCCCATGAGAATCTAAAGTGTTTTACTATCTCGTTAATTTTATAGTTCTAACAAGTTAATGGTGAGATTCTAGATTGAGAAGATTAGTTTAGAATTCCTAAAGTTTAGCCTAGAATTTTGAATCATTAGAATAATGCCTAACAATAAGTTATTTCTTTCTTCCTAACTTATTAATTATGCACAATCAAGTAACAAACTAAAAGATTGAACTTTTTAATTCGATTTTAATTAAACTCCTAAGTACGACCTATTAAGTGTCGTACAAGTATAGATAATTAAACATAAAATCTTTCTTAAAAACAAATTATATCAAGTAGATAATCATATAAATAAAAGCAAAGAAAAAAATTTCAAACTTAAATCTAAGCATAGAATACCAAAGACTAGCTTAAGTATAACCTATAAAAAAAAATGGATCTACAAGTTTATTTACTTCAGTTTATTTATAGGAAAATCTTGTTAATAATTCTCTAAATAGAAACAAAAAAAAAATATGAATTCCAAATTTCATTTAAGTATAGACTATCAAAATATGAATTAAGCATAATCTATCAAAGATTTATTATTCACAAAGTCCTATATTTATTTTATTCAAAGAAAAATCACAATTTTATTTCTTTTAAGAAGAAAATGAGATAAATATATGTTAGATCAATTAAAATAATTTCATCTACAGTTTAGGACTAATGCAAATTAGTTACTCATGCTACGAATTATTAAGATCATATTTTTATTATTAGAAAACATTAAAACTCCTATTTTTCCATGAAAACTATTAAAGATCTACTATAGAAAGAAAGTAAATCTATCTAAAAAGCAATTAAAAGATTTTTACTCACTAGAAGAAAATGAACAGTAATGGAATTACATCTAGAGCTCGGTATTGCGACCGTCACCCCTTCGGCAAAGCCCTATTATTTATTAATCCAAAAAGTGCATAAAGAGAAACCCTAAATTACAAGGATAAACTAATATATAGGTCTCAAAATACCAAACCCTAATCATATTATAATTGTATAGCTACACATTTACATCAAAGACCCTATATAAATATCAGCCTTTGTGGACCCCTCCTTGTCGCCAAATGGCAGATTTTGTCTCCAATTGGCAGCAACCTAATGTGATAATGGATTCTTGTTTCTTCTGCAAGAAACTCTGCTCTTGTTCCTTTGATTTGCAAGACTATATTGCACTTTGGTTCTCCGTAGCTTTGTGTCCATATAACTTTATTCTCTTTTAACTCTTCTTAGATTTGGTTTCCTAATACATCTCAAAGTTTATACCATCTCTTTGTAGAAATAGGTTTTATCTAAAAAACACACTAAAAGTACCCGAATAATATTATTTATATACAAAAATAGATAATATGAGGGTTATAAAAATACAATGTACTCATCACATCCTTACACCTATCTTTTACTAGTCTCAAGCAAATCCTAGACCTAAAAGAAAAAGAAAAATCCTACCTCACTTTTGAATGAAACGAGGTTGCACTTAACACATGCAACGAGTCGTTAAACTCGTAGGTTACCATAGTGGACGAGTTGTGTCTCGTGAGGGTTTCCAGTGATGTTACCCACAAACATCGTGAAGTAGAAGATTAAGGAATAAAGAAAAAAAATAAGGATAACAAAAAATCAAGAAAAATAAAAATTTTATGTTAAAGAAAGAAACTCTTTTTAGTACTTTTTACAATTAATCTCGCTAATATATAAACTCAAAAAAGCATTTAGATTATCGATTTCCAAATCAAGTATCAGATCATATACACTTATCATTTTAATCAAAAATTCAAATCCTATCTTTCAATACCCACTAATAAATAATTTATTGTCTAATATACATCTACGTGCATGTGTGATAGTCTATTTCGCTTTTCGACTCAAACTCTAACTTATGATTCATCTTTTCTCTCTTAACATTTTTTTTCTTTTTTACTCTTTTTGTATGAATATTTCACTTTTCATGCAAATATTCATGCTTTCTTAGGTATAAATACCCGATTACTCGGATAATACTCTTTCTCTTAAAAATACTGTTCGTATGAATATTCATGCTTACTTAAGTGCAAATACCAAACTACTTAGTTATTCTTAAAAAAATTTATTTCTAAAAGATCATTCCCTTAAGTACCAGGCTCACCTCTTTATTCCTTTTTTATTTCTTTATTAAAGAGAAAAAACTACTCAATTGTCATTGCTTTTGTCCTTAACCTAATAAACTATTGTGCAGTAAACCTCAAAATTACTATTAGCGGTATTTATTTTTCAGATTTTAATTTTTTTTTTTAAATTCTAAGTGTATTATCCAATCTATTCTCCTATTAAATTTTAAATCTAAATATAATCTTTTATTTGTAATAAACTTGATTTATTGCAGAAAATAAAACTTTTTACTTTTTTAATTTTTATTTTAGGATTTTTTTTTAAAATTTTTATTCCCTCAAAACTATCAAAGTTTAAAATAAAGAAACCCATAAATCTAAAAATAAAATAAAAATTCAAGAAAAACTAAAATTCTAGAAAAACTAAAAATCCTAGAAAAATACAAAATCTTCTAACCCACTCCCCCACACTTAAACTCATGTATGCCCTAGTACAGAAATCATCGGTGTCGTCCTCTCTGTCTCAAGCTCAATTCACCAGTTGCACATCGTGAATGCATGGCTGAACTCTCTCCATGGTTATTATGTTTCAATCGATGCCATATTTTTCCAAGATTATGCCAGATGACATTTATCAGATTAGTGGGATTTGCTGGTAAGTCTTGGTCAAAGAAAACTTCATCTTCTCCTATGTTAAATTGATAGCATATATATTTTCTTCTATTATTTTTTTTTCCAATCCTCTGGAACAACAACATAATATGTTACCGATATGTGCTCCATGTCGGCGAAAATTCTGGAGTCATCTGTCAAAAACAAAACAGATCCGTAAATTTAGGGTTTGAGGTCCGCAACTCAGCAGATCTGCGAACCTAAAGTTCGAGGTTCGCGATCCAACTATGACAGAACAGATTCGTGAATCTAAAGTTGAGATTCGCGATACTATCCATAGCTTCTGGGGAGGCATTTAATACAAAGTCACCCGACCCGAACAAGGGAAGTTGCCACCTTGGATCGTGAAGCCAACTGCCGAACGAATGTGGAGGCATTATTTAGATCGTGGGGGTAACTACCTAACAAATATGAAGACAGTTCTCGAGTAGTAGGGCTAACGGTCGAACAAATGAGACAGGAATGTTGCCCTAAAACCTCTATAAAAAGCGAAAAAAATAGAAAGAGAAGGGATCGATCATCGTCTTCATAAACTATCCTTTGCAATCAAAAGTCCAGAGCCCTTTTGCCAATTAAAAGAGTTTGTGCGGAGTGTCAACGGAGAGCAAGATCATTCTCCATAGCTACATCAGAACCCAGCTTTAAATAAAGAGGAATTTGATTTTTCCTTATCTTCTATAAATGGAAACCATTGAAATTGTAATCCTTCATTGAAATAACTCAATAGATAATCATTTATAATTTTATGGCGAACAGAAGATTGGCGACTCCGCTAGGGACTGCCATCACGTCTGGTGATCTAGTAGTAGTTCAATCCGACAATATTCCGGTTGGAAGCCTGGTCAATTCACTCACCATCGAGCTTGATCAGGAAAAGTATGAAGAATTCCTTTCTTCCGGCTCCAAGAGCCCTACTTCCTTACGGGGATGCCGTAAGTTCTCCAAAGGATCAATCTCCAAGGAGACTTCAAGGGCAACAACTCAGGCAGAGGATTCAGTAGACCAAACTAGTCTGAAATCCTCCTCTTCACCAACATTGGGCTCTGAGCCAGTTTTGGCTAAGACTACTGATCTCCCTAGCAAAATATATTAGAATCCCCAGTTCAATAAGGGGAAACGACCATTACCTTCTCCGCAGGACTATGACGTGGGGAAGGACGCTCCTCTCACTCATACAATGACAAGGAACCTAAGAAGAAGAAAAGCTCGTACCCTTCACAGGATCACGCAACAATAGGAAATGCCAACTCATCATATCAAAGGCCTACTGTACAAGTATGGAGGCCAAAATGCGAGATTACAGAGGATTAAAACGCGGAAGGATTTACTCGCGTTTTCTATAGGAAACAGTGTAAATCCACCAAGGTTATCTATGATTACAAACGCGAAATCTACATTCGCATCCCTCGAGTTTCGGGAGGAAAGCATGATCGCGCAATAGAAGGAGCCTATCTCAAAAGCTAAAACTATCCCACCCACTGTTCCAGCTAGGGTGAGACTTGCTTCGAGAGCCTTCGACGAAACAGGAACTCCTGTCCCGAGGCTATATTTCAAAGATGACGCCGTCACCAAGAGTTCCAATGCAAGAGATCTTCAAAAACTTCTAAACAGAAAGAGAGAATAATCCTATGCATCTCACTGCCATTGCGAACGGCTGATGAATGCAGTGCTATTACATTGTTATACTAGGCAGTCGGTTTTCCATCGACTATCAATATCATCAACATCCTCATCCCAATCGTCAAAAAGGAGATGACGAAACAAGCTCGAATTCTATGAGCCTGAATATACCGAAGTATCATCCAACATGATAAGTTTCGGGGAAAAGAAGACAATGAAGGTCTTCGAGGGAGATGCTTCCGACTCGGAACACTCTTCTGGCCTGAAGAACATGCTCAATGAAGAGCGAGGAGTTTTCCAAAATACTTGACTCAAAAGTGGAGTGGCAATCCCAATGAATTATAGACAAATGACTGGAGTCTTCTCCGATGAGGAAGACACGACCAAATCTGTTATGGTCGAGTCGCAAATATCTGAATCGTTCCTGGAAGACTCCGCCTCTGCGTACATGGCCCAGAATAGCACCCTAGAGGAATTCATGCGATGGATGGACGAACAAGATAAGAGTATCCAACAACAACAGAATGCTATCAGCGAGATTAAAGACATGCTGCATGTTTTGCTAGAATTGGAAAAGACAAGATTGAAGAATGCATCTTCAATGACACCACCCCATGACCCAAAAACTGACAAGGGAAAGAGGGCGGAAGAAGAAGGCCACACTCTTCGCGTGAATGAAGAAGAAGAAGAGTATCATGAAGATGATGACAATCACTTCGCACATCAGGAAAGGAACGCGAATGCCATCTGGATGGAGAGTTTCCAAATCAAATGAATACCCTCATGCATAAGAGTGATTTGCAAGAGTTGGGCATTGTAAGGCCATATCCGGTAGAATGGGAGAGCATGCCGTTCCCAGAAAGCTACAAGCCATTGAAGCACAAATAATTCGATGGTAAATGGTTGCCGAATCAGCACCTTTACTCTTTCAAGTCGCGAATCGGGCATTTAGCTGGAAACGACCCCATCATTACGCGAGTATTTGTTAGTACCCTGACAGCACTAGCATTTGAATGGTTCTGAAGGCTAGAACCTGGAACCCTTAATTCATGGAATGACATGGAGAAAGCCTTCCTGACAAGGTTTTATGAAGACGATATGGATGTGTCAATGTTGACGCTTCTGGCCACTAAACAGAAGAAGGGGGAGTCAGCTCGGGACTTTATTAAATGGTTCCGGAATGATTCTCTCAGATGTCCTCATGGGATGCCAGAGAAGACCTTGGTAGAAACCTGTCGACATAATCTCTCGACTAAGGTTCTAGCAAGGATGGAAGCTGTGAAATCCTCTACCTAGAAAGATCTCGCTCTACAAGCTGAAGAGGCTGAAAAAATAGCGCAAGGGCTTGAAGAAGAAAGAGGCGAGGAGAAACAGAGACGAAATAACGATAACCATAGGCCTCGATCCCGAGGATATAAGGGGAAGGAAACAATGGTGGCTGATACTCTGCAGCCCACAAAGTCTTCTCCAAAACTTCCTCCTCAGTCGCATGTGCCTCAAAAGCAATATTCTTTCAAAGACAAGCATAAGAAAACCATCTTCAACCTCCTCATGACTAAGAAGATGTTGAAGCTTCCAGAGTCCAAACATTCTGAAGAAGCAGAGAGAATTAATTATCCTAATTATTGTGTCTACTATAGGATTATTAATCACCCTACTCAGAACTGTTACATTCTCAAGGATAAAATTCAAGCCTTAGTGGATGCCAGGGTCCAAGAACACCAGAAAAAGGTGACCGCAAACATGGTGACTTTCAAGTTCGGAAAAGCACCTGCCTAGATAGAGTCAATAGTTCAAGATGGAGTGCAACACATTCCTAGAGGCACGATGCATATCATGAATTTCGATCCGCTTCAATAGTAGAAGAAAGAGTTATCCCCCTTGGAAACTGATAGAGGGGAGATATTATGGGTACATCCAGATCTTCTTAGTGATGAACAATGGACTTCCGATTCATCTTGAAACAAGCGAAAAGGGAAGATCCTTACTTCTAATGTCGTCTCCATAATTTCCGAAGATGACAACGGCATTCCTACTCTAACAGATTCGGAAGAAGAAATTGAAGACTCTCTAGTTACTGACGCGGATCCACCTCCCTCTGGGACCCGTTCGGGAAAAAACTACTTGAAGAATTATGGATAGGCCGCAGAATCTTGGCGACTTCCAGAGAAAAACAAATAAAAAGAGCTTAAGTTTGACAAAGCTCTGAAGAAAAAAGGGAAAGAGTCTGCGGAAGATTTACAGAAGTCATTTCAATTCGACATCTTAGTGCAGTTAGCCAGCAATCCTGCGAGAATCACCTTGTATGAGCTCCTGAAATTTCTAAATCAACTAGAGAAGCTTTGAGAGAAGCTCTGCAAGATTCAGAGGTATTCTTAGCGCAGATACCAGAAAAGTTGAGAAAGAAGAATCTTTTTGCGTGACATGCCATCAGACCTCTGGTAAAAACATCCCTTGCATCACTTTCTCTCCGGAAGATATGCAAGTTAGAAGCAATAAGCATCACCGCCCTTTGTATTACAAAGGATACATAGGGTCCGCGGAGATCGATCACATTCAAGTTGATCCAGGCTCAGCCTTAAGCATCATGCCATGGAGGATGCTACGGTATCTTCTAGTCCCGATGAATAGATTAACAACAACCAATACTACTATTTTTGGATTCAATGCCAATGGTTGTAGGCCGTTGGGCAAGATAAAGCTTAAGTGCCAAATCGGCGATCTGAAGACGGAAGTCACGTGTTATGTGATAGATACTGACACGTCTCACAACCTGCTACTGGGGAGACCGTGGATCCATAACAACCTCATTGTGTTGTCCACACTATATCAATGCATGAAATATGCGGATAAAGACGGGAACGTAAAAATTTTGGTCGCGGAAAAGCAACCCTTTAAAGGAGTCGAAAACTACTTTACCGACGCATTGCTATATCAAGATGCTTTCGATGACTTAGATCAGCTCACTCCGACATCTCTGATAGTGGTGATGAAGTCGATATAGAATCAGGATCCGAAGATTCAGAATCCGATGATGTAATTTGGGACGGTGAGCCCATTGTAATAAGCCTTGAAGGCCTTGTTGTAAATAACACCGTTCACTTTGATGGTGAATGGGTGATAAATGAAAGCTTAGAGTTTGCCTATTCTTCTGGTGCTGATTCTGAACCCTCAAGTACTAGCACTGACGCATTCAGCTATTTTTTAGATAAAATATGCTCTCTAGCTTCTTTCCAAGCACCTATCCGATCGTCCTTTCACGAACTGAGTGATGACAATGAAAATGCCAACAAGGCCGTTTTTGAGATTCCTCCCAAGGACGGAACTCAAATATCCATAATATTCAGAAAGGCAAGTAACAAAAGCAAAAAAGAAATGCCGAGATTCTGAAGAAGAACAGGGAAATCTCGAGTTCTTCCACTACGATAAAAATTCTCATAAACTAATAAAGAAAATGGGATATAACTTAGCCAAAGGCAGAGGGTTGAACTTTGAAAGGGGAAGGAGAACAATTCTCCAACCCTTTGTCCTAGAGGAAAAAATGCCAGATTATTCTCAGAAAACCGGCAGGGGGTTGCAATATGTCACCACTCCCGAAGGTTCCTTAGGTGAGAGAACTGAAGAAGGGCAATTCGACCATTTGTCAGAATCGTCCTGTTGGGATTCTGATTTCAGTATCGGCATAATCTTTTGCAAAGTGTCCACAAACATGGCCTCCGCGGTCCAAGAAAGCGAAGACCTAGGTGAAGCCTCGCGATAAAAGATGACCCCTGGGCCAAACATCTTAACGCGAAGCGGGAAGTTCAGTTTGAACAGCGCGAGCCTCCAACCGAAGATAAAGTAATCCAAATAAATATGGATGAGGAAAACAATTGTAAACCCATATTTATAAGTGAGAACCTATCCTCGGAAGAGAAAGAGGAATTGATATCCCTCATTCGCGAGTACTTAGACATTTTCGCCTGGAGTTATGAGGAGATGCCAGGATTAGACCCAAGTGTTGCAGTTCACAAACTGAACATCTGACCAAATGCTAAGCCTGTAAAGTAACAACAATGAAGATTATGTCCAGAGATCATAGAAGCTATTGAAGTTGAAATCAAAAAGTTGATCGAGTCAGGCTTTATTCGCGGAGAACAACACCTTGATTGGGTCACAAATATAGTTCCTGTAACCAAGAAAAACGAAAAAATCTGGATTTGTATTGATTTCAGGGATTTGAATGAAGCCTGCACTAAGGACGAATTTTCGTTACCCATCACAGATGTTATGATAGAGAATAGTTGTGGGTACGAACGTATGACATTCATGGATGGATTCTCAGGGTATAATCAAATAAATATGTACCCTGATGATGAGAAACATACGTCCTTCAGAATACCGCTCAGAGTATACTGCTATACGGTCATGCCATTCGGCCTAAAGAATGCAAGTGCCACGTATCAACGTGCTATGAATGTAATATTCCAAGAACATCTGCGAAAGATAGTGGAATATTGCGTAGATGATCTAGCAATTAAAAGCAAGAATAAGAGTGATCACCTACAAGATTTGAAGATAGTGTTTGACCTCATGAGGAAATACCAGCTCAAAATGAACCCGACTAAATAGTGGAAAGTTCCTTGGCTTCGTGGTAACTTCCAAAGGAATTTATCTCGACCCGGACAAGATTAAGGTGATCCAAGATATGCCACCTCCCTGCAACCTCAAAGAATTAAGGGGACTGCAAGGTAGGTTGGCATACATCCGCAGATTAATATCAAATTTGTCTGGTAAATGTCAGCCCTTTACCAGGTAAATGAGGAAATGAGTGTCATTTGTCAGGGATGATGCATGCCAAAAGGCTTTCCAAGAAGTCAAACAGTACCTCACAAAACCACCAGTGCTCGATGCCCCAGTCTCGGAAATACCTTTCCTGCTATATGTGAGGGCTATGGACCACTCCTTGGGAGCCTTGTTAGCGCAGAAAAATGAGTTAGGTCACGAACAAGCTATTTATTACCTCAACAGAATGATGATTGGAGAGGAACACCAATATAACCCAGTGGAGAAGGAACGTTTAGCTTTAGTGTTTGCAGTGTAGAAAATGCAACACTATTTAGTTAGACAAACCATTCACGTTATATCGAGAGTAAACCCCCTGAGGATACTAATGACTAAACTTGGATCGTTGAATTCAAGACTATCCAATTGGGCTATTTGTTATCACAATATGATATGCATTTTGTCCCGTAAAAATCTATTAAGGGACAGGCCGTAGCTGATTTCCTAGCCAAGCACCCAATCCCGGCATCCTCGAAGTTGTGCGAAGAAATTCCTGGAGAGTTGGGTGAATGGGGTCCGATTCTAAAAAAAAGGCATCTTGCAAGAGTTTCCAGAGGCAAATATTGTCACGAAAGATGTATGACGACTTTTCTTCGATGGTGCCTCTCGAATGGGATCCGAGGTAAAAATGACAGCGAGGGTAGGAGTTGTTTTCGGCACTCCTTACAACCACATTTTTCCTCGAGCTTACTCATTAACAAACCCGTGCTCCAACAATGTTGCGGAGTATAATACCCTCCTAATCGGCTTAAAGATAACTAAACAATTGGGGGCCAAATATTTGGAAGCATATGGCGATTCTCAACTTGTCGTAAACCATGTTAAAGGGGAATATGAAGTCAAACATGAAGACCTTTTGCAGTATTATCAAGCAGTAATTAAGATAGCCGATGGTTTCGATGGTTTCTATGTCAGCCACGTAAAGCGCCATCGGAATAGCTATGCAGATTCACTGGCTTCCTTAACTGCTACATTGGCCTTGCCCAAACATACTAAAAAGCAAATTATGATAGGAAGCAGAGAATTATTCTGTCCAAAGGACGAACTCAAAGAGGAATTGAGAAAGCAACAGGAAGCGAGACTGGTGTTTTCGAGTTAAATCTAGAACCAAGGGATTGGCGATTCCCTTATATAGACTACGTCCTTTACGGCATATTACCCGAAGATCCAAAAGAAGCCAGAGCAATCCAAAGAAGGGCTATTCGATTCTATTAATGTGGAGCTCCAGATATTGTACAGGAAATCTTATGATAGAATATTACTTCGCTGTCTCTCTAACCGAGAAGCTCGGAACGTACTTGAAGAAGCTCATGCTGGCATTTGCGGTGCAAACCAACCAGGACCGAAACTCTGGGATAGAATCTGAAGAATGGGTTATTACTGGCACAAGATAATGATAGAAGCGGTTAACTACGCCAAGAAGTGTAAAGCCTGCCAAATACATGTAGATTTTATACATCAAGCTCCAGAATATCTCCACCCAACGGCTACATCGTGACCATTAGAGCAATGGGAAATGGACATTGTCAGGCCAATTTCTCCGCCATCAATGAGAGGGCACCGGTTCATTCTAGCTATAACAGATTACTTTTCGAAATGGACTGAAGCCATTTCCCTAATCGAGGTAAAGTCATCGGATGTGATCAAGTTCATTAAACACCATGTGCTCTATGGCTTTGGAGTGCCCAAGAGAATCATTCATGACAATGGGCCTCAGTTCGTGAGCCAAGTATTTTTCAGATTATGCAACAAATACAGGATCGAAGATGTAGCTTCCTAACCATATTACCCTATAGCCAATGGTCTAGTAGAAGCTTTCAACAAGACCATAGTAAAACTCCTCAAAAAGTTTCTGTCATCCAATTAAAGGGACTGGGATGAGAAGCTCGGAGAATGTCTGAGGGCATATCGCACTACGGTCCGAACCCCCACCAACGCCACACACTTTTCTTTAGTGTACGGGTTAGAAGCGGTCCTACCTTTGGAAATTCATATTCCATCATTGCGAGTCGCACTAACGACTAGGATGACGCAAGAAGAACGACATCAGTAAAGGCTCCAAGAATTAGAAGCCCCGGATGATAAGCGGTTGGAAGCTCAACAGAGTATTGAACTATACCAGGCGCGAATCTCCAGGACTTTTAATAGAAAGGGTAAACGAAGAACATTTAAAAAGGGTGATCTAGTCCTTTCAGTAAGGAGACCAATCATAACTAGTCAAAAGCCTAAAAGAAAGTTCCAGCCAAAATGGGAGGGGCCCTTTGTCATTGATACGGTTTACTCTAATGGCGCGTATCAGTTGGCAAAACCGTTTGGTGATAAGATCATGATGCCAATTAACGGTAAGTTTTTGAAAAAATATTATTCTTAGTGAAATTGTTCCATGAAACACTAGTTGTGATGTAACCAGGGTAGTTCAACGCAAATGGTGAACAAAAAGTTTATTTGTAATCGGGAATTCATTAATAAAGATTCGCAGTTCCAGACTAATGATTCCCTTGAGTTGCGAATCAAAATTTCTTTCCTCCAAACTTGCCAACTTAAAGAATATCTATGGCGAATCAAAATTTCTTTCCTCCAAACTTGTCAAGTTAAAAGAATACTTCTGGCGAATCAAAATTTCTTTCCTCCAAACTTGCCAAGTTAAAAAAAATACCTCTAGCGAATCAAAATTTTCTTCCTCCAAACTTACCAAGTTAAAAAAAAAATATCTCTAGCAAATCAAAAGCCGTTATACTAAAAATCACTAAATAGTGCGAGTTTCAAACTGATCAATGGAGTTAACGATTACTTCCATCCTGATTCGAGAAGTTCTCTCATTCGCAGCAACTTTGAGTGGTTGGAAAGTTTTGGGTGATTTAAGAATTATCAAGTTAACGGTTACTTCTGATAATCAATATCAAAATTATTCATCAATCACTTTTGGTTTATGCAAAAAGAAAGAACCTCTTTATTCATTATCAAATCATAGTTACAGAGAGTTCCTTAGCACTATACAATCAAAAAGAATGAATACAAATCACTGACATGAGAAAAAGTAAAAGTGTGCTTCTGTAGCCTCCTCTTCCAGCATGGCTTAAAGGCAAAAAGTTTGCTCCTGTAGCCTCCACTTCTAGGATAGCGAACTTGCTTCTGTAGCTTCCTCTTCCATAATGGTGAATTTGCTTTTGTAGTCTCCCCTCCAAGGACGGCTTAAAGGTAGGAAATTTGCTCTTGTAGTCTTTTCCTGCCAACAGTTAGGGCCTCTGAGTTTCTTTGCTTAGTCACAATCAACGTCACCAGTGACTTGATTAATGCAAAACTAGGCATACCAAATGCATGTTCCCAAACATACAATGTGAGGGATTGCTGAAATTGAGTGCTGCCCTAACCGTTTAGCATCCCAACCTTGTGGGATGCCAGGCAAGAAATAAGATAATGTCACAGACCCGAAATATTTTCTCTCATGGAAAATACTTGAGACCTTCCAATACTTTAAAGGTATTAGAAGCAATTATGAGCCCATCAAGTCTAGGCAATTGTTAAGGAGAATGATTACGGTTATCTCCTACAACCAATTCAAACTCTTGTTAAAAAAAGAAGAAGATGGAGGATGATATTGATTAGAAGAAGAAGTTTATCTTAATTAAGAAAAATGACTATGGTTATAAGAACCTTTTTGGTGGGATACCCCTCTGGATTGATGCAGTCTCTAGGTCTTGTAACATGCCAATTCCTATCCATCACTTCGATTGGCGAAGAAGAAAATACGGCTGCACAGATAAATCAACTACAAAAGAAAGGAAGAGAAGACAATGCGGAAGAAACTTTTCTCACGTCAGAATGATCCTTCATAGAAGAGGTCATGCGTCTTATATAGACAGTCCCATGGTTATGATCTTCGGTTGGGAGAAGATAAGACCAAATCTTCAGTTGGGATTCTCAATTCGAATCCCAACAGAATTTATTACTGTTGCATGGGACGCTAAGATTTTGCAACCAAAAGATCTCACCATTAATAAGAGCGTATGATGCTTTGGATTTCACACTGGTTAATCAAATAAAGGGTTATGTAATGACTCATAGAAACCGCTACAAATTCTTAAAGAAGAATTTTTATCTTGCGAACTTCAAGATGAAAGATGCGAACTTGATGAAAGCTCATAAAAGTCGCGTACATTTGACAAAAGAAAGAATCTTGCTAATATAAATTCGTGGTCTTGAGATGTAAAAACATGCCTGATACACAGATACTATGGATCCTACGTAAATTTGCGGACTTCAAAACACAAGATGACAAGTTTGACATAAGTCTCTAAAGACAAACACAAAGTAGTAATTCTGAAGTGCAAAATCATGTTTACTATACGAAGAAAAAAACATGTCATGAAAAGTAAAAGCTAGAGGAATTGTAAGAGAGATTACAAAAGCTCGGACTACAACAGAAAAAAAGTTTTTTTCATACAGTTCGATGATTTAAGAGGGCCTTTATTTTCTCTTCAGCATCTCTAATTTCCTGCTGTATGATCTCATAAGTTTGGACAGTGGCTTGACGATGCAATTTCTCTTCACTAGCAATAGTACTTTGTGCTGAAGCGTCCTCCACTGCCTCTTGTTCAGCTTGTATCGCCGAAAGATCTTTTATCGCATTATCCCGTTGTCTGGATAAGCTCGTAAGACTCTTCATTGACTTATCGCGTCCTTTAGTAATCTTAGCTAAGAAAGCCTGGGCTTTAGAGATGGACTTCTGGGTCCTAATAATGTCCTAGTCATTATTCTTGACAACCGAGGCAGCAGTCTCTACTTGGAAGGCTAGTGATTGACTGTCTGATTGGCTCTTCTTGAAGGAAGCCCGACAAGCATCAACTTTCTCTTTGAACTCCTTCTGGAACCCAAGTTGCTTTTCCATCAGTTTCTGGAAGGTAGTTTCAACTACTTCAGATTTGTCAGCACTCTGCGATCTTGACAAACACTCAGCGTAGCCTTGAAGTTAAACTATCATAAGCCTGTAAGGAGCAGCTTTTTCCTCCCCACCAATACTGACTATACCAGTCAAGTAAAGATGAAGAATATTGGCAAGAGAAGCAAAAAAAGCCCCTTTCAGTATATTCTCAATACAACGATCCAGAAAGTGGAGAAAGCTTTCCACTATATCCTTCAGCAGGTTAATTTCAAAAGCATCAACCTCCACATGGGAAGAATTAGCAACAACTAGAGCTGGTGTATCCTAAACTGTACTCTGCCGCAGAGAAGCAGTAGTACCATTACTATAAACAACAACTTCCACACACTCAGCAGAAGCAATGGTTGCAACATCAGAACGATATGGGTGGCAGTTTCCGTTGAAGGAACCACTACTTCAGAAGTATTAGCTGCGAAAACAGTGGTCTCAATCACCCCACAGACTACTTTAATAAGGACTTCCATGATGATGCTATCCAGAGTGTCGTCTACAGCCATATGCTCCGAAGATGAAGTCGAAGTAAGAGCTGTTAAAAAGGAAGGAGTTGACGATTGAATGCTACAGTATCATTAAATAATGGCAGAATTTAAAAAAAATAAAAAAAAATTATAAAAGTGAACCTGAAGGATGAACACGGGATTCTCCAGGTCCGTACACCTCAGCTCGAACGTCTTCACTCAAGTAGACATATTTGCCATAATCTGACGGAAGAGTACTAGAACCAAGATCTCTACTGCTGACATCATCATCATCTACCCAATCATCATGATCTGTTGGAAGAGACGCTACTTTGGGGAATCTGATGTGCGAACTTCACCAATTATCTCCACCTCATCATCAACAACTTGATGAGTAAGGGTCGCAGAACCCCTTGTGCATTAGAAGAAGGGGCAGCCGGTTCATCCTCAACAGCAACTTGATGAGTGAGGGATGCAGACTCTTCTTGTGCAGCAGCAGGTAGAGCAGCTATTTCATCACTAACAACAGTCTGACGAGTGGAGGATGCAGAATCTTCTTACGCAGGAAGAGCAGAATAGGTAGGAGCAGTCACCAATGCATAGTCATTACAGAAGACAGGCCCTTGACTATGACGTTTCTTGGAAGAACGAAGAATTAGAGCTGAGTCATCTTCATCTTCTCCTGGTTCCTCTGCAACCGTTTCCAAAGCTGAACCAGCTTCAAATGGTATGTCCTTCGGAATGGTAGGGAAGTCACTAAAACGCCTCAATCTCTTCCGTTTGTACAAAAGCTTCTTTGGAGGAGATTTCAGCTAAGGAGAAGCTTCCTTCAGCATTGGAAGTGGAGAAACATCAAGGGAAACAGGTTGGGCAGATGGGATCACCACACTATCACTTCCTCCTCCTGTTGGACTATTGGTTCCAAGTCTTCTGAACCACATTCTGCTCCGAAATCCTCCATTCTAGCCACCTTCGGACTGCCAGCCTCCTTTTTCTGAGCATACCATGCTCTAATATCTTTCAAACAAATAAGATTGGTGTTAAAATTCGAAGGGGCGGAGTTAGCATCCTTATACCATTTGCAGAAATCGAAACTTATATACGAGTTCGGAGTCTTGAGTGGAAGATCGGATCTGGCTTGAGTACCACCCACGATGAAGTGGAACCAAGCCCAAGCTCCTTCGAGCAAATTTTCGGCAAAACTTAATTTCTTGTTGGAATTACCAACATAGAGCTGATCATACCCGAACTGTCGAGCAAAGCGACTCGGATAATAAGGCTCTATATAATAGTGGTTCCCCAAACGGAGAACTAGATGCCCTTGACAGATATTTATTAACCACAAGAAGTATCCTCGGGACAAAGTAGTAAATTTATCAACACCACCAATGTCCGCAAATTCCTCCCCATATCCAGCATTTGAAAATAGGGAAAACATTTGAACAACTCAAAGTTCACGTGATAGCGAAGAGTCTTGCGAATTGCAGCCATATAGCCCCCTTTCCATTGCATTCTCTGATAATGTTGTACTTTGGAAGCACTCAAATCAACCTGCGAATCAGCAGGACTCATTAGAGTGGGGCAATGCAAGACCAACCATGCCATCAAATAAGTATAAGGAAGCTCCACGCGCGGATTGGGAGTCTTAGTAATCAACTCCCCTTTGCTGTTTTGCTCCTTCTTGATAATACAGAACTTATCTACCAGCTTCCTTAATCCGCTTTGGATACTGCACACCATTGCGGGCAATAAGCCGAGCCGCCAACCAAACGCGAACAAGACGGTCGGGAATATCGCTCTAATGGGTATGGTATCCTGTAAAAGAATCACACATTTCTTCAACCAAAGTATCAAATAACCTACCAAGAAAGCTGGATCAAATAAAAGTTGAAGAGCTTGGTAGTGAAAGCTTTCAAAGGATATTCTAGTTTTGAAGACATCCTCGTTAGATTCGGCAACATAAGCATCTGTCCCGAAGTTGGCAATTCTTCTCTCGACCTCCTTTTCAGAAACCGGAGGGAGACGGGTAAAATCAGGTTTATTCTTTGAAAAATTAGGGAGAAGATACTGTAGCCCACTTCTTTGGCTTTACACTGCGAGTGCCAGACATATGAGTACAATTGTGATAGTGGCAAAGTAATTCCCAATAAGTGTCATAGACCATAGGGACTCGAGTCTTCAACAAATGAAGCTCTTCTTCGGTAGGGACATACTCTTTATATGGAATGTATCTCATAGGTAGCCCTGAGATTTCATGCATCTCATTCATGGCTAAACCCAATTCGCTACAGGGAGAGAAGACTGTACAAGTATCAGGATTGTATAATTCCAACAAAGAAAAGAAATGAAATCGGCTAGCAGGAATGCCATGCTGAACTGCCCTAATGGCGCAGTAAAGGTTTGCATTCTGGAGTTGATCTCTGAAAGCTCTCAGAAAAAGTCAGTCAAGATTGCCCACTCCCCTTTCGAAGAACAGTGAACCCATCCAGGAGGACGGAGTCCTGGACTGAAAATTCCCTTGTACATTGACGAACCGGTGCAAGAAAGTCTAGGCAACTATGGGTGTTTCACCTATAGGAAAATCCTGTTTGAAAGACCCTGGCGACAATCCGCAAAAATGCTTCCCAGTACAATGAGGGAAGGCACCTTGTGAATTGAATGCTCCTAACAAGACACCATCTTGCGATCTATTTAAATGCCAATCCATTTGTCTAGGAATGGAAAGAGATTGAAAAAATAGAAACAGGTAAGATCTTTCCATATTGGGAAGAAACAAGTTACAACCATTAACTTGGCGAAGCCATTTGTAATCTCCATCATCCAGACCACCGTTGGGTGCCGAGAGGTGATCACCAAATAGGAAGGCATGTATGTTCAACAAAGTTCGGTTGTCTGTCATCAATTCTCGCAAAATTGGGTGACTAGGATTGAGAATTTTGCTTTCCCTTTCTTGGCCACCGAAAGCAGTGCAACTTGGAAAAGTTTGGCCGAACCTAAACTCCCTCTTTCCGTCATAGCCGCCTGAAAAACCAAAATAATTGTCTTTCGGCCAAGGGTTTAAAGCGTAATCAACTGCAAAGAAAGTTTTGGGATCAAAACTAAAGAAAAAAAAGGACTTTCTATAAAATGGATTGCCTTTCTATTGTAAAGCTAGAAAATTACTTCCAACCAAGGGTTCCTACCGAACCACTATGATAGTAGAAGTGGTCGGAGGGTCCCGACGACCACTTGCAGAAGCATCAGATGAGGAAGCTTTCTTTGGCATCTTTTGTAGACTAAAGAAATCTTTCACGAGAAAAATCGGAGGTTAAGGGAGGCCGAAGATGAAGAGCCTTGCAAACCTTGAAGAGGAGCCTGGAGTTCAAATTTCTCAAGAAGAAGTTAGAAATGCCCTATTCCACAAAACCGAGATTATATAACAAATGATTTAACGGCCAAGATCATCGAATGGACGTGATCTCTGGCCCAAATCTCATGAGTACCTTTTCATTTAATGCGGCTCAGAGAACGTCTCAATTACTATATCGTATAAATTAACCGCCTTCCAGATCTTCTGCAACCAAAATAAAAATTCGCGACCCCAATTCAGAGTCATTTACTCTTTCAAAAATGAAAGTTGCGTTCGCGACCCTAATACAGAGTCATTTTCTCCTTCAAAAATGGAAGTTTGCGACCCTAATACAGAGTCATTTTCTCCTTCAAAAATGAAAGTTCGCGACCCTAATACATAGTCATTTTCTACAACCAAAATGAAACTTTGCGACAGTAATATCGAGTCATTTTATCTTTCAAAAATGAAAGTTCGCAACTCTAATACTGAGTCGTTTTCTCCTTCAAAAATAAAAGTTTACGATCCTAATACAGAGTCATTTTCTCCTTCAAAAATGAAAATTCATGACCCTAATATAGGGTCGTTTTCTCCTTCATAAATGAAAGTTCGCGACCCTAATACAGAGTCGTTTTCTCCTTCAAAAATAAAGTTCGCGACCCTAATATAGAGTCGCGTTCCTTTCGAAATGAAAATTCGCGACCCTAATAAAGAGTCGCATTTTCCTTCAAGAGTTGAAGATCGTGGCACTAACACAGTGTCGCATTTTCCTTCAAAAGCAGCAAGTTCACGGCACTAATAAAGAGTCATATTTCTTTTGAAATGGGAGTTCAAAATATTGAGACAGGATCATGCTGCCTTCAATTGAAAGTTCTAATACAGAATTGCACTCTCAAAAATATAGAAGATGGAGATTCTAATACAGAATCTTACGTCACATCAAAGGAGAATGTTAAATCCAATGTATTCCAAAACACCTCAGAGGATCATGAGAGTTCTGAAAACTTTGGAGGGGGTTTTGTCGGTGAAAAATTCTAGAGTCATTTGTCAAATTCTAGAGTCATTTGTCAAAAACAAAGCAGATCCACGAATTTAGGGTTTGAGGTCCGCATCTCAGCAAATTCGCAAACCTAAAGTTTGAGATTCGTGGCCCAGTTACGACAGAACAGATTCGCGAATCTAAAGTTGAGATTCGCGATACTATCCATAGCTTCCGGAGAGGGGTTAATATAAAGTCACCCGACCTAAACAAGGGAAGTTGCCACTTCGGATCGTGGAGCCAACTATCGAATGACTGTGGCGGCAATATTTAGATCGTGGGAGTAACTACCTAACGAATATGACGGCACTTCTCGAGTAGTGGGCCTAACGATCGAACGAATGAGACGGGGACGTTGCCCTAAAATCCTTATAAAAAGCGGGTAAATAGAAAGAAAAGGGATCGATCATCGTCTTCTTAAACTATCCATTGCGATCAGAAGTTCAGAGCCTTTTTGCCAATTGAAAGAGTTTGTGCGAAGTGTCAACGAAGAGCAGGATCGTCCTCCACAAGTACCTCAGAACCCAGCTTTAAACAAAAAGGAATTTGATTTTTCCTCATCTTCTGTAAATGGGAAACTGTTGAAATTGTAATCCTTTATTGAAATAGCTCAATAGAGAATCATTTATAATTTTATGGCGAACACTCCATGGCTATGGGTACACGTGAGGATGCATATGCATCAAATTCTATATCAGTCATAAATCTGCAACACAACTGTATAATCAGCATGGTAGAGGCAAACTAGTCTCGATCGCATCTTGGTATCTATAAATGTGACAAAAAATTGTGTACAGATACAAAAATGAGTGTCCTGGTATATGATGCAATCAACAACATATAACATGGGTGTGTAAAAGGAAGATATGTGTGTAATTCCCATTACACTGGTGTTGATCCAATGGTAACATGTAGGTTGCAATAAAGTATCTTACTGCTAATTCCTCTGTCACATATCATTGTGCAATTGGGGCCCATCCGTGTAAGATATTCCTGAATCACATATGGGTTTTGATTCCCATTGTGAAGGAGAATACCAATGGATGCAAAGATAGTCCCTGCATACACATCGTGAATTTCTTCACGCTAGTAGAGTTTAATTATTAGGTGATCCTCCAAAATATCGAATTTCGCAAAACTCTTATAAATTTTTTTAACTAACTCTGGGATATAATATGATGTCAACATGTGCAATAAATAATTCCATCCTAAAGTTTCTATAGTAGACATGAAATATACAGAAAAATAGTAAACATTTCACCAAAACACTTCTCAATAACAAACCATATCATGGTAAATATGCAGAGGCTACTGAAAATTTTTAAAATTTAATAGAAATAGAGAATTAGAGTTCAGTACCTCCCCTAAAATTTCAGGAGAAGAAGTCTCCTTTTTGCTGCTAATTGGCGGTGGGAGCCGCTGATTGGCAGCAGAATCTGAGGAAGTGGGGCCTCGCTTGCTAGAGGATGGTTGGAGGGGAGGGGAGTCTTCTGGCCACCCTGGGTTTGAATTTTGAGTTGATAATTTCTACAGATCTGGGCTGTTGAGAAGAGAGGAGAAAGTGGGTTTGGTGAAGATGAGGGGATAATGGGGAGATAGGGTTGGTTTGGGTATTTTTAAAGAAAACGAAAAATTTACACCAACCCCTCTCCTTTCTTGAACTTTGTGCTATAGCCCTCAAAATTCTCATTGTACTTTGTATCTTGTTAGAAATACATAATATATAATATAAACTCTAATATAGATATGAATACATGCCTCTACGCATAGATTGGGTCGTAAAGTATCATGATCTCGATATTATCACTTGCTCGAGTCTCTAAAACAGTTTCAATTTTTGACCATTTACTTTGAATAAATTACCACTTTTAGGATTCTCGAGAACACGGCACCATAATGGTGCACAGCCATATATGTATGATCCACTCTATTGGGATCTCAATTTGCTTGGAAATAAGTGTAGCCTTGAATTATATAAGAGAAATTTTTGCTCGGTATAAATGACTTGTGAAATCTCATTGTCATGAAACACTTTAATTTTCTCTTTATAAATCTTAGCACTTTCATACGCATCCCTCCTAATCTCATCTAATCATTGAGTTGTAGTGTCCATTGCTCGCCAGCTTTTTTTTTTTATCTCAAAGTAACTTAATGGCCCATAAAGCCTTATGTTCAAACTCTACCAGAAAATGACATGCTTTTTCAAATATTAACCAAAAGGGAGAAATGCTTAGATTGATCTTATAAGTAGTATGGTAAACTAATAATGCATCTACTAGTTTATATGACCAATCTTTACTATTGTGTTGCACAGTCTTTTTCAAAATTAGTTTTATTTGGTGATTGGAAACTTTCACTTGCCTACTGGCTTGTGAATGATACGGTGTAGCTAACATGGGAGTAATGGAATATTTTCGCATGACTGCCTCAAATGACCGGTTAGTGAAATAGGTACCGTTATCACTAATGATAGCTCAAAGAATGCCAAATCGGGAAAAGATATTCTCTTTCAAGAACTTCATAATAAATTTGTTGTCATTTGATTTTGTAGCAATAGCCTCTACCCATTTAGAAACATAATTGACAGTGACCAATGTATATTGATTTCCAAATGAGTTAGGTAACAGTCTCATAAAATCTATGCCCCATACATCGAATATCTTAATCTCAAGGATAGGTTGCAATGGCATCATATTGCGCCATGAAATTTTGTCTTCAAATTGACATTGTGTACATGTCTTGCAATATCCACAATGCCTTTAAAAAGAGTTGGCTAGTAAAATCCACTCTACAACACCTTTTCAACAATTTTCCTAGGACCAAAGTGTCCTCTTCAAGCAAGATCATGACAAAAAAGAGAGAACACTTTGTATCTCATCATCAGGTATGCATCGACGCATGATCCAATATGGACAACATTTGCACAGATAAGGTTCCTCACAATAAAAGAATTTTACTTGGGACAAGAATCTATAACGGTCCTGCTTAGACCAATGAGATTAATCTCTTTGGTCACAAGATAGTTCACAATGTCGGCAAACCATAGTTCATGTATTAATGCAAGCAATTGCTCATCAGGAAATGATTTATTTATGGTGTAAGAATTAGATGGAGCATTGGGCAGGCAAGATAAGTAATCAACTTCTAGATTATCAACATCTTTCTTGTTTAAAATCTCAAGATCAAATTCTTGTAACAAAAATATATATCGAATGAGCCTTGCTTTTGTGTCTTTCTTAGTTAACAGATATTTCAAAGCAGCATTATTAGTGTATATTTAATCTGTGATCCAATCAAGTAGGAACAAAACTTTTCAAGCGCAAAAACAACTGCCAGAACTATTTTCTCTATGGAAAGTAATTTGACTGGGTATCATTGAGTGTCCTACTTGCATAATAAATCACATGTGCCTGCTTATCAATGCATTGTCCAAGGACTGAACTGATAGCATAATCTAATGCGTCACACATAAGCTCAAAGGGCAGACTCCAGTTTGGCTCATGAATGATAGGAATGGTAGTAAGTGCATTTCTGGGTTGCTCAATTGCTCTAAGACAATCGGATGTGAGATTGAATGTTCTTGGCTAGTAGATGTATCAAAGGTCTAGCAATTTTGCTTAAGTCATTGATAAATTTTCTATAGGATCCAGAATAGCTAAGGAAGGATCATATAACTTTTACTAGTTGTGGAGGTGGAAGATTCATGATTAGGTCCACCTTAGATTTGTCAATCTCAATACCATTCTTTGAAATTATATGCCCTTGCACTATGCCATTTTTTTTACCATGAAATGGCATTTCTCCCAATTGAATATTAAGTGTTTCTCATGACAGTGTGTGAGAACTAACTCTAAGTGATGTAAACACTCTTGAAATAAACCTCCGAAGATAAAAAAAAAGTCATCCATAAAGATTTTGAGAAATCGTTTAATCATGTCAGAGAAACTACTCACCATGCATCTTTGGAATGTGGTAGGTTCATTGCAAAGCCCACAGGACATGCGTCTATATGCAAAGGTGCCAAATAGACATATGAACATGGTCTTTTCCAGATCCTCCGGAGCGATGAAAATTTGGTTATAACTAGAGTATCCATCTAAGAAACAATAGAATTCATATCCGACAAACTGTTCCAACATCTAATTAATAAAAGGCAAGGGGAACTGGTCATTCCTAGTTGCAGTATTCAGCTTTCTATAATCAATACAAACTTGCGATCCCGTCTACATGTGCGTCAAGATGTGCTCATTTGCATCATTCTTAATTACAGTGATTCCGGACTTTTTAGGCACTACTTTAGTCAGGCTCACCCATGCACTATTAGAGATAGGATAGATGATTTCATTATCAAGCCACTTAAGAATATCCTTCCTTATAACTTCTTTCATTATTAGATTCAACCTATGCTTAGGATCTCTTGTAGGTCATGTATTATCTAGTAAATGAATTATATGTTGTACTATAGATGGGCTAATTCACTTTATATCGGCCATACTCCATCCTATTGCTTCCCTATGCACTTTCAACAGTGAGAGGAGTGCTTTTTTCTGAGCTTGAGCCAAATATGCAGAGATAATGACTAGTAGTATGACGTGTTCACTAAGAAAGCATACTTGAAATGACTCGGAAGTGTTTTCATCTCAAGCTTAGGTGGACACTCAATAGATCGTTGTAACTGAATTGGTAGTTCAGTCATCAATGGCTTAAGTGTAAATTCCCATTGAGTGGAAGACAATTAGATGACTCATCGAGTATATTCGAGAATAAACTCTTATCAACTAAACATACAGCTTATCAAAGAATTCCTCCTCTTGGTGCTCATTAGATAATCCTTAGATCATATTCACATTTAGGGGCTCGTCATGTGGATCACTTAGTTGGCGCCCTAGATTGAATATGTTCAAGTCAAGTGTCAATTTTCCAAAAGAAAGTCTTATGATCCACTTTGGCAATTAACAACATTCGAGGTGACCAGGAATAGACTTCCAAGAATAACTGAGATATGATGTTGTGGATCCACCACATGTTGAGTCTCAAGAACTATGAAATTGACCAGGAAAATAAATTTCCCAATCTTAATCAAATTATCCTCAATCTCTCCAATAGGCTTCTTCACAGACCTATCAGCTAGTTGTAATGTAATCTTTGTAGGACTCAACTCTCACAATCCTAACTGCTGATACATTGAATAAGGAAGCAAATTGATACTTGCTCCTAAATCTAGTAAGTCCCTTTCAATTATTGTACTTCCTATGGTGCAGGACAAAAGAACTTCCATGGTCTTTGTGCTTCACATGTACTGACTCAGAAAGGATACTAGAGATGTTAGTAGTAGAAAGACTTTCTTTGGAACATTTGTTCTTCTCCTCATTGTGCATAAATCCTTTAAGAATTTTGTACAAATAGTTACTTGTTGGGTTGCACAGAGAAGAGGAACATTGACCTAATGTTGCTTTAATAACTCAAAAATGTGCTCAACTTAAGGAGAAATTTTCTTAAGTCGATTTAGATAAGGAGACTTCTACTAATGAGTATGGTCAATAGGAGAATCAGATTCAGGGGAGTCAAACTCCTCTGTCACTCTAGTGGGTGGATCATGGGATGATCGCGATGGAGATGATGAAATATGAGGTGGCAATGGAATCGTGGGATCATGGAATGTAGCCTGCGATAATCAGGTGGCATGGCTACATGATTATCAACCTACTTATTAGATCGAAGTGTGTGAGTGACATTAACATAGTTGATATGTGACAGATTGGAGTTAGAGGAACTAGCATTACGGTTCATTAAGGGTTGACTTGGGAAAGTACCCATACCACGTTAACTCATTTGACTCACTAATTGTCCAACATGCTGCTCTAAGTTCGTAATAGATTGAGAGTCATGAGTAGGTGCTAATCTATTCTTTCAATAAAATTAGTTAATATTTTCATGAGATTTTGTATATGTGTGTCAAGGTTGGATAAAAATTTGAGAAGATTTTCAACATTCTTCTCAAGTGACTGGAGTCGCTTTTCTTGATCATTATTAGACCCCTGTTGCAGATATGATTGATTGTATGCAGGTGGTCTATTCTAGTTGTTCCCTTGATTCATGTCATTTGGGTGTTGATAAACACCCACATTTTATCTAGGAAACTAACCAGGTGCTGGAGGCTGCATGTTAGTGTTGGAGGCTCCTTGATATTGCCCCTGACCTCATGAGAGATTTGGCTGGTTCCTCTAGTTTGGATTATATATAGGAGTGTAAGGATTGTTCATTGGACGTTAATACAAGGCGTTAGCCTGCTTAAGCTTTGGACCTATACGATTCCTTAATAATGGACACACTTCTATAATATGATTTGGAGTTCTGCAGTTAAATCATATGGGAACTTGTATTTGATTGACTTGACCTACCGGTGGAGCGCTCGAAGTCTCCAACGCCTCGATTCTCCTCAAAATGGCTGCAATCTTAGATTCGACAGCTATAGAGCTGTCGATGCTAAGGATCCCACCCTTATGTGTAGAAGTTAATGCATTGAGTTTATCAGCGGGACTCTCCCATACATAGTTTTCACGATAGGTCCCTAAGAAATTCCCATGCCTCATCCTCATTCCTTTTCATGAACTGCCCCTGTCACATGGACTCAGGAGGTGTTTTGGATGTGTAATCAAGTCATTTATAGACTATTTGAAACAACCTCCACTTTTCAATTGCATGGTGGGGGCACTAAGATAATAGGTCCTTGAACAATTCCAAGTACTTCTAGAAGGGTTCCTGGCACTTGATTGAATTGATTAATAACGTTTCATATTTTGGCCGTCTTATGCGTGGGATAATACTTATTTAGAAATACTACAATGCATTCATTCCAAGTAGTGATTGATTCAGTAAGCATATTGTACAAGCACTTTTTAGCGTTATCTTTGAGAACGAACGGGATGAAATGGAGCTCATTACATCCTCCAATAGATGCTGCAGTTTGATCATTACACATACTTGCTGAAATTCACTGATGAAAAGAAAGACATCCTTAGAATTGGATCCAGTGAATTTTGGATGCATACTAATATACTATTTTAATACATAATTTTACCCACTGCTTGTGGGAGAGTTATACACAATGGTAGTGAAGTGTGCAGCGGCTAACATCGATTTTGAAGGATCGGGATCGGTTGATCCATCTTGTCTCCTATGGACAAATCTAGTCTCACAAGTCGACAAAATTGATCACGGGTCCGATGTGGCATGAACCAAAAACCATGAGTAGGTTTCCTAAACTAATGCAAGAAGTGGGGTGTGGTGAGATGAAATGGTGGAAGAAATATGATCAAAGAAAAACATGATATCCTACTATTTCTATTTTCATTTTTTTTTAATTTTTTTATGAAACCAAAGGCCCAAAACATAGATTTGGGGAGAAATTGGATGAATAAATCACCTGAGTTGCCACTATTTGGTAGCTCTTGCCAGTAGTTAACAGAAAAACCAAGGAGATTGCCTCCCTGATTTCTGCTACGCAACTCTAAAGCTCCTCTAATCCCTTTTGCCTCCTTGTATTTGCACTTCCTGGTACCTGCACCCTCAACATACACTGTTAACCCGTAAATCATTAGAAAAAGCAAGAAAACACTATCGATCCCCAACAATAATGCAAAATACTTGATATGAATAATCTGCAGCATGTGCACAGTGTCAGTTGTAGTACAAATAGGTCGTTGCATTGAGAATCTAAAGTATTTTGCGATCTCGCTAATTCTTTAGTTCTAAAAAATTAACTATGAGATTCTAGATTGAAAAGATTTGTTTTGGGTTCCTAAATTTTAGCCTAGGATTTTGAATCCATTAGAATAATAACCTAATAATGAATTTTCTCTTTCTTTCAAAATTTTTAATATCCACAATCAAGTAACACATTAAAAAGATGATCTTTTTAATTCAATTTTAATTAAGAGCCGCTAAGTATGACCTATCAAGTGTCGTGCAAGTATAGATCATCAAAGATAATCTTTTTTTTTTAAAATAAATTATATCGAACAGATAATATTATTATTAATAAAAGCAAAAAAATAAATTTCTAATCTTAATCAAAGTATAGATTATTAAAGACTAACTTAAGTATAAGCTATCAATGAAATTGGATCTGCAAATTTATTTACTTGAATTTATTTATAGAAAAATCTTAATAATAATTCCATAAATAGAAACAAAGAATATGAATTTCAAATCTCATCTAGGTATAGACTATCAAAATATGAATTAAGTATAATTTATAAAATATTTATTATTTATGAAGTCTTATCTTTATTTTATTCATAGAAAAATAACAACTTTATTTCTTTTTAGAAAGAAGATGAGATAAATCTATGTTAGATCTATAAACTAATTTCATCTATTTCCTAGGATTAATGCAAATTAGTTACTCATGCTACAAATTATCAAGATCATATTTTTATTATTAGAAAGCATTAAAATCCTATTTTTCTACGAAAGCTATTAGAGGCCTACACTAGAAAGCAATTAAATCTATCTAAAAAGCAACTAAAATATTTTTTACTTACTAGCAAACAATAAACATTAATGGGATCACCTTTGGAGCTCAGTATTGCAACCATCACCTCTTCGGCAAAACCCTAATCAGTATTAATGCAAAAAGTACATAAGGAGAAACCATAAATTACAAGGATAGGCCAATATATAGGTCTCAAACTACCGAACCTAATCATATTAAAACTGAATAACTACACAATTACATCAAAGGCCCTATAAAAATATCAACCTCTGTAGGCCCCTCCTTGCTGCCAAATGGCGGCTATTACAGCCAATTGGCGGCAAATCAATGTGATAATGGCTCTTGTTTCTTCTGCATGAAGCTTTGGCCATGTTACTTTGATTTGCAAGACTATATTGCACTTTGATTCTCGGTAGTTTTGTGTTCTTATAGTTTTATTCTCTTTTAGCTCTTCTTGTAGCTTTATTCTCGTTTAGCTCTCCTTGGACTTAGTTTCCAAATCCGTCTCTGAGTTTATGTCATCTCATGATAGGATTAAGCATTCATTGCATTTGTCGAATAGGATTGGCTCCATCTTCTAAAGTGATATGATGTGTACAAATAAAGGGGTCCATACCTTTAATGTTCGCCAAATTCTAATCAAGAGCTCACTTATAATTTTGCATTGTCGACAGTAGTCACTCTTCCTATAATTCTCATCAAGATACGCTGAGATGACCACCGAAAAAGTTTTTTTAAGTCTCAAAAATGCATACTTGAGATCTACAGTTAGCTCAAGTATTGGTGCTTGGATATTGGATGGTATTAATTTCTCTGTAATTTGAGATAAGTCTTCATAAACTTCCATTTTTCGGATCCTTCCTGTGATATTTGAACATTGAGCATTTGTAAATGTTTTATAATTTCAACGGAATGTTCGAATTTGAGATAATCAAGGAAATTATCATTCATTGTTAATGCAAGATCCAAGGGATCAAACATGTACATTTATACGATCTCTCCTTCTTCACGGATTTGCTCAATGTAATTAATGCCTTGCTATTCATCATTATCGTTATTTGTTTGCAAACATTAAGTTCAAGGGTTATGTTTCTAAATGAAAACTTCACGACACATTCCTGCAATTTAAAACTACATTAGTTGTAGATAAAAATGGACGTCTAAGAATAACAGAAATATGAAGATGTGAATTCATTTCAGGTATAGGTCAATAACTATAAATTCTAGTAAAAAATAAAAAATTCATTCTGCACTAAAACATCTTCCACAATGCCCTTAGGATATCTTTCTGACTTATCGGCTAACTGTAGTGTGACCAGTGTAGGTTTAAGTTCTCACATACCTAGTGCTTGTACACTGAATATGTTAAGAAAATAATTTTTTAAATTTTTAAGTTTTTTAACTTTTTAAAAGGAAAGCAAAATTATTTTTTTATTTAAAAGACCCTAAAAACTACTCCAAATGTAAAATAAAGAAACCCAGAAATTTTAAAAAATAAAAATAAAAATAAAATAAAAATTCAAGAAGGAAAATCCAAAAACTCCTAATTCTTCTCCACACCTAAATTTGTGCATGTCCTTGTACACGAACAATTGGTGTCGTCCCCTCTGCCTTCAGCTAGAATCACTGGGTAAATATCGTGTACATATAGTCAAACTCTAGCCTCGATCCATATATTTTAATCGATGCTAAATTTTTCCAAGATCATACTAAACAATATTTATTTGTTCATTGGGGCGTCATTCTCCTCTTCTTGTGTTAGATTAGAGGCAAATATATTTTCCTCTGTATAACACTCCTATTTTTCAGCTGCTTCCCAAAATAGAGGACGCTATTTAAAAGTTATACGAGACAACCCAACAATCGTGGAATCTTAAAACAACCGTAACCACTGCCACTATCAAATTGGTAAATAAAATGTCTGAAACTAAAAAGATTTTATTTATACAAAGAGTTAGTTACATAAGATGACACACTGCTCTGAATATGAACACAATAAAGAGAAGCAGTTTCCAGCCAAAAGAAATATAAACAAATATATACAAAGGGTCTCCAGAATGTACTTCACTGCTTATTATTGCTCGGTCTGATCAATGAAGTACAGGTCTTCAGTTAAGGTTAGTTCTCTTTCTTTACCTTCTAAATCTGGATTTAAAACATAAGGGATTAAACCCAGTAAGTAATACAAGAAAAAAATACATGTACTGTAACAGTACTAAAGATAAACAATATATGAATAAATTGTGTTCGTGTCAAACGTGTCACGTAAATAATGAATAATTGAATAGTAAGACTTTATGTGTCATTTGCAAATATCAGGTAAATATCATGTAAAAATGACAAGTATAGATTATGTCCTTATTAGCATTTGAAACTAAATGATGGATAAAATGATGCGCAGTTTTTCGTATTATACAAGTGCCCGTGCATAACCGGGATCCAACCTCAAATCTATGGCGCTGAAGTATAACAAACCGCTAGGTACTCAAGTCAAACCCCATACTGTAAAACAGTAGCAAATATCACGCTTATGATAACTCATGTATCAGACGTTAGGCCAGTACCACCTAGTGCTGCTGTAGTAAAAGTCCTTAGCACCTTAATCAAGGAGTTGACTAACAAGATCCTTATACAATACGGTACTTATCCATCATGCAGTTTCTCCCAATCTCCATATGAATGATAACGATATACATAAATCAATGGAAACATATTGCTCGTCAAGTTAAGCTTTATACATGTCCTTATCCCGAGAAACAAGAATTTAAGAATCAAGATTTAAGATCATGTACACACGTATTACAAGGATACTTCATATCATGTAATCAAGATACAAGAAACTTGTCATCATGTTCCCATTAAAAATATCTCATTCACTTTGGACAACACATCTATGTTGCTACCTCTATACAGTAAGCTGTGTCTCTAATCTATTGAATATTATAATATAAAAATAAGTGCTAATAATATATTTTAAAAATTATATTATTAAAATTTATATTACTAGAATTTTCTTTAATTAAAGGTGCTCGCACATAAGGATAAGAATGTATCAGAAGCTTAATTATATTTTTATACATGCAAAATTACTACAATCAAGCCCATGCGAAAAGGTGCCTATACTCCGTACGTATTTTTTATTATACTATTATTATGCAAAAAAAATCTTTCTTTCATTCTTCTCTTCTCTTTTTTTGAAACATCAAAAATAAGCAAATATTACAATATTTATATATATCAAAATTGACTCAATAATCTGGTTCGGTTTTCAATATCAATCAATGGTACAAAATATAAACCAAGCATTTGCACAAAATAAATTTTGTACGAAAATATAAATTAAATAAAGAAGAACGAAGAATGGCATTGTTACTTACCTCTTCTTGATCTTGATTACTTGATTCGATTTTTTTCTTTTTTTCTTTTTCTTTGTTTTTTTCTTCTCTGTTGTGTTGGTGCAGGTGAGAGAGAGAATGAGAAGAAAGTGAGAAGAAAATGAGTGAGAAAATAAAGAAGAGGAGAAAATAATTTGATGGCAACTATGTAATTAACCAAAGTTTTGTGATTGTGTTTGCTTCTCTATTAGCCACACAAAATCCCAACTTGTCATACGAATTTTCCACTTGACAGTTCAAACCGACCTTATTTCCAGGGGCATGCCCTTAGAAATTTGGTTGACTATGGGGGTGTGTTCAAAGAAATTTCTAATTTATTTAAAATTTTATTATTTTTTGTCCTGCTAAACGTTTTCCAAATGCTGCCAAGTTTTCGCGAAGCGTAGTGCTCAATGGGAAGAGTACTAAAAAATTATTCGTTTCTTGTTTCGATGACCAAAAAAAAATCCAAAATTTTGAAATATTTAGAAATTTTTTTTTTAATATTATTAAATTAGTAATTTTGGAAATATATTTCGGGCTTGCAAGGAAAATTTTTAAAATCCTAAATATTAGAAAACTAATTATTGCAAAGACCGAATTTCAATTGGAGTTACAGATTTAAAATTACATCTGCCAAAAGTTATTTCGGTATCCAGAATTGACTTCGATAGTATTATTCGACACAGCCGGACTCAAAAGAAGAATACATGTAGTGCGAATTTTGGGATATTACATCCTACTCACCTAACATAAGAAATTCGTCCTCAAAATTCTAAATTGATAGACATGGCAGTATACACAAGTATGTGTTGATATAAAAATAAATTCAATTAACATAACTAATCATGAGAAAAGGTATTGGTACTTTACCTTGATGCTATTTTCAAAATCCCAAGTAGAATCTTTTGGTGATTGTGCATCTCATGAAACAATAAATAATAGTATTACTTGATCCTTCAAGACTTTCTTCTGTTAGTTAATAATTGCTACATATCGCTTCTCTTATTTTATGCCCAATCTTAAATCCACTTTGATAGATCCACTACTCTGTAATCTAAGCACTTTCTCAACTATGATACATGAAATATATCATGAACGATTTCTGTCTTTGGTAGGAATGATAATGGGTAGACATCTAATGATAATAGGTAGACAAGATTTCAAATTTGTTCTTGAAATTTTATTTGGGTGAAGGAATGCAAAAGTAAGATAGAGTTTAATTAGGAATAACTGCTGCCGATTTGGAGTGCCATGCGATCCTGACTAAGTAATGGGCATGATGCAAGTGATAAATATTTTTGTAGAGTCCATTCCTATGGTCTTATTACATGTTGTAATAGACTCTAGAAGAGGAAATAAATCTAGGTTACTATAATACTGATGTAATAAGACTATAGATGGTAGATATACAAGATAAGAAATAAATTTATGACTAGTCATGAAATTCAATCACACAAAACGATCTTATCAAGCAACTGTAATTGCTGGTGCCAATGAATAAATCTTTACAATTGCCTCGCCAACTTAATAAGACTTGTGAGATATAAAATGTTCAAGACATGAACCATTTAGGTTAAAGTTCCGATGAGAAATATGAAATGTCAGATGGGAATGGTCAATAAAAGTAATGGAGTAAGACAATCATCTGGAAAGATAAAATGAAACTTGAGTAGTATGATATAATGTCATGTTCTAGTATGAAGAAATTTGTCTTCCTTTAATATAGTTTGTTATTAATTTCTTGTCTACTTTCAACCTGACTAATTTTATAAAATTTTCAGCCGTCTAAGATCTCTTTACATCCTTACATTCACTCTTCCGCAGGTTGTTCTTTATCACCTAATTCTTTTGCTTCGTTAATCTCGCCAACTAAGCTTACTCTGTCAAGTCTACTAATATTGATTATTGTAATTCATCAATATTTATGTCTCCCGAATCTTCGAAAAAAATGCAAGCATGACATCATTTTTGTAAGTACGGGCAAGTTCCAAATTCAACCACTCTTCCAAGGTCAACACACATCATAATCCCTGACTTCTAACCTTCGTGCCTCTAGGGTTGTGCAAAATGAATAATGTAGGTGTTGTTGTTAGCCTTCATTTCAACTCTTCAAATACATTGTCACACTCTTCCACCAGAAACATTCCACTCCTTTTCTAGTCTGTTTATTTAAAGTGATACAGTCTTTCAAGGTCTGATACTAATGTTTAGTAATATCCAGCCATCCTAGAAATTCCGAATCTTTGATACTGGTTTTGGTACATGCCAATCCATCAGAACTGCTATCTTTTAGGGTCGTTGATACACCATCTCCAAAACTATATAACTAGGAAAACAAATTCACTCAACCAAATTTTACATTTGTTCAATTTTTCATTAACTTCTGCTCTCGAGAAGTCTGTAAAACTATGTTAAAATGCTCAATATGTTCTTCTTTATTCTTGGAGTAACTTAATATATTCTCAATAAATACCACCACAAATTTATTTAGATACTGAGTAAAATCATGGTTCATCAATTTCATAGATACTATTAGAGCATTAGTCACTCGAAATGGCATCACCAAGTATTCATAGTGACCATGTCTGGTTCTAAATGAAGTTTTTAAAATATTTTCTGTTCGGACCCTTACTTGATAGATCTATCCTCGAGAATAGTTTTGCTCCTCTAATTGATCAACCAAATCAGTTATCCTCGGTAATGTGTATTTTGTTTTAATTGCTACTGAATTCAAATCCTTATAGTCCATACATAATTTTTGACTCCCATATTTCTTTCCTACTAATTACACTGGAGCTCAATGAAACACTAGATATCACAAAACCCAACTTTAATATCTCATCCACTTGCATCTTAACTTCTTTTAATTTTGTAATTCCCATTCGAAAAGTTGGCTTACAAATTGGTTTAGCTCCAAAAATAATATTAATAATAAATTTTACTATCCTTACTGATGCTAATTCAATTATAATTTCAGAAAATATATATAAGAACTCGGATACTACAGGAATCATTCATTCTCCTACTCCCATAGCCTCCAAAACTCCTCCTTTTGGGGACATCTTAGATTCAGCTGGTTCAAGAGATTGAATTCCACCAACAAATTCAATTTCCGAACAAGCCGGAATCTGAAATATTACTCTTCTTTTTATACAATCTATCACCGCATGTAAGGTACTCAACTATTCCATGCTTAGGATAGCATCATATCCTTTTCATTCATAATTAGCAAGTTGCATAAAATTCTCTACCACAAACCACTAAGAGACACTAGCAGAAAATTGGAATCACATCATTCTACAATGTAGCAGATAGGAATCAATAAAAGGATTTCAAGATAGATATCTCAAACAAATAATAAATAATAGAATAGGCATGATACTAAATTAGATAGATGTCAAAGAATAAGGAGCAACTATCAAGAATAAGTCACAGACATGTATTACATAGCAGTAGTTATAATGTCTTTCACCTAAACCTAGACTCTGATATCACCTTCTAACAGTCCCATTTCCAGCTACTTCTTAAAATGGAGGACGCTACTTGAAAGTTATACTAGATAGTCCAACAGTTACAGGATCATGGAATAACCGTAAGAACTGTCACAATTAGATTGATAAATAACATGTATGAAACTGAAAAAAAATTATTTATATGAAGAGTTAGTTACATAAGATGGTACACTGCTCTGAATATAAACACAAAAGAGAAAAGTAGTGCCCAGGCAAAAGAAATATAAACAAATATATACAAAAGGTCTCTAGAATGTACTTTACTACTTACTATTGCTCGGTCTGATTAATGAAGTACGAGTCTTCAGTTGAGGTTGGTTCTCCTTCTTCACCTTGCAAATCTAGGTTCAAAACCCAGGAAATTAAACCCAGCAAGTAACACAAGAAAAAGATATATAAACTATCATAGTACTCGAGATAAAGTACATGTGAATAATTTGCGTTCGTGTCAAACATGTCGCATAAATAATAAATAATAGAATCACCAGACTATATATGTCATTTTCACATATCAGGTAAATATCATGTGAAAATGACTAGTCAAGATCATGTCCTTATTAGCATTTTAAACTGAATAATGGATAAGACAGTGCGTAGTTTTCCGTATTATATAAATGGTCGTGCATACCCGGGACCCTGCCTCAAACCATGACACTGAATTATGACACACCGCTAGGTGCTTTAGTCAAACCCCATACTACAAAATAGTAGCGAACATCACCCCTATGGTAACTCATGTATCAGACAGTGGCCCAGTACTACCTAGTGTTGTTGTAGTAAAAGTCCTCAATACCTTAATCAAGAAGTTGACCAACAAGATCCTTATACAATATGGTACTTATCCATTATACAGTTTTCCCCAGCCCCCATGTCAATAATACATGATATATATAAATTAATGAAAACACGTGGCTTGTCAACTCAAGTTGTGTACATATCCTTATCACAAGAATTAAGAATTCAAGAATACAGATTTATGATTACGTACACACGTATGACAAAAATACTTAATATTATGTAATCAAGATATAAGAAACTTATTATCATGTTCCCATGAATAATATCTCATTCACTTTGGTCAGCACATCTATGTTGCAAACTAGTATCGATATTGAACCTCTATAGAGTAAGTTGTGTCTCTTATTTATTAAATATTCTAATATAAAAATAAGTGGAAATAATATATTTTAAAAATTATATTATTAGAATTATATTATTAAAATTTTTCTTTAATTAAAGGTACCCACACATAAAGATAAGAATGTATTAGGAGTTTAATTATTTTTATATGCATGCAAAAATGCTACAGTCAAGCGCATGCAAAAAGGTGCCTATCCTCAATATGTATTTTTCTTTATACTATTATTATGAAAAAAAAAATTCTTTCTTTCTTTCTTCTCTACTCATTTTTTTTGAAACATAAAAAAAAGAAAATATTATAATATTTTTAAATATCAAAATTGACCCAATAATCTTGTTCGGTTCACAATATCAATCAATGATCCAAAATGTAAGCCAAGCATTTTTGAAAAATAAATTATGTATGCAAATATAAATTAAATAAAGAAGAAAGAAGATTAACAGTGTTACCTCATCTTGATCTCGATTCCTTGATTCGATTTATTTTTTTTACTTGTCTCTTCTTTTTTTTCTTTTTCTTTCTTTTTTTCTGTGTTATGTTGGTGTAGGCAAGAGAGATCGAGAAGATAATGAGTGAGGGAATAAGCGAGAAGAGAAAGTAATCTGATGGTAATTCCATAATTTAACCAAAGTTTTGTGATTGTGTTTGCTTCTCTGTTAGCCACATAAAACCCTAACTTGCCACACCAACTTTTCGTTTGACAGCTCAAACCGACATTATTTCTAGGGGTGTGCCTTTAAAAGTTTGGTTGACTATGGGGGTGTGTTCCAATAAATTTCTAATTTAATTAATATTTTAATATTTACGGCTCCGGTAAATATTTTCCAAATGCTACTAAATTTGTGCGAAACGTAGTGCTCAATGAGACGAGTGCTAGAAAATTATCCATTTATTGTTTCGATGTCCAGAATAAAAAATTAAAATTCAGAAATAATTAGAAAAATAATTTTTAATATTATTAAATTTACAATTTTGGGAATGTTTTTTGGGGCTCACAAGAAAAATGTCTAAAAATCCTAAATATTAGAAAATTAATTATCGCGAAGACTGAATATCAATTGGAGTTATGGATTTAAAGTTACGTTCACCAAAAGCTATGTCGGTGTCCAAAATTGATTTCGGTAGTTTTATTTGGCACGATCAGACTCAAAAGTTTTAGAATATTACACTCTATAATGCTTCTATTTCAATCCTTTGGAATAGCAGTATGATAAGTCACCCATATATGTTCCATTACTATGTTGACAAGATAGGGTGCATAATTATCAAACTCTGCATTAGACATGTACAAGCGATACAATTGTGTAATGAAATATGATAAAGACAAACTAGATCTCAACCGCATTTTTGCATCTATGATTGTGCCAAGAAGTTGTGTGCACATGCAAAAGTTTGGGTATTGTCTCATCATACAATCAACTAAATGTAATGTAGGTGTATAGAATGATGACATACATGTGATCTGCATTATATTTTGTTGATCCAGCAGCAAGTAGCATATATATTTCAATATAGTATTTTGCTATTGATTCTCCTATCTCGTGTCATTGTGCAGTTGGGGCCCATCGTTGTAAGTTATTCCTCAATCACAAACAAGATTTGATTCCTACTATGGAGGATTATACTAGTAGCGGCAGAGATAGTCTCTGCATGCATGGTGATTCTTTGACCTCGCCATTTTAATTTGAATTGTCTGTGATCATTCGAAATATCAAAATTTGCAAAACTATCATAAAATTCCTCAACGAGATCAGAGACATAATATGATGTGGACTGGTAGATGAGGTTGACTCAATGCAATGCTTCTTTTGTCAACATAAAATACACAGAAAAGGCCCCAAAAATGTCCCTAAAGTACTTTTCAAGTACAAACCTAGCCATAAGTCAAGATTCAGATTCTAATTTTTAAAAGAGGATAGAGGTTTGAAATTGCCTACCTCCCCTAAAGTTTTGGGGGAAGAATCACTTTAAGCCATTATTTAGTAGTGGATAATATTGAATGGTGGCACAAGATGCTGTTTTGGGGCCTAGCTTGCTGGAGCTGGGCCGTGGAGGGAAGTGGAAGCTTGATTACAATCTAAGTCGTATACTCCCAAGAACAAGTGATCGAACAAATAGTACAAGGGTGGTAAATCAAGATTATTCACACAAGAATCATTTTAATTATTGTGTTAGACACTAAAGAAAAATAAATTACAAAACTGAAAGGAAAGATTGGACCTTTCTAACTAAGACTAAAGATTTGAAGGTTTTAATTACTTAAAATAAAATTGTTGGTCAAATAGGTTAACTTCATTATAGAACAATTTACTATATATATTTATACTTGTTTATCTTATCTTCATAAATCACGTGGTCTTTCTACAATTGAAAAGTATATCTTTAAAGTATAAATCAAACAAAGCTATAAACTTGATATTTTTGAATAACTTTCCCCTATTAAACCTATATGAATTTTCAGCTTATTTAAACATAAAATATGAAAAGAAAAAATAAACATTAAAAATCTAAGCATACACCATGCTCAAGGAGTCACTGGTATATTAAAAACCAAGCAACGAATATATCATTAAAAAATTTAAGACTCCAAAATCATATTTAAAACCTAATAAGACTGTAGGGAATCAAAATATTAATTTACGTAAAGTAATTAAGCATAATAAGAAAATAAATCATATACTAGTAAGTTTGTGATGCGCCAAATCACACTGGTGGGCTTGAGTTTGTGTCCTATTAATGGGCAAGGTGTCACCAGCAGACACTCTCAAAACTAGAGTATATGAGACTATTACATCATATAATCACAGACAAGAGATATGAAGATATGTAAATATGATAAATATTCTACAGGTCTGGATCTATCTGTCACAATATCATATATATTAATATAGCAATATCCAAAATCAGATATAAAAAATTGATAAATAATATATACATAAAAATGTTGCTCATGTGGTGTCAACTACATTATCATAATAGTGCAACATAAGTACTGAATATATACAAAAGTGTCTGGATGCCATGAACAGAACTATGATGTATGATATATATATACACATACAAATCAATATGATATATATACAAAGGAGTTGAAGACCCTACGAGAGGCAGGCAACTAGTGCTCAACCTACTCCTAGAAGTATGGATCCTCGAGAGGCAGGTCCTCCCCCTCAAGCACCATGAGCACGGCTACTAGACCAGGAGTGTGATAATCTCAAGGGTCAAAACCCAAATAAGAACACAATCTGAAGCTTGTGCAATGCTATGGAAACAATATAAAAGGATGGTGTGTGGAATTCTAATAAGAGACAATGTAAAAATATATGTGCATGGCTTATGAAGTACATGGTAAGTATAATATAACATGAATCAAATAGTATATGATGTGTATGATATAGCATGGTCATACATAGGAATCATGAAGTACAAGGTATGCAAACATAATTCGAATAATGGAATATATGATACACATTCTATCTTATTCTTTGAAACTAAATGGTGGAAGTATCCACGTGTTCTAGGAGTGTACCGTGCATACCCCATACTATAGTTTCAAGACCAATTATATACAAATCGGATTCTTCACTTCTAGGTGCACTGGATATCCTGTGCATACCCGTGATTACGGCCTCAAGTACTAGTCTTGACTTAAACCAAATGACGTCCCGCTAAGGATACAAAAATAAGAAAATTGATGGTGCCAGTACACAAATTAGCAGATACTTCTAAACAAGACAAAATCTACCATAATACGTATTTCATTGTACCACTCATTTCTCTCATATCTGCAATGTAGTAAATGTATCATATAAAATATTATGTAGGTATCAATAGCATGCGAAAAAGATATGGCATGCACATCAATACTGGAAAGTATAAGAGTAATACTGGTAGGTAAAAAAGTTATAGAACAAGATCGCACACGTGGAGAATTATTTCCAAGCAAGAATAATATGTACAAGTAATAAAATGCATAAATAAGTTTGTGTACATGTATATTAAATCTTAAATCAAGTGGTATATGATTGAACATAGCATGTATGTCTAGACATGAGTTATGATAAATTTGAATTCATTATATATATATATATATATATATATATATATATATATATATATATATATATAATAAGAGTGATTGAGCATGTGCATATAGATATTATATAATAAATCAAGAGATACACGTACGGATATAACATACATGCCTATGTTGCTGCAACTCAGTGGATATGTAAGATTTACAGGTCTTGTTTAACTAGCTAAAAATGGAATTAAAGGCTAAGATTTTTTGAAGTTATAGAGAATTAAATTATCATTCGAGAAAATCTTAAACGAGCTTAATTGGGATTTTAGAACAGAAGTTATGATTTATTTACCATGAATCTATTGTTATGGACCTGATACAGAAGTAAAGGAAATTTCAAGTTTGATTTGGCCAGGATAAGAATTAAATTAGATCATAAAATTTTAGACAATTGTAAACAATTCAATTAGCTATTCAATGAAACTTGAATAAGCTCAATCAGATTTTTAGAACAAAAGTTATATCCAATTTACCTTGAATCTATTGTTGTAGTGCTTCTGACCTGGTACATCAGCTATGGCAGAACTTATACTATTTTTGGATAGGTAGATAGTTAAATTAGGATCCAATTTTGGAAGAATTTTAGTTTAATAAAATATCTTTCTAATGACACTAGAATAAGATCAATCAAGTTAAGATGCAAAAATTATGGTAGTTAAGATGGACTATTGCTTATGTCTGCATATCGATACGTTCTGTGTATGTATAATATACACGGGGTGACACGGGCAATGAAATTCAAGCTATATACAAGTTTGGACATTCATAATAATGAAATTTAATTAATAATATATCTGAGATTATATTAAAAAAATTACTTCAAGAAATTACAAGTTTTGAAGGGTTTGAGAATTTATTCTTACCTCTTTTTGAACCGAATAGAAAAGGAACCATTATTGATGTGATTGTTCTTTAAAAGTGAAAAAATTCTCCAAGAATCACTCTAAGGAACAAGGACAAGTGCTGGATTTCCATGTTGGTGGAGAAGTTTAGGATTGATTTGGAGAGGTTAAATTCAAGAATAAGGGTAATATAACAAATTTGTGGATTTTCTTGCCTCTTTTAGGCTATTTGGCAATTTTTTTTTGAAAAAGTGAGGGAATGAGGGCTCGTGGTTTGAGGAGAAAATTAAGAGGAGAGAGAGAGAGGAATGAGCTTGATTTTTTTAAGATTTGTATGAATTTATTTCTGAGATCAAACAACTGGTAGAAGGTGAATATACTGTTATGTTAAAAAACCTTAAATTTCACCTTAATTATAGGTTTGCCATTATGTCAATTCCTAGTCAACTTTGATCAAAGATGGCTATTGGGCTTCTAGAAATAAATTTGAAATTGGTAAGAGAGTAAAATTGAAACTCTTAATTTAATTTGATTATTTTAATTGGATATTTGCCCTAAAATTGACCAATCTAGAATATTTCAAGAAAAATATAGAAAAATCTAAAATAATAAGTTCTGCAGAGCTTAAAATTGAAGACTAGATTGAAAAATATACCTCAATTTACTCAGTATCCGTCTACATTAGCATTCGGGCTCCTAGGCTGATATAAACGATACAGAATAAGCCGATAGAAGGGCTTAAAGATTAGGGTCATTAAATTCTACCCACCTAACAAGAAATTTTCATTCTTGAATTTTAAATCTTGAATGAAAGACGACAATAAGGTAAATGGAGAAACAAAGATGAAATAATAATGAATTTAAATAGGTACCTGAATATCATTGGGACAAATATGTATATTTCTCTTGAATGTTGTCCTCTTGCTCACAAGTGGACTCACCCAGAGAGCGACTATGCCAAGAGACAAGAACAAGTGGAATTATGCAGTTTTTGAGCTCCTTAACCACTCGATCCACAATAGCTACTGGTCTTTGCCAATGGATAGATCAGTACCTAATTCAATCTTAGACACATCTAGAATAAATTTATACTTCCAACATATTTTCTCAAATGAGAAACATGGAAAATATTATGGATGCCTACCAATTCCAGGAGAAGTGCAAGTCTATATGTCATAACCTCCACTCTCTTGATAATATCAAAAGGCCTAATATATCAAGGACTAATCTTCCCACATCATCCAAATTTGATAATCCCCGAGTCGGTCATACTTACTAAAATACACGATCACCAGCCTGAAACTCAAGTGGTCTTCGCTGCATGTCAGCCCACTTCTTCTATCGGTCTTGTGCTGTCCTGAGCCGGTTTCAAACCACTCAAATTTTCTTGATCGACTAAGCAACCAAATCTGGCCCAATCCAGGCCTTCACTCCAATATCATCATAACTTAGAGACGATCGACACTTCCTACCATACAGTGCCAAAAATGGTGGCATTCCAATACTGGCTTGATAGCTATTATTATATGCAAACTCTGCCACATAGAGATTCTACTTCCATAAGCCACCAAAATCTAGCATGTAGGCTCTAAACATGTCCTTTAAGGTTTGAATTGTTCGTTCCGACTAACCATCCGTCTGAAGGTGTAATTCTGATGACATGGCCAACTTTGTGCCCAAGGCTTCCTGCAAACTATTCCAATAATGTGATGTTAATTGGGTGTCTCAATCTGAAATGATCTCCACTGGAACCCCATGCAATCTAACTACCTCTTGCAAATACATATGTGATAGAACCTCTGTAGACTGACCAACTTTGAAGGGGATGAAATGTGCAGACTCTGTGAGCCAAACCGCTATCACCGATACAACATTACTACCCGTAGGAATTCTATAGGAACTCTTATCATGAAGTTCATAGTAACTTTTTCCCACTTCATCTCAGGTATTGGTAGTGGCTGTAGAAGTTCCAACTGTCCTTTGATGCTTTGCTCTAACATGTTGACAAATGAGACATATGGCCACAAGCTTTGCTATCCCCTTCTTCATCTCTGGCCACCAGAAATGCTGACATAAATCCCTGTACATATTTGTGTTGCCTGGATGCATCATGTTCCTTGATCTATATGCCTCTTCTAGAAGTTTTTCCTTAATGTTACCCTCTGATATACAAAGTCTTCCATCAAGTTGAAGAGAACCATGAGTGTGAATCAAGATATATGTCCTCTGGCCAACCTCTACCTTCCTCTGAAAATTTTTCATCCTCGAATAATCTATCTAGGCTTCTCAGATCCTATCCACAAATGCTGACTGAAGATGTAATGCCATAAGATGTGCTGTAATTCTTGACAATACAACCTCCAAATACAAACTTCCTATGTTCTCCAGGATCTCCTTCTACTGAGTCAGGTACGTGGCCATAGGCATCCGACTTGATGTATCTGGTACCGGGTTCAATATACCTAGATGATATAAATGTCCAAATCATAATCAGCTATAGGCTCAAGCCACCTCCTCTACCTCATGTTCAACTCTTTCTAGGTAAAAATGTACTTTAAGCTCTTGTGATCAGTGTAAACCTTTACTTGATCTCCTTGAAGGAACTGCCTTTAGATTTTCAAAGCATGAATCACTACTACAAATCGAGATCATGAGTCGGATAGGTAAGCTCATGTGGTCGAACTTGTCTTGAAGCATATGTGATTTCTTAGTCATGCTATGACAAAACAGATCCCAATCCCTTACCCGAAGCATCTATATAAATTATCATATCTCTAGGCCCATCCGGAATAGTTAGTACTAGTGCTGAGGTCAAATTGTGGTTCAAGTCCTCAAAGGCATCACTGCATTCCAAAGTCCACTCATATGGCTCTCCCATTCATGTCAGTCTGGTTGGTGGTGTTGAAATCTTGGCAAAGTCATGAATGAATCTCCTATAGTATCTAGCCACCCCGATGAAACTGTGGATCTCTGCCACTTTCTTTGGAATTAGTAGTTCCTAAACTATCTCCACCTTCTTAGCATCAATAGAAATACCTTTTTCGAATACAATATTACCTTTCCCGGATATAATATGGCCCAAAAAGTAAATACTTTCTAACCAGAGCTCACACTTACTAAGCTTTCCATATAATTGCTCCTATCTCAAAATCTATAAAACTGCCTTTAGGTGTTCTGCATGCTCCTCAGGGCTTTGGGAATACACCAATATGTCATCTATGAACACTACAATGAATTTATCCAAGTAAGGGGAAAAATTTGATTCATCAACCACATGAACACATTTAGAGCATTAGTCACACAGAATGACATCACTAAGAACTCGTAATGCTCGTATCGGTTCTAAAAGTAGTCTTCGAAATGTCCTCCGCTATCACCCTCATTTGCTGGTATCATGAACGAAGATCAGTTTTCGAAAATACCATCGATCTGCCTAGTTGATCCAAAAGGTCATCAATCGAATACTTATTCTTGACTGTCACCTTGTTCAAACCCCTGTAGTCAATGCAAAGTCTCTTGGAGCCATCTTTCTTGTTTGCCAATAACACGGGGGGCCTCCCATGGTGATACACTGGGTCTAATTATCCTTTACTCAACAAGTCATCCACATGAGCTTTCACCTCTTATAACTCTACTTGGCTCATACGATAAGGTGTTCTTGAAACAGATGCTACCCCAGGAATCTAATCAATTGACGACTTCACATTTCTTTTTGGAGGTAAGCCATACTCCTTAGAGAACACATCTTGAAAATCAGATACTACAATAATTTGTCCCTCCTTCTCATCCAAAGTAGCAAGAGCTCTACCTACCGGTTTTACTCTAGTCACTACTAGTTTCAGAATTTGACTACCATAAAGAAACTCAAATTTTTGCTGACCAGGTACTTGAAATACTATAGTTTTCCTATGGCAATCAACCACTACAAAATAGGCACTCAGCCAATCCATGTGTATGATCACATCAACGCCACAATGATCTAAGACAAATAGGTTGGCATAAAATTCTCTGTTATCTACCACTGTTGGACAATGTCTACATAGTTTACGAGACACAATTATCCCATTCCCAGAGTTAATGTTCAATCCCGAGTATAAGGTAACATATGGTATGGTATCCTTGAAGATAAATGTAAATAATATGAAACAATGTGATGCATCAGAGTCAAATAACACATGTGCAGGTACAGAGCCATCTAAAATTGTACCTATCACAACTTTCCTTGATGCACGTGGCTCTTCAGTCATTAAGGCATAAGCCTGATCTTATTTATGCCCTGGAGCTCCTGTGCCTGAGATCCTCAGAAGACCTGCTGCTGTGGTACCAATGGCCTCCTCGATGCTGGTCTCTGCTCTTGCTGCTAAAGTGGCCCAACCCTCTGTTGATACTAGACTGACTGCAAAGGCTTCTGAGTCTGCCCTACATGTCTCTGACCTACGAAGAATTTCCTTTGTGGACATGTCCCTATTTGGTGGTCGATAGCCCCACAATTCATACATAACCCATGACCCCTCCTACAATTACTCTGAGTGTGCTCCGTTAACTGATAGTATCCACAAATCATTGCTGGCCTAACTGTATTAGTCATTTGATATTTGGTTGAAGGAATTCTACAGCTCGATATCCTAGACATCTGGCCTGTCGGATGCATCTAAGTTCCCATCTCTGTCTTCCTCCTCCTAGTTACATGCTCCTGACACCGTGTTGCCTCGAAGACTTTTGCATGAGTCCCTATAATTATCATGGTCATATGCTCCTATATCTCCAACCTCAGGCCTTGCTGGAACCTACGAGCCCTGTCTCTCTCTTCAACCACTAATGTAGGAGCAATCTGCTATGTCTCGAATACTCAACAGCATATGCATCATTTGTCCTACCCTCCTACCTTATTTCTATAAAGCTCCATTCCATATCATCCTGAGTTGTTAGTGGAAAGAATCTGGCTACCCATTCGAGAAAATCTTTCATGCAATCAGCCTCTCTCATTTGGCTTCCTCAGACTTCCACCAAGTCCTAGCAATAGCTGTAAGTTGGATCTTCACAATATCAACTGGTTCTCTAATGGTATACGAGCTGCCTCCAGTAGATTCTCTATATCATTTAACCACTCCTTTGCTCCATCAGAGTTCCAATCCCACAAAAAGATGCTGAATGAAACTTCTGAAAATCTATAATATTGCCTGCTCTTTTCTGTACTAGTGGTGCAGACATCCTTTTAGCCACTGCAGTTATTGTCCTCTAGGCTACTACTGACTCCTCTTATACTGCCTCAAGTCCTACCCTTAGCAATGCATTTTGCTCCATCAAAGCATGCATGAGTTCCCTCATTTGCTCACACTCATCTTAAGGAGGCCCCTCACTTTCAGGAGCTGTCTTCTCTTGAGGACAGGTAGACTCTTTGGAAATAAAAGGATAAGAACGTAATTAGAATAAAAAAACAAAGAATAAGATATAAAACATGGTAATGAAACAAGAAAATATTAATGGATATTGCTTGTTTGTATGTAGCATAATCTTATCGTCATGGGTCAAATAATAATAATGGCTGCTCTGATAGCACCCTGCGACACCCCAAATCATGCTAATGGGCCCAAGTGTGTCCCATTAAAGGATAGAGTGTCACTGACGGATACTCTCAATATAGAAGTGCATGAAGCCATTACATCATATAATCACAAGAAAGAGATATGGAGATGCACAATTATGATATATATACTACAGGTCTGGATCTATCTATCACAACATTACATGCATTAATATAACAATATCCAAAATCAGATACAAAGAAATGATAAGCAAAATATACATCAAAAGTTTGCTAATGTGGAGTCAAGTACAATCATATTGGAGCAACATAAATACTAAATATATAATAGTGCAGATACCACAGACAGAACTAGGATGCAGGATCCATATGTACATACAAACCAAAATGATATATACATAGAAGATATGAAAGACCCTACAAGAGGTCAACTACTGGTGCTCAGCCTACTTCTGAAAGTATAGATCCTCGAGAAGCGGGTCCTCCTCAGGCACTATAGGCATGACTGTTGGATCTAGAGTGTGATAATTTTAGAGATCAGAATCCAAATAAGAACACAAACTGAAGCTCATGCAATACTATGAAACCATATAAAAGGGTGGTGTGTGGAATTCTAGTAGGAGAAAATGTAAAAATGTATGTGCATGGCTCACGAAGTACATGGTATGATTAATATAACATAAATTAAACAGTATATGATGTGTATGATATAGCATGGTCATACACAGGAATCATGAAGCACAAGTTATGCAAAACATAATTCGAATAATTGAATATATGATGCACATTCTATCTTTTTCTTTTAGAATTGAATGGTGAGAATATCCACATATTCTAGGAGTTTACCATGCATATCTGGTACCATGGTCCCAAGACCGATCCAATACGAATCAAATTCCGTACAGCTAGGTGCACTGGATATCTGTGCATATTCAGAATCATGGCCTCAAATACCAGTCTCCAAGGTATGGAATCATGGCCTCAAATGGCAGTCTCCACTCAAACTAGATAACATCCTGCTAAGGACACAAGAACAAGAAAATGGATGGTGTTGGTTTATAGATAGCAGATACATCTAAACAAGATAAGAACTCCCTCAATGTGTGTTTCATTCCACCATTCATTTCCCCCATACCTCCAATATAGTAAATTTGTCGTATGTAATATTATGAAGGTATTAATAGCATGTGAATATGAAACGATATGCATATTTTTACTCGTAAGTATAAGAGTATTACTGGAAAGTATTAAGAGTTATATAGCAAATTCACTTGTGTGAGGTATCATTTCTAAAAAGAATAACATGTACAAGTAATAACATGCATAAATAAGCTTGTTGCATGTATATCATATCTTAAATCAAGTGGTATATGCACGACCATAGTATGCATGTCTATACATGAGCTATGGCAACTATATATAGATAATAACATGCGTACATAGGTATCATATCATAAATCAAGAGATACATACACGAATATAACATACATACCTATGTTGCTGCAGCTCAGTGGATATATCATATTTACAGGTCTTATTTGACTAGTGCAAGATGGAATTAGTAGCTAAAATTTTGTACAATTGTAGAAAATTTAGTCATCTTTCTAATTAATTTTAAATGACCTTAATTGGAGTTCTAGAATAAAATTTAGGATTTATTTACCATGAACCCATTGCTTTGGACCTAGTATAGAAGAAAGGGAACTTCCAAGTTTGATTTGGCTAGGATAAGAATTAAATTAGAATATATTTGGAAAGTTATATATAATTCAATTAGCTACTAATGAAACTTGAGTGAGCTCAATTGAAGTTTTAGAATAAAATTTATGGCTAATTTACTATTAATCTATTGTTGCACTGCTGTTAACCTAGTACAGTGCTATGGTAGAAATTCCAAGCTATTTTTTGGTAGGCAGATGGCTAAATTAGGATTCCTTATAGTTAGAAGAATTATAGTTTAACGAATTATCTTTCTAATGGTACTGACATAAGGCCCGGAGTAAATGTACAAAAGTTACGGCAATTCTAATATGGACTGTTCCTTATGTCTATATAGCGATACATTCTGTGCATGTATAACATACACGGGGCAACACGGGAAATGAAACTCAAGCTACATACAAGTTGTGCATTAATAATCATAAAATTTAATTAATAATACATCTAAAATCATAGAAAAGATATTACATCAAAAAATTATAAGTTTTCAAGGATTTGAGAGTGTATTCTTGCCTCTTATTGAACGTGAATAGGAAAAGAACCGATATTGATGCGATTGCTCCTCAAAAGTAGAAAAATTTCCCAGCAATCACTCCAAAGAACAAGAGAAGGTACTGGAGATGATTTTTCCACATTGATGGAGAAGTTTAGAATTTAATTTTCATGGGTTAAATTCAAGAACAAGGCTAATATAGCAATTTTGTAGATTTTCAGGCAACTCTCAAGCTGAATATCTAGCGATTTATTTTAGTAAACATAAGAGAGAACTAGGGTTCATGGTTTGAAGAAAAATGAAAAGGACAATGAAAGGAATAAGTTTAATTTGTTTCAATTTTTTTTAAATTTACTTCGGGGGTCAAACAGCTAGTGGAAAGTAACTATGCTGCTATATTAAAAATTCTTAAACTTTATCTTAATTATAAATTTGTAATTGGATTAATTCCTATTCAACTTTAGTCAAGAATGTTTGATGGGCTTATAGAGATAAATTTGAAATTAGTAAGAGGGTAAAATTGAAAATTTTGATTTAATTTGATTATTTTAATCGTGTATTTGCTCCAAAATTGACTGATCTGAAATATTTCCAGAAAAATATGAAAAAATTCAAAATAATAAGATAAGAGGTCTCCGTTCAATGTCATTTGAAATTGAAGAATAGATTGAAACTAAGTATCCATCTGTATCAATATCCGGGCTTCCGGACTTATACAAACAATATGGAATAAACCGATATATGAGCTTAATGATTAGAGTCATTACAAAATTATGTAGGGTTTGTTACCTCATCTGATCCAACGTAAGAATCTCATCTGATCCAACGTAAGAATCTAACCACTTATACTCATCATATCCATAAGTAAAGGAAAGGAAATTCTTTTATTGATTTCGATGAACGAGTAAAAAAAGAAAAATATCTAATAATTTCTATATTCATAAATTGCTTATAATTTTCATACATAATCTAAACTATGTTGTATATTTATAGCCTCACAAAACCCTAACAAGAATTCTATTTATAATGAAATGCTCTTTTATCTCGAAAAGGTCTCAAAAATCAACTCTGTAATCGTCGCGCTCCAAAATCGCTTCGACTGCCGATCTCGAGATACTTCTCAGTCGCTGGCTATTGATAGCCAACTGGTAGTTGTCGATAACCAGACTCGTAATTTGACAATTCTGAGCTGATATTCAAGATGCATTTTGATTTTTTGATTTCTTTTCATATAGAACCCTATAAAAAAGACTATAAAACACAAGAAAAGCTTCATAGTTGAGAATTTGATTAATAAAAATAATTATTCATTAAATTATTATATTAATTACCAAAATTAGATTAGGAGTACACAAAATAAACTAAAATAACTGCACTTTTTACTCGTAATCACTCCCGAACTTGAGTTTTGCTACTCCCTATGTAAATTATCCAATTAAGAAAATCAAATAAAATCCTAAACTAAAAAGAAAATAAATCCTCACTCACTTTCATAGGAATCACGATTGTACTTAGGATGTGCAATAAACTGTTAAACCCCTAAGATACCCTAATAGATGAGTATTGTCTCGTGAGAGTTTCCAGTGATGTTACCCATAAACATTATTAAATGTTTGGTTTAAGGAATAAAAAAAATTAAAAATAAAGATAAGTGCAAAATAAAGAATAAAGAAAACTATTACATCCTATTATTATCTATATTTTTTTTTCTTTTCATTTATTTTCCACATCAAGCTCAATTAGAGGTATGCACAAGGATATTTATAAAGATATCAATTTTAAAAAATCACTTCTAATCTAATATCATTATGTAATTACCCTGATTATTTAAATCGCATCGTAGATATATTTTTACTTTCAATTATCCTCTTCTATGCACTCTTGTGATTGAGTGTGTGTGTGAGTCTTGTCAAGTTTCAAACTCAAATAAAACTATATATATATATATATATATATATATATATATATATATATACATATATCATTTTTGAATAAAAACTTGCCATTCATGAGAATACTCATGCTTACAGAGGTACAAATTCCTAGTTACTTAGCTAATGTTTATAATAAAATCCATAAATATCGTTCGTGTGAATATGCATACTTACTGATATGCACGAACTCAACTACTTAACACTTACTTTTTCTTACTATTATTATATATATAAATATATATTTCATTCTGAACAATATTGCCTTAATACCAGGCACACTTATATATATATATATAGAGAGAGAGAGAGAGAGATGAAAATGACCTGACATCTCACGCAAGTTACCCGAGTTGCAGTTCATTTCCACTATCTCTAATAATCTTTTTTTTAAAATTTCTTTTGGATTATGATCTTGAACCCCTAGGGCTCACTCATACTCAATTTCTTGGGTTTTAGTTTTAATTTGATACTCCATCAAGTTAACACAAAGTTAACGGTTTTCAATAAATAAAATATTTTGTATGCACTTGATGAAAGGGTAAATGAACTCCAAAATTTATTAAATTTAATCTGAAAGAAGTTAAGTAGGTGTAGATAGTAATTGTTAAAAAATTTGAAAAAAAGTCATAGGATCACTGTAGTTTTGCCACTAGCTCACGTAACTTTTCTTGAGCTGGCAGCTCACCTACAGTAATCCCATATATATATATATATATATATATATATATATATATATATATATATATATATATATATATTACATACTTAACTCAAATCTTAAGTATCTATGTATCATATTGTTGGATTTAATTTTAGAATTAAGATTATATAGAAACAATTATCATATAAATATAAATATTAAGATGTCATCCTCAAAAATATACCATCTAAAATACTTATAATCTTACTTTTATCTCCAAAGAAATGAAAAATTTTGATATTGTTTTTAAATTTTGTGTTTTATAAGTTAATCAAATAGTTATGTTGCATATGATACGGTGAAGTCAAGTGTATCTATCCATCCCCCAACTTAAATTATGTAGCATCCTTAGTGCATTAAGAATATAACTATGCAAACAATATATTAAGAAATAATCTATGAGGTTAAGGTCTTCAGTGCATTAAGAATATTGTTTAGTCGGTTCTCTAAAAAATTTACTCCCTCAAATAATTGATATCAATGATGCTGCTTATGATTGCCTTTTGGTCACTTGGGTCTTTGACACCTATGAAACCCTATCGTCCCCTAGCTCGTCTATTTGTCTTCAATGGGAGAAACTATGGCATCCTCACCAGCCATTTTTTTGTATACTTTGCTAAGGAGTCGATATTGACCTTATTGATGATGCTTAGTTCAGGTTTACTGAGTCTTGATGACTTGCAACTTTTCATTGAATGTGTTAGTCATCCTCATTATCGACTATTCAAAGTTTGGAGTGTGATCTTTGCTAGTTGGGTTGCCTTAACTGTTGTACCTCCTTATTTTTGCTATTGATCTCCGTGTCTGGCCAGTGGGACAACACCTTCTAGTTGATCTTGTTGTACCTGCTGATCTTGTTGGGCATGTCAAGCACTCATGCTCTCCCGAATGGTTGGATCCATAAATGGTTGCATGGTGGATGACTGTGTTACTTGATGAGTTGATGAAGATTTTCATTATCAAAGATGGTAGAATTAGAACTGGTTCTCAGTGCAAGATACATTCTTGGACAAGTCCTATGCATTGAATCATTGTGAAGTGCATGATAGAGGTGACATCAAATTGGCGTTGTTTTTTAATCATATTCAATAATACCATGTCCCTTGAATATAGTTTCATTGTTGTAGAGGATGGTATGAAGTTATATTTGATAAATAAGCTTACCAAAACATACTTTTGCCTCAAGTAGCCCACTTTTAAGAAAATTTCATTGAAAGTGTAATTACTGATAGTTGTGCAAAGCTCTTTGAATGCTCGAAAGCCACTTGGTTTGTCATTGACTCTATCACTAAAAGATAGTTCTTCTCCAGACACATAGGTGATAGGAATAGCCCGTAGAATTTCTTCTCTAGTAAACGGTGCTTCCCTACCCCGTACTATGGAGTATGTGTGTTGGTCTCCCATTGCTGGTTGTAAGTTGGCATAAAACTCATGTACTACCTCATTACAAGGTAGCATGTGCTGATGCATTCTATACTCCTCCAATCATGCGGCCTGCATTTGTATTCTGAAGGCAAGATTCTCGTATATTTTGGAATAATCAATCGCTCGTTTGGGTTAGAACTTGAATTCCTCATACTGCTCCAAGAGTTTCTTATTTGTCTTTGTATCTCTATGACTCCGTGGAGGAGATGAGCTTGGAGAGCTTGCTCTCAACCTCTTCAAAACAGTTTGCATTCTTGGTCCCATCCTGCACAAAAAATATATTTTAACAAAATATGACTTATATCTCAAATTATTCATGATTATGTTTCACATATATTTTATTTTTTATTCTTTTCTTTTTATGTTTATGTTTGTATTTTCTCTCTTTTTTCTTATAATTCCTAATTCCCCTCCAAATATATCAACGTTTATTTTAATTTTACTTTTAATGCATGAATTAGAAATATGTTAATTATTCAAGCAATGCATGAATTTTTATTTTAAAAAGTTGAGATTTTTATTTGATTTTAACTTTGAATTAGCATATATGTTCAATTATTCTAAGAAATTTTATAAAAATCTATAAAAATTAGTTAACCAATCCAAATCTATGATGAAGTTTGAATCTACCTTCAATCTATCCTAATTCATTCATATAAATTGTAGATCTAGATTTTTGAAGCCAAAAACCACTTTTTACGAAGAACAACCCCAAAAAATCGAAAGAACAAAACTTACTTGGTTAGAGATCATTTGAAAGTTTGAAAGAAAATCTGCAAGATTTGGTTTTGGCCTTTGAAAGGGAACATTTTTCTCTTGGGTGCTATGTAAAGGGACTAGGGTTTGGTTTTGGAGAAAAATAAACTCATAGAAAGATTTATTTATGGGCCTTGTTGTCGACAGCTGTCAACAGCCACTTCCATAGTGCTTTTGATAGCCGCTCTTAGACCGGACAATTTTTGCCCTGCAGAGCTCAGCTACCGATAGCCGCTTCGACAACGGCTTCAACAACCATTCTCTGTTGAGAACTGCTTCAAGCAAAATAATTTTTTTAAATGTTAGTTCCTAGACTAATGTTATTTCTAAAAACTAATTGTTAGTTCGTAATTATAAAATTAATAACTAAAGTATGGTTAGCCAATATTTTTATTTTATAAAAAAATATTTTAAAGAAAAACCAAAAATGGTTACAAAATTTTGAAAATTTTTGAAAAATGAATTTTTTAAAAACTTTTGAAAATAAAATTGTTGAAAATATCATGAATATAAAACTAAGGTTAATTTCATAAGCAATCCCCAACTATTATCCTCAATAGGTTAATATTTCTATCAAATTTATTAAGAATAATTAATTAAGAAAGAGTGCTCAGATATTATCTCAGTTTGCTCTTCACAATGCATCATCTACAAAACAAAAATTGTTAGTATTATATATACAATATGTCTTCGTTAAGCTCATAAGATGGTGATGTCAAAGGATCTATTAAATCATGAGATTCCTCTGTATGTCTTGGAAATTCCAAGTATTATTTTAAGCAATTTCCATTCACTGCAAATGTATAACCATTTTTAAGGTTTTCTGTAATGCGCCTGTTTTTCGGCCTCTTTTTTTTTGCTTCCCAAGAACGGAAGACGCTACTTAACTATTACAGTATAACCTAACAGTCATAGGATCTTGGAATAACTATAACCACCGCCAAATCAAAATGAACAAACCTGTCTGAAACTGAAAGAATTTCATTTATACAGAGAGTTGATTATATAAAATGACACACTGCTCTGAATATTTACACAAGAGTCAAAATGCAAAGGAGTTAAAGCAGTGCCCAGCAAAAGAAAACATAAACAAGAAGTACAAAGTGACCAAGAAGTGTTGTGCTAATCTCTTCTACTTGATCTGGTCGATGATGTAAGGGTCGTTGTTTGGAGCGATCTCCCATTCTCTACTTCCATGATCTGGACTTAAGAAAATCTAGGGAATTAAACCCAGCAAGTAATACAAGAGTAAGAAATATGTGTACTATCATAGTACAAAATGAATAAAAAGTATATAGATAAATTGCTTTAGTACAAGACATATCATGAAAATAATGGAAATGGAATCTATCCATACAAATAGCAGACACAAATCATGTAATTGTGACAAGTCTAGATCAAGTTCCTATTAGTATGTAAGTAAAGAGTATAGATGTTAATTATCATGCATGTAACAAAACTATATGGTCTTAATTATGATGCATGTAACGAAACTATGTAAGTCATTCACAAGATACATGTAAAATTTAACAAATATATATCATGTTAGTGTTGAAATTGAAACTCAATGATGGGTAAGATAGCGCGCAGTTTTTCATATTATATAAGTGCCTATGCAATTCGAGACCCAACCTCAAATTCATGGTGCTGAACCATGGCACACCGCTAGGTGCTTACAAGTTAGATCATGTTCAATGAAACAAGTAACGGACATTACCCATATGGTGACTCATGTATCAGATGGTGGCTTAGTACCACCCGGTGCTGCTAGAAAAAGGCCCACAGCACCCAATCACGAAGTTAGCCAACAAAATCCTTGTACAATATTGTACTTATCCATCATGTACTTTTATCAATTTTTCTCATGTCAATAATACATAATGCATATGATATACATGAATTAATGGAAATATGTAGCTTTTCACGTCAAATTGTGTATATGTCCTTTTCATAAGAATCAAGAGTTCAGGAATCAAGATTTGGGATCATGTATCACAAGGATACTTCATGTCATGTAATGAAGATACAAGAACTTGCTCTCGTGAATAATCCTGCCTTCGTGCATCATGTTGATATCCACTTGTCCTGTTATCATAAAATGAATATGTATTATTAAACTTGTCATTATGTTATCATGGAATAAATAATATTTAGAAAATTCCAAATCTGCAGATCTGTGAATTTTCCAAATCTACTCTGCAGATTCACAAATTTTCCAAGTCTGCACATTCGCAAATTTTTTAAGTGTGTAGATCTACGAATTTGACTAAGTCTGTAGATCTGCGAATTTGGCTAAGTCTATAGATCAGCGAATTTGACTAAGTATGTAGATCCGCGAATTTGGCTAAGTCTGTATATCTGCGAATTTGACTAAGTATAGATCTGCGAACTTGACTAAGTATGTAGATCCGCAAATTTACTAAGTATGCAGATCTAGGATTTTTCTAAGTATGCAGATCTAGGATTTTTCTAAGTATGCAGATCTGCAAATTTGCTAAGTATGTAGATTCAGGATTTTTCTAAGTATGCAGATTCACGAATTTGCTAAGCATGCAAATCTAGGATATTTCTAAGTATGTAGATCCAGGATTTTTCTAAGTATACAGATCTGCAAATTTGCTAAGTATGCAGATGTAGGATTCTTCTAAGTATGCAGAACCGCAAAATTGTTAAGTATGTTGATCCAAAATGATATCAAATTATCCATAGAAAGGAATTATGTACACACAATACAAATCAAATAAGAATTTCAAGAAAGAATCAAAGAAATAAAGTGCTATTTGCACAAAGTCCTTAAAAGAATCATATTCTCAAAATACAAATCGAATAAATCCTAAAAAACAATATGCATTTTACTTGTAGTTAAATACGGTTCAATGAGAGAACAAGAACAAGGTGTTACTTACACAAAATCTATAAAGAATTATATTTTCACAATACAAATCGAATAAATCCCAAGAAAAACAAGCATGTTACTTGTACTCAAATACGGTCTAAAGAGAGATCAATAACAAGGTGCTACTTACACAAAATTCATAAAAAAAAATTATTTTCACAATAAAAATCAAATAAATCTCAAGAAAGAACATACATGTTACTTGTACTCAAATACGGTTCAAAGAGAAACAATAATAAGGTGCTACTTGCACAAAATCCATAGAAGAATTATATTCCCATAATACAAGTCTTATAAAGCCCAAGAAGAACATGAATGTTACTTTCATTCAAATATGATTCAAAGAGAGAATAAGAACAAGGTATTACTTACTTCTAATTCCCTTTAATCACCTTTGATTTGGCAAATTCCTTTCCCTGCCTTTCTCTTTTCTCTTTTTCTTTCTTTCTTTCTAGTGAACCCGAAGAACCAAAGGTTGGAGAGAGGAAGGTGGTTTTATTTTGTTCTTTAACAATATTTTTCTCTGAGAGACTAGGCCTAAGGGCAATTTGGTAATTTTGTCCTTTAGCCTAGTCCCAAGGCTTTTTTCATGTATGACAAGTGTTCAACTAGAGTGCCACTTCTCACTCCCCTTTGACAACTCATCACCACTAAATGCCAAAGGGGTACCTTTAGAATCTTAATTAAGTTTGGAGGTCTATAGAAAGAAATTTTTAATCTTGATGGTAATTTAGGGTGTTACATTTTCACTATCACTATGCGGATACATAGTTTTAATAATAAATGGTCTAGTCCATTGTGAATGCAATTTTCCTGGAAATAGATGAAGGCGCGAATCATAAAGAAACACTTTGTTGCATGGATGAAAAAATGGTGTGTAATATGGTTATCATGCCATATTTTTATCTTTTCCTTCGAAATACGTAAATTGTTATATGCATCATGCTTAACTTTTCCAATTTACTAATTTGTAATTTTTGTATTGGGCTAACTAAATTAATATCTAAATTAACCAATTTGGTTGCCCAATAAGCTTTGTGCTTAATCTCCATAGGTAAATGGCAATACTTTCCATAGACTATTTTGTATAGGGACATGACTAAGAGTTTTTAAATGTAGTATGGTAAGGTCATAAAGTATCGATTAGTCTAAACAACCAATCTTCACGAGACGGATTAACCGTTTCCTCTAAGAATATCTTGATTTCCCTTTTGGCCAAATCAACTTGTCTATTTGATCGTAGATGATAACGTGTAGAAATTTTGTTTGTGATGTAATAATTTGATGACGTGTAGAAATTTTGTTTGTGATGTAATATTTCTTCATCAAATTTTTAAAGGTTTTGTTACAAAAATGAAAACCCCCATCGCTTATTATGACTTTAGGAACTTCAAATCTAGACAATATATATTTCTTCAGAAATGTGATAATAGTTTGTTAATCATTGTTTCTATATGCCACAACTTCCACCCATTTAGAGACATAATCAACAGCTATAAGAATATAAATATATCCGTTAGAAGTAGAAAATGGTCCCATGAAGTCAATACCACAACAATCAAAAATCTCAATTGTAAGAATGGGTCTTAGAGGCTTATCATTCTTGCGAATTAACTCTCCTAGTTTCTGACATAACTCGCAGTGTTTGCAATATTCATATGTGTCTCTAAACATAGTGGGCCAATGGAATCAACATTAGAGTATTTTGACTATCAGTTTTTTAGACGAAAAATGGCCCCTACATATTTCTGTATGATAGAAGGAAATTATACTCTGAATCTCATCATCAAGCACACAACGTCTAATGGTTTGATTCGAACTGTACTTAAATAAATAAGGGGATGAAATGACATATCTCATATGAGAATCATCATTTATCTTGTGCACTCCAGTGGTTCAACATTTCACCTATAACAAGAAAATTAATAATATAAGCATACCAGGGAGCTGTTCTGATTAAAAATAACTGTCTCGTCTGGGCACGAGTCCCTAATTCGTAGTTTGTCATTATCAAATATCAAACGAGAGAGGTGATCAGCAACCATATTCTCTACACCCTTTTTATCTTTAATTTCAAGATTAAATTCTTGTAGAAGTAGTATCTATCAAATTAGTCATGGTTTTGTATTTACTTAACAAAAGATATTTGAGCATCGAATGATCAGTAAAAACAACCACATGTGAGCTCAAAGTATATGAATGAAATTTATCAAGAGCAAAGAGTACAGCTAGTAACTCTTTCTCTGTTGCCATATAATTTTTTTGCGCATCATTGAGATTCTTGCTCGTGTAGTAGACCACATAGGGCTTCTTGTCTTTTTGGTGCCCTAATACTGCTCTAATTGCATAGTCACTTGCATCACACATAATTTCATATGGAAGTGGCCAATCTGGATATTGCATTATTGGTGTTGTGATGAACAACTCTTTGAGTGTGTTTAAAACACTCTGGCATGTTTATGACTGTTTGAACTACACATCTTGCGCGAGAAGGTGAGAAATAGGACTTACAATAGTACTAAAATCCTTTGTAAACCTTCTAAAAAAGCCTGTGTGTCCTAAGAACGAAAGTACACCTTTTCCAATTTTAGGTATTGGTATTTTGGAGATAGACTCAACTTTAGCCTTATCTATTTACATTCCTTTAGATGAAACTACATGGCCTAATATAATACATTTTATAAACATAAAATGGCATTTCTTCCAATTTAGGAGTGAATTCTTTTGTTGCCATCTTTCAACCACCTCTCCTAGATTAGACAAACATAATTCGAACTTATTTCCAAATATAGAGAAATCCTCCATAAATACCTTTAGAAAGTCATCAAGCATGTCGCTGAAGATACTTATCATATACCTTCGAAATGCTGCAGGCGTAATGCATATTCCATTTTCCTAAACATAAATGTGCCAAAGGGGTAGGCAAAAGCTATTTTTTTATCATCTAAATCAATTTCAATTTGATAGTAGTCAGACTAACCATAAGAAAAGAATAAAATCCATACCCAGCAACTCTTTCAAGTACTTGATCAATAAATAGTTGTGTTACTTATTAGACTTTCTGTAGTCAAGGCACATATGCCAACTCGTACTTGTACAAGTAGGTATCATCTCTCCATCCACATTTTTAATAAATGTTAATCCACTTTTTTTTGAGCAACTTGGGTTGCATTTGCCCACTTAGTACTAGCAATTGGATAGATGATGTCAGCATTAATAAGTTTTAACACTTTGGCATTAACCATTTCCTTCATAGCAGAGTTAAGCCTTTATTGTATTTGCCTTATTAGTTTGGTTCCATCATCCAAAGTGATGTGATGTGTATAGATAAGTGGATCCATACCTTTGATGTCTGCTATATTCCATCCAAGAGCTCTTTTATACTTTTGCAATATTGATAGTAGTCACTCTTTTTTATTCCCGTCAAGATGCACTAAGATAACCACAAAGAAAGTTTTCTTAGGCCCCAAAAATGAATACTTGAGATCTTCAGGTAGCAGTTTTAGCTCAAGTATTGATGTTTGTTTAGCACAAGTATTCGTGTTTGAATATCAGATGGTATTAATTTCATTGTGATTTGAGGTAATTCTTCATATACATCATTTTTTGGAATCCATCTTGTGACATTTGAACATAGATCTTCAGTTAAGTATTTAATGATGTTAACAGCATGTTCGGATTTGAACCAATCAAGGAAACTATCATTCACTATCAATGCAAGCTCCAAAGATCAGAGATGCACAATGATATAATGTATCCTTCTTCACGAATTTCTTCAATAATATTAGTGTCTTGCAATTTGTCATTGTCAAAATTAGGTTGTTCGCAAATATTAAAAACATTGGGCTCATGAGTCATATTTCTAAATGATTGCTTCACCACACCATTCCTATAATTTATAACTACATTAGCTGTGGCTAAAAATGAACATCCGAGGATAATCGGAACGTGAAGATGTGAATTCTTTATAGGTGTAGCATCGATGACTATAAAATCCACTAGACAGTAGAAATTTTTGATATGCACTAAAATATCTTCCACAACGCCTTTAGGGTACCTTTCTAACCTTTCTGCCAATTATAGTATGATGGTGTCAGTTTAAGTTCACCTATACTAAGTTGCTTGTAAACTGAATATAGTAAAAGTTTTACACTAGCTCCCAAATCTAGTAAAACTTTTTCAATGTTGTATTAAACTATCGCACATGAAATTGTGGACATTTAGGATGATTATATTTAAGAGACATTTCAAAATAAATTAATGCACTTATCTGCTCTGTGAGAAATATTTTTTTTGTACGTTATGATGTCTTTTGATTGTATACAAGTCTTTCAATAATTTTGCATATGAAGGGACTTGTATGATTACTTCCAACAGAGGATTATTGTTCTGACTTGTTTAAAAATTTCTAAAATATTAGCATAGGGTGCACTAATATATTTAGATTTCAATCATTGGGAAAATGGTACAGGTGGTTTGTAAGTTGCAAGAGTGAATTCTTTCGAATTGATCTACATTGAATTATTGCCCTGTTTCTCTTCAGTATCTTCTTTTGAAATGAACTCATCAAGTACTTTTTCACTTCGTAAACTAATTGCAATAATATCTTTGGCATACCATTATTGATTGAAGAAGTAATAACGTTTATATTTTCAATTTTACTTGAAGTGCTGGCGTCCAATTATGTAGTAGCTTATCTTTTTTTTGTTTGCAATGCAGAACCAAGGTGGCTTATCTGTTATCAGATATCACTAAAACCTGTCGCATTCTGACTATTTATCATTTGTTGTGACTGAATGAATTGTTGTTGTACTTGGACTATTTGATCTATTCTCTGTCGTATCTACAAAATATTATCCTCAAATTTTCTCTGCACTGGTGAATGGTACAGCAAAGGTTGATTAGATGGTTGGACGTATTGTTGTGGTGTCGGATTAGTAGGTAGCTTATTATTATGATTGAATTATTGTTAAGGATTCTGATTTTATTGAAGATTTGGATGGTTCCTCCAACCAAAGTTATACATTTTTTTAATAAGGATTGTTTGTTGGTTAAGGAACAGTGTTGAAGGTATTAGCATGTTCATTTAATACTTCCTTAAAAGCAGAAAGTATTGGACAATCATGAGTTACGTGTCCTTGTAATTTGCAAATGTCACAAACTTCCATAATTCCATCTATTGCCCCATTTGTTTATGTTTTGTTTGTAAGAAAATCTTCAAATTTTTTCATAATAGTGATTAATCGTACAAATATATATCTTCGGTTTCTCCCAATATAATAAGTTTATTATTATTCTGAGGCTTCTCTAGTAATTGGTGTTTTTTCGAAATATCCTAAGTTTTCTAGACTTATAAATTCTCAGTAAGTGAATCATGATAATCCCATGCTTCCTCAGCATCCTTTCTCAAAAATTCACCATTACACATAGTTTCTATAAATTTCCTAGTTATAGTGTCTAGCTCTTGATAGAAGGTACTAAGAGTCCTCTATATCTCAAGGCCATGATGTGGGTATGAAAGTAGCAAATCTTTAAATATATCTCAACACTTGAACAATGGCTCATCTTCTTTTTAACGAAAGTTGAGAATTTGCTATCGCATATAATTTGTTCAAAGTGAAGGAAAGAATTTATTTAGGAACTCTTTTTGCATCTCATCTCATCTTCCTATTGAATTGTGACATAATGAATGTTGTCATGTCATTGCTTTATCCTTAAGTGAGAATGAAACGAGCTTAAACTTTAGTTGCTTTGTAGTAATATTTGAAGATTAACAATAGAGCAAACCTTTTAGAATTCTCGAAGGTGCAGATATATATGGCCTCCCTAGATTCATTCCATGGAATTTAGACAAAAATTGAAATACTCGATATTTAATCTCAAAGTATCCCATATTCAAAGGAAAAGCTATACATGAAGATTAGGTTGTCCTATCGGCTTGTAGATATTCATGTAAAGATCTACCATTACCTCCATGATAGTTGTTATTGTCATTTGTGTTGTTTTATCCAAATCCGTTGTTATTACTATTACTCATATTATTATTACTAGTGCTCATGTGTGAGGTGATTAGTGGATTGGAAGTACTTGTGGATTTGAGGACGATCATATGAGTCTACCGTTAGAAGTTCTCCTCTAATTGGTCATGCAAATTAAAAATCGTACAAATTAATGATATAGGAACCATAATCTATACTAAAATGTAACACAATAGTATTGATCCCCAACAATGGCGCCAAAAACTTAACTACAATCTAAATTGTATACTCCTAAGTGTAGATCGTTCTCTAGATGATCATTTTAATTATTATGTTGGACACTAAAGAAAAATAAATTACGAAACTAAAAAGAAAGATTGGATTTTTATTAATTAAAACTAAAGATTTAAAGGTTTTAAACTACTTAAAATAAAATTGTTAATAAGATAGATTAACTCCTCCATAGAATAATTTATTTGATGTATTTATGCTTGTTTATTATAGATTGCATAAATTACGTGGTCTTGCTACAACTGAAAAATACATCTTTAAAGTAAAAAATCAAACACAGTTGTAAACTTGATATTTTTGAATAACTCCCCCAATTAAACCTATGTGAATTTTGAGTTTATTTAAGTATAAAATATAATTAAAAAATAAACATTCAAAGTCTAAACATACACCGTACCTAAAAGGCCTACGGTATATTAAAAATTAAGCGACGAATATATTATCAAACAATATTTATCAAAGACTCAAAATCATATCAAAAACTAAAATATCTATTATCTTTCTCTATTCATATATTACATATATTTTTAATTCATAATTTTGAATTACATCATATATTTATAACCTCACAAAACCCTGACAAGAATTTTATTTACAAAGAAACTCTCTTTCTTTCAAAAAGACCTAAAAATCAACTATGCAGCCGTCGCTTTTCAAAGCCACTTTGACAACCTCTCTCGGAATACTTCTCAGTCGCTGGCTATCGACAACTAAGTGCAATTTAAATCATATATTCCCAAGTGTAAGAGATCGGCAAGTAGTACAAGGGTAGTAACCCAAGATCTTTCTCTCAAGAATCGTTTTATTATTGTGTGATACTTAGACTAAATTATGGAATTAAAAAAAATAAAGATCAGATTTTTATTAACTAAAAAATAAAAAGGATATAAATTTGCTTTAATTAAATTGCTGGCTAGATGGATTTAATCTCTATAGGATAATTTACTTGATATATTTATAATTTTTTATCTTAGTTGCATAGATCACTTGGTCTTCTAACAACCAGAAAATAAATCAATGAAGCACAAAAAAAAGAAAGATACAAACTTGATACTTTGAATAACTTCTCCCAATTAATTCTATATGAATTTTAAATTTATCTAAGTATGCAATATGAATAACAAAAATAAATATTCAAAGTGTAAGCATACACCATGCCTAAGGAGTCTACGATATATAAAAAACTAAGTAATAAATATATTGCCAAATAATAAAACATCAAAGATTCAAAATAATATCTTAATCCTTTCAAAGAAAATGAAGAGTTAACAATATCAATTTCACATAATTCAATTAAAATTAATAACTATAGAACAATGCTTACCAGTAAATCAACTAGGGTTTATTATTCTCATCTAAACCAAGAATATAGCCACTCATACTCATCATAGCAATGAATAAAGAGAAAAAGAATTCTTTTATTGATTTCTATGAATAAGTACAAAAACTAAATCTTGAATATCAAAACTCTCTAATAATTAAAAAGTATTAATAAGTATTTATAAGAAAATTTGAGTTACATTGGTTATTTATAGTCTTACAAAGCCCTAATAGGAATTCAATTTATAAGTAAACTCTAAATTCTTCTATAAAGTCCTTAGAAAATCAAACAACGGCCGCTACCTTCAACAAGTCCTTCAACAAAAACTCTCGCCGTTACCTTCAACAAGTCCTTCAACAACAACTCTCGGGTTTACCTAACAGTCGACTGCTGTCGATAGCTATTTGCTGGCTGTCGATCATTATTTGCTGGCTATCGATAGCCAGTCCTATAAAGTTATAGTTCTAAATTGATATTTGAGATATTTTTTGATACTTCGATTTCCTTGCATATAAAACCTGCAAAAACACTAGAAAACTCTAGAAAAATATCATAGTAGGGAATTTGATGAAAAAATAAATTTTCACTAATTTTTCGCATTAATCAACAAAATTGGATTATACTTGCACAAAATAAACTAAAATAATTACATTTTTTAAGGATAATCAATCACACCCCAACTTGAGTGTTGCTAGTCCCTAGCAAATTTATAAACTGAAAAAATAGACTAAAGACCTAAAGTGAAAATTAATCATAGCTTACTTTGTAGGAATCATAATTACACTTTGCACATAAAACGAGCCACTAAACCCCTAAGTTACCCTAGTGGACGAGTGTTGTCTCATGAGGGTTTGAAGTGATATTAACTACAAACAACAAGAAATATTTGAGATCAAGAAATAAACAAAGAGAAAAATAAGGATAAATATAAAATCAAGAAAATGAAAAATGTTAGTATCCTATTAACTATCTATACTATATTTTGTTTTGATTTTCACTTCTTTTCCATTGCAAGATCAATTAGAGATACATACACAGATGTTTCTGAAAATGCCAACCTTAATAAATCACTATAATCTATCTTGATCTTTTAAAGTGTATAATAGATATATTTTTATTTTTAATTATCCTCTCTTGTGCACACTTGTGAGTGTGTGTATAAGCCTTGTCAAGTTTCAAACTCTAATCAAACTTATTGGAACTCTATTCATATTAATATCTGTATATTCTATTATTACTTTTTCATAGAGACTTGTCTTTCATGTGAACATTTATGCTTACCGAGTACAGTTGCCCTCAGCTTATATCTATAATAAAAGTCTATAAGTATCGTTTATATAAATATGCATGCTTACCGAGGTGCATGAATCCAACTACTTAACATTTTTTTCTCTTGTTTACTTACTATATATATATATATATATATATATATATATATATATATATATATATATATATATATATATATATATATATATATGTATATATGATAGGTTTTCCTTTCAAGTTGTCTCTTTGTCATCAACTCATCATGACTCATTGTTTAAGTGTTCAAAGTGCATACTCAATTCTAATCTTAAGTATCCATAATCTTATTATCAGATTTAAAGTCTCAATTAAGACTACATAAGAACTACTATCATATAAATATCAAAATTAAAATATCAATCTCATAAACATACAATGTAAAATACTTTTAATCTTACTTTTGTTTCAAGAAAAAAAGAAAAAAGTTTTGGATTTTCTTAAAAACTATGTTAGTTAGCTATGATATAGCAAAGTGCAATATATCTATCAGACCCCAACTTAAATCATGCAATGCCCTAAGTTCATCAAGAATATAACTATGAAAGTAATATGCTAAGAAATAATGTAAGAGGTTAAAGTTAGAATACACCAGGTTTTGTCTGTTCTAAAGAAAACTCGATCCCTTTTGTAGTCGATATCAATGATGTCTCTGATGAAGACCTTTTTGTCACTTGCATCTTTGATACCGGCGGAACGTTGTGGTCCCCTAGCTCATCCCTTCGTCCTCATTTGCAGAAACATGGGCATTCTCACCAGCTATTCATTTGAATACTTTGGTGAGAAGCCGATAGTGACGTTATTGATAATGCTCGGTTCGGGCTTGCTATTCTTTGATGACTTACAACCTTGCAGTGAACTCGTCTGTCATCCTCATGATCGACACATTTAGCATATGGAGTGTTACTTCTTCTTGTCAGGTTGCCGCAACTATTGCTTCTCCTCGCTTTTGCCTTTGCTCTCCACGTTCCTAATTTTGTTCTCTATGACCAACAGGTGTGGTAGCAGCATGTTGTTGCTCTTGTTGTACATGTTGTTCCTTCTGGGCATGTTGAACACTCATGCATCTTCGCAAGGTTGTATCCGTAAATAATTGCATGGGAAGTTCAAATGTGTCATCTCGTGATGTATGGACTCCATTATTCATGCAAATTTATGTTATCAGAGATGGCTGAACTAAGTGGGGCTTTATCATTCTCGGATGCTGGATACATTCATGGGCTTGACCCATGCATTAAACTATCACGAAGTACATAATCGATGCAACATCGAACGTGCACTTTTCCAAAATATGGTTTTGTTGTTGCAGAGGATAGTAGGATGTTATATTTAATAAACAAGCTTACCAAGACGTACTCCTTTCTAATATAGCCCACCTTTAAGAAACTCTCATTGAATGCAACATTACTTCAACCCTCATATTATCTACTTTGTATATAAATAATGCTACTCGGCTATTTTTAGTGTGATTTTCAGGTGAAACCTATTTCTACAAGGATATGACATAAGCTTAGAAACAGATTAGGAAACCAAGTCCATGAAAAGCTAAAAAGAGAATAAAGTTACAAGAACACGAAGTTAAAAAGAACCAAAATATAATACAGTCAACCAGAAGAGAATAAAAAGGCCAGAGTTTCATGCAGAAGAAAGTAGAAGTCCATCATTCACTAGTTTTCCGCCAATTGGCAACAATAGCCGCCATTTGGCGGCAAGGAGGGGCCTAGAAGTGCTAAAAATTTTATAGGATTTTCGATGTAATTGTGTAGCTATTCAGTTGTAATATGATTATGGTACTCTAATGCATATATATTGGTTGTATCCTTATTAATTAGGGTTTCATGTAATTTAGGATGTGTTAGCAAAATATAGAGGAATAATACTAATACAACAACCAGCGGAATCAAATAGTTAACCAAAGAGAAAAATAGCAGAGACAGAGAATACGCAGATTTAACGTGGTTTGGAAATATGCCTACGTCCACAGAGACACGATCAAAAAACTTTCACTATATCAAAAGAGGGTTACAACTTTTTTGTTCTCAACCATAAGAGAAAACACAAAGAAATCACACAAGATTTTGAGATCAAATCCTAACCTCTTGTTGCAGTGATTTACCTCTTTGCTTTAGCCACCGAAAAATAATTTGCAGCGCTACCAAATTATTTTTCCCTTTGTCGAAAATCTTCACCCGAAACCAAAGAGAACAACAACTCTTGTTTTCCTCAGCCACACCACCAATTATTTGTATCAAATAATTTCCTTTGTAGCCACCTCTTTTAATTTGTTTCTTTGGCCGATTGTAGCAGTAGCTGCAATTTTTCTTTTTTTTCTTTTCGATTTCAATTTTTTGGCTCACTTTTTTCGGCACTATCAAACCCTAGCACCACAACCCCATATTTATATTATATCATAATGGGTTAGGGCCAGTTTTGGACCCGTTTTGGTTGACCAAAACCCGTTACTGCAATGGGCTCCATTAGAAACAATCTCCCACTTGGAGACCTATTGCAAAAATTATAATCTCTGTATATGATAATCCTAATGTCCAAAGCTTTTGCCTCGATCATTTAAAGTCCCGATTTCAGTATTCAAAACAAATGCACCAAAGTTGAGCAATAGCTCAAATTTTTCCCATCAACCGGCATTGTCAACATATCTGCAGGATTTTTGCTGCCCTCAATCTTCTTCAACTTCAATTGGCCATCCTCCAATAAGGATCTAATGAAGTGATATCTCAAGTGAATATGTTTAGTCCGTAAATGAAATGCCGAGTTCTTAGCAAGATGAATTGCACTTTGACTGTCACTGAATAACCTGCAATCCACTCCGTAAAAACCAAACTCACTCATCAATCACTGCAACTAAATAAACTCCTTACTTGCTTCTGCAGCTGCAACATACTCAGCTTCTGTCGAAAATAAAGCAACAATTGATTGTAGTCATGAAACCCAGCTTACCGCTGTCCCTCCTACAGTAAAAACATAATCTGTGGTGCTCCTGCCATTGTCTCTATCTCCCGCATGGTCCGAATCTACAAAACCTTGCACATCAATGTTATCACCCCCAAAACACAAATAATACTTTGAAGTACCTTTCAAATACCTGAAAATCCACTTCACCGCTTGCCAATGTTTCTTCCCAGGGTTCTTCACGAATCTACTCACTACTCCCACTGCATGTGCAATATCTGGTCTTGTACTCACCATTGCCTACATGAGACTCCCAACGGCCGATGAATAAGGCACATTCTCCATGTGTTTTGTCTCCTCATCTATCTTAACATCTTTCTCTTTTGATAGTTTGAACGACCACCAAGAGCTGTAGTTACCGATTTTGCATTATCCATGTTGAATCTCTCCAACACCTTCTTGATGTAACCCTCTTGAGATAACCATAATTTCTTATTTTTCTTATCTCGGGTAATTTGCATCCCAAGAAGTTGTTTAGCCTCACCCATGTCCTTCATAGAGAATCTCTCTGCCAATTTTCTTTTTAAATCATTGATTTTCTTCATGCATGTACCTGCCACAAGCATACATCACATACAAAGTAAGTATAATAAAGTTACCATCCTTAAACTTTTGTAGATATACACAATAATCTGAATTGCTTCTGGCAAAATCCGAATCCAACATAAACTTGTCGAACTTCAAATACCATTGCCTTGGCGCTTGTTTCAACGCATACAAGCTCCTTTTCAGTCGACATACCCAATTCTCATTTCCTTTAACTTCATATCCCTCCGGCTGTTCCATATATATTCCTCCTCCAAATCACCATGAAAGAAAGCAGTCTTCACATCGAGCTGCTCTAAATACAATCCTTTCACAGCCACAATACTTAGTATTGCTCTGATAGAAGTCATCTTGACAACAGGTGCAAATATTTTATTGAAGTCAATACCTTTTTTTTGACCGTATCCCTTCACCACAAGTCCAGCCTTGAACCTTTGTGTCCCTCCTGCCTCATGTTTCTGTATACCAACTTATTAGGCAATACTTTCATCTTTTCCAGTCGCTTCACCAATTTCTATGTGTGATTCTCCTCCAAAGAAGACATCTCATCATGCATGGCTTGCTCCTACTTGAGACGAAATTTATCCTGCATAGCCTCTTGGTAACTCTTTGGTTCACCTGCATCAGTATACAAAACATGATATAATGGAAAACAAAGTTTTTGGGTTGGCTTCCTTATCCTCGTGCTCCTCCTCAAAGTCGGAACACTCTCTGATGAAGTACTGGAACCATCTACTTCAGTCAATGGCTCTCTTTCATGTTCGATCTCATCTGAAGCTTGTGTATTCTCAGGTGTAATCATTTCTTCCCCTTCAGATGTAAGTATTTCTCCTTTCTTTTATCCATGGGATCCATCCCATCTTGTGGTTCTTCCAGTTCCAAGTGCTCTTTCTCAACTATTTTCTCACTTTTACTCTCCATTCAGTCTTTATACATACAGTCCTCATTGAATACTACATCTTTGCTACGAATTACCTTGTTATGCTTGATGAATATCATATATTATATTTTTCCTCTCATACTTTATCTCTTTTTGTATATAAATAAATGCTACTTGGGTATTTTTAGTGTCTTTTGCAGGTAATCCAAATTATATAAGGAAAAGGCATGAAACCAGAGTTGGACTAGGAAATCAAACGCCAAAAAGTTTCTAAACTGGGCGAGACTACAACATCAAAGTACTGCAGGAAGTAGAAGTCAAATATAGTCAAGAAATTTAAGAGGAAAAGAGAAGATACTTCTGTAGAAGAAACTGTAGCTCAATTGCTCAAAGCTTAGCCGCTAAATAGCGGTTTTAGCCGTTAAAAGCTTAGCCGTGGTCTTCTCAGAGTAATTTTCGTCGTGGGCTTAAATGTAAATGGGTAGTTTTTGTGATTCTGCTGGAAATAGGGTTTGGTTTCCGAGGCCTATTTATTGGCCAACCCTTGTATTTTGACGATATTCTGGATTCTGGAATTTTTGTATTCGATTTTGCTGTTCAATAAAGTTGGGATTTTTGCTGAAGGTTGACGGCCACAACACCGTGACCAGAGGTAACCCATTGTTCTTGATATTCTTATTTTCTTTCTGCATAGATTTAATTGCATTCTATTTTAGGATTTACTGCTTTCTAGATTAGGGTTTACTGCTTTCTAGATTAAGGTTGATCTTTTTATGAATTAAAATTTGATCTTCCTTAGTAAAAATCATGACTAGCTAATTAGATAAGCTTTAGGATGTAGATGAAGCTAAGATCCACCATGCAATTATTTTCTAACATTTTTCTTCTTAAATAAAATTAATAAAGCCATAATTTTTCAAATGAAAGATTAAAATATAAGGACCCGAAGTTTAGAACTGTGATAGGTTATACTTGAATTAGGATTCTTGATAATCTATGCTTAGTTAGGGATTGGGGTTGCTGGTTTTGTCTTTTTATTTGAATTATCTAAAAGATTTAGTTTATTTTTATATAAAGTAGCATCTTTTGATGAGCTATACTTGCACAACACTTGATAGCTCATACTTAGGGAACTTTAAGTAAAAAATTAAACTAAAAAGATTGAATTTTTATGATAGAAGAAAATAGTAGAAGTAAGAATATGGTTGGAAATTAGTGGATTCTATATCCTAGGCTACTTAGATTAATCCGACTTGAACCTAGAACCTTTGGTTAGTCCGTTGAACTATAGAGAAAGTAAGAATGCAGAAACACCTTAGATCCCTGTGAGACGACCTGTACAGCGCTACAACAATACTATGCGCTTACAGTAAATATAATACATCAAGTTTTTGATAATCCCATAAGCGATAACCATATTCATCGCCACCATATCCAATGAATGCACACTTCTGAGATTTAGAATCAAGCTTCTTTCCAATCTCATGATCCACAGGAGCATATGCTATATAGTCTTACTAGACCACACCTCCTCTAGAATTCCTCCATCTAAAACACTAACTGGACTCCTGTTGATCAGATAGACTGCCGTATTTATAGCGGCTCCCCAAAGTTGCAAAGGCAAACCTGCTTGTAGTCTCATACTCCGAGCTCGCTCCAAAATGGTTCTATTCATCCTTTCTGCCACGCCATTTTGCTGCGGTGTCCTCGGTACAGTCTTTACTTTTCTGATCCCATTTGTAGAACAGTAGTCATCGAACTCTCTATTGCAAAATTCCCCACCATTGTCTGACAACAGACATTTCACCTTCAAACCTATTTCATTCTCAACAAGAGCTTTCCATACCTTGAAGATTTTGAAGACATCGGATTTCTACTTAAGTGCGAATACCCATGTTTTCCTGCTTGCATCATCTATGAAAGTGACAAAATAAGAATTACCTCCAAGAGACTTCGCCGAAGAAGGCCCCCATACATCTGTATATACCAACTCCAATCTCTCGATTTTCTTTTCCTTACCATCTTTCATAAAGCTAACTCTTTTTTGCTTTCCAAACACACAGTTCTCACAGAAATCAAAATTAACATCTTTCATATCTGTCAACATACCTCTGGATTGCAATACTCTCATGCCGCTTTCGCTTAAGTGACGAGCCTCTGATGCCATAAGGTAGCCTTCTCATTCTTCACGGTGGACAAAGAAACAACGTGATCCACCGAGCTTGAAAGTAAATATAGAGTTCCCACTCTCTCACCCTTGACCACTACCATTGCTCCTTTACTGATCTTCCACTGTTTCTTCTCAAATGAGATTTGATAACCTTTGCCATCCAGCTTGCTAACAGATATCAAATTCTTCTTCAAATCCGGTATGTGCCTGACCTCTTATAAAAGCAACTTTCCACCATTGTGCAACTTCAACTGAATTGTCCCTTTACTGACAATCTTGCATTCCTGCCCATTACCAACAGTCACATGCCCAAAATCACCTTGGACATAATTCTCAAACCATTCTCTGCGAGCAGTGCAATGGAACGAAGCCCCTGAATCCACAAACCACAGATCTGACCTTGATTCTGTATGAGCAGACAAGCACAAGTCATCATACTCTTTACTTGGATTCACCACATTCGCTCCTTCCTTGTCTTTATTTGGACAATCTTTCTTCATATGACCTTCTGTCTTACATTTCTAACACACTAACTTTTTCTTACACTTCTTCCTGTTTGCTTTGACTCCCTACTTAAACTTCTACCCCTTTCCTTTCTTCTGTCATTATCAATCGACAGAGCAGTACTTGTAGAAACTGTGCTCTCACCCATGCTCTTTTTCATCAATTCATCATTCATGATTGTACTCAAAACATCATTAAATTTAAGAGCAGTATTAGAAGAACTGCTGATGGCCATAACAACATTACTCCAACTATCCAGTAATGAACACATAAACATCAAAGTTTTAATGTCATCAGTAAAGACAAAAACTAAAGATTCAAGGTGTGCCCATAATGTGTTAAATTCATTCAAATGATTAACAACTGAACTATCAGAAGGCATCCTTAAGTTGAACAACTTTTTCATTAGAAACAGTTTATTTGAAGCAGACGGCTTCTCATAAAATTTAGCTAATGCTGACATCAAACCTGAAGTGGTCTTTTCCTTGGAGACGTTGAACACAACTTGCTTTGTCAAGCACAATCGAATTTGCGCCAAAGCCCTCCTGTCCAACAATCCCACTCCTCATCTGTCATCTTTTCTGGCTTTTCTCCAAACAATGGTTGATGTAAATTCTTTTAATATAAATTATCTTCCATCTGCAACTTCCACCATTGGAAATCTGTTCCATCAAATTTTTTAATTTTTCTCTTCCTATCTTCCGCCATAACTTCCACTCAAAATCAACACCGATCTGAGTGAAATCTGACCCGAACCAGGGCTTTGATACCAATTGTTAGCAAAAGATAGCGGAATAATACTAATGCAATAACCAGCGGAATTAAATAGTTAACCAAAGAGAAAAATAGCAGAGACAAAGAATACACAGATTTAACGTGGTTCGGCAATATGCCTACGTCCACAGGGATACGATCGAAAAACTTTCACTATATCAAAAGAGGGTTACAATTTTCTTGTTCTCAACCACAAGAGAAAACATAAAGAAATCACACAAGATTTTGAGATCAAATCCTAACCTCATGTTGCAGTGATTTACCTCTTTGCTTTAGCAACCGAAAAATAATCTGCAGCCGCTACCAAATTATTTTTCCCTTCGCCGAAAAATCTTCACCCGAAAACAAAGAGAACAGCAACTCTTGTTTTTCTCAGCCACACCACCAATTATTTGTATCAAATAATTTCCTTTGTAGTCGCCTTTTGTAGCCGCCTCTTTTAATTTGTTTCTTTGGCCGATTGCAGCAGTAGCTGCAATTTTTCTTTTTTTCTTTTCGATTTCAATTTTTCGGCTCACTTTTTTCGGCACTATCAAACCCTAGCACCACAAATCCATATTTATATTATATCATAATGGGTTTGAACCGATTTTGAACCCGTTTTGGTTGACCGAAACCCGTTACGGCAATGGGCTCCATTAGCAATAGGATGCACTTTTGATTGAATAAAGGTTAGGGTTTTGTCAAAGAGGTGACGGTCGCAATACCGAGCTCCAGAGGTGATCTGATTGCTTTTTATTGCTTTCTAGTGAAAAAAAAAATCTTTTAATTGCTTTATTATGTAGATCTTTAATAGCTTTCATAGAAAAATAAGATTTTAATGCTTTCTAATAATAAAAATATGATCTTGATAATTCGTAGCATGGGTAGCTAATTTGCATTAGCCCTAAGATGTAGATAAAATTATTTTAGTAGATCTAATAAGATTTTATCTCACATTCTTCCTAAAAAGAAATAAAGTTGTGATTTTTCTATGAATAAAATAAAAATAAGACTTCTTAATCATAAATCTTTGATAGATTATACTTAATACATATTTTGATAGTCTATACTCATATGAGATTTGGATTTCACAATCTTTATTTATTAATAGATTTATTAACAAGATTTTCTAATAAATAAATTGAAGAGAATAAACTTAATGATCTAATATCTTTGATAGGTTGTATTTAAGTTTGGTCATTTGATAACCTATGCTTAGATTAGGGTTTGAAATTTATTTCTATGCTTTTATTTATAAGATTATCTACTAGATATAGTATGTTTCTAATAAAGGTGCTATCTTTGATAATCTATACTTGCAGGACACTTGATAGGTCATACTTAGAGGCTCTTAATTAAAATCAAATTAAAAAGATCACATTTTTAATGTGTTACTCAGTTGTGCATGATTAAAAAGTTAGGGTGAAAGAGATAATTTATTGTTAGATTATTATTCTAATGGATTCAAAATCCTATGCTAATTGTAGGAACTTAAAACTAATCCAGTTAACTTAGACTCTCATAGTTAACTTGATAGAACTAAAGAATTAGCAAAAATATAAAATACCTTAGATCCTTATGGGAATGGCTTGTTTGTGCTACAACTGACACTGTTCACTTGTCGTAGATTATTCACATCAGTATACCATTCACAATCTCCACAAAAGATGGGTGCTCCCTAGGCACATAAGGTACTGGGATTGTCCTTAAAATTTCTTGCTTCGTGAATGGCACTTCTCAGTCCCTTACTATGCACTATGGAGTATCCATGTTGATCCCCAGATGTCGGTTGCAGATTAGTATAGAACTCACGCACGATCTCATTACATGTTGACATGTGTGTATGCCTCATATATGTTTCTAACTTAGTAGCCTGCATCTGTGCTCTGAAGACCAAATTCTCATTTATCTTTGAGTAAACGACTGCATGCTCGGGCCAAATTTTAAAGTCTTCACACTTCTACAATATATTTTTTATTTGTTTTTGCAGCTCTTGTCCATTTTGTAGAAGATGGGCCAGAGGATTGCTTTCTTGGCCTCTTAGAAACTGTCTACTTCTTTGGTTTCATTCTACAAAAATTAACCACAAAATACAACTTAATAAGATATTATTATTTCCCCAGAAATTATGTATGAATTTAACACATATATTATATATGATTATTCTATTTTTATTTTACTTTTTCCTTTTCTCTTTTTTATTCATTTACATAATTTCATATTTTCCCAATTCATCTTTCAAAAATTATAAAACTCTACTTCAATTTAACTATTATTGCATAAATTTAATATATGACAATTATTCAAGAAACCCATAAAATATGATTCTAAAAAGTTAAAGATTTTTATTTATCTTACCCTTAATTATAGCATATAATTTTAATTATTCCATGAAATTCGTCAAAAATCCTCATGAATTTGCTAAACCCTTCCAAACCTACTACAAAGTACGGGTCTAACTTCAATTTACTCAAATTTGTCCAGATATATTGTAGATATAGCTTTTTGAGGCAAAAATCTAGTATTTGAAAAGAACAAATCAAAGAGAAACCAAAGAGAAGAGAACTTACTTCTTTGACTGATGAAAATTTGAAAGAAAATATGCGGGAATAGTTTTGGCTGTCGAAAGGAGAGAGTTTTGGGTCTAGGGTGCTGCAAAGGAGGGCTAGGGTTTGCTTGTAGAGAAAAAGAAACTCAAAAATCTATTTATAACTGGAGATCTCTGTTGATAGCTATTGATAGCCGCTTCGATAGCAGTTTCAATAACCATTCTCGAATAGAAATTTGTTTTCTTTTATAGTGACCTATTGTCTACAGCAGCTTCGACAACGATTCTCTGTTGAGAACTATTGTCAAGCCAATTTTTTTTAAAAAAAAACATATTTCCTAGACTAATATTATTCCTAATATTTAGTTGTTAATTCCAAGTTCTAAAATTAAAACTAAACTTAAAAGTTAGTTACTAATTCTAAAGTTAATAACTATGAAAGATTTTTGTTTTGAAAATTTGAAAATTTTGAAAATTATGAAGAAAAAGAAAAAAGGAAAGAAAATTTTTTAAAGCGAAATCGTTGAAATCATCAGGGGTAACAAAATCAAGTTATCTTTATTAGCCACCTCCACTTTAAAATGCATATTGTCCTTAATGAATCGAAATATCTATTTAACTAATCAAGAACAATTAAAATTTAAGAGAAAGTGCATAGAAATTACCTCGGTCTAGTAACTCATGACATAACAACTGTAAAATAAAAGTGTTCATACATAATATACAATAATATACATTGTATCTCTGTTTAGCTCGTATCAATTAGATGTCGTAGGATCCACTGGATTGTGAGATATCTCTGGGTGCTTTGGAAATTCCAAATAGAACTTTAATCATTTCTCATTTACTTTGAATGTATTACCATTCTTTGGATTTTCGATATTGATTGTGCCATGCAAATATATAGTTTTAACTATGAATGGTCTTGTCTACCATGAACGCAATTTTTCCGGAAATAGATGAAGACGTTAATTATATCGGAGCAATTTATCAGAATGATGTAAAACACGGTGTGTGATATGATGATCATTTCATATTCTCATTTTCTCCTTTGAAATATATGAATTGTCATATGCATCACATCTTACTCTTCCAACTTGTTTATTTATATTTTTTTGCAATGGGCCAGCTAAATTGAGATCGAGATTTACTAATTTAATTGTCCAATATGTCTTCTGCTCTATTTCTACAGGCAAATGAAAAGTTTTTCCATATACTATTATATATGGAGACATGTCTAAGGGTGTTTTATATGTTGTGCGGTAAGCCCATAAAATATCGGTTAGTCTAAAAACCAATCTTTACGAGATTGATTAACCATTTTCTCTAGTATTTGCTTGATTTTCCTATTGGCTAGTTCGACTTGTCCATTTGACTGTAGAGAATAAGGTGTAGAAATCTTGTGTGTGATATAATACTTCTGCAATAAATTTTCAAGAGGTTTATTACAGAAATGAGAATCTCATAGCTTATTATAGCTTTAGGAACTCCAAATCAGAAAAAAAAAGTGTTCCATTAAAAAATTAATAACAGTCTATTGATTAATATTTCTACATCCTGCAATTTCTACCCATTTAGAGACATAATCTACCATTATAAGGATATAAACATATCCGTTAGAAATAGAAAAAAGTCCCATAAAGTCAATGCCCCAACTATCAAATATTTCAATTGTAAGTATGAGTGTCAGAGTGTAACGGTCCTAATCCTTAAGCCCTTTTATCGATTTATTCCGTATCATTCGTATTAGTTTAGAAGCCCGGACACTTATATGGGCTAATACTGAGTAAATTGAGTTATATTTTTTAATCTAGTCTTCAAATTAAAATTCTACAGAGCAAAAATTTCTTATATTATTATTTTATATTTTTTCATATTTTTCTTAAATTATTCTAGATCGGTCGATTTTCGGGCAAACACCCGATTAAAATAGTCAAATCAAACTAAGAATTCCAATTTTATCCTTAAATGAACTCTAAATTTATCTCCAGAAGCCTTGCAGCCTTTATTGATCAAATTTGAGTTGAAATTGATCCAAAGGTGATTTTGTAAATAAAATGAAATTTAAATATTTTTAGCATGGCTGCATACCTATTTTCCAGCACTTGTTTGACCCCGAAATAAATTCAGAAAAATCTGAAAAAATTAAGCTTCTTTATCTTGTTCCCATCTTCATTTTCAGACATGAACCCTAATTCTTTTTCTATTTTTCTAAAATGAATTGGCGAATATTCAACCTGAGAGTTGCTAAAAATCCATTAAATTGTCCTATGAGCCTTGCTCTTGAGTTTAACCCCTCCAAATCAGCTCTAAAGTTCTCCACCAATATGGGAAAATCTTCTCCAACACTTGCCCTTGTTCTTTTGAGTGATTCTTGGAAATTTTGCACTTTTGGGGAGTAATCGCATCCACATATGTTTATTTGCAATTCGGGTTCAACAAGAGCAAGAATATACTCTCAAACTCCTTCAAACTTGCAATATTTTAATATAATTTCTTTTTATATAACCTCAGATGTATTATTAACTAAATTTTATGATTACCACATAGTATTATGTAGATTAACAGCATAGTAGTAGCAAGCTGCAGTAAAATAACCATAAATTTTGCTCTAAAACTCCAATTGAGCTCATTCAAGTTTTATTAGATAGCTAATTAAATTATATAAAACTTTTCAAAATCTTATATCTAATTTAATTTTTATAATGCTGAAATCCAATCTGGAATTTCTACCCTTCCTACTATACCAGGTATGTGCAACATATTCATGGTAAAATAACCATAAAGAACTCCAATTAAGCGTATTTAAAATTTATTAAAAAGTTAAATGAATTCTCTATAACTGTACAAAATATTAGGTTCTAATTCTATTTTGTGCTAGTCAAACAAGGCCCTGTAAATTTGACTTGTCTACTGAGTTGCAGCAACATAGATATGTATGTTATATCTGTGCATATATCTCTTGATTTATGATAACTATATACACATGTTCAATAACTCTTGTTATTACCTGTACATGGTGAATTCAAATTTTCCATAATTCATGTCTCGACATACACACCATGTTCGTGCATATGCCACTTATACAAAACATGAAATACATGCACATATATTTATTTATGCATGTTATTACTTGTATATATTATTCTTGCTTGGAAATGTAAACTTGCAGATGCAAATATCTTGTAACTCTTATACATACTAGTATCACTCTTTTACTTGCCAACATTACCATGTACATCGTTTCTTACTCATGTGGATATTGATACAAGTACAATTATCGCATATGTCACATTGATACTTAGCATACATTAAATAGTTGAAGCTCATAGTCTTATATCTAAATTAGCCTAATGGCATGCCAACCGGTTCATGTGAAAATCAGTACTTGAGTTGTGGTCCCGGATATGTACGTGATATCTAACTTTGCTTAATTGCCTTCCATTCGGTTCGTGTAGAAATTAGTACTTAAGTTGTGGTTCCGGATATGTACGGTATATCCAAATTCGCCTAGCAACTGGCCATCCAATTTGTATGGAAACTAATACTTGAGACGTGGTCTCGGGTATGCATGGAATATTAAATTTGCTTAGCGGTGTGCCTCTGGTTTGCGTGGAAACTGGTACTTGAGCCATGGTCTTGGGTATACAAGGGATATTAAATTCGCCTAGCAGCGTGTTATCTGATTCATGTAGAAACTGATACTTGAGCCATGGTCTAGGTATGCATGGGGTATTAAATTCTCCTAGTAGCATGCTATCCAGTTTGTGTGGAAACCGGTACTTGAGTCGTGGTCCCTGATATGCATGAGATTTTAATTCGCTTAGTGGCAATGACATCTGGTTCGTGTAGAAACCGAAACTTGAGCCGTGGTCCCGAGTATACATGATATATTAAATTCGCCTAACGGCATGACATCTGGTTCGTGAAATTGGTACTTGAGCCATTGTCGCGGGTACGTATGGGATATCTAAATTCACCTAGCGGTTTGCCATCCGGCTCATGTGGAAACCGGCGCCATGTGACCTTGTTGTATTTTGCATACATTGTTGCTTGATCTTGTAATATCATTCATATATGTACCATATGATTCTTGTTATATTTGACATACCAAGATGCTTGATCTTATTATGTCATGCACACTTTGTACCATATGATTTTTGTTGTATTTGGCATATTTTGTTACTTGATCTTATTATAGCATGCACATTATAAACCATATAATTCTTTTTATAATTGGCATACCTTGTTGCTTGATTATGTTATATGATATGTACCATGTACATTTTGTTTCATATATGTTTAGCATACTTTAACATTTATATGCATACACCTCTTATGTTGTCTCCTACTAGCATGCCATACACCATCCCTTAATATGGTTTCCTATTGAATTGCACGAACTTAGATTTGTATTCTTGTTTTGCTTCTAACCCCTTAGATTATCACACTCTAGGTTCAGTAGTCGTGCCCATGGTGTTTGAGGAGGACCTGCCTCTAGAGGATCCCTACTTTCAAGAGCAGACTGAGCACTAATTGCCTGCCTTTCATAAGATCTTCATCCCTTGTGCGTATATATCATTTTTGTTTGTATATACATATTTATCCTACCTCCTAGTTCTGTCAATAGTATCCGAATACTCTTCTATATGTTTAAGTACTTATGTTGCTCAGTTTTAATACTGTACTTAACTCTACATTAGCAATATTTTGATATGCATATTTCTTATCTTTTCCCTTTATATATTTTGGATATTGCTATATTCAGGCCGGTGATGTTGTGATAGATAGATTTAGACCTATGATTTATATTTTATATTCACACTTCCACATCTCTTACTTATGTTTGTTTATTGAAAAGACAAAGAAGGGCCTTGTACATTCCGATATTGAGAGTTCCTGCCGGTAACACCCTATTCCTCTATTGGGACATACACTTGAGCCCACCTATATGGTTTGGGAGTGTCACATAGAGGCATATTGTTTATTCTAGTTAACGCCCCTAATTTCTGACATGACTTGCATCGTTTGCAAAATTCATATGCGTCTCTAAATATAGTAGGCCAATAGAAACCACATTAGAGTGTTTTGGTTATCAGTTTTTAGACAAAAAATGATCTCCACATGCCTTTGTATGATGAAAAGCAATTACACTTTTAAATTCATCATCAGACATTGATAAGGGTCATATATTGCATATTTATAGCCTTCATATTACCTATTTTATATATCAATAATGCTACTCGGGTATTGTTAGTGTGTTTTTCAGGAATTTTATTCGTACAAGGAGATGGCATGAAATCAGAGTTGGAGTCGGAAATCAGAGTCCAAAAAGTTTCTAAAGTAAGAAAAACTATGAGACTACGATGCTATAGAGACTCAAAGTCAAATACAGTCAAGAAAATTAAACGAACAAGACAAGATGTTCACGAGGAAAAATTTTCATAATATTTAAGCTTACTTGAGACGCTAATTAGCGGTTCGCCATTTGGCGGTCCAATGGTGGATTGACACGTGGAATTTCCTCCCTCGGCGTCGTTGTAGTCTTGTAGTTTCACAATTGCATTAGAATTGGGTTTTAATCTCCGATGCCGATATATTGGCCGTATCCTTGTATTCTAGGGTTTTATGCAGTAGTTAATATAGATTAGGATTTAGTTTTGTACTCGTTTTTAAATCAATAAAATTAGGGTTTTGTTGAAGGGGTGGAGACCACAATACCGTGCTCCAGAGGTAAGCCATTGCTTTCTAATCTTTATTTGCTTTTTTAGATAGATTTAATTGCTTTCTATTATAGATTTATTTGCTTTCTAGATTAGATTTTATTGCTTTCTAGAATCATGTGTAGCTAATTAGTTTAGCTCTAGGATGTAGATGAAGCTAGAATCCACCATGTAATTGCTTTCTATTATTTTTCTTCTTAAATAAAATAATAAAGATATGATTTTTCTATAAAAAAGATTAAAATACAAGAACTCGAAGATTAGGACTTTGATAGGTTATACTTGAATTAGGTTTCTTGATAGCCTATGCTTAGTTAGGGTTTGGGGTTGTTGATTTTATCTTTTTCATTGAATTATCTAAAAAATTTAGTTTGTCTTTATGAAAAGTAGTAACTTTGATGAGTTATACTTGCACACCACTTGATAGCTCATACTGAGGGCACTTTAAATAAAAATTAAACTAAAAGATCACCTTTTTATAAATATAAAGATAATAGAAGTAAGAATATGGTTCGAAACTAGTGGCTTCTAAATCCTAGGCTAATTAGAATAACTCTCATCTTCAACCTATAACCTTTGTTTAGTTCGATAGAACTATAGAGAAAGTAAGAATCGCAAAAACACCTTACATCCCTTTGGGATGACCTGTACAGCATTACACTGACACTATGCGCTTGCAGTAAAATATCACATCAAATTTTTGGCGCCGTTGCCAGGGATCGACGGTGTTTTTCTTACTTTTTCTGACGTTTTATGGGATTAACAGTGTGTGTTGAGTGTACAGGGATAAGAAAGTGTAGATACACGAAATCAAAAAGGACTAAATAAGCATTGGGAGTGTACTAAAGCAAGCAGAGTCCAATACTCCCTGATTTGGCCGCCAATCAGCGGTATAAACTGCCAATTGGAGGCTATAAAACCCCACAAAAGTTCCTGATATATGTATTTTATGTCGCTGCTTCAGTAAAAAAATACAAAAAAAAACAACCAATCTTTTTTTTATTTTCTTTTCCATCTCTCTCCCTTTCCACCTTTTTCAAAAAAAAATTAATTAAAAAAATTGTTTCAAAATCAAACTGGTTGCTATCATTGTCGTGATCCATATCATAATTATTATCAGTGTCCATGGATAGGAAGTTCGCTAGGATTAGGTCATAATCAAATTCACAACACATATAATGAACCTACGAGCGCTTTTTATACACAAAATTAAAATTATGATGGATGAATAATTCTAATTTTACATATAATCAAGAGTCATACCAAGAGAGTCCTCCATCTGATCCTTTTTTTATGGGCTATTCTTCATGTTCTACATTTAATCATGAACAAGATATTCAATTGAACATGTTAGATGAAAAAATAAAAAGATTAGAAGCGAGGTATGCATGTCATGAGAATCTACCTCCAACCACTACATATCTGTCATCAAATATATACATGGATCCATCATATCATTCTTCAGATTTCACTCATGATCTCGAGATGCAATTATTTGAGAAAAATAAGGAAAATTATGATCATGAGTCTGAGGAACGAAGACGTAGAATAGAGGAAGATATGGAAGTTTTGCTAAAATCATCATCTCAAAAATTATCCTCTCAAATTGACTCTTGTATGGAAGATCTTCTCAAAGCGATTTCTCAAACTAAGCTTTTTAGAGATCAACCATCTAATAGTTTGAACATATCTTACTCCAACGAACAACCACTTCAGTCATCTTTTGAAGTAGATATGATTCACGAATTAAATAATTTTGTGCATGATGAGTCTATAATTCAACATTGTGATCAACCTATTTTAGACCATTGTGACAATAATTATGATGAAACTGGTGATAAAGAGAATATTTTGCTTGATGATTTATCTCATGGTGAGCTTGCTAGTGACATATTATCATTTGATTCTTTTGATGGAAATTGTAAAGAAATTTGTGAAGAAAATTTTTTATCCCTTCATAATAACTTGACAAATGATAAGTCCACTAGTATGGCATTTTCTTTTGAGAATTTTGATGACAGATTTGAAGAAAATTTGCATGACAAACCTATAATACTTGAAGATTGGAAGGAACTACAAAAAGAAGAGAATATGGTACCTAATAATTTAGATGGACGATCCAAAATCGAGCTCATGATTTTACAATATCAAAGTGAGTATGTTATTTCACAAGTTGATAAAACCAAAATACTTACTGCTATGAAAGATGCTCGTGGGTCAAATATCGACGATAAAGGTACGATTTCCAACTTCAAAATTTTATTATTGAATAAAAAAATGAAAGGTAGAAATAAATTGAGAAAAATCAAAAACAAGATGGAGAGATTAAATACAAAACTGACAAAAAGGCTAAGTTCATCCATATCAAAACATAAAAGGACACATTATGAGAGTGGAAAGCGATCAAGAGGTCCTAACCGTTTGAATTTTCTAATAAGTGTATAATATTTGTATAATAGTTTTCTTATTTATTTTGCCATCATTGGTTTGTGTATGAGGGCATACATAAGTTTAGGTGTGGGGGAGTGGATTAGGGGATTTTTATTTTTTAGGATTTTTAAGATTTTATTTTTATTTTTACGATATTATTTTTTTTTTAGATTTTTAGGTTTCTTTATTTTACATTTTGGGTAGTTTTTAGAGTAACTAACTGAAAAAAATTTTAAAAAAAACTGAAAAAAATTTAATAAAAAAATAAATTTAACAATAAATTTATATATTTTATCAATAGATCAACCTAATTACAAATAAAGGAAAAAATTTAGATTTGAAATTGTATAGGAGAGTAGATTGGATGATACATTTTGAATTTTATGAAAAAAAGATCAAAATCTGAAAATTAATATCGCTAAAGTAGTTTTGAGACAAGTATTCATCTATTTTTCACTTCACAATAGTTTATTAGGTTAAGGACAAAGATGATAACGATTGAGTAGGTCTTCTCTCTCTAAAAAAAAAAAGAAAAAAAATGAGAATAAAATAATGGGGTGAGCCTAAGGCAATAGTCTCGAGAGTGATGAAATAATGGGGTGCGTCTGGCATTAAGGCAATAGCCTCAAGAGTGAAAAAAAAAGAGTATGATCTGAGTAATCGGGTACTTTGCGCCTAAGTAAGTATAAATATTCACATGAAAGGTGAAATATTCTAAAAAAGGAAAAAGAAAAGAGTATGAACTGAGTAATCGGGTATGTTGCGCCTAAGCAAGCGTGAATATTCGCATGAAAGATGAAAATTCTTAAAAAAAAGAGAAAAAAAAGAAAAAAAAAATTAATATGAATGAGGAGATGAATCATGAGTTAGCGTTGGAGTCCAAAATCAAAGTAGACTGGCACACATGCACGTAGTTGTATAGGAGCCAATGAATTATCTGTTAGTGGGTATTGAAAGATACAATTTAAATTTTTGATTAAAATGATAAGTGTATCTGATTTGACGCTCGATTTGAAAATTGATAATCAAATGCGTTCTTGAGTTTGTATATTAGTGAGATTAATTGATGAAAATATCAATAAAAAAAGATTTTTCTTTCCATTGTATAAAATTTCTATTTTTCTTGATTTTAGGTTATCCTTATTTTTCTTTTCTTTATTCCTTAATCTATTTTCTTCTTGAATTTTGTGGGTATATTCACTGCAAATTCTCACGAAACACAACTCGTCCATTAGGGCAACCTAAGGGTTTAAAGGCTTGTTGCACGTGCTGAGTGCAATCGCGATTCCTGCGAAAGTGAGTTTTATTTTTCTTTTTAGGTTTAGGTTTTGTTCGAGAACAAGCAAAAGATAGGTGTGGGGTGTGATGACTGCCATATATTGTATATTTATAGCCTTCATATTATCTATTTTTGTATATAAATAATGCTAGGGTATTGTTAGTGTGTTTTTCAGGAATTTTATTCGTTCAAGGAGATAGCATGAAATCAGAGTTGGAGTTAAAAATCAGAGTCTGAAAAGTTTCTAAAGTGAGCAAAACTACGAGACTATGACGCTGCAGAGACTCAAAGTCAAATACAGTCAAGAAAATTAAACGAACAAGACAAGATGTTCACGAGGAAAAAATTTCATAATATTTAAGCTTAATTGAGATGCTAATTAGTGGTTTTAGCTGCCATTTGGCGGTCCAATGGTGGATTGACATGTGGAATTTCCTCCCTCGGCTTCGTTGTAGTCTTGTAGTTTCACAATTGTATTAGAATTGGGTTTTAATTTCCGAAGCCTATATATTGGTCGTATCCTTGTATTCTAGGGTTTTATGCAGTAGTTAATGTAGATTAGGATTTAGTTTTGTACTCGTTTTTAAATCAATAAAATTAGGGTTTTGCTGAAGGGGTGGCGGCCACAATACCGTGCTCCAGAGGTAAGCCATTGCTTTCTAATCTTTATTTGTTTTTTTAGATAGATTTAATTGCTTTCTAGTATAGATTTATTTGCTTTCTAGATTAGATTTTATTGCTTTCTAGAATCATTTGTACCTAATTAGTTTAGCTCTAGGATGTAGATGAAGCTAGGATCCACCATGTAATTGCTTTCTAATATTTTTCTTCTTAAATAAAATAATAAAGACATGATTTTTCTATAAAAAAGATTAAAATACAAGAACTCGAAGATTAGGACTTTAATAGGTTATACTTGAATTAGGTTTCTTGTTAGCCTATGCTTAGTTAGGATTTGGGGTTGTTGATTTTATCTTTTTCATTGAATTATCTAAAGATTTAGTTTGTCTTTATAAAAAGTAGTATCTTTGATGAGTTATACTTGCACACCACTTGATAGCTCATACTTAGGGCACTTTAAATAAAAATTAAACTAAAAGATCACCTTTTTATGAAAGAAAAAGATAATAGAAGTAAGAATATGGTTGGAAACTAGTGGATTATAAATTCTAGGCTAATTAGAATAACTCTCATCTTTAACTTAGAACCTTTGGTTAGTCCGATAGAACTATAGAGAAAGTAAGAATCATAAAAACACCTTAGGTTCTTGTAGGATGACCTGTACAGCGCTACACCGACACTGTGCGCTTGCAGTAAAATATCACATCAGGCATATAACGTCTAATGATTTGATCTGAGCAATATTTAACTAAGCAAGGTCGTCAAAAAAGAAATGGCATACCTCGTATAAAAATCATCATTTGTTTTACACACTACAGTAGTTCGACATTTCACTTGCAACAAGATAATAATGTCAGCATGCCAGGGAGTTGTTTGGATTGAAAATAACTGCTCATCAAAGGACGAGTCCCTAATTAGTAGCTTATCATTTTTCAAAAGTTAGTCAAGAGAGGTGGTCTATAACTATATTCTCAACTCCCTTCTTGTCTTTAATTTCAAGATCAAACTCTTCGAGCAGAAATATCCATCAGATTAGTTGTGGCTTTGCATCATTCTTTGAAAAAAATTATTTGAGCACTGAGTGATCTGTAAAAACAACTGCATGTGAGCACAAAAATATAGAACGAAATTTATCAAGAGCAAAAACTACAGCTATATGCTCCTTTTCTGTTGTGGCATAAGTTGTCTGAGTATCATTGAGAACCTTACTAGCGAAGTAGACCATGTAGGGCTTTTTATCTCTTCGTTGCCATAGTCAACTCTAATTGCATAATCGCTTGCATCGCACATGATCTCAGATGGAAGTAACCAATCTGGAGGTTGCATTATTAGCGCGGTGATGGGCATCTTCTGGTAGGTTTCAAAAGTTGCTTGTATGCCTGCATCCATTCAAATTGCACATCTTACAAAAGAAGGTGAGAATGTGCTCTAGCAATAGTACTAAAGTTCTTTGCATACCTTCTATAAAAACCTGTATGTGCTAAGAAGTAATGTAAAACTTTCATAGTTTTAGGTATCAGTATTTTTAAAATAGACACAACCTTAGTCTTATCTTCTATCCCTTTAGATGAAACTATATGGTCTAACACAATACTTTTTGAAACCATGAAGTAGCATTTTTTCCCAATTTAGGATCAGACCTTTCTGTTGACACCTTTCAAGCACTGATCCTAAATTAGTCAAACAAAATTCAAAATTATTTCTAAATATACAGAAATCATCCATAAATACGTCTAGATAATTTTTAATCATATCGCTAAAATACTTATCATACACCTTTGAAATGTTGTAGGCGTGTTACATAATCAAAATGGCATTTTTCAAAAAGCAAAAGTACCAAAATGATAGGTAAAAGTTGTCTTTTTCTGATCCTATAAAGCAATTTTAATTTGATAATAACTAGAATAACCATTAAGAAAATAGTAAAATTCATGCTCAGTAACTATTTCCTGTACTTGGTTAAGAAATGGTAACAGAAAGTGATCTTTATGTGTTACTTGATTTAGCTTCCAATAATCGATACACATACGCCAATTCCTCATTTTTAATTACTTTTACCCCACTTTTTTTTAACAACTTGGGTTGTACTTACCCACTTACTATCAATAATTGGGTAGATGACGTCGGCTTCAAGTAGTGTCAACACTTTGGTTTTAACCACTTCCGTCATTGCAGGGTTAAGCTTTTTTTATATTTTCTTAATAGCCTTGGCTCCATCTTCCAAAGTAAAATGATGTATGCAAATAAGGTGGTCCATAACTTTAATGTCTACCATATTCCATCCTAGAACTCCTTTATACTTTCATAGTATCGATAGTATTCGCTCTTCCTAACTCTCATCAAGATGCACTGAAATGACTACTGAAAAAGTTTCCTTAGGTCCCAAATATGAATACTTGAGATCTTCAGGTAGTGATTTTAGCTCAATATCGGTACTTGGATGTCAGATGGTATCAATTTCTTTATAATTTGAGCTAGATTACTCTTCATATTACTTCCTTTGTTGGGATCCATCCCATGATCTTTAAACATTGTGCATCAATTAAATATTTTATAATTTTGGTGATATGTTCGGATCTGAGATAATCAAGAAAGTCATCGTTCATTGTTAATGCCATCTCCAAATGATCAGACATGCACAATAATACGATGTCTCTTTCATCAAAGATTTGTTCAATGTAATTAATGTCTTACACTTTATCATTATCTATATTTGTTTGTAAACATTAAAAACATTAAGTTCAAGGATCATATTTTAAATAAAAATTTCACCACACCATTCCTGTAATTTATAGCAGCATTAGCCGTAGCTAAGAATGGATGTCTGAGGATAGCTGAAATATAAAGACGTGAATTCTTTACAGGTGCAGTGTTGATAACTATAAAATCCATAGAAAAATAAAAGTTCTAGATCTGCACTAGAACAATTTCCTCAATGCCCTTAGGAAGCCTTTCCGACCTATTGTTAACTGCAGTGTGACTGGAGTAGGTTTAAGTTCTCATAGATCTAGGTGCTTGTAAAACCAAAAATGGTAAAAGATTTACACTAGCCCCCAAATCTAGCAAAACCTTTTCTATATTATGTTGACCTAGCACACAAAAAATAGTAGGACATGCAGAATCCTTGTATTTAAGAGATATCTTAGAATGAAATAATGAACTTACCTGCTCTATGGAAAATACCTTTTTCTGTACGTTGTGAGTAACTTTGCCTATGAGGAGACTTGTTTAATTGCTTCCAACAGAGGTATATAGATCCGTACCTATTTGAAAATTTTCAAAATATAAACATATGATGCATTAATAATTTTTGACTTTAATCTCTTAGAAAACAGTATAGGTGGTTTCTAATATGTTGAAGTGGGTTCTTAAGAATTATCATCTTTAGATTGTTGCGTTGAATCATTGTCATGTTTCTCCTTAGTATTTTCTTTTGGAAGGGACTCATTAAGCACTTTACCACTTCTCAAATTTATTACAACAGTTATCTCAGAAATATTATTATTAATGGAAGAAGTAATAGCATTTATACCTTCGAATGTACCTAAATTACTCACCTCCAGTTGAGATGGTAGCTTTTTTTTTCTTTTTGCATGTGGAATTGAGGTGGCTTACCTGTGAGCGGATATTGCTAAAGACTGTCACGTTATGACTATAGATTGTTTGTTGCGACTGAATAAACAGCTATTGCACTTAGATCATCTGATCTTCTCTAATGTATTTGCAAGAAATTATCTTCAAAATTTCTCTTCAGTGGTGGTTTGTACACCGAAGGTTGATTAGTAGGTTTGACATATTGTTGAGGTGAATTAATGGGTGGATTATTTTGATTATTAAATTGTTATTGAGGACTCTACTTCCATTGAAGATTTGGATGATTCCTCCAATAAGGATTATATATTTGTTAATACGGGTATTTTTTTGGTTGATGAGCAGTGTTGAAGGCATTAGCTTCTTCATTCAATACTACTTTAAAATAAGGAAGTGTTAGACATTCACGAGTCACGTGTCCTTGCAATTTGCAAATATCACAAATTTCTGAAACTTCTTCTATTGCCTTAACTGTTTCAGTTTTCTTTGCAAGCAAATCTTCAAATTTTCTAGTTATGGAAATTAAACGTGTGGTTATATCTTTGGTTTCCCTTAATTTAATAAGTCCACCTCTATTCTAATATTTCTCTTTTAATTTGTGTCTATTCGAAGTATTCTCTATTTCCTAAGCTTGTGAATTTTCGGCAAGTGAATCAAAATAGTGCCATGCATCCTTAGCACCTTTATTCAAGAATTCACCATTACATATAGTTTCTACAAATTATCCGGTTGTAGTGTTTAACCCTTGATAGAAGGTACTTACAGTCCTCCAGTTATTGAAACTATGATGTGGGCATGAGAGTATAAAGCTTTAAATCTATCTCAATACTTGAACAATGATTTATCTTTTTTTTTGTCGAAAGTTGATGCTTTCGCATATAATTTGTTCGATGTGAAGGAAAGAATTTCTTTAAAAATTATCTTTGCATTTCATCCCATCTTTCTATTGAATTGGGATGTAAAGAATGTAGCAATGTCTTTGTTTTATCCTTAAGAGAGAACAGAAAGAGTTTAAACTTAAGTTGCTTTGCAGTAATATTTTGAAGATTAATGGTGGAGCAAATTTCTTCAAATTCTCGTAAGTGCAAATATGGATTCTCTGAATATATATATGAAATTTAGGCAAAAGTTGAACTACTCTAGATTTAATCTCAAAGTATCCCATATTCAAAGAAAATGCAATGCAAGAATGTTGGGTAATCAGGCTGTAGATAATCTCATAAAGTCCTTCCATTGCCTCCATGATGGCTATGGTTAGCCTTTGTATTATCATCTCCAATTCTGTTATTATTATTACTTTTGTTCATGTTGTTGTGATTATTATTTGTCCCCATGTTGTGAGGTGTTTGGTGGATTGACAGTGTTTGTTGATTTGAGTACAATCGAATTAGTCCACCGTTTGAAGTTCTCCGCTAACTGGTCATACAAATTCAGAATCGCAAAAATTAATGACGTAGGAGCCATAATCTATATAAAGTGTAGCACAATAGTATGAATCCCTGGCAATGATGCCAGAAACTTGACTGCGATTTAAATCATATACTTCCAAGTATAAGAGATCAAGAGGTAGTATAAGAGTAGCAATCCATGATCGTTCTCTCGAGGATCGCTTTGTGTGACACAATGAATAAATTACAAAATTAAAACTAAGAATAAATTACGGAGTTAAAAACAACATAAAGATCGAAATTTTATTAACCAAAAACTAAAACTAAATTAACAAGGATATAAATTTACTATAATTAAAATATTGATCAGATGGACCACAAGATAATTTATTTGATATGTTTATACTTTTTAATCTCAATGTATAGATCAAGTGGCCTTCCTATAACCGTAAAATAAATCAATGAAGTACAAAATATAAAATTGCAAACTTGATACTATGAATAACTTCTCCTAGTTAATCCTATATAAATTTTGAGTTTATCTAAGCATGCAATATGAATAATAGAAATAAACGTTCAACGTCTAAGTAAATATTGTGCCTAAAAAGTTTCTAGCAAATTCAAAACAAAGTAACAAATATATCATCAAAGAATAAAACATCAAAGACTCAAAATTATATTTTTAATCCCTCCAAAGATAAATGTTTAAAGTCTAAGTATATACCATACCTAAAGAGGTTATGGTATATCAAAAACTAAGCAATGAATATATTGTCGAAAAATAAAACATCAAAGACTCAAAATTGTATTTTAATCCATTGAAAGGTAGTAGAGATTCAAAGATATCAATTTTATATAAGTCAATTAAAATCGATAAGTTTAGAAAAATACATACAAATAAATCACCTAGAGTTTGTTATTTCATCTGAACCAACATAAGAATTTAGCCACTTGTACTCATTATAGTAATGAATAAAGAGAAAAAAAATTTTTTTATTGATTTCTATGAATGAGTATAAAAACTAAATATTGAATTAAAACTCTCTAATATTTAAAAAGTATTCATAAGCATTCATACGCGTTACAAAATTTGAGTTACATTAGCTATTTATAACCGTACAAAACCCTAATAAGAATATTATTTTCAAGAAAACTCTAAATTCTTCTAAAAAATCCTCAGAAAATCAAACTATAGCAGCTCCCTTTGACAAGTCCTTCGACAACAACTCTCGTGTTCACCTTACAGTCGACCAATGTTAATAACTATCTACTGGCTGTTGAAAGTCAATCCTATAAATTCATAGTTCTGAGCTGATATTTGAAATCTGCTTCGATACTTCGATTTCCTTACGTATAAAATCTACGAAAACACTAGAAAATGATCATAGTGAGGAATTTGATTAATAAAAATAATTTTCTACTAATTTCTTGCATTAATCAATAAAATTAGATTATGCTTGCATAAAATAAACTAAACTACACTTTTCATGCGTAATCAACAGCCAATAGATAGCTATCAATAGCCAGACATGTAATTTGACAGTTTTTAGTTAATATTCAAGATATGCTTTAATTCATTGATTTCTTTGCATATAGAACCTTGCAAAAGACTATATAACACTAGAAAAGTATCATAATGGAGAATTTGATTAATAAAAATAATTCTTCTTTAATTTTTTGTATTAATCATCAAAATTGGGTTACAAATACACAAAACAAACTAAAATAACAATATTTTTTCTACTCATAATCAAAGCCCCTCGGCAACCTGCATTTGAGGAGTGGTTGATAGCTACGAATCCGAGAGATGGTTTTGAAATGAGGAGATGGGGAAGATGAGGTAGACCTAGCAAATGGGCTGTGCCTATCCTGGCATGGCAAGTCCACCTGGGCATTGGCCTAGGCTCAGGCCGCCGGCATGGCCCGGTGCCCCGGTTGAGGCATGCCAAAACGTTTTTTTTAATTTTTTAAAGAAATATTAAATTGATTATTAAGTTAGTTTAATAGAATAGTTTGCTTAATTTAATTAGTTTTAATAACTAAAAAGGTAGCAAAAAAAATTATTATATTAAGTCTTATTACATTGACATAATTGTTATATAAATCTATTTAGAAATCATACAAAGCTCAAAGAGAGGGAAGAGGACTCTGACCGTCACTCTCTAACTTGTTCTTAGTTTTTTTCCAAGAGATTTATAAATTCAAAAACTACATGAAAAAATTTATAAATGTAGAAATTAGAATTCAAAAAGAAAATACAAAAGTCTTCAATTTTCATTCATTCACTGGTGAGTTCTCTAGCTCTACTTTGTTAGATAATCCTTATTCTCTTTCTTCTGCGTTGACTCAGTCCTTCAAGTAAACACACATCTCTAATGTATTTGATGTCATTGAGCTCCTCCACTCTGTTAGCACTCTACCACCTCCACTAAAAGTAGACTCTGATACTACTATAGATACTAGAAGGATTAGTAGATCATGAACCATGTTGGAAAGTACAGAATATATTTTTTTCCTGTGATTTCCACCAGGCCATTTTGACCGTTGAGGGGTAAAATTTGTAAATTTAATTTGCAAGAAACTCTCAACGGCTATTTTTGTAGCCGTTGGGGGATTCTGTGCAAAAATATTTGCAAAAAATCCCATAAAAGGCTATAAACTACTACTTTAAAAAAAAAAAAAAAAAAAAAAAACATGCTGGGCTGTGCCGGGCACGTGCTGGCAGCTCAGGCATGCCTGTGCCGGAGATCCGGGCCATGTCGGCACGTACCAGGCCCAACGGGCCGCTCGGCGTTGGGCATGCTCGGCGTTGGGCACGCCCGACACATTTGCCAGTCCTAGATGGGGTGTTGTGAGGGTATTTAAAAGAGATTGGAAAACTCTTTCTAGACCCCTACATTGGGCTTACTTATGTGCTGTGTACCTTAGTATTTTGACCCCTGCTGCTTGTTAGAAGTTTATTTAATATACAAAATATACAACACTCTCTACTTCCATATAACTACATACATCTATGCATAGATGGGGTAGTAAAATGTCACAACCTCTACATTTACGTGCACTCAAGTTTCTAAAAACAGCTTTAATCTTTGTCCATTCACTTTGAATATTTGACCATTTTTAGGATCCTCGAATCAATAGCACAATGAAGGTGCACAGTCTGTACTATGTACCGTCCACTCCATTGAGACTTCAATTTTCCAGGAAATAAATATAACATCGAATTATTAAAAATGGACTTTTTGCCTAGGTGTATTTGAATTGTGAGTAATTGCATTGATATAAAATACTTTAGATTTCTCTTTATAAATCCTAGCATGATCATATGCATCCCTCCTAATCTCGTCTAATTCATTATGTTGCAACCTCCGCTACTCTCTAGTTTTTTCTAACTCAAAGTTTAGAAACTTTATAGCCTATAAAGCCATATGCTCAAGCTCCACTGGCAAATGACATGTTTTTCCAAGAATCAATTGATATATAGATATGCCTAGATTGGTCTTCAAAGCGGTACGATAAATCCATAATACATCAGCTAATTTACATGACTAATCTTTTCTATTGTATTGTACAATCTTCTCCAATATCAGTTTTATTTTGTGATTGGAAACTTCTACTTGTCCACTAGTTTGTGGATGATATGGTGTAGCTAACATGTGGGTAATGGAAGATTTCCACATAAGCACCTCAAATGACTGATTAGCAAAATGGATATCGTTATTTCTAATTATAGCTCGAGAAATGCCAAATCAAGAAAAGATGTTCTCTTTTAGGAACTTGACAATAACTTTATTGTTATTTGATTTAGTGGCAATAGGCTCAACCCATTTGGAAAAATAATCGACAACAACTAATATGTATTAGTTTCCAAACAAGTATAGTAATAGTCCCATAAAATTTATACCTCACACAATTAATATATCAACCTTAAGGATAGGTTGCAGAGATATCGTGTTATGCCGTGAAATCTTTCCTAAAAATTGACATTGTGAACATGTTTTGCAATATTCCATAAGATCTTTAAAAGAGTTGGCCACAAAAAACCCACTCTACAGCACCTTTTCGGTCGTTCTCCTAGGCCTAAACTGTCCTTCACAAGTAAGATCACGACAAAAAGAGAGGACACTTTATATCTCATCATTAGTGTAACTCCCTAATTTTTCAGCTACTTCCAATAGTGGATGTAACTTAAAATTTTTCTAGATTACCCAACAGTTACAAGATCTCGGAATAACCATAATTACTATCACATTTAGATTATTAAATAACATATCTAAAATTGAAAAAATTTTATTTATATAAAAAGTTAATTATGTAAAATGACACACGGCTTTGAATATGAACACAAAAGAATCAAAAGAGAAAAGTAGTGCCCAGATAAAAGAAAATATAAACAAAATATACAAATGTTATCTAGAAGATACTCACCGCTTATTATCGCTTGGTATGTTCAATAAAGTATGGGTCGTTGGTTGGGGCAAGCACTGCTTCCTCGCCTTCCAAAACTGGGTTCAGAACTTATGGGATTAAACTCAGCAAATAACACGAAGAAAAAGAGGAGTTGTACTGATGAGTTTCATATATTGTATTTTTCCTCCCATATTTTATCTATTTTTGTATATAAATAAATGCTCCTTAGATATTTTTAGTGTCTTTTTTTTGTAATTCGATTCATATAAGGAGATGGTATGAAATCAGAGCCGGATAAGGAAACAAATCCTACAAAAGAGTTCAAAGAAAGAAAAGCTATAAGATTAAAATACTGCAGAGAGTCAAAATCAAATACAGTTAGGAGAATCAAGTGTACAAGACAAGAGACTCGTGCAGGATAAAAACCAAAACCATAGGCCATTCATTAGCCGCCAAATGGTGGTTTTAGCCTCCAAATAGCGATTCCAAGTGGGCCCCACGGGCTGATTTTTCTTCGGTGGTTTTGATGTAATTTTGTGGTTTTTCAGTTGTATTAGAATTAGGGTTTGAGTTCCAAAGCCTATATATTAGCCGTATCCTTATATTCTAAAATGATCCTGTAATTTTTGTACTCGTTTTTCATTAATAAAATTAGGGTTTCTGAAGGGTTGATGGCCACAATACCATACTCCAGCCATTCCTTTGAAATTTTTATTTTCATTTTAGATAGAGTTAATTGTTTTCTAGTATAGATTTATTCGCTTTCTAGATTAGATTCAATTGCGTTCATGAATGAAAATAGGATTTTGCTTACTAGAATTATGTGTAACTAATTTTCTTTAGCTCTAGGATGTAGATAAAGTTAGTTTAATAGATCTAATATGGATTTATCTCATTTTCTTTCTAAAAGGAAATAAAGTTATGTTTTTTTCTATAAATAAATAAAAGATAGAGTTCGAAAATCATAATTTTTTTATAGATTATGCTTAATTAATATTTTGATAATCAATGCTTAGATGAGATTTGGAACTCATATTCTTTGTTTATTTCTAAAATCATTAATAAGATTTTCCTATAAATAAATTGACTTGAATAAACTTGTAAATCTAATTTCATTGATAGGTTATACTTAAGTTTGGTCTTTTAATAGCCTATGCTTGGATTAGAGTTTGAAGTTTATTTCTTTACTTTTGTTTATAAGATTTTCTACTTGATATAATTTGTTTTTATGAAAGGTGTTAATTTTTATGTTCTATACTTGTACATCACTTGATAGGTCATACTTAGGAGCATTTAATTAAAATCAAATTAAAAAAATCACTTTTTTAATATGTTACTTAATCGTGCATAATTAAAAGTTAGAAAGAAAGAGATAATTCATTGTTAGGCTATTATTCTAATGGATTCGAAATCCTAGGCTAATCTTTAGAAGTTAGAACCAATCTTCTCTCAATTTAGAAACTCTTAGTTAATTCACTAGAACTAAAGAAATAATAAGAATCGCAAAATACTTGAGATCTCTGTGGGACGACCTGTTAAGCGCTACAACCGATACTGTACGCTTGTAGTTAAATTATCACATCATGTACTTTCACAGTACTTAGATTAGGTGATCATGAATATACTATGTTAGTATCGATATGATAGCATAAATTAAGAATAATATAAACAAATTTGGAATCACAATTAAAATCAAGTATTTAGAATGTGCATATCAAAGACATGTAATAGATCTCATTTAGTTCTTATATCAGATATCAAAACCTAGACAACTATTATTAAGTCAGATATTTGAAACAGATAAGGTGCACGTTGTTACTCATATCGTATAAGTACTTGTACATACCCGGTACCCAGCTTGAACCCATGGCGCTAAATCATGACACACTGCTAGTTGCTGCTAGATGAACCATGTACTGTAAAACAGTAACAGACATTACAATTATAGGGACTCATGTATCAGACTGTTGCTCAGCGCCACACAGTGCTAAAATATAAGTCCTTAGTACCTTATTAGAAAATGGCTAACTAGATCCTTATACGATATGGTTCCTATCCATAATATAGTTTTTTCCAATCTCCATGTCAATGATACACAATGTATATGAATGCATAGAAATATCATGACTTATCAATTCAGATTGGGTATACGTCCTATACTAGAAAACTAAAATTTAAGAATCAATTTAATTTAGGATCATGTACACACATATCATGAGAATACTCTATTTCTATGTAATTATGATATATGAATCTTGTTATCATATTCCCATGAACAATCATGTCATCATATATCTAGTATGTTAATAATGCATTATTGGATTACGTATATGCAATATTGCTATATTCTGTTCTCTTGATACGTTACTATACTCACTATCATGTCCATTACGTATCATTCATGTTACTACAATATGTCATGTCACAAATAAGCATCACATTCATGCTACATTATTGAGATTAAATAAAATAATTTAGGCTACCGATCCTACAAATTCTTATTCAGTTCAAATAAAAACAGCTCACAAATTCTTTGTTGCATGTACTAGAAAATAATTACTCTTAAAAATTCTTATTGTTTGAAAGCACATTAACAGAAAGGGCACACTCATATAAGTGTCATATCACTGCAATAATATATCCATTAATATCTCTATTAATATATCTATTAATGTACCCATATAAGTGCCATATTCTATCACATTATACAGAAATATAAATAGCTCACAGGGCTAAATTCTATATTGTAATTTTTGTGTGAATGTTATACTTTCACTCCCTCAACTAATGACTTATATGATAATGTATTGTTTAAGATTTTGTATTGTATTATTTATATCCCACTATACTATCACATGTTGATATTGAGAACTGCTGCTACTTGTATATATGAAATTGAGAACTGGTAACATATTTAGAATTATGGTATAATAAATTTTTATGTTTGTATATAATTATAAAAATAAGTCACATACTTGTACATCACAATCCCAAAATTTTTTATTCTTAGATTTTGTATATGGCTCTGGAAATCATATTTGGTCTCGACAAGTGACCAGTGACTAGAGACTGCACGTTGGGGGCTCCCTAACTCTGCCCCTAACCCCATGAAAGATTTGGTCCTACCCGGATTGTATGCAGGAGTGTAAGGATGGTTTGTGGGTCATTGGAATAAGGCGCTAGCCTGCTCAAGTATCAGATTCATGGGATTCATTAATAGTGGACAATCCTCCATAACGTGATTCTGAGTTCTGCAATGAAGCATGTGGGAGCATGTAATTGATTGGCTTGACCCACCTGTGGAGCACTAGGAGTTTCTAGCACCTCGATTCTCCTCATAACAGCTACAATCTTAGCGTTGGCAGCTATAGAGCTGTCGATGTTATAGATCCCGCCCATATGTGTAGAAGTTGATGCATTGGGTTTCTCAACAGGACTATCTCACTGCATAGTTTTCCACGATAGGTCCTTTAAGAATTCCTATGCTTCATCCTTGTTTCTTCTCATGAACTCCCCCTGACACATGGACTCAAAAAAAGTTTTAGGTGTGTAATCAAGACCTTCATACACGATTCGACATAACTACCAATTTTCTATCGCATGGTAGGGGCACTGATCTAGTAAGTCCTAGAATCATTCCAAGTACTTCCGAAAGGGTTCTCCTGGCACTTGATGAAACTATTTAATAGCATTTCATATCTTAGCTGTCTTATGTGTGGGATAGTACTTCTTAAGAGATAGTATGAATTCATCACAAGTAGTGATTAAATCAGTAGGTATATTGTACAACCACTTCTTAATATTATCCTTGAGGGCAAATGGGATGAAACATAGCTATTGAATCCTCATATAAGTGTTGCAGTTTGATCGTCACACACACTTTCTAAAATTCACTGATAAAAGGTAGGCTTCCAAAGAATCAGATCCAATGAATTTTGGAAGCATGCTGATCTACTGCAGCTTCAATTCGTAGTTATTAATTATGGAAGCTTTATGCATAATGGTAGTGATATGTTCGAGGGTAACATCGATCTTGAAGAATCATAATCGGTTAGTCTATCTTGCCACCCGTGATTAAATATGATGACACAAGTCGACCAAATTATCATAGATCCAATTTGGCATGGGCCAACATTCATGAGTGAATGCGTGAGTTTCCTCAACCAAAATGTGATGTTTCTACTATTTTTTAATTTTTTATTTATTTATTTGTAGAATCAGGAAACCAAAACACAAACTAGGAGAAAATTTGGGGTGGAGATCTTATCTTGCTGCCGCCAATTGATAACTTTTGCTGCTATTTGGCTGTAGAACCAAGGAGATTGGCTCCCTAGTTTCTGTAGTGCCTTTGTAATGCTCCTATTGTCCCTTTTTACTTCTTGTATTTGTATTTTCAAGTTCCTGCACACTCAACATGCACTATTAACTTGTAAAACGCAAGAAAAAGCAAGAAAACACTGTCGATCCCTCCACAATGATACCAAAAACTTAATGTGAATTATCTACTTTAAGTGCACTGTGTTGTTAGAGCGCAAACAGATCATTCTGACAAGGATATAAGGTGTTTTGTGTCCTATTATTCTAGCTAACTAACTAGCAAGTTTTAGATGGGTTTTAATTTATTCTAATTAGTCTAGGACATTGAATATACTAGTTCACAACCAAATATTCTTTTTATTATCTTTTTTTATCATTATAATATAAACAACTAATTATATTAAATAATTGATCATTTTAGTTTAATCTTTTTTTTAAAACACGTTAAGCATGAGATATCTTGTAGTGTGCAAGCATAGCTCATCAAAGATGTGAGTTTTTATAAAAGTAAACTAAATCAATAGAAATTTCTATGAATAAAATCAAAAGCAGTAACCCCAAGCCCTAACTAAGCATAGTTTATTAAAAGTAATCTTATGCGTAACCTATCGAAGTATTTGATCTATAAATTATTTTCTTTTAATCATTTTATAAAAAAAATCATGTTTTTTTTATAGTTATTTTAGGAAGAAGACAAATAAAATAAATACTATGGTTGATCTCTAACTTTATCTTCATCCTAAAACTAAACTAAATTAGCTACACATATTTTTATTAATCAAGTTCATATTTTTATGCATGAAAACTAATAAAAATCTAATTTTTCCTTGAAAGAAATAAAATTCCTATATTAGAAAGCAATAAAAAATCATATAAAAAGCAATTAAACTACGTTACCTATGAAGATCATGATGAACAGTAGGAGTAACCCTTAGAGCTTTAGTATTATGGTCGGTGCATCAGGATTTAATCTTCAAATTTTATTCATCTTAATCAAAGCATAGGTTACCCAAATTTACAATGATACAATCAATAAATAGGCTTCGGATTACAAAATCCTAATCTAATTACAATAGAACAACTACAAAGTTACAATAAAGCCCTCTCAAAAATTTCAGTTACAGAGTAGATTGTTTCGTCGCTAAATAGTGGTGTTCACTTCCAAATAGAGAAGCTCAATTTTGGTCAATAGAACCCTACTCTGTATATGACTCAGCATAAAGAAGCACAACCCTGTGGGCCCCCTTCTGCCGCCAAATGGTAGCAATTGCCGCCAAATGGTGGCAAAAGCATAGCTTCATGGCTTTTGGCTTATGGAGATTAATCTTCTGGCTCTATGCTTCTATTTTGTGTGAGTGGATTCTGCTTTTGTGGCTCTAAGTTTACGTTCTTGTAATTTTCTTCTGTTCGGCTCTTTCTCGACTCGGTTTTCCCAATCCTTCTTTAGTTTCGTTCCACATCCTTGTAGAAATAAGTTTAACTTGAAAAACACACTAAGCATACCCAAGTAGCATTATTTGTATATAAAAATAGATAAGATAAGAGCTATAAATATACAATATATAACCCTCATCAGATGGGTAGAAACAATGCATATTTCATTGTATCATTTGTACAAGAATTTAACCAAAATTTCATAGAATTTAAAAAATTCAAACACTGTTTGTTTGTTGAAGTAAAAAAGCGTGATTTAAAGCATTTCACATTAAACACTTATAGTTTGATGTCTTAAAATTGAAACTCATGTGATAGTATTTCACAGTTATTTTTTATTGAAATCTTAAATATGACAATAAGATATATTAATACTTAAAATTAGAAACTTAGACGTTGAGTCCTGAAAAGATGATAACAAAGAGAGAATTCAAAAGGAAGTCCTATCATCTTTGGGAAAAAAGTGAACTGAGCCTAGTATTAAGTTAAGAATCTTCGGCCAAAAAAAAAGTGAATAAGTAAAATAAAAGTGTTAAGTAGTCACTTTATAACTCCTCAATAAGAGTGCTAATTATATGAACAATACTTCTAGATTTGTATTACAAATAAAAGCTAAGTGACTGGGCATTTGTACATCAGAAAGCATAAATGTTCATATAAGTTTGATTGGAGTTTGTAATTAAAAAAGAAAAAACAACGATGAAAAGGGTTCCAATAAGTTTGATTGGGGTTGGAACCTTGATTCATTCATCTACACGCACACAAGAATGCATAGAAGTGGATAATTGAGAGTTAGATATATCTGCAATAACATTTAAGTGATCAAGATAGGATGCTAAGAATACTAGATTAAGGGTGAGTTTTTAAAATTTATAGCTTTATAAGTGTCTATGTGCATGTTTTTAATAGAGTTTGATATGAAAAAGAATGGAAAACAAAATTTTTTTTATTTTTTTCTTTCTTTATTTTATACTTATCCTTATTTTTTATTTTTTTTCTTAAACCACCATTTCTCGATGTTTGTGGGTAACATCGCTGGAAATACTCATAGACAACACTTGTCCATTAGGAAAATTTAGAGGCTTAAAGGTTTATTGCATGTCTAAGTGCAAACATTTTTCCTACAAAAGTGAGTTAGGATTTTGTTTACAATTTCAGGATATTTTTCATATTACTTAGTTTGGTAGGGACTAGGAAAAATTAAGTTGGGGGTGTCCCTAAGAGTGAAATGTATAATATTTTCTATTTATTTCATTCACTCATAATCCAATTTTATTGACGATAAATTAATGATAAACAAGTTTTATTGATTAAATTATCCACTTTAATATTTTTTTAGTATTTTATGATCTTTCTACAGGGTTCTAGATAGAAGGAAATCACACGAGAAGTATATCCATGTGCGTATTAGTCTGGAAAGTCAATTTCTATGTCTGGCTGTCGATAGTCACTTGGAATGGCTATCGACAGCTAGATAAATATGAAGACTATAAACTACATACGAGAACTACTGTCGAAACAGCTGTTGAAACTGCTGTCGATATAGCTCATTGACAGAATGCATGGTTATAGAGAATTTTAAGAGAAAATAGTTTTCTTGTAAATATAATTCTTTTATAAAGCTTTGGAGAGGCTATATATACTCAATGCATTCTAGAATTTCGAGTATTGGTTATTATCAAGAGCTGGAGAGGTTTTTTAGAGAGTTATAAAGAGTTTTTGAGTGTTTAGTTTTAGTACTTTTTTTTAGTTATTAATAAAAAAATCTTTTGATTATTCAATGGTTATGAAAAGTATGAGTAGCTAAATGTATTCATTGGTTTGAATGAGGTAACAAACCCAAGATGATGAACTGGTATAAGATTTTGTTTCATTATGCTTAATTGTTTTATATAATTTTTTATTTTTGGTAATTAATTCTCTGATTAGGTGCCAAATATGATTTTGAGACTTTGATGAGTTGTAATTTGCTGATATATTCATTGCTTATTTTTTGAAATGCCATAGACTTTTTTAGGCATGGTGTATGGTTAAACTTTGATATTTATTTTTTATTCAAAATTCATGCTTATATTATCTAAATAATTCATGTACAATTAATTGAGGGAAAATCAACCAATTATCAAAATTATAGTTTTATTTACTTTTGTGCTTCAGTGATTTATTTTTCAATTTTATGAGACTAGGAGATCTATATAACTGAGATAAAATAAATATAAACTCATCTAATGATTCAATCTATGGAGGTATTAACTTATCTAACCAACAAAACTCGTTAGTTTAATTTACAACCAATCAATCAATTTTTAGTTAATTATTTTTAAACTTTTCATAATCTTTTTTTGTAACCTATATATTTTTAATGTTGAAACACAATTACAAAAGGATCCTTATGAGAATAAACCTGTACTACTGTCCGAGTACTCCTCGTCGATCTCCTGCACTTGGGAGTGACGATTTAGATTGAGTCACAAACCTTAATGATGATCTAGTATGAGTTTTGGTTTATTATACTTAATTGTTTTATTTAATATTTGACTTTGGTTTGCTATTATCTTATTTGGCTCCAGATATAATTTTTGAAGCTTTGGTAGTTTATAGTTTGACAGTATATCTGTTGCCTAGTTTTTAATATGCCAATGATCTTTAGGCACGGTGTACACTTAGCTGATATTTATAGATCATGCTTAGAATTATCTTAAAAAATCACATAGGGTTAAGATAGGAAAATTAACCAATTATTAATATTTAAACTTTCTTTAATTTATTCTTTTAATAGTTTATTTTCTGGATTTACGAGATCATGTAATCTATATAACTGATATAAAATAAATATTAACTCATCCATTGATTCCATGTTGGAGGTGCTAATCCATCTAACCAATATAACTCTCCAGGTTATTTTATAATCAACTTAATTAGTTTTCAATCAATCCGTACTTTTCAATTTTTATTTTGTAACCTATAGTATTAGTGTCAGAACATAAATCACAAAGTATTATATTCTCGAGAAAATAATGTTGGATTTACTGTTCGAGTATTACTTGTCGATTTCCTAAGCTTGGGAATGCACGTTTCATGTTGCATCAAGTTTTAGGTGCTATTGTTGGGGATATGTTTTATTGTGTTTATAATTTAGTATAAATTATGGTTCCTACGTTATTTACAATTATGATTCTAAATTTATACGACTAGTTTGAGGAAAACATCTAATGGTATACATGTCATGTCATGCTCAGATGCACAATAACTTCCAATCCATCAATCACATGAAAATATGAGCATTAGTAATCAAAATACTATGAAGAACCACAACAATACTAACAGATTTAGGGGCCATAACAAACATGATGATGAAAGCCAACATAGAGGCACTGTAAGGTCTCTACGTAATTATTTACAGCCAAACTAGACAATCCAACCTTGTTTTATTATTTTCTCTTTAAATATAGGGTACTTTGAGATAAAATATGGAGATGTACAATTTTTACCTAAGTTTCAAGTGATGGATAAAGAGAGACGATATATGCATCTTCATAAATTCAAAGAAGTTTGTGCTATTATCTATCAACCGAATATTAGTGTAGAGCAATTAAAGATTCAAAACTTTCTATTCTCCATAAAGGATAAGACTAAACCATGATTGCACTCCTTACGACCTAAAATTGGATGAGATGCTAAAAAAATTCCCAAAGTAATTCTTCCCTTCACATCGGACTAAATATTTGTGAAAGCAAATTGTTACTTTTCACTAAAAGAATGATGATACTTTATTCAAAATTGGAATAAATTTAAAGATTTGCTACTCTCATGTATGGAGGACCGTGAGTACCTTCAATCAAGGACTTAATCTTACAACTAGACAATTTTTAAAACCATGTGTAATAGTGAATTTTTGAGCAAGGATGCTGGAGAGGTGTTTGAATATTTTGATTCTATTACCAAAAATCACAAGCTTGGGCAACAACGTATACTTTAGAACGAAACCAATTAAAAGAGAAATCTCAAAATAGAGGAGGTCGTATTACAATAGGAGAAATCGAAGACAATGCACAATTAACAACTAAAAAAGTTGAAGATTTGGTTAGAAAGAAAAAGAAACTATTGAAGTGAGAGGTAAAGTTTCAAGATTTGTCATATTTGTGAGATACAAGAACACGTAACTCGCGATTATCCAACTCTCTTGACTTCCAAAGAATATTAAATGAATAAGTTAATGCATTTAATTCAATTTCTCAACTACTAACTAACTCAATTTACTAACTTATAGTCCTGATTGGAAGAATCATCCAAATCTATAATGGAAGTAGAATCCTTAGAATAGCACAACCAACTTGCCAAACCATCTGCAAATCAAGCACCACAACAATACGTCCCACAAATAACGTCGACTTTGGTTTACCAACCACCATCAAAGTGCAATTTAGAGGATAACATTATATAGACAAAATAGAGAATGGATCAGATGATCCAAGCATTGTAACAATTCATTCAATCACAACTAAATATCAATAGTCAAAATATGACGGCCTTAAATGATATTCCAGCTCAGATAAACCACCATCATTTAGCATTGCAAACTCAAGAAAAAGCTAGGCTTCTATCTCAGCTGAAAGCGAGAACTTCAAGTAAGATTGAAAGTATAAATGTTATTTCTTCTATATTTAATAAAGAAGAAATAACATTTATTAAGATCGAAGGTATAATCTTTTTTTGTAACCTATATATTTTTAATGTTGAAACACAATTACAAAAGGATTCTTATGAGAATAAACCTGTACTACTGTCCGAGTACTCCTCGTCGATCTCCTGTACTTGGGAGTGACGATTTAGGTTGAGTCACAAACCTTGATGATGATCTAATATGAGTTTTGGTTTATTATAATTGATTGATTTATGTAATATTAGACTTTTAGTTTGCTATTATCTTATTTGGCTCCAGATATAATTTTTGAAACTTTGGTAGTTTCTAGTTTGACAGTATATCCGTTGCCTAGTTTTTAATATGCCATTGATCTTTAGGCACGGTGTATACTTAGCTGATATGTATAAATCATGCTTAGAATTTTCTTAAAAATTCACATAGGATTAAGCAAGGAAAATTAACCAATTATTAATATTTTAACTTTCTATAATTTGTGATTTTAATAATTTATTTTCTGGGTTTACGAGATTATGTAATCTATATAACTGATATAAATTAAACATGAACTCATCCATTGATTCAATGTTAGAGGTGCTAATCCATCCAACCAATATAACTCTCCAGTTTATTTTATAAGCAACTTAATTAGTTTTCAATCAATCCATACTTTTCAATTTTTATTTTGTAACCTATAGTATTAGTGTCAGAACATAAATCACAAAGTATTGTATTCACGAGAGAATAATTTTTGATTTACTGTCCAAGTACTACTTGTAAATTTCCTAAGCTTGGGAATGCACGTTTCATGTTGCATCAAGTTTTTGGTGCTATCGTTGGGGATATGATCTATTGTGTTTATAATTTAGTATTAATTATGGTTCCTACGTTATTAACAATTATGATTCTAAATTTATACGACTAGTTAGATGAGAACATCTAATGGTATACATGACAGGTCATGTTCAGATGAACAATAACTTCCAATCCATCAATCAGTTGAAAATATGAGCATTAATTATCAAAATACTATGAATAACCACAGCAATATTAACGGATTTAGGGGCCATAACACAAATGATGATCAAAGTCAAAATAGAGGCACTGGGAGATCTCTACATAATTATTTACAGCTAGACTAGACAACCCAACCTTGTTTTATTATTTTCTCTTTGAATATAGGGTACTTTGAGATAAAATATGAAGACGTATAATTTTTACCTAAGTTTCAAGGGATGGATAAAGAGAGACAATATATGCATCTTTATAAATTCAAAAAAGTTTGTTCTATTATCTACCAACAGAATATTAGTGTAGAGCAATTAAAGATTCAAATCTTTCTATTCTCCATAAAGGATAAGGCTAAAACATGATTGCACTCCTTACGACCTAAGATTGGATGAGATGCAAAAAGAATTCCCAAAGTAATACTTCCCCTCACATCGAACTAATTATTTGTGAAAGCAAATTGTTACCTTTCACAAAAAGAATGATGATAATTTGTTCAAAATTGGGAATAAATTTAAAGATTTGCTACTCTCATGTATGGAGGACCATGAGTACCTTCTATCAAGGACATAATCTTACAACTAGGTAATTTTTAAAACCATGTGTAATAGTGAATTATTGAGAAAGGATGCTGGAGAGGTGTTTGAATATTTTGATTCTCTTGTAGAAAAATCACAAGCTTGGGAAACAACGGATACTTTAGAATGAAACCAATTAACAGAGAAATCTCAAAATAGAGGAGGTCGTATTACAATAGGAGAAATCGAAGACAATGCACGATTAACAACTAAAAATGTTGAAGATTTGATTAGAAAGAAAAAATAAACTATTGAAGCGTGAGATAAAGTTTCAAGATTTGTCATATTTGTGAGATACAAGAACACGTAACTCGTGATTATCCAACTCTCTTAGCTTCCAAAGAATATTAAATGAATAAGTTAATGCATTTAATTCAATTTCTCAACCGCTAAATAACCCAATTTTACTCACTTATAATCCTGATTGGAAGAATCATCCAAATTTTTAATGGAAATAGAATCCTTAGAATAGCACAACCAACTTGCCAAACCATCTGCAAATCAAGCACCACAACAATACGTCCAACAAATACGTCGACTTCGGTGTACCAAACACCATCAAAGTGCAATTTAGAGGATAACATTATATCGACAAAATAGTGAATGGATCAAATGATCCAAGCATTGTAACAAATCATTCAATCGCAACTAACTATCAATAGTCAAAATATGACGGCTTGAAACAATATTCGAGCTCAGATAAACCACCATCAATTAACATTGCAAACTCAAGAAAAATCTAAGCTTCTATCTCAGCTGAAGGCTAGTACTTCAAGTAACATCGAAGGTATAAATGTTACTTCTTCTACATTTAGTAAGGAAGAAATATCATTTAGTAAGATCGAAGGTATAATCTTTTTTTGTTACCTGTATATTTTTAATGTTGAAACACAATTACAAAAGGATCCTTATGAGAATAAACCTATACTACTGTCAGAGTACTCCTCGTCGATCTCCTGTACTTGGGAGTGACGATTTAGGTTGAGTCACAAACCTTAATGATGATCTAGTATGAGGTTCGATTTATTATACTTAATTGATTTATATAATATTGGAATTTTGGTTTGCTATTATCTTATTTGGCTCCAGATATAATTTTTAAAACTTTGGTAGTTTATAGTTTGACAGTATATCCGTTGCCTAGTTTTTAATATGCCATGGATCTTTAGGCATAGTGTATACTTAGCTGATATTTATAAATCGTGTTTAGAATTATCTCAAAAATTTACATATGATTAAGTGAGGAAAATTAAACAATTATTAATATTATAACTTTCTTTAATTTGTGCTTTTAATAATTTATTTTCTGGGTTTACGAGATTATGTAATCTATAGAACTGATATAAAATAAACATTAACTCATCCATTGAATCAATATTGGAGGTGCTAATCAATCTAGCCAATACAACTTTGCAGTTTATTTTATAATCAACTTAATTAGTTTTGAATCAATCCATACTTTTTATCTTTTATTTGTAACCTATAGTATTAGTGTCAGAACATAAATCACAAAGTATCGTATTCTCAAGAGAATAATCTTTGATTTACTGTTCGAGAACTACTTATCGATTTCCTAAGCTTGGGAATGGATGTTTCATGTTGCATCAAGTTCTTGGTGCTATCGTTGGGGATATGTTCTATTGTGTTTATAATTTAGTATAAGTTCTGGCTCCTACATTATTAACAATTATGATTCTAAATTTATACGACCAGTTAGAGACGAACATCTAATGGTATACATGTTAGGTCATGCTCAGATGCACAATAACTTCCATTCCATCATTCACATGAAAATATGAGAATTAATAATCAAAGTACGATGAATAACCGCAACAATACTAACATATTTAGGGGCCATAACACAAATGATGATCAAAGTCAACATAGAGACACTGGGAGGTCTCTACATAATTATTTACAGCCAAACTAGACAACCCAACCTTGTTTTATTATTTTCTCTTTGAATATAGGGTACAATGAGATAAAATATGGAGACGTATAATTTTTACCTAAGTTTCAAGGGATGGATAAAGAGAGACGCTATATGCATCAGTTTGTGCTATTATCTATCAGTAGAATATTAGTGTAGAGCAATTAATGATTTAGATCTTTCTATTCTCCATAAAGGATAAGACTAAAACATGATTGCACTCCTTACGACCAAAGATTGGATGCGATGCAAAAAGAATTCCCAAAGTAATTCTTCCCCTCACATCGGACTAATTATTTGCAAAAGCAAATTGTTACCTTTCACTAAAAGAATGATGTTACTTTATTCAAAATTTGAAACAAATTTAAAGATTTGCTACCCTCATGTATGGAGGACCGTAAGTACCTTCAATCAAGGACTTAGTCATACAACTAGGCAATTTTCAAAACCATGTGTAATAGTAAATTTTTGAGAAAGGATGCTGGAGAGGTGTTTGAATATTTTGATTCTCCGGCCAAAAATCACAAGCTTGGAAAACAATGGATACTTTAGAATGAAGCCAATTAAAAGAGAAACTCAAAATAGAGGAGGTCGCATTACAATAGGAGAAATCGAAGACAATGCACGATTAACAACTAAAAAAGTTGAAGATTTGATTAGAAAGAAAAAATAAACTATTGAAGTGAGAGATAAAGTTTCAAGTTTTGTCATATTTGTGAGATACAAGAACACGTAACTCACGATTATCCAACTCTCTTGGCTTCCAAAGAATATTAAATGAATAAGTTAATGCATTTAATTCAATTTCTCAACCACTAAATAACTCAAATTTACTAACTTATAATCCTGATTGGAAGAATCATCTAAATCTTTAATGGAAGTAGAATCCTTAGAATAGCAAAACCAACTTGCCAAACCATCTGCAAATCAAGCACCACAACAATACGTCCAACAAATAACGTCGACTTTGGTGTACCAATCACCATCAAAGTGCAATTTAGAGGATAACATTATAAAGACAAAATAGTGAATGGATAAAATGATCCAAGCATTGTAACAATTCATTCAATCGCAACTAATTATCAATAGTCAAAATATGACGGCCTTAAACGATATTCGAGCTCAGATAAACCACCATCATTTAGCATTGCAAACTCTAGAAAAAGCTAGGCTTCTATCTCAGCTGAATGCTTGTACTTCAAGTAAGATCGACGGTATAAATGTTATTTCTTCGACATTTAATAATGAAGAAATAACATTTAGTAAGATCGAAGGTATAATCTTTTTTTCTAACCTATATATTTTTAATGTTGAAACACAATTACTAAAGGATCCTTATGAGAATAAACCTGTACTACTGTCTGAGTACTCCTCGTCGGTCTCCTGTACTTTGGAGTGACGATTTAGGTTGAGTCACAAACCTTAATGATGATCTAGTTTGAGTTTTGGTTTATTATACTTAATTTATTTATATAATATTGGACTTTTGGTTTGCTATTATCTTATTTGGCTCCAATTATAATTTTTGAAACTTTGGTAGTTTATAGTTAGACAGTATATTCGTTGCCTAGTTTTCAATATGCCATTGATTTTTGAGCACGGTGTATACTTAGCTGATGTTTATAAATCATGCTTAGAATTATCTTAAAAATTCACAGATGATTAAGGGAGGAAAATTAACAAATTATTAATATTTTAACTTTCTTTAATTTATGCTTTTAATAATTTATTTTCTGGGTTTACTAGATTATGTAATCTATATAACTGATATAAAATAAACATTAACTCATCCATTGATTCAATGTTGGAGGTGCTAATCCATCTAACCAATATAACTCTCTAGTTTATTTTATAATCAACTTAATTAGTTTTCAATCAATCCATTCTTTTTAATTTTTATTTTGCAACCTATAGTATTAGCGTCAGAACATAAATCACAAAGTATTGTATTCTCGAGAGAATAATCTTAAATTTACTGTCCGAGAACTACTTGTCGATTTCCTTAGCTTGGGAATGCACGTTTCATGTTGCATTAAGTTTTTGGTGCTATCATTGGGAGTATGTTCTATTATGTTTATAATTTAGTATAAATTATGATTCCTACATTATTAACAATTATGATTCTAAATTTATACGACCAGTTAGAGGAGAACATCTAATGTTATACATGTCAGGTCATGCTCAGATGCACAATAACTTCCAATCCATCATTCACAAGAAAATTTGAGCATTAATAATCAAAACACTATGAATAACCACAACAATACTAACAGATTTAGGGGCCATAATATAAACGATGATCAAAGTCAACATAGAGGCACTGAGAGGTCTCTACGTAATTATTTACAGCCAGACTAGACAACCCAACCTTGTTTTATTATTTTCCATTTGAATATAGGGTACTTTGAGATAAAATATGGCGACATTGAATTTTTACCTAAGTTTCAAGGGATGGATAAAGAGAGACGATATATGCATCTTCATAAATTCAAAGAAGTTTGTGCTATTATCTATCAACAGAATATTAGTGTAGAGCAATTAAAGATTCTTATCTTTCTATTCTCCATAAAGGATAAGGCTAAAACATGATTGCACTCCTTACGACCTAAGATTGGATGAGATGCAAAAAGAATTCCCATAGTAATTCTTCCCCTCACATCGGAGTAATTATTTGCAAAAGCAAATTGTTACCTTTCACTAAAAGAATGATGACACTTTATTAGAAATTTGGAATAAATTTAAAGATTTGCTACTCTCATGTATGGAGGACCGTGAGTACCTTCTATCAAGGACTTAGTCTTACAACTAGGCAATTTTTAAAACCATGTGTAATAGTGAATTTTTGAGCAAGGATGCTCGAGAGGTGTTTGAATATTTTTATTCTTTTGCCAAAAAATCACAAGCTTGGGAAACAACGGATACTTTAGAACGAAACCAATTAACAGAGAAATCTCAAAATAGAAAAGGTCGTATTACAATAGGAGAAATCGAAGACAATGAACGATTAACAACTAAAAAAGTTAAAGATTTGATTAGAAAGAAAAATGAAACTATTGAAGTTAGAGATAAAGTTTCAAGATTTGTCATATTTGTGAGATAAAAGAACGCATAACTCGCGATTATCCAACTCTCTTGGCTTCCAAAGAATATTAAATGACTAAGTAAATGCATTTAATTCAATTTCTCAACCGCTAAATAACTCAAATTTACGAACTTATAATCCTGATTGGAAGAATCATCCAAATTTTTAATGGAAGTAGAATCCTTAGAATAGCACAACCAACTTGCCAAACCATCAGCAAATCAAGCACCACAACAATACGTCCAACAAATAATGTCGACTTTGGTGTACCAACCACCATCAAAGTGCAATTTAGAGGATAACATTATAAAGACGAAATAGTGAATGGATCAAATGATCTTGTAACAATTCATTCAATCGCAACTAACTATCAATAGTCAAAATATGATGGCCTTAAACGATATTCGAGCTCAGATAAACCACCATCATTTAGTATTGCAAACTCAAGAAAAATCTAGACTTCTATCTCAACTGAAGGATAGTACTTCAAATAAGATCAAAGATATAAATGTTATTTCTTCTACATTTAATAATGAAGAAATAACATTTAGTAAGATCAAAGGTATAATCTTTTTTTGTAACCTGTACATTTTTAATGTTGAAACACAATTACAAAAGGATCCTTATGAGAATAAACCTGTACTACTGTCTGAGTACTCCTCGTCGATCTCCTATACTTGGGAGTGACGATTTAGGTTGAGTCGCAAACCTTAATGAAGATCTAGTATGAGTTTTGGTTTATTATACTTAATTGATTTATATAATATTGAACTTTTGGTTTGTTATTATCTTATTTGGCTCCAGATATAATTTTTGAAACTTTGGTAGTTTATAGTTTGACAGTATATCCGTTGCCTAATTTTTAGCCATTGATCTTTAGGCATGGTGTATACTTAGCTGATATTTATAAATCATGCTTGGAATTATCACAAAAATTCACATAGGATTAAGCGAGGAAAATTAACCAATTATTAATATTTTAACTTTCTTTAATTTGGGCTTTTATTAATTTATTTTCTGGGTTTACGAGATTATGTAATCTATATACTTGATATAAAATTAATATTAACTCATCCATTGATTCAATGTTGGAGATGCTAATCCATCTAACCAATATAACTCTCCAGTTTATTTTATAATCAACTTAATTAGTTTTCAATCAATCCATACTTTTCAATTTTTATTTTGTAACCTATAGGATTAGCGTCAGAACATAAATCACAAAGTATGGTATTCTCGAGAGAATAATCTTGGATTTACTGTACGAGTACAACTTGTCGATTTCCAAACTTGGGAATGCACATTTCATGTTGCATCAAGTTTTTGGTGCTATCGTTGGGGATATGTTTTTTAGTGTTTATAATTTAGTATAAATTATGGTTCATACGTTATTAAATATTATGATTCTAAATTTACATGAACAGTTAGAGGAGAACATCTAATGGTATACATGTTAGGTCATGCTCAGATGCACAATAACTTCCAATCCATCGATCACATGAAAATATGACCATTAATTATGAAAATACTATGAATAACCTCAACAATACTAACAGATTTAGGGGCCATAACACAAATGATGATCAAAATCAACATAGAGGCACTGGGAGGTCTCTATGTAATTATTTGTAGCCAGACTAGACAACCCAACCTTGTTTTATTATTTTCTCTTTTAATATAGGGTACTTTGAGATAAAATATGGAGATGTATAATTTTTACCTAAATTTCAAGGGATGGATAAATAGAGACGATATATGCTTCTTCATAAATTCAAAAAAGTTTGTGCTATTATCTATCAACAGAATATTAGTGTAGAGCAATTCAAGATACACATCTTTCTATTCTCCATAAAGGATAAGGCTAAAACATGATTGCACTCCTTACGACCTAAGATTGGATGAGATGCAAAAAGAATTCCCAAAGTAATTCTTCCCCTCACATCGGACTAGTTATTTGCGAAAGCAAATTGTTACCTTTCACTAAAAAAATGATGATACTTTACTCGAAATTTGGAGTAAATTTAAAGATTTGCTACTCTCATGTATGGAGGACCGAGAGTACCTTCTATCAAGGACTTAGTCTTACAACTAGGCAATTTTTAGAACCATGTGTAACAGTGAATTTTTGAGCAAGGATGCTAGAGAGGTGTTTGAATATTTTGATTCTCTTGCCTAAAAATCACAAGCTTGAGAAACAACGGATACTTTAGAACGAAGCCAATTAACAGAGAAATCTCAAAATAAAGGAGGTCGTATTACAAGAGGAGAAATCAAAAACAATGCACGATTAACAACTAAAAAAGTTGAAGATTTGATTAGAAAGAAAAAGAAACTATTGAAGTCAGAGATAAAGTTTCAAGATTTGTCATATTTGTGAGATACAAGAACACGTAACTCGCGATTATCCAACTCTCTTGGCTTCCAAAGAATATTAAATGAATAAGTTAATGCATTTAATTCAATTTCACAACTGATAAATAACTCTAATTTACTAACTTATAATCCTGATTGGAAGAATCATCCAAATCTTTAATGGAAGTAGAATCCTTAGAATAGCACAACCAACTTGCCAAACCATCTGCAAATCAAGCACCACAATAATACGTGTAACAAATAATGTCAACTTCGGTGTACCAACCACCATCAAAGTACAATTGAGAGGATAGCATTATATAGACAACATAGAGAATGGATCAAATGATCCAAGCGTTGTAACAATTCATTCAATTGCAACTAATTATCAATAGTCAAAATATGACGGCCTTAAACGATATTCGAGCTCAGATAAACCACCATCATTTAGCATTACAAACTCAACAAAAACCAAGGCTTCTATCTCAGCTGAAGGCTAGTACTTTAAGTATGATCGAATGTATAAATGTTATTTCTTCTACATTTAATAATGATATAGCTAAAATAACTACTGCAATAAGTTTGAGAAGTGGCAAAGCACTTGATGTTCTCGTTTCAAAGAATGACAACAACAGAGAAACAGGGTGATGATTCAAGTGACGCCCCAAATTACACTAGTGGGTCCAAGTGTGCATCCAGATAAAGGGTAGTGTGGCACCGATGGATACTCTCTATATCAAAGTGCACGAGGCCATTTTTTCCATTTTAAACAATCAAAGATAAGATATATAGAAGCATGAGTATAGGATATAAGTCACAATCTGAATCTATCTGTCACAATATCATAGGCATAAATACAGCAAATTTCAATTACAAACATATACATTTGATAAGCTATATATATATATATATATATATATATATATATATATATATATATATATATATATATATATATATATATATATATATATATATGTATCAAAGGTTACGCATGTAGAGTCAAGAATAGTATCATAACAGAGCAATATAAGTACTTAATATATACAATATTATCTAGATACTACGGATAGAGCTAAGAAGTAGGATACATATGCACATATGAGCCAAAATGATAAATATACAAAAGATAAGCTCCTATAAGTAACTGGTTACTGACACTTGGTCTGCTCCTTGAAATGTGGATCCTCAAGGGGTTGATCCTCCCCATAATTTACTATCACTCTCTCGACTGGTCGACGTGAAGTGTTATAATCCTAGGGTCAAAACTCAAAAGAGAACACAAACCCAAGGTAGTGCACTTCTATAGAAACTATATAAAAATGTGTATGGGACATGATAGTAGGTAACCATATAAAACATGTATGCGTATAAATATTAGTGTATGCTAAATATAAATGAATCAATACATACATGGTATATGTAGTATAATGTGATAAAAAAATAAGAAATGCCAAATATAACAAGAATCATGTGGTATATAGTATACATAATATAACATGAATCATGAAGTAATTATTATATAATATAAAATGATCAAACTATATGATTAAGCAATATTGTATGCAAAATATAATATGAATTATGTAGTACATGGTATACATAATATTAAATAGTCAGGCAAAAGGATGTGCTCTCAATTCTATTAATTTAGAACTGAATAGTGGGAGTACTCACATATTCTAGGAGTCTACCATGCATACTAGTACCACAGTCCCATCCCGACCATCATGTGTTGTATCGCTACTAAACAAACTGAATATCCTGTACATACTCAAGATCACGGCCCAAACACTAATCTCCAAACGAGCCGGTAGTGCCACTAGACACAACTAGGAAATCGATAGTGGTAGTACAGAAATCGATGGATGCATGCCAAGCAAGACAAGAGACTCCTACAATACGAATTTCATTCCACCATTTATTTTTCCTATACCCACAATGCAGTAAATGTTAAATATCAATCTATCAACGTGTCATATGTGATATATATATATATATATATATATATATATATATATATATATATATATATATATATATATATATATATATATATATATATATCTAGGTGAAGATGAAATGGCATGCACATCAAAGCTAGCAAGTACAAGAGTTATAGAAGTAACATGGGCATGTACAAGAGTTACGGGACATGTTCAACTGCGTGAGATATCATTTCTAAGCAATAATTACATGTACATGTAATAACAAGCATAACTAAACATGTGTGCATGTATATCATATCACTAGTCTAGTGGTACATGCACGAATATTACATGTATGCCTAAACATGAGTTATAATAGGTCTGGACTCACCTTATATAGGGGGATCAAAAGTGATTTGATATATGTACATGTGTATCATATCATAAGTTAAGTGGAACATGCACGAACATAGCATATATGCTTATGTTGCTACAGTTTGGCGAATATCAGACTACCGGGTCTTATTTGACTAGCACAAAATGGAATTAGAAGTTAATATTATATAAAGTTATAGCAAATTTAATTATTTTTCCAGCGAATCTTAAATGAGCTTATTTGGGATTCTAGAACAAGGGTTATGATTATTTTACTATCGACATACTACTACAATATGGACCTGGGATAGCTGACACTTTCAGAATATTTTTGACAGATATTAAATTATAGCCTAAGATCTTCATCAGTTCTACATAATTCAATTAGTTATCCAATTAAACTTGAATAAGCTTATTAGAATTCTAAATCAAAATTTATGGCGACTTTACCATTGAGATGGTGTTGCTGAATGTGGACATGGTACAATAGCAAGAGATGAACTTCAAAGTTATTTTTGGATAGTATATGGTTAAATTAGGATCACTATAGTAGGATGAGTTGTGCATAGTGAATCATCTTTCTAATAGCACTAGAAGAAGGTCAAACGGAGTTAAAATGTAAAAGTTATAGCAATTCAAAGATGTATTAATATGTATGTATGGACAACAACATAGTTTGTGCCTAACATACATGGTGTGACACGTGTAATGAAACTTAAAATAAATATAAGTTAGAGCATCTATAATTTTAAAATTGAGTTAATATTATATTTTATAACATATTTAAGGAGATTCAGTCAAAAATCCCAAATTTAAAGGATTGAGAGTGTATTTTTGCCTCTTGTTGAACCCGGATTGGAAATAAATAGATATGAATGTGATTGCCTCTCAAAAGTAGAAAAATTTCCAATAATCATACTTGCGAACAAAAACAGGTGCTAGAAAATATTTTTCCATATTAGTGGAGAATTAAAGAAGAAAAACTCAAGAACAAGGCATGTGGCTATTTTGTGGATTTTTCAGCTCACTCTTAAGCTGAATATTTGGTGATTTATTTTAAAAAATAGAGAGGGAATAAGCATTGGAGGTCTAAAGAGAAAATGAAGAGGAGAACGAGAGAAAGAAACTTATTTTTTAAGATGTTTATGAATTTATTTCTGAGATCAAACAGCTAATGAAAAGTTAGTATGTTGCTATGTTAAAAATCCTTAAATTTTATCTTAATTACAAGTTTATCATTGCATCAATTGCAATTAAAATTTGGTCAAGGATGGTTGCTTGGGTTTTAGAGATAAATTTGAAGTTGGAATGAGGGTAAAATTAGAATTCTTAATTTTAATTTGATTATTTTCATTGGGTATTTTCCAAAAAATTGACCGGTTCGGAATAATTCAAGAAAAAAAATTAATATATCCAAAATAGTAAGATAATAGGTCCCGGCTCTGTGGAATTTAAAATTAAAGACTAGACTAAAATATGTAACTCAATTTATTCAGTATCAATGCTCTCAATCTGATACAAATGATATGTAATAAATCAATATAAGGGCTTAAGGATTAGGGTTATTACAATTCAGTACAACAATACAATGACGTTGCAAATAAGACCACTCCCTTGACTTATAAGTCACATGTACCATTCCCTCAATGTTTAAAGAATAGGAATATTAATGCTTCTTATGCTTACATCTTAGAAATCATTAAACAGATACAGATCAACATCACACTGCTGGAAGTTACTAACCAAGTGTCAATGTATGCTAAATTCTTGAAAGATTTTTGCACGATTAAAAGATGGCACAATGTGCAAAAAAGTCATTCTTGATGGATCAAATAAATGCTTTATTTTGCTTTGAGATACCTCTTATGTACAAGAATCTTGGATGTGCATCTATTTCGTGTGTAATAGGCCAATATAATATTGAAAAAGCTCTACTAGTCTTGGGTGCTAGTGTGAACCTGTTACTAAGTTTACAAATAACGAGGTCTTGGTGAATTTAAACCAACACCAGTAATACTATAGTTAGCAGATAGATCTGATAAACATTCCAAAGGTGTAATTGAAGATGTATTTGCACAAATAGAAAACTTTTACTTTTTATGTGGACTTTATTGTTATCAATTTTGAACCTGTCAAAAGCAACAATTTCAAATTCCAGCTATCCTCGGACATCTATTTTAGCTACCACTAATCCAATGATTCATTGTAGGAATGGCGTAGTTAAACTCTCATTTGGAGGCATAACCCTTGAACTCAATGTTTTTTATTGTATGCAAACAACTAAATGTTGATTCTAATAAAGTGCAGGATGTTAACTAGATTCGAGGTTGCATTGATAACATATGACGATTTTTTTTTTTTTGGAAGACTCAATTTCTACGATGCTTCCCAATTAGTAAAATGCATGAATGATGCTCATTGTTCATATGTTGCAAGATGTATGCTGAAGAAGGAAGCGTTTGAAGAGCTACCTCCACAAACAAAAAAAAAACAATTTCTTCCAATATTTAAGCCCCAATACTTGAGCTCAAACCTTTGCTTGATGAACGCGAGTATGCATTTTTTGGACCTAAGAAAACTTTTCTAGTAGTCATCTCAGCGTTTCTTGATGCCAATCAGAAGAAACATTTGATATCAGCACTTCAGAAGTACTAGGGAGCAATTAGGTTGGAACATGGCAGATATCAAAGGTATGGATCTCCTTATTATCACGCATCATATCACTTTGGAAGATGATACCAAGCCAATTAGACAAATGCAATATAGGCTTAACCATACTATGAAATAAGTGGTTAAACCCAAAGTGTTGAGACTTCTCGATACTGACATTATCTATCCAATGGCAAATAATAAGTGGGTAAGTCCAACCCAAGTTGTTCCCAAGAAAAGTAGGTAACTATTATAAGAACAAGGATAGACAAATGATGCCCACTCGTACTTCACGTGTTGATGTATATGCATAGATTATTGCAAATTAAACCATGTAACAAGGAAAGACCATTTTTTGTTACTTTTTCTAGACAAAGTACTTGAAACAGTCACGAGACACAAGTTTTACTATTTTCTAAATGGATATTATGGTTATTATTAAATTAAAATTGCTTAGAGGATCAGGAGAAAATAAATTTTACATGTCCCTTTGGCACATTTGCTCTTTGAAGAATGTTATTTAGATTATTTAATGCATCCACAACTTTTCAACGGTGTATGATATCTTTAGTGATATGGTAGAAAATCATCCTGAGGTATTCATGGATGACATCTCTGTATGCGGTAATAGTTTTGAATTATGTTTGACTCATTTGGAAGTTGTACTTAAACGCTGTTGACAAAAAAAATTTGATCTTTTTCCAACAAAAAAAATTGCTTCTTAATTGAAAAAAATGTCACTTCATGGTAAAAAGGGTATGCTTGGCCTTATAGTTTCATATAAAGGAATGGAAATAAGCAAAGCAAAAGTTGAGTTTATTTCTAAAATATTGATATCCAAAACCGCGAAGGATATGCGCTCGTTCTTATGACAGGCGGGCTTCTATAGAAGGTTTATTAAGAACTTAGTATTATTACTAGACCTCTTTCTCAACTTCTTTCCCAAGATGTGCAGTTAGTAGGCATGCTAAACAACATTCGATACATTAAAGGAGATGCTCATCACAGTATTGATTTTGCAACCTCTAGATTCTACCATTTGAGATTATACGTAATGCAAGCGATTATGCCACTGGAGCATTTCCATGGAAAAGAAGAGAGAAGAAGCCATATATGGTGTACTGTGGGAATATTGCAAGCCATGTAAGTAATATGGGAATTAGGTTCATTGTCCTAGAGTAATATGCCTTTGGCACCAATCTTACAATTAAAGTGTTTGATTGAAAGGGCATTGACTTCATAGGGCCAATATCCGTTTCTAATTATATCCATGGAGCAGTTGATTGTGTCTCTAAATGTGTGGAAGTTGTAGTACATCAAAACAATGATCAACAAACTGTGATCAAATTTCTCAAGAAGCACAAATTTCTCAAGAAGCACATACTATATAGATTAGAAATTCCTAAAGCCGTTATAAAGCATGGGGATTCAAATTCCTATAATCCAGCCTTTCAATTTGACAAAAATGTGCCACATTAAGTGTAAAATCTCCACACCATATCATCCACAATCAAACGGAATAGTAAAGCATGTTAATAGTGAAATAAAATAGATTTTAGAGAAAACAGTTAATTCGTCTCACGAAAATTGGTCATTTTGACTTATCAATGCTTTGTGGGCTTACCATATAATTTATAAAGCAATCTTAGGTATCTCTACATATGGAATAGTTTACAAAAAAACTTGTCAGCTCTCAGTTGAAATTGTATACAAAGCATACTAGGGAATCAAGATAGTTAATCTAGATTTAAATTCAGCAACCCCTCTCTGAAAACTTCAACTTAATGAATTGGATGAGTTAAGATGTGACTCATATGAAAATAAATGCATTTTTTAGGAAAAGATGAATATACGCACGACCTACACATTTCACGTCCTACTTTTAATCCATCCGATAAAGTGTTGTAATACTTTTCATGACTTCACTTATTCCTTGAGAAATTACATTAAAGATGGACATGACTATTCATTGTAAAAATCGTATACCCTCATGGTGCAATTGACGTTGAAAATTCAAAAAATGGTCATGTATTTAAAGTAAAAAAAAAACAGCTAAAAAACTTCTAGGGATTCCAAAAGCGCAAAGAGGAATTCCATGACTTGGTAGATACTCCACCATCCCCTTAAAAACACTTAAAGATGGCACTATGTATATTATGTATATTAGTGTGCTAACACTTTGTTTTTATAGTTTGACACCTCGTGAGTGGAAACTGAGATAATATCTTAACTTTCCCTCTCTTTCTTAATGGATTTAATCAATACATTAATTCATTTAAGACAGTGTGTATTTTAAGTTGGGGAATGTTTACAAAATTAACTTAGGAATTTTGTAGCCCATGACATTTCAAAATTTTTTATTTTCTTTCAATTTTTCAATTTCTTTTGAAAAATGTTCGCACAAATATTACTAACTTTAGTTTTGAAACATTAATTTTAGAGTTAAGGACTAACTAATAGGTTTTAGTTTAACCATTAACTTTAGTTTTAGGAACTAACCAAAAAAAATTTAGGCTTAATAATCCACTCAACAGAGAATGGCTGTCGAATCCACTACCAAAATGGCTATCGGCAGCCAACTCTATAACAAGAAGAATTTTTACTTGAGAGGCCTTGTCGAAACTGCTGTCAACAATGATCAACAGCAGTCTACGGGTATAAAGGGCTCAAAACATTAATTTTCGTTTTTTTAAACAGAACCCTATTCTCCCAAATTTATAGCAACCCTAAGGGAGTTCATCCCTTTTCGACAGCCAAATCAAACAGCAGGCTTTTTTTTTCAAATTTTCAACGATTCCCCAAGCAAGTAAATTTTCAATGCATTTTTTTTCAAATTCTCTCATCTATTTTCATGGGTTATTTTTCAGAAAAAAAATAGATTTTTGTCTCAATATGTTAGATTTACGAATTATGTGAAGTAATTAGAGTAGATTGTGCATAAAAACTAAAGTGAAGTAATTAGAGTAGATTGGGCATGAAAACTAAAGTGAAGTAATTAGAGTAGATTGAACATGAAAACTAACTTCTTCGTGAATCAGGGGGGCTTGTTTAGTGAATTTTTAATAATTTATGGATGAATTTTTAACAATTATTTGTGAATTGTTCATATGTCCAGGATAGGTCCATGAAACTTTCATTAAAGAAGGCAAGAGTAGAAGCTTAGGTTCTGCCTCCACCCAGAAGGGACAACAACCTCAATTTCTAGGGCCAGCAAACAAGAAAATATACAATAAATTTGAGCAGTTCAAGCTTTAGACTGAGAGAGATGAATGATGTGAGGATCCTCGAAAACCTCTCTTTCAGATTCTTTATGCACGAGGTGGGTTTGGAAGACTATATAAGGCACGATTGTCTACCAGCATACAGCAAGATAGTACTGGAATTCTACACACACCTAGAGCCCACCAATGTGGAATGACTCCCCTACTCAATATTGAGGGGGAAAGTGCTACCATTTACAAGTCAGGAGATACTTAATGCAACCCCGATACTGAATATCCCCAAAGAGGAATTGTCATTTTTCGATAGAGTGAATATACCCCACAGGGTCCCCAGCTTTCTGCGCAAACCTCAATGATCAGACCTTAAACACTAACATGAGAACTAGAATGTTGATGAAGGAGTTGGTGCTAGTATTTCTTTTTACAAAATATAACATCGCATCATTGTCCACCACAATTAAGATATTTAAGGGATGTGATGTTGATGAATATGATCATGGAGAGGCATCATTCAACATTGCCTTAATCATGTACACCTTCGTACTACAGCTGCATGGGACAGGCCAGAGAATGCATTCATTCAATGATGGCGAAACTAGTCTTAATCCTGTTATCCTTCATCGTGAAGATCGCATGGGACAGGCTAGAGAATGTATTCATTCGATGGTGGCAAAACTAGTCTTAATTCTGTTATCCTTCATCATGAAGATCTGCCTAAATCAAGGAGATGATTTATCCTCAACTGACATCGTGACTTGTCACTTGGAACCGTTTATTGACGCAACTATGAGGAGTATGAGTGTGAGACAAGAGCAACTGCCATTACCTAACTGCTAAAAATAATTTGTTGGCCAACCAATAGGAATGAGAGCAATGATGCAATAAATCTAGCAAAATAAATAAGATCAAGGAAGAGAAGGATTTATATCTCAAGCAGCCCAACCATCTGAAGTGATACTCGAAAGCCTACATGAGTCAATCACAAACATTTCCAGAGACTTTGCTGGAAGGTTGGCCACTAACGAAACATAGCAGATGCGCCTCAAACGAGGTCAAGAGTGTAAAAAAGGTCAAGAGTGTAATCTTAGGCTCCTAACCAGGATGTCCTAACATGTACTAGGAATGGTACCATCATCTCTGATGACGTCGACGAACGGAGGCAATAAGCAGGAACACAGGCCCCGCCGGTGTCAATTATGTGGCAAACATGTAGGAGGGAGAAGGACAAAAGCATTAATACCATCGATTATCTAATGAGTGAAACTAAAGAACCGGCAAAGTCCAGTGTTTTCTAAACATAACTCCTTATACATACATACATACATACATACATACATATATACAACAGAAATTCGTTGTTTTCCTTCCATTGAATTCAGCTTAGATTACAATGAACAAGAACAATAGAAAAAGAAAGAACAAAGGAGAGGATTTTATATTTTAATCGCTCTCTTTTACAATGTAAACGTGGGATCTGTGTGGCGATGGGATATAACTAGTAGTTCCTTTTGACGATCTGATGACGAACTCTTCTCTTGAAGATGGCAGCCGATTGTAGAACTGATCTCCTCTGGTCTTGATTCGTTCAAGGCTCTATGCATAACTCGAACTTCTCCAAAACTCCAGAAAACGATCGATGATCATCTATAGATTGATCTATTATTGATTGATGATCCCTAAAGTCTCCTCAAAGAGGGTATTTATAGACTTTAGTTGGAAAGTTCCTATAGGAATAGGAATAAAGATTTCCATAGGAATAGGAAATAAGATTTTTGTATTCATCAAGAATTCTAATCAAATATTTAATATTGATTTAAATCTCTTGATTTGGAATTCTGATTGGACTCAATTTGGGTATTGGATAAGCCCAAATCTCAATCACAATCAATTTAGGATTCTGTTTGGACTCAATTTGGGTATTAGATAAGTCCAAATCTTAATCACAACCAATTTGGAATTCTTAAGAATCTGCTCACGCAGAGTTAAATACTCTAAACGCGGAACTAAATTCATCAGAACGCAGAGCTATGGATTAGCTCCGCGTTTTGCTCAAACGCGAGACTAAAATAGCCAAACGCGGAGCTACGGAGTTAGCTCCGCATTCTGTGTGGAAAATTCCTTTTTACTTAGAAATTTCACTGCCAACAGAACCCCCTCCAAAATTTTCAAAATGGCTTAGAACTTAGCAAATTTTGAAATACTTTGGATCTTCAATTTGGTGATCAAATTAAGATCAAGAAATTCGGTAGAGGTGCCTAATCGCACATGCCTGAAACTTTGATGGAGGCAGTTCAAGGCTCTCATGTGTATCTTGAACTGCACACGCCAAGATGATCGGGTCATGATCATCAGATTTTGGCAGAGGCGCATAATTGCACATGCCTAGAGTTTGATGGAGGCAGTTCAAGCTCTTAGGTGTAACTTGAACTGCACATGCCAAGATAATCGGGTCATGATCATCAGATTTTTGGCAGAGGCGCATAATTGCACATGCCTAGAGTTTGGTAGAGACGGTTCAAGGCTCTCTCGTGTAACTTGAACTATATCTCACTGTCAGAGGTAGAAACTTAACATGACAGAGTTTATGGGATTTTTAGTAAACCCCCAGCTATCAACGGATTTGATTAGCCTTTACTAACTACGTTTGAGTTGGACTAGCCATGCTATTCTCCTCAGTATGGTGAGTTATCAAGGAATTGATTTCCTCTCCCATTTGCCTTTAACAGCATTGGGTAGTTAATTCATACTTTTAGGGTTGGCGAGGAACTTGATCTCCTCTTCCCGCCGCTTTAACAGGTAGTTAATTTCATACTTTTACCCCCAGTATGATAGGGTTAGCGAGGAACTTGATCTCCTCTTCCCGCCGCTTTAACAACATTGGGCAAATTTTTTTTTATAGCACTCAATTAGCCATACTAATGGCTAGTAAAAGTAGCGGAAGCAACATGATATTTATTATTGTCAATATTTTGGGCACCCCCAGCCAAATCCGGCTGCCAGCCAATGAGGATGACTTTGTCACAGCTGTGGTTCGGAGCGTACCCAAGGGGCTAGCTTGCAAGTGCGGGCTGCCCGTGCTTGGTGTTGATATTGGCTTCCCTACTGGTACAGGGATCGCTCTGGCAGGGAACTCATTGGTTCCTACTACTAAAGTTGCCATATTTGCAGAAACTTTCTTCTGTTCCTCTTTAAGTGTGAGAATCCCGGCTTCTATCAATGCCTGAATTCGGTTCTTAAGAGGATAGCAATCCTTAGTTGGGTGTCCGACGTTCCGATGGTACAGGCAATAGTTTGGGTCGTTGGTTTTACCAATGTCTTCTGGTTTTTGATTCTCCGGAAGCTTCAACATGCCCTTTCTAAGGAGGAGATGGAATAGAGTACCTGTCTGCTCCGTCTTGAATGTATAAGTTCTATCTTTTCGGGGCCTATTTTGACCTGCACCTCTCGGATTAGGAGGTCTTGGCTTCAGATTTGCAACTGACGCCATCACAGCCTTCCCTTTATTTTTAGGATTCTGTGGATATGGCCTGTTGTTTATAGTGTTTCTCGTGCTACGAGATTCCTCCATCCGGTGAATTATATCTTCCGCCTGCTCTCCTTGCTTTAACAGGTCTTTCCAAGTTTTGGACTCTACAGCTCCTATTCTTATCCGCACACCGGTCCTGAAATTACGCTTGCAGGTTTCTACTAGGGTTTCCTGGGTCATACCGTGTCGACAATACACAGATTTTTCCCTGAAGCGTTCAATAAAACTTTTGACCGTTTCTTCTTCCCCTTGTTTCGTCGCAAGGAGGGACTGAACCGATATCTTGGTATCATCCTCAAAGAAATGTGCCAAGAACTGTTTCTCGATATCTTACCAAGTATTTATAGTTCCCGGGGGCAGCTGCATAAACCATGTAAAGGCAGGCCCTCGCAGAGTGCTCGCAAATATTTTGGTCATTATGGGATCATTTCCCATTAGATGACCTGCCTGCGATAAAAAGTAATATAAGTGCTGGTTTGGGAACCCCTTCCCGTCATATGACTCTAATTTGAGGGGTTTATATTTTTTTGGATAAGGGGCGAAGTCCTACTGAAGCGGATATGGCCTTGAAACCCCCGATTCGTTTAGCTCTTTCTTTTGCATTAATGCATCTAGTTGCTTCTGTAGGTTTTCCATCTTCTCTTCATGAAGATCATGGAAAGAATATTTATCTTCATCCTCATGTGCCGAATAAGCCTTTTCTTCTTTATCTTCTTTATTTGTTTTAGGTGGCGGTTCCGAAGAAGTTTTAGCCTTATCATCGGCTATCTTCTGGGTATTTTCGACCACTTTTAGAAGCATTACTTTGAGGTCATCAATGGCCTTTTGCTAACCTCGAATCATCTGCTCTTAGGCTTCTATCCTCTGGTCAATGTCATCAGACCTGTTCACTGCGTGCATCACTGATTTTCGTGGTCGGGAAGATGCACAAGATTGTGGGGAAGCTATAGCTGAATTATCGCTGTCATCATCATAAGAACCTTTTACAAGTTTCCTGTAATTCCGAGGGGAGACAACGCCTGATTTGAGCCAGGTAAATGATGAGGCTTTTCATCGTCTGCATCTGACTCATATTCTTTTTCCATAATCTTTTTGCCCTTGCCGACCATATTTGAGATCACTGCGTTTAATTCTTTTTCTTTAATTTTGTATCTCAGATCATTCTTTCTCCTCTTTGGAGTATCTTGACGAGACTCAGTTATTCTGTTAAATACATATACTCTCTTTTTAGTACAACAGCAATTATCCAATACAGCAGATATGGCTGTTATGAGCTGCTCACAATGACATGTTGAGTGTGGCTGAGCTTGAGTCATATTTCTCTTTTTTGTCAAGTAGTCTCTGAGATCGGTGACCTTGGATGACAAAGAATCGTGGGGGCCACTTGGTTGTTGAGAGGGTCCAGGGGCCCACTGAACCTTCTTGGAATCATTAGAGTCAAGTCCTGATCCAATAGTGTGATTATCAAACCTGATTTTATATTCAGGTTGATTTACGCGGAGCTGAGCACTAGCTTCGCGTTCTGGTACGCGGAGCTGAGAATTAGCTTTGCGTTTTGACACGCGGGGCTGAATAATAGCTTTGCGTTTTGACACGCGGGGCTGGATAATAGCTTCTCATTTTTGCACGCTAGCCTCGCGTTTTACGCTGGCTTGGCGTTCCTTCAGAAGTTTATCTTCTGGAACCTTAGCCCCGCATGGAAGAAAATTCTTGCACGCTGGCTTACTCTTGCGATTAACGCAAGTCACAACTTTGCGTCTAGCGCGATTTTTACGATTAACGATAATTTGCCAATCATTTTCACGATTTACGCGGAGTTAAGGAATCTTGCATTTATCGCAAGTACTACTGGTTTCGCATTTATCGCTAAGCTCAGTATTAGCCTCGCGTGGAGAATCGTATGCTGGCCTTAAGGAAATTTTATCCTCGCGTTTATCGCGAGTGTCAAAAATCTTGCGTTTATCGCAAGTATTACTGGCTTCGCGTTTATTGCTAAGCTCAGTAATAGCCTCGCGTGGAGAATCACACGCTGGCTTTAAGGAAATTTTATCCTCGCGTTTATCGCGAGTGTCAAAAATCTTGCGTTTATCGCAAGTTGAACTGGCTTCGCATTTATTGCTAAGTCCAGTAATAGCCTCGTGTGGAGAATCACACGCTGGCTTTAGGAAAGTTTTATCCTCGCGTTTATCGCGAGTGTCAAAAATCTTACGTTTATCGCAAGTTGAACTGGTTTTGCGTTTATCGCTGAGTCCAGTAATAGTCTCGCGTGGAGAATCACACGCTGGCTTTAGGAAAGTTTATCCTCGCGTTTATCACGAGTGTCAAAAATCTTGCGTTTATCGCAAGTTGAACTGGTTTCGTGTTTATCGCTAAGTCCAGTAATAGTCTTGCGTGGAGAATCACACGCTGGCTTTAGGAAAGTTTATCCTCGCGTTTATCACGAGTGCCAAAAATCTTGCGTTTATCGCAAGTTGAACTGGTTTCCCGTTTATCGCTGAGTCCAGTAATAGCCTCGCTTGGAGAATTACACGCTGGTTTTAGGGAAGTTTTATCCTTGCATTTATCGTGAGTGTCACAAATCTTGCGTTTATCGCAAGTTGAACTGGTTTCGCGTTTATCGCTGAGTCCAGTAATAGCCTCGCGTGGAGAATCACACGCTGGCTTTAGGGAAGTTTTATCCTCGCGTTTATCGCGAGTGTCACAAATCTTGCGTTTATCGCAAGTTGAACTGGCTTCGCGTTTATCGCTAAGTCCAGTAATAGCCTCGTGTGGAGAATCACACGCTGGCTTGTTCTTATGATTAACGCAAGTTGCAACCTTGCATTTAACGTGATACTGACTGGTCTTGCGATTAACGCGAGCCAGTTTGCAAGGGACCATAGCCTCGCGTTTAATGAAGTTAGCCTCGCGTTCAATGCAGGCTTTGAGGGCCTTTCGCCTAGCTCTCCGATTTCTATTTTGGAGTTGGGTTCTGGTCAATTCAGTTCCCATGCCTTCTTCGGCAGTAGAGAGGCCATCCTCTGCTAGGATTTTCTGCCCAAACAACGGCTCTATGGCCGCGGTCTCCAAGGATTTCGTTCATCGGTGGATACCTTTTTACCCGTTCCTCAGGTATTGGAGCGCACGCGACAATAGTGTTGCGTTTCATTCAGGTTACCTGATTCAGAGGAGAGATACTCCTCATAGTTCTACTGGTCGATTTCAACGACTAGCATATCAACATCGGATCCGATCCTCTCGACGTCAGATTGCACCACAATCTCTTCTTTGGTGAAAGAGACGTCTCCCACTGTGGTCGCCAGTTTGTTCGCAGCAGAAATTCATTGCTTTCCTTCCATTGAATTCAGCTTAGATTACAATGAAAGAGAACAATAGAAAAGAACGAGAGGATTTTATATTTTAATCGCTCTCTTTTACAACGTAAACATGGGATCTGTGTGGCGATGGGATCTAACTAGTAGTTTCTTTTGACGATCTGACGATGAACTCTTCTCTTGAAGATGGCAGCCGACTGTAGAACTAATCTCCTCTGGTCTTGATTCGTTCAAGGCTCTATGTGTAACTCAAACTTCTCCAAAACTCCAGAAAAAGATCGATGATCATCTATAGATTGATCTATTATTGATTGATGATCCCTAGAGTCTTCTCAAAGAGGGTATTTATAGACTTTAGTTTGAAAGTTCCTATAGGAATAGGAATAAAGATTTCCATAGGAATAGGAAATAAGGTTTTTGTATTCATCAAGGATTCTAATCAAATATTTAATATTGATTTAAATCTCTTGATTTGAAATTCTGATTGGACTCAATTTGGGTATTGGATAAGCCCAAATCTCAATCACAATCAATTTAGGATTCTGATTGGACTCAATTTGGGTATTAGATAAGTCCAAATCTTAATCACAACCAATTTGGAATTCTTAAGAATCTGCTCACGCGGAGTTAAATACTCTAAACGCAGAACTAAATTTATCAGAATGCGGAACTATATTTCTCAGTTATTGTTGATTGAAAGCTTAAATCTAACAATAAAATATGCTGATACTTAAAATTATAAATAAATATGCGCTCTACACATTTACAAGATAGGTCATTAAAAGTTGATAATAAAAAGAAACTCATAAAGAAGGCCTATCTTATTAGAAAAAGATAGGAGTGAACCTGGTATTAAGGCTAGGATTATCGACAAAAAAATAAAAAATAAAATAAGTCTTAAGTAATTAGGTCTATCTGCCTTAAAAGGCATGCAAATTTACATGAACAATGCTTATGGATTTTTATGACAAATATAAGCTAGGTAATTGGGCATTTGTGCCTCGAGAAGCTCAAGTGTTCATATAAATGGTGAGTGTTTATAAATTTAAAAAAAAAAACAAAGAGAGAAATAAAGATGAAAAGGATTCATATGAGTTTGATTGATCTTTGAAGCTTGATTGATTCATTTACATGATCGCATGGCTGCATAGAAGTGGATAATCATGAGCTATGTGTATCTACAATAAAATTTAAGTAATCATGATAAGATTCTAAGAATATTGGATTATGAATAAGATTTTAAAATTGAAAGCTTTGTAAATATTTATGTGCATGCTTTTTTAATTAAGCTTCATATGAAAACAAATGGAAACCATAAAAAAATTAGTATTTCTTATTTCTTTTTAGTTTTCTTTATTTTACACTTATCCTTATTTTTTATTTTATTTTTATTCTCAAAAACTTACATTTCTTGATATTTGTAGGTAATATCGCTGGAAGCTCTCACGAGATAATACTCGTCTACTTGGGTAACCTAGAAGTTTGAAAGTTTATTGCACATACTAAGTGCAACTATAATTCTTATGCATGTGAATTAGAATTTTATTATGATATTTTTTATCTTACTTAGTTTGCTAGGGACTAGCAAAATTTAAGTTGGGGTGTGATTTGAATTAAAAATGTAATAATTTATATCTATTTTATGCTCTCTAATCAAATTTTGATGATTAATATGGAAAATTAATGATAAATTATTCATAGTCTTCTAACTTTCCACTTTAATGCTTTTCTAGTGCTTTATGATATTTTTACAAGGTTCTAGATAAAAGGAAATCGAACGAGAACCATATCCGTGCACGTAGCAATCCAAGAATCAATTTTCAAGGTTTGGCTGTCAATAGTAACCTATGAGGCTATCGACAAATGGCTAATTCAAAACATTATAATTCCTATCCAAGAATTGTTATCGAAGCAACTATCGAAACTACTGTCAATAGTGACTCAACAAGATAAGTAGATACCCTGAGTTCTATTGAGAAACGAATTTTCTTGTAAATATAATTCTTATATTTGGATTTAGAGAGGCTATTAATATTCATTGTACTCTAGATTTATGGGAAAGGGGCAATTGGAGAGCTATTTTAGAGATTTTTGAGATTTTTGAGAGTTATGAGATTTTAGCTTTTTTTGTACTCTCTCATATTTATTTAATAAAAGAATTTCTTTTAAAATTTGGATTGCCAAGAAGAATATGAGTGACTAAATTTTCTTATTGGCGTGGATGAGGTGACAAGAATTAGAAAATGATCTGGTATGAGTTTTTATTTTTATTATATTTAATTGATTTATATGATTATTGATTTTTGGTTACATATTATCTTATTAGGCACCATATATAATTATTAAGATCAGTTGGACAGTGTATCCATTGCTTAGTTTTTTATATGTCATTGATTATTTATGCACAGTGTATAATTAGACTTTGAACGGTTATTTGTGTTATTCATATATCATATTTAGGATTAACTTGAAAATTCATATAAGATTAACCAAGTAAAATTAACTAATTTTTAATATTATAACTTTCTTTAATTTTGTACTTTTAATGATTTATTTGCTGGTTGATAAGGCTATATGATCTATATAGCTGAGATAAAGTAAACATTAACACATCCAGTGATTCAATCTTGGGGCGTTAATCCATCTAGCAAATAAAACTCTCATGTTTATTTTATAATGAATTTTCAATTAACAAGTTTTCAATCAATTTATAGTATTCATGTCAAAACATAATCACAAAGTGTTGTATCCTCAACAGAACGATTTTGGTTTTACTACCAGAGTACTACTTGTTGATCTCCTATGCTTGGGAGTACACGTTTTAGGTCGCATCATCTGGTTAAGATGGACGCTTACATTTCTCTTGTATTTGCATTGCTGAATTAAGGTGTGTTATTTGAACTCGAATATCATTGAAGGTTGTCATATTCTAACTATTATTAGTCTATTGTGACTAAATGAATTGTTGTTGTACTTTAACTGTTTTATCCATTCGTGTCATATCTGTGCTATATTATTTTCCAATCTGTGCTATGTTATCTTCCAAATTGCACATTGATGCTATTGCTAGTTGGACGTATTGCTGCAGTGTTTGGTTTTGTAGTTGGTTTGACAGGTTGACTGTACTATTACTGAAGATTTTGTTTCCATTGAAAATTTGGATGATTCTTCTAACCAAGGTTATAAGTTTAGAAGTATGGATTATTTGCTAGTTGAAGAATCGTGTTAAAGGCGTTAGTTGTTCATTTAATACTTCTTTGAAAGCTAAAAATATGGACAATCATGAGTGACGTGTCCTTGTAACTCACTAATATTGCAAATCTCATTAATTTCATTTACCACCTCAATGCGTTCTTCTTTCTTTGTGATCAAATTGTCAACTTTTTTTAGTGAGTGAAAATAATTGTGTAGTTATATCTTTGGTTTCTCCCAATTTAATAAGATTCCTCTTTTTTTAACTATAAGTCGGTTTTGTCCAAAATATCCTCCATTTTCCAAGCTTGTGAATTTTCAACATGAGAATCAAGATGTTCCCATACTTCATCAATATCCTTACTTAAAACTACACAGTTATATATAGTTTTAATGAATTGCTTAGTTACAGTAGAAGCCCTTGATAGAAAGTACTTACGGATTTCTATATCTCAAAGTCATGATGTTGGCATAAGAGTAACAAATCTTTAAATCTATCCCAACAATCGAAGAAAATTTCTTTATCCTTTTGATGAAAGATAATGATTTCCTTATGCAAATAGTTAGTTCAATGCAAAGGAAAAATTTCTTTAGAAGTCTTTTTGCATATCATCCCATCTTCCAATTGAATTTGGTCTTTGGGAGTGTAACCATATTTTAGCCTTGTTTTTTAGGGAGAACGGAAAGAACTTAAGTTTTAAATGTTCCATGCTAATATTTTATAGATTGATAATAGCACAAATCTCTTCGAGTTCACGAAAATGTAAATATGTGCTCTCTTTAGATATCCCATAGAATTTGGATAAAAGTTGTATGATTCTAGATTTTATTTTCGAAGTACCCTATATTCAAAGGAAAAATAATGTAAGAAGGTTAGATTAACTTGTCTACTTGTAAGTAATCGCATAGGAACCTCCCATTACCTCCACTCTAGCTTTGATCATCATTTGTGTTATGACCTCCAAATTCGTTATAATTGTCATTGTTATTCATGGTGTTTTGATTGTTGTTGCTGTCTATCATTAGATATTCATATCCAACTGGTCGTAAAAATTCAATCACACTTGTTAATGACATGAAAACTGTAACCTATACTAAAATGTAGAACACGATAGTACAGATCCCTGGTAACGGTACCATAAATTTGATGAGACCTTAATCGTGCACTTCCAAGTACAGGATATCGACAAGCAATACACGAGAAGTAAACCCATGATTGCTCTTTCGAGAATACATTACTTTGTGATGTGTCTGACACTAATATAGGTTTCAAAACAATTAAAATAGAGGGAAAGGTTTGAGTTGATTGGTCTAAAATTAATACAAAAAATAAACTTTAAATAACTAGACAGTTAAGTTGGCTTAGATGGGTTAACACTCAGAAGATTGAATAATGATTGAGTTATCGCATATTTTATCTCAGTTATATAGATTATTTGGTCATGTACAACCGAAAAATAAATTGTTGAAAGCACATAATTAAATGTAGTTATAATGAGAAGTGTACTAATCACGAAGACAAAGAAAAGGTTGTCAAAGACGCTTCTCAGTCTAGAATGATTCCTACACCTTTTGATATAGACATTTTTGAGTGATCAGGAATTGCTCACTGTGGGATGGATAAACTAAAAGGAGAGTCAAAGAGATCATTATTAGTTAGTACACTCGAATACTCATCAAAAAGAAAGATAGCACTCGAGGATTTCAAACTCACCTCCTATATGAAGGTTAGACGGAATAACTTTTCGCTCTTTGGGTGTCATCTATGAATAACGGAAATTACCATTCAAAGTCTAAATATACACCATACCTGAAGATTCTATGGTTTATTAAAAACTAAGAAATAATTATACCATCCAACTATAAACCATCAAAGTCTTAAAAAATCATATTTAATGCCAAACAGGATAATTAGAGAATCAAAAATCAAATATCACTTAACACAATTAAGCATAGGAAAACAATAACTCATACCAAATATTCGTCAAACCTCTGTTACCTCATCCAAAATTAATGAGAAATTTAGCCACTCATTCTCTTTATAGTCATCAAATAATAGAAAGAAATTTTTTTGTTAAATAACTACAGGAGAGTATAAAACTCAAAATCTCAAAAACTCTCTAAACCCTAATTAATCACTTTTAATTCTCTAATTGCTCTTTTTTTAATTATAATGGGTATTTATATATACCCATGACGTTTAATCCACCTATATAAGAGTTCTATATAATTGAAAATTCTTTTAGCTTTCAACATCCAAGTATCCACGCATCTGGCCGACTAACTATCGACAACTGTTTTGACAACTATTTTGACAACCCTTCTCCGATTCCCTATATAGTGCACAAATTGGTTAGTTGTCAACAGTGCTACTTGGTGACTATCGATAGCCAAGCCTGGCAATTGTTTTTGAGCTTCTATGGTGTATGAATACGCTTCTTCAATTTTTTTTGTTACCTAAAACCTTGTAAAAGATCAAAAAATAGTAGAAAATATCAAAGTGAAGGATTCGAGTAATATGAATAATAAATCATTAATTTCCCATATTAATAATCAAAATGGGAATAAGAGTGCATAAAATAGATATGAAATATAACACTTTTCACTTGTAGTCAGTTATGTTTTCATGGCATCTCTATATGCTCGAATCTATCATTTACCCATTTTTAGTTCAATAATGAGTTGTTGCTATATTTTATCTATAAATGATGCAAAATGATAGGAAACTTATTAAAAAATATCCGTTTATATATTTTTACTATTTGACTTCTTTCCTTCAATTTAAATTGATTTCTCGAAAATTAATACAGGTTTAGTTACAATAACTACTTCTATACTAGGTGATTGTAGCACATATGCACCTAGAGAATTTTATTCATACTTAGACTCTTGGAAACTTAAACCGAGGAAGAATACCATCATTTTAGATAGCATGTGCAACGTGGGTAAAAAATTATCTGAATTACCCCAGAGAGAGAGTAAAATGGGAAAACAAAGGAGGAGAGAGTGAAAGGGAGAGGAAGAGAGGGAGAGAGAAAGAAAGAGGGAGTACCTTAGAAGGACAACCTACCTCTTTAGCTCAGATTTTGCAGAATAAAATGGGTTTGGTATGAAGATAAACGGAAGGAAGTGGGTTTTTTCAGGTTTAAAGAATTTTGGTGTACATATTTTGTATCAGAGTGACTATATCATGTGGCCTAACTCCCTTAAGTTTCAGGAGTCTATGTGTAAATAAAATTTTCAAGAGGGTTGGGTAGTTTACGTAATTAACCCATTAATAAAAGTGAAAAGGTCTGATGATACATGATTCATAATGAAAATATAACAAAACTTTTTGAGATTTAGGATTTGGATATGTAAATAATGAAAGGGTTGCATTGTCGTTAAAAGAAGAAACTCTTACTGGACTTTTCCTTTAGGAGCCCCACCAATGGTAGCCTTCGGAGGGGTTGTGACCATCGATTGACTGTAGCAAAGGGACTGCTCGGTTTGGGCTGCCATTGATAGCGGGCTTGACGAACCCCCATCACAGCCATGAATGTACAGAGATTTGCTATTGATCTATTGTTGTTTTAATGGAAACCATTTAATATTTATAAGTTACTAGAAATCATGATTTAAATACTTATTAGAATGAGAATTTATTGCAAGGATTTACTGTATATACTTGGTGCTTATGACATATGGAATTGGATTAAATGTAAAATTTTAAAACAAAATTGAAACAAAGTGAACAGTAATTGTGTTTGATGAGCCAATCTTAGTGTATTAATTATTGAAATTGATATTGACTACAATCATTATTAATATCAACTGAACTAAAAAAGTAGATTTAAAGAATAAATAAGAAAAATGATAACATAATATCTATGGTAATTGATTGCTATTGAAGTCCCATGTAAGAGAGTTCAGGATAAGCTCCAAAAAAACTATAGTGTCACTTTTAGGGATGTACATAATACTTTTACTACTGTGCCGTACTCTGATATTTACGAGATAATTTTACTATCATGTTGTTTTTCTTGGTTACTTTTACTAATTTGTTTTTTTCCCAAAGTTTATGGAAATGCACTCAGTATACTAGGTCTTGTTCCTTTCTTTTAAGTTTCCAAATACCATAGATAAAACATAATAATCCCAAAGTTCTATGACTTTAGCTTTCTCACCTACCCAGTTAGTCTCCTATACACACAAAATATTAGCTCTCCTTCTAATTATAGTGTTCGCTCTAAAAAGTGAATTTTTCTTCCATAGCAAATTTTTTATTTACAGCAACAAAAGATTTGAATTACAAAATTTTTGAGATCACAAGAACAGGGAAAATTGATGTATTCCCCTTTTTTAATTGTAGGTTTGGTAGCAATAGAGCCGCTAATGCACTCCGTTGACGGTCCGACCGAGAAGAAGAGGATCAGCTCTCTTTTCTGCAAACTCTGAAAGGAAACCCCCTCAATTATTTTCTGGATTCTCCCCAAACTCTCCAAAAGTCCCTTTTCTGAACTCTGTTCCCGTTTTTTTATAGATTGAGTAGATTTCAAGTCTGCCTCAAATCCCGGTGCAATTATTTCCCAAAAATCCAGATAGAGAACCTAATCGAAGCACGGGAGTGGGGTGGCACCCATGGAGGCAACCCGCTGGCACCCACGGAAGCGCTCCCGCGAGTGCCCACCTGCAGGAGCACGCACCCGCAGGAGAGCTCCCGCGGGTTGGCACTAACGGGTGCACTCTGCGGGTGTCAACCCGCAGGAGTGCTCCCGCGGGTGCATCCGCGGTGCACCTTTTTCTTTTTTTAAATATATCTACATAACCCCCTCCAAAGTTTTCGAAATTTGCTCGTTTATTTTTAACGAATTTCGAAATATTATGGATTCTTTTTGGATTTGAATTGGGTTTACCTGCATATCATAATTTTAATCTGAATATGAATAAGGATTGGAGTGGGAAAATGAATTTAAATAGAAACCCAAATCATATTTGGATTCGGATAAATATTTTAACCAACTTTTAATTTTGATCCCTATTTAAACTCCAGATAATTTTTCATTATAAATACCCACATATCTTCATCCCTTCTTCTCATAATAAGAAAAATTATTTTCTTCTTAGTCAATCTAATGGCTTTCACAAGCACTTCCCGCATCGATGATTTAAATTCTGAGGATCGATACGGGTGCGTTACCGCTGGTGATGACCCCTCTTTTCTGATATCCGGTAATCAAATGGTCATCCGTTTATTTTAAAAATCGCTTTTGCAATTATTACGAAAGAAATTTCGTTTCTAATTTAAACATAAATTTGCACACGACGTTATGCTATCCATAATGATGATAGCCATTGTGCAGGCATATTGCGCAAATAGCACTGTGTGAGGGTGTACTACCGCAGGTGGAATTTGTAGATGACAACATGATTATGACCCATGTGTGCACGGATGCAACGGGTGGCACACCGCGGGTGGCACCCCGCGGGTGGCGCCTCGTGGGTGCTCACCTTGCGGGTGCCCACACCCGTGGGTGCCACTCCGCGGGTGGCGCCTCGTGGGTGCTCTCGCGGGTGCTATTCCATGGATTTTTATTTTGATAGTGGTAGTATTTGATTTGTCAGATTTGCACTAAAATTTCATCTCCTCTTCTGCAGTTCCCTATTCAAAATATCCTTTATCCAAAAACCATTATTTTAAATTTTGTGGTGGTCCCAATAACCAATCCCACTTCGGATTTGATGGTCATATTCCTTTAGTGGAAGAACGGAGTAGTGAGGATCGACAGCAGAAAATTACTAACTGCAACCCACTCACGGCTCGTGAGTTGATCACTGATTCCAACTTTGAGGGTGCGAATAGGTAGACATTGAAGAAGCCACAATTTTTTTTTTGGAGATATCGTCAACCAATCAGAAGAAGACTTATGGGACACCACCAAGTGGTTGAATAAGGCGGGAGGTCGATGTATGTTCATTCCAGACTTGGAGCATAGCTTTTTTTTAGTATATCTGCAGCGGATTTCGTGCCCGCGTGTCTTGGCCAATAACTCGTAGTCATCATGGCATTGCGATAGGGAGATTTAGCAAAAATGGTCCATTTGTAGATGGTCTGGCAAAACATATTACAGGTATATTGCCTGGGAGAGTTGGCAAAGACCTACCTGTTGGAGAACATTCGAAGCGAGCAGATACATTCATTAATCAATTTGTATATGCCAATGGTCAATTTCCGGCTCATGATTTCCGCACTCCTGGCTGGGTTCACTCATCTCTATGATCATGGTGGTCTCGGATGACCCACTTCATTTTAGTAAATTTCATAACACGTCTAGAGAGACTCGACCTCTACCATGCAGTGAGGAATGTACAATTCGGTCTTCCACATAGCTCTCCTCATTTCTTTTGTATACTGGAAATGTATGATCCGGAGACCAATACTTTCTTTACCCCTGTTGGAGAATTGGGGTTTGCACTTCACGAGATGCATGAAATTTCGGCATTATCTATAGGTGAAACCCCCTATGAGGAGTTTATTCCGAATACGAAAGAACTACTCCATCTCAAGGCTATCCCCAATGCATTTTCCACTTATCTGGAGCTGCTGTGTCACTATAATATTTGTGTCAACATCTCTAAGGCACGAAATCAAGGAGCGTGACAGGCACGAAGTCAAGGGTTACGACATAAAGTATGGGCAGAGTACCTCTTCCAAAATTTGGAAGATAATGAGTGCAGTATCCAAGTACGAGCCTCTTGTGACATGGACATTATCCATGAAAGGATTGATACCTGCTTCGCAACAACATATACAGCAGAATCCGATGAAGATGGATTTAAAGCTTAAACTGTTTTCGAAAGTTATCACTATCAGGCGGGTTCTCCCATATCGGACAATGCTATTCTTGCTGGATATCTCATGCTATGGCTGAAATGATGTGTAGTGCCCACTTTGTGTCGCGAGACCGTCACCATGGAAGTTATTTACCCCGCAGTTTTATTAGCATTTGGCCAACCTCTAGAGTTATTACCGGCTATGGTTTGTAGTCTCCAACGTGGCTTGAGAGATATGGTTACACAATTTTGTAAAGTCCAGCAGGTGGAAGATAGAGATGGTAAAAATATCTTCAACACGCCTAATCCGTGTATTGACTTACCATTCACTTATTTGATGACTTGGTTCGTACTGCATTGTGCCGCTCTAATGACTCCCCCCTTTAGGACTCGTTGATCACGCCACCCCTCATGTGTAGCACTTTGAGAATTCTTCCTGGAACGGAAAGTATATGGCTAAGATCCGATAGATCCTTGGGCGGCATCAGAATTACCATATTTACCATTGTTTTTCAAAATTTCTCGGAGGAAGTTATAGTAGCCAGTTTGAAGATAGTCCTAAAAATCATGGCTATACAACCTTTCCATCAAGATGCTTCTGATGGCTTATTAATATTCGACCAGGTCATATGATTTTTCGACAAGGTCGAGTTTGTTTTGTGGAGCTATATACACCAAGCCGTTTTGCATGTCAATTTGGATATGATCAGCTATATGTCGGTAACCCGAACTCTTATCTTTGTCGTGATGGAAATCTTTTTGAGAGTGCTCGAGGATGGTATTATTTTTCAGCGGGAGGTACAACAACGTCTTTTATCCTCCCAAACCAATCACCATCTCTCTTTGCATCAATGAGGTTTTGCAGTTGGTACCACCTCGCAAATACTATCCCTCGTGATTATCAAACGAATCATTCATTTTTAAAGAATATCAAGGCATCGCATAGATCCTCGAAAAAAAATCAGACGTGTGAATTCCAATCTATAAGCACTTCCCTTAGTTCTGAGAACAATGATGGGGACAGCAAGACGATTCTTCTATTCCAGTCTCTGCTCTTGGAGGAAAATCTGCATCAAAGTGCTCAAACCCTAGGAGAGTCAGGGTTTCGCAAAAGAAGAGCAAGAAATTTCAGGCTCGTGTTGACAATTCGGCCTTTGGACAAACTACAACTCATTCAGGAGAATTTTTGCCGACCACAACCTCTCAAGCCCCTGCACTGGTCATAGCGTCACCAATCATCTCATCTAGAAATGAATTTCCTACTACCGCTTTGGCACTTAGGTAAGGAGGATTTCCGCCTGCCACAACTTCTCCAGCATTTCCCAATATAGCACCGTCAATGACTTCTTCTCAAAAGACTGTTGGGATGTATGGCTTTGCAGTTTTCTCTACACTTAAGATACCTGCTATTGCAAGCCCAATCCCTGAAATTGCAAATTTTGATAGGGGCGGGCCAACTATCAGGGATACAGGAGCAGAGAGCCGACGGGCACTACATTAGGAGATATTGCACCATATGATCTTCCTTCATCTCCCAGTGAAACTGCATTGCCCAGCCCAACACCAAGACCTGTCCCTTCAGGTGAGCATATCTCTTTAAAGATTAATTTTTACCTCTCCTTCTTTTTTTTACTGTATATTCGTTTGCATTTCAGGTGGTGAAGATCAAATGACTCGTGCCTCCCCGACAAATTCTCTTGAACTAGTAGATTATTCTCGTATAAGTGGAGCAATTTGTGATTTTGACAGTCTTGGCACTTAAGAAGAGTTCGATAGTGATTACTTTCCTCAACCAAACACGGACAAAATTTCCCACTTACAACCAGAGGCTTCAGAAGTTGATAAACCCGAGGGATATGGTTCTGTTCCCACAATCGCCAATGATGCAACTCTTCCAGTAGGCATTTGCATACTTTCATCATGTTGCAAAAGCTTTTTGATGATAATATCTGACCATTTTATTTATGCCAGCTGCAGATGATATTAATACATCTTTAGTATCCTCTTTTGAAGCTCTAGTAGATCCTGTAAGCACAGAGAGCTCATTCTTGCTAACATACATGGTTTTACCACGTTATGTTCCAATGGGGTCGACATCTGTCGCAGCGACCATGTCGTTAACGTCAGCGGTCTCAATAACAGAGGTAATGACCACTCCAGCAAAAGTTGTGGCTAGTCCATTGGAAGCGGCGGCTATTCCATTATCAGTTTCACAAATGGAATTAGCACCTCCTACTGTGATTCCGACATCCACACATCCGCTTCCTGCAGTTTCAACAAGTTCGAAACAGAGTTTTGTATCCAGTTTCAGTGAAAGACTCATCGATCACAACATTGAATTCTTTCTTGAAATCTTTCGTGGATGCATCGAGGAAATCATCGACGGAGAGGATTCTTTGGAAAGGGTTCATCCTCTCATATTAAGTCACTAAGATCATATCACCAGAATTGGAAGACCGCAACGAGCAGCTCCTTATAAGGCTCAATGGGACGAATTGGAGGTCCAATTGTTATTGCTCAACAATCTATGTCAGGCCAATCTTGCCGAGATGACAAACCAAGAAGTGGCATGCTTACGAGCCCAAAACTTGACTCTCCAAGCCGAACTGCAGCGGAATATAGAGCATCAGGCCCAACTAGTTACGGGACTCCAAGGTTCTTCAGGGAAGCTATCTTGGGATTTGGTCCAGATTGAGAACAACATCGAACACCATCATAAATCAATAAGCCGCAAACAGAGATCATTGCTGAAGCTCAAGCTTCGATTGCTAATTTTGAACTTGAAATTCAAACTTTATCTAACAGAGCATCCGAGATCTCACGGCAGAAGGAACAAACTGATCATGACATCATTGTCAGCATCAAGGAGTTGGAAGAATTCAAGATTAAGGCCGCACAACAACCCCCCATGGATTAAATGGACTTGCAGAGGAGAGCTCTAGAAACAACAAGGGAGAATCTCCACCGTAGGCTGCAATATGTAGAAGATACTTTAAACGCTTTATCTCAAAAATAATTATTATTATTACTTATTGGTTATTTGTAATAATAAAGAAAAAGACTTTGTTGTGTGTCGCTGTATCATTATTATTATCTCTTTAGTAAAAGTTATCATCATTAATCTATTTACTCTTATTTTATTACGTATATACACTTATATGTATTTTATACATTTCATAGATGGTAACCCAAACTACTCAGAGGTCCAGGACGTGATAGTAAGAGTTTTCACATGAATTTAATCCTAATTGTTCAGTGACATATAGTGTGACATATTAGGATTTCCGAGCGATAGGTAGATGTATGATGTTAATGTGCCTATCGATGACAAGACAAGCAAAGGTATGATGTTAACATGCTTATGATAAGTAGAGATATGATGTTAATGTGCTTATAGGATAACAAGTAGAGGTATGATGTTAACGTGCTTATAGGATGACAAGCAGAAGTATGATGTTAACATGCTTATAGGATGACAAGCAAAAGTATGATGTTAATGTGCTTATAGGATGACAAGCAGATGTATGATGTTAACATGCTTATAAGATGACAAGTAGAGGTATGATGTTAATGTGCTTACAAGATGACAAGCAGAGGTATGATGTTAACATGCTTATAGGATCCTAACCGTTCAGTGACATCTAGTATAACGGATTAGGAAGAGACAGAGGTATCATTAAACATGTCTCGGAGCTTGACCTATTCAGAGGATCTGGCCATGATGGGAATGAGCTAACTAAACAGAGGTGATTGTTAATGTGTTTGACCTTAAAATATGACTATCAGAGGTAACCGTTAACTTGATAGGAAAAATGATTTTCGTAAGAGGTGACTTTTAACTTAACGATATTAAAAACAAGTTTGTCAGATGTCGTAATATTGGACTTGATGAAGTGCATGTTTTCCTTTCTGTTAGGAGTGAAATCTTATCTTGACAGAGGATCTATCTAATTAGGATTTTTAGCAAACTCCCAGCTATCAACGGATTTGATTAGTTTTTACCAACTACCGTTTGAGTTGGGCTAGCCATACTATTTCTCTCAGCATGGTGAGTTATCGAAGGTTTTGTTTGGGCTTAAATGTCAAATGTTCCTTCTTCCCTTCACCTTAGCAGGTTTGAGCATTGATGTATCCTTATATTCATATAAGAATACTATCGTGACAGATTTGTCGCAGGATTTTTAGCAAACCCCCAGCTATCAACGGATTTGATTAGCCTTTACTAACTGCCGTTTGAGTTGGGCTAGCCATACTATTCCCCTCAGCATGTTGAGTTATCGAAGATTTTGTTTGGGCTTAAATGCCAAACGTTCATTCTTCCGTTCGCCTTAGCAGCTTTGGGCAATTCATATTTTTACCCCCAGCATGATGGATTTGCGAGAATTTTATTCTCTTTCCGTTACCTTGACGATATCGAGCAATTCATGCTCTTACCCATGACATGATTGGGTTGGCGATGATTTTGTTTGGGCTTACATGTCAAACATTTTCTCTATCCTTAGTCATAGAGACGTAGGATCTATTTCCCCATAACGCCCCAAGTGGGGGTGTGGAACTTTGTGCTAGCATGAAAATTTCTTCTCTTACTGTAATGAAAGAGAGGTCGGATGAATTTATTTCTTTACGAATAATATTTTTTAGGAATTTTCCATTAATTGGCATTATCATCTGATCACCATGTTGATTAATCAATCGGTATGCTCCATTTGAGTAAACCGTCTCTACTACAAACGGGCCCTCCCACTTTGGCTGAAATTTGCCCTTAGTCTTATGCATCAGAATCATAGGACGCCTAACCGCTAAGACCAAGTCACCCACTTTGAAAGTTCGTTCCTTCACTTTTTTATTGAAGGCTCGGGATATTCGTGCTTGATAGAGCTCTATTTGTTATTGAGCCTTTTGGCATTTCTCGCTCAATGCTTCTAACTCCCGGAGTCTTTGGTTATGCTTTTCGTCAGTGGTCATTCTTGCAGCTAATGCCATCTGAAAAGGGATTTGAATTTCCAAAGGTAGCACGGCTTCGCAACCATACACCAAAGAAAATGGTGTACTCTTTGTCGGTGTCCTTACTATTGTGCGATAAGCCCATAGACAAGCTCTCAATTTTTCATCCCAATCGCATTGACTTGTAGTGACGAATTTATGCAAAAGTTTCACAATGGTGTTGTTGAATGCTTCTGCTTGGCCATTTGCAGCTGGGTTATATGGAGATGAAAACAAATTCTGTATTCTAAACTTGTCACAGAATCTGGTATAAATCGCATGTTATATTGTGATAGGAGGATCGACAAATTAGCTAACCTGCAATTGAGCGACTCAGGCTTGGTTATGAGCACTCTCAGAGGATTTACCCGAGAAATCACATGAATTTTTTGGCCTACTAAGTAATGTCACATTTTCTGAACTGTGAATACCAGGGCCAAACATTCTTTCTCTACTGGAGTGTACCGATGTTCGGCGCCTAGTATAGTTCTGCTAACCTAGTAAATGGCTTGTTCGTGGCCTGAGTCATTAGTTTGGACCAACAGGGCGCCAAGTGAATGGTCCATCGTCCGAACATATATCAAAAATGACTTTCCTGATACAGGGGCTACCAGCAACGGAGGCTTTGTGAGGTACTTTTAAAGGTCCTCAAAGGCTTGTTTATAAGCTTCATCCCAAACGAACGATACCCCTTTTTTCATTAATTTAGTGAAAGGTTGGTATCGCCTTGAAAGATTAGCATTAAATTTCCGAATATACGCCAGTCTCCCTTGTAATCCACGAAAATCTTTAAGATTCTTTGGTGGCTGCATCTCTTGAATTGCTTTTAACTTTTCTGGGTCTAAATGAATACCCTTGGATGTAACAATGAAACCGAGAAATCTGCCACTAGAGACACCGAGAAAAGATTTAGTCGGATTCATTTTTAATTGGTGTTTTCTCATAATGTCAAACACTGCTTTTAAATCTCAAAGATGATCATTTTTATTGCGACTCTTGATGGCCAAGTCGTCCATGTAGCACTCTACCATTTTACGGAGATGCTTGTGGAAAATCGTGCTCATAGCACGCTGATATGTTGCACCTGTGTTCTTTAAACTGAATAGCATAAATATATAACAGTACATGCCTAACGGTGTCCTGAAGGCAGTGTGTTTCTCATCTTCAGGACACATTTTTATTTGATTGTATCCAGAGAATCCATCTATGAAAGACATCCTTTCGAACCCGCAGGTATTGTCAATCATGACATTCGTTATTGGAAGTGGAAATTCATCTTTAGGGCATGCTGCATTGAGATCTCAAAAATCAATGCAAATTCGAATTTTTTCGTTCTTCTTAGGAACTGGAATAATGTTTGCTACCCAATCAGGATGTTCTTCTTCTCGGATAAAGCCAGATTGTATAAGCTTCTTAACTTCATTCTCGATCGATTCCACTAGTTCTGGACGGAACCTTCTTTGTTGTTGCTTCACTAGTTTTGCATATGCCTTAATATTAAGCCAATGCATAGCAACTTGAGGATCTAAGCATGGCATGTCTTCATAATTTCAGGCAAAGACATCTATGCATTCTCGAACGAGAGTTACAAGGTTGTCTCTTTAATTAGGAAGCAAACTCTTGCTTATAAATATGGGCTTAGGATTGGTTTCATCAACCATATTTACTTGAATCACTTTATTCTCAGTAGGCGGTTTACGTTGCTTGAAGCGCATGTTCCATTGGGCATCAAGATGCTTAACTAACGCTTCATCTTGTATAAGGGTCAGTTCATCGTTTTCATTTGGGGTCTGACTAACGGATATCATGTTTATAGTCAACATCTTGAATAATACTCCCAGACTGATATCTGAATCCCAATCGGAATCTTCTATATTTTGGCAAATCATATCTTCGATATCTGAAGGATCGGGTGTTGTGACGTATCCCAACCCCCTGCCAGTTTTGTGATAATAGTCTGGCTCTTTTCCTTTGGGCACAAACGACGGAAGTAAATTTTGATATCCCTTACCGAAATTTAATCTGGGTTTATGGATGAAATCATATCCCATCTTCGCCATCATTCAGAATGACTTTAGTCCATAATGATAGAATATAGGGGCTTCCTGAGCTTCATCTTCACTATTACCAGATGAGGCTACATGTGGTCGAACTCTTCCAAAAATAATAGGTTTTTGATCGGTCGATGGGATGGTACTTTAAACACCGCCCCATCTACATTTTCGATGTTTGATTGTAGCATCATTGATGATCTAATTGGCATGTGCATGGTTGCTAAAGTCTCGAATTCTGAGAGACTATCTGCATCCGTACTAGTAGCTGAAGGTACAGAATCAGTAGCAACACCAAACAAATAAGCAAATTCTATATTTTCATTCATTTCTTACTCGCCTTCATCACTGGCAGTGTCACTTACATCTAAGTCTTCAAAATTAATTATAAGAAGTTCAAAGCTTTCTTTGGCAATAAACACCCATGACTCAGTATTAGCTTCATTCCAACTATCATATTCATCATATAGTGGGGATCGACTTCAGCACTCTCAGCATACAAAATGGCGTCTACGAAGTAGTTTTCAACATTCTTGAATAGCTGCTTATCAGTAATCAAAGTATGCACTTCTCCATTTTCATCCACATACTTCATGCATTGGTGTAGGATGGACAGGACGATAATGTTGGCAGGAATCCATGGTCGCCCTCGGAGAAGGTTGTAAGAAGTATCTACTTCAATTACATAGCAGGTCACTTCACTCTTGAGATCTCCTATTTGGCATCTGAGCCTGATCTTGACTAGAGGATGACTGTCATTGGCGTTGAAGCCAAAAATGGCGGTATTAGTTGAAGTCAATCTGTGGGGAGGGATCCCAAGAAACTGTATAAGCCTTCGCGATATAATGCTCAAGACAAAACCCGGATCAATTTGAATTCGACTGACTTCTGTTGAGCCAATATATCCCGTATAGTACAGAGGTCTGTTATGCTTGATATTCTTCAACTGCATGTCCTCTGGTGTGAAAGTGATATAAGGGGCACGCCTTGACACTAAGTTGCAGTGTGGACATGCCTCCTCAACCTCTTCTGAGAGATGGGTTAAGAAAGCTTCAGACTCTGCTAGGGCTTCTCTTAGTGCATCTCTTGTAGACTTAGACAAACGCAATAACTCATATAGAGTTATTCTTGCCGGTATATTCGTCAGTTGTGCCACAACATCAAATTAAAAAGAAGAGCTTTGCTCTTTAGAAGCATCTTTTCATAGGGCCCGATTGTATCTGAGTTCTTTCTGTTTTCTTTTGTCGGGAGTTTGCTTGGTCGTTCTCTCATTGGCCTCCTCTGTTGATTTAGAAGAGCCAACTTCTATGTTTGCATGGTCCTTCAAATATTATCTCCCAGACCTGGTTCCCAAAGGTGGCATGGGTTCATTCTCCACTGCTAGAGCAGTCATCTCTGATTCAGAATCTGTTAATAGAGGTATGTCATTTGCATCCTCTTCAATTGTTGCCGAAACAGCATTGCACATATGTTGTCCTCCTCTTGTTTTAGCTTTCTTCTTGGGCCCCACAGTCGTCCATTGTTCATCTTTAAGAAGGTCCGGATGTACCCAAACGACCTCTTACTTCTCTGTTGTGAAAAGAGTCAACCCCTTCTTCTGCTAGTTATGGGGTCTAAATTAACCCCCCTGAGCTCACCTTTCAGAATAGGCGTGAGACCAAGTGGTACCCCTAGACCACCCACTGTAAATGTAGCCGAGTTAGCTGTAACTCTTTTCTGCTTGGCTTTGACCTGAACTGCTCCAGTATCGATCAACACCTGAATTTTTTCTTTCAGAATAAAACAATTTTAGTAGGGTGACCTACGATCCGGTGATATGAATAGTAGTTTGGATCGTTAGTCATTCCAACCTCTTCAGACCTCTTACTCTCTGGCAACTTGAGCATGTTGCATTTGATGAGCAAATTAAACATGGTAACAGTATGCTCATCCTTAAGTGAATACTGTTTCTGAGACCTAGGCGGCCTCACTGTGTTGCTTTTAACAGGCCTGTCTTTCGGATTGGGTGTGTTTTCTACTGCCATTAGGTCTTTCCCTTTGGAATGGGAGAAATGGAATGAAGGTTTATTTGTAGTGCCTCATCTTGTGGATTGCTGCTCTTCGAGGCGTCGAAATATGTCTTCGGCCTGTTCACCCTACTTGAGTAGGTCTTTCCACGACTTGGATTCAACCAAACCCATTTTGACCAGAACACCGATCAGTAAGTTGTGTTTGCAAGTTTCTACAAGAGTTTTCTGCGTCATGCCATGTGGACATTGCACGAAAAGCTCTCGGAACTGCTTGATGAAGGCTTTCATTGTCTTGCCTTCTCCTTGCTTTGCTGCTAGCAAGGATGGCACAGAAACCTCAGTGTCATCTTCAAAGAATAGGGCTAAGAACTGACGCTCTACATCGGCCCATGATTTAATTGTCCCCTGGGGTAATTGCATGAACCAGATAAATGCGGGCCCTTATAAGGTGCTCGCAAATATCTTTGTCAGAATTGGATCATTTCCCATTAGGTGTCCTATCTGCGACAAGAAGTAGAAGATGTGCTGTTTTAGCGAGCCTTTATCGTCGAATGACTGAAGGTTCAACGGTTTATAGTTTGCAGGGTAGCGTACAGTTTCCCATTCTATGGGATAGGGATGTATTATCCCCACTTCTTAACTTTTTACGATGAAGAAGTGCTTGTAGCTGGTTCTCCATCTTTTCCATTTTTTCTGCATAAGGGTTGATGATAACCTTCACTTTTTCTTTCTCTCCTGAATAAGGAGGTAGTTCTTCATGCTCGCCTTCGCTATCTTCCTCTTAATGGATAGGTTGTTTTCCTTGCCAGTCGGAAGTGAAAGCCGAGGATTGGCCCTTCTTCATTTGAGTCAATAACTCTATTAAGAGTTGTTTCATTTCTTTCATGGTCTCCTCTTTCTATTTGAGACGTTGTTCTTGTCTCTCAAGCCTTCTAGAGACTTCTTTTGGAATGTCGGTCACGTTCACCGTTGCCTCTGAATCTCTGTTTGAATCTAAATAAGACTAAGACACAATAGCAAAATGTTTGCCTTCTTCCGCATCGGATCCTCCAGCCAACATTTTATAATTAAATGGTATAGCAGCTCCTCTCCTGGCCCGAGTGTGTCGATACACGCCCTCTAGCTCAACAGACACTCTTTTTAACCTTGGAATGAATTCCTTATCTGAAGAGTCACTTTCGGCAACCTTTTTATCCTTGCTAACCATATGGGATGAGGCTGCAGGCAAATCGGTCCCAGAGTATACTTTTGTCACCGTCCGTTTTCTTTTCGGCTCGGTAATCCGCTCAAAAACAGATGGTCTTAATTTGCATTTACAATTTGACAGAACGGCTGAAATCAACTATTCACATTGGCAATGAGGAGTGGGTTGGGAGGTGCTCCTCTTCCGAGTGAGATATTCTCTTAAATTATGAGATTTATTCTCATTTATATTTGCAATCTGACGCCTCTTGCGTCGCAAGCTCCGTTCATAATACTGGTTAGCTTGCAAAAATCCAGGGCCAAGCATTTTTCCAGCATCGAAACTATCTCCAATTCTTTTGTAGAATCTTCTAGAGTGTGTGCTGGCCTGCATAGTTGTGCAGGCCCTGCGTGCCTCTGAATTACACTTCATGAGATGTTCGTGAGTTTTATCAGCAATATTTTCATCATCTGAAGATGTGCATCTAGAAGAGCACATTAGCACATCAATATATGTATTTGTAGAGGAACAAGAGAGAACAACTGACAGGGTGACCAAAAAATTCGGTGTGCATTGTGTGCTCACCATATGTGTGCCTGAAGAGACACGGGTAAGCGTAGTTGCACACAACGGAGGCGGAGAGTCAAATTCACTAGATGTAACATGTGGTTGCTCCTGCAGAGTGCAACCTTCGAAGTGCAACCCGCGACTGCATCTGCGGGATGCAACCTGCGGTTGCAACTGCAGGATTGCACCCGTGGGATTGCTCTCGCGGGATGCAAAACGCGGTTGCACCCGCGGGTTTGCACCCGTGGAGCATCCCGCAGTTGCACCTGCGGGTTTGCACTCGCGGGATTGCTCCCGCACCTGCAGGTGCAAACCCGCGGGAGCATCCCGCGGTTGCACCCGTGGGTTTGCACCTGCGGGATTGCTCCTGCAAGATGCAACCCGTGGTTGCAACCGCAGGTTTGCACCCGTGGGTTTGTTTCCGCGAGATGCAATCTGCGGTTGCACCCGCGGGTTTGCACCCACGGGATTCCGGGATGCCACCCGTGGAGCTCCGCTCTTGTTTTCTGGACAAATCTTTTTTTACTGTGATTTTTCAGAAACCATCCTTCCTGTACTGTTGAGGCGTGCCCGTTGGGCTTTATACCTTTGATTCCTCTTTTGGGAGCAGGTTAGAGTTTGGTTTGATTTTGGAGCGGGCGATGACGTCATATGTTTTTTGATAGATGATAACGTCTTGTTAGTTTTAATGGCGGAAGATGCCACATGAGTTTTAGTCTTTTCGAGTGATAACGCCTCATAAGTACTGATAGGCGATAATGCTTTCTCATTTTTGATGGGCGATGACACCTCACCTTTATTGATCGTCACCCGACAATGAGACCTAGGCTCTAAATCTGAGGAAGAGAGGAATTCCTCATATTTTTACTGGTCAACTTCTACTACCAGCGTCTCAAAAACCGATCTGATATGTACTAGGTCGGACTGCGCCACCAAATTATTAGTCGTGAACAGAGAGGCTCCCACTGTAGTCGCCAATTCTTGTTCACTCAAAAAAGTAAATTTTTCTTCCATTGCAAATTTTTTATTTACAGCAACAAAAGATTTGAAATACAAAATTTTTGAGATCACAAGAAAGGGAAAATTGATGTATTCCCTTTTTTTAATTGTTGGCTTGGTAGAGATAGAGCCTCGCTAACGCACTCTGTTGATGGTCCGACTGAGGAGAAGAGGATCAGCTCTCTTTTCTGCAAACTCTGAAATGAAACCCGCTCAATTATTTCCTAAAAATCCAGATCAAAAACCTAATCGAAGCAAGAAAAAAGGGTGGCACCAACGGGAGCAATCCGCAGGTTGGCACCCACGAGTGCTCTCCCGCGGGTGCCCACCCGCGGGATCACTCCCGCGGGTGCCATCCGTGGTAGGGCTCCTGCGGGAGAGCTCCCGCGGGTGCACCCTGTGGGTGTCAACCCGCGGGAGTGCTCCCGCGGGTTGCCACCAGCGGGTGCATCCACGGTGCACTCTTTTTTTTAAATGTATCAAAATATAGTTGTCCCGCGGGTTGCCACCAGCGGGTGCATCCGCAGTGCACCATTTTTTTAAAATGTATCTACATATAGCATCAACTAACTCTACTAATCTACATGTAAGGGAACCTATATTTAATGATGCCAACCAAAATTTATGTTTATGAGCAAACTTCTTTACCCCCACCTGCTCATTAAGATGTAGGAACCCTCTTATATTTAACACCACATCCGGGCACCGACATGGCGCGTTGCTGCTAGGTCGTCGCCCTGCAGCGACGCACCACGTCGGCGCCCGGATATAGTGTCAAATATAAGAGGGTTCCCATATCTTAATGAGCTAGTGGGAGTAAAAAAGTTAGCTCATGAACATAAATTTTGGTTGGCATCATGGAATATAGGTTCCCTTATAGGTAGATTAGCAGAGTTAGTTGATACTATGATTAGAAAGAGGGTTAATATTTTGTGCGTGTAGGAGACTAAGTGGGTAGGTGAGAAAACTAAAATCATAGAGTCTTGGGATTATAAACTTTGGTATACGGGTCGAGATAGAAATCATAATTGGGTAGGTATGATCATAGATAAGCAATTACTTGGAGATTTAGTGGAGATTAAGAGGAAGGGTGATAGAATTTTATTAGTTAAACTTATTTTAGATGGAGAGATTTTTAATGTCATTAGCGTCTATACACCACAAGTAAGACTTGATGAATTCAGTAAACATCAATTTTGGGAGGATTTAAATGAGATAGTACAAGAAATACCCGCTAGTAAAAAACTATTTATTGTTGGTGATCTCAATGGGTATGTAGAAACTAGTCGTAATGGGTTTGATAGTGTACATGAAGGATTTGGTTTTGCAGAAAGAAATGAAGCAGGTAACTCAATTCTAAATTTTGCTTTGACTTATGATTTAATTTTAGCGAATACTTGATTTAAAAAGAGAGTTTCTTACTTAGTTACTTTTAAAAGTGGATCGAATGCAATCCAAATAGATTTTTTTTTAACTAGAAGGGTAGATAGAACTAGTTGTATCGATTGTAAAGTAGTGCCAGGTGAAAGTGTAGTTACCAAATATAAACTCTTAGTTTTAGATATTCAGATTAGATATAAACTTAGAAAGATTAAGTGTAAGTTAGATTCTAAAATTAAGTAGTGGCGATTAGAAGGTAATCAAAAAGTTTTTGTAGATAGAGTAGTACAAGAAGTAGATTGGAGGGACCATGATGATCCTAATATAACATGGAACAAAATGGCTCGCTGCATTAAAAGGATAGCTAAACATATATTCGCTAAGTCGAGGGGCAGTGCTCCACCATGTAAGGATACATCATGGTGAAATAAAGAGATAAAAATACTATTAAGATCAAGCGAGACCTCTATAGAGATTTGAAGAAGAATAATAATAATGGAATAAGTTTTGAGAAGTATAAACTAGTAAAGAAGGAGGCTAAGAAAGCTTTCGGGATGCAAAAACTAAATTATATAAATAAGTATATGAGAAGTTGGATAATAAAGAGGCAGAAAAGAATATATATAGAATTGCTCGAATGAGAGAGAGAAAGTCTAAAGACTTATGCACTGTAAAGTGTATTAAAAATGAGAATCAGACGGTTCTAGTTAGAAACAAAGAGATTAAAGAAAGATGGAAAAATTATTTTGATAGAGTATATAATGGTAGTTTTACTCAAGATTTGGGAGATCTTACTATTCAATGTGAGGATATAAATCGTACTTTTATGCGCAGAATTAAAGCATCTGAAGTAAAAGAGGCTTTGAAGAGGGATAAAATTAAAAAAAATTGTTGGTCCAAATGAAATTGTTATAGAGGTATGGAGATATTTAGGAGGGATTGGTATGAGGTGGCTAACTGATTTTTTTTAAAAAGATTTGGCAAATTAAGAAAATGCCAAATGAATGGAGGAAAAGTACCCTAGTACCTCTGTATAAGAACAAAGGCGACATTCAAAATTGTTCTAACTATCGGGGAATAAAACTCACGTGTCACACTATGAAGTTTTGGAAAAGGGTAATTGAATATAGATTGCGACAAACTGTTAAAATATCAGAGAACCATTTTGGATTTATACCAAGATGATCGACGACAGAAGCTATTCATTTACTTCGTCAATTTATCGAGCAATTCCGAGAGAGAAATACAGATTTGCATATGATATTTATTGACTTAGAGAAAACCTATGATAAGGTTTCATGAGAGATACTTTGGTGGATACTGATGAAGAAAAGAGTTCATATCAAGTATATCGACATAAATAAGAACATGTATGATAGAGTAGTGGCCAATATCAACATATGGTGGTTTAATAAATGATTTTTCTATCACAATTGGATTGCATTAAAGATCTGCATTGAGCCCATTCTTATTTGTTATAGTGATAGATGAGCTTACTAAAACCATTCAGGATGAGATATCTTGGTGTATGCTATTTGCTGATGATATTATCTTAGTTGATGAGATAAGAGAATGGGTAAATATCAAGTTAGAGTTATGGAGACATACATTAGAATCTAGAGGTTTTAAATTGAGTAGGTCTAAAACAGAGTATATGGAATGTAAAATTAGTAAACGACGGACCATAAACTATAATGCTGTAAAACTGGATAGGCAAGAGATACAAATGAGCAGTCAGTTTTGATATTTGGGCTCTATTATTCAGAATGATGGAGAGATAGATAATGATGCTAACCATAGGATTCAAGCTGGCTGGTTGAAATGGAGGAGCGCAACGGGAGTTTTATGCAACCATAACATTCCATTAAATTTAAAAAGAAAATTTTATAGGACTGCTATTAGGCCAATTTTATTATATGACACGAAATGTTGGGCTATAAAGAAACGTCATTCACAAAAGATAAGTATAACAGAGATGCGCATGCTCCGTTGGATGTGCGGAAACACTAGAAAAGATAAAATGTGAAATGAAGATATTCGTATTAAGGTATATGTAGCTCCCATCAATGAGAATATGCGAGAAAATAGTTTACGATGGTATGGTCATATGCAACGTAGGCCTACAAGTGCATCGGTTCAAATAGGGGAGTTTATCAATGTATGACAAGTTAAAAAATGAAGGGAAGGCCGAAGAAAATATTGATGGAGGTAATACGCAAAAGTATGGTGTCTAGAGGTTTAAATAAGGAAATATTATTTGATAGAAATGAATGGAAAAGGAATATCAAAGTGATCGATCCGGTGTTATTCTTTTTTTTTGTTCATGTAGCCTACTCCAAATACTTGAGATAAAAGGTTTAGTTGTTGTTGTTGTATAGAAAAAACATAATAACGTGACACTAATGAATGCGTAAATCATTATTATATATTTGTTTATAATATTTTAACTAATTTCCTATTGTTTTTCTTAAATTTATATTGTTTTATGGTTATTGATTTCATTTCTGATCACCCTGAGTGTGAATGTCTGGACATAGAGTTGGACCTATTCGAGGTACAATAGAATCTGGCCTACTTCGAAAGCTAGGTGTATTTGCAGGAGTAATCAACTGCTAGACTACTTTTATTTATTTATTTATATTTAATTTTAGTTTCTAGTAAGATATAAAAAATATCATCCGCACACTTTATTGCTTTTGACTTGAGACAGTTATTATTAATTTTTGTTGTTACCTTTGTACCTAGTTGGTTTTCTTTGTTTGAATATAGTTAGTTTCTTTTGAATAAAATTCTATTATTTTAATTGAAATTTGTTCTCTTTTATCTGTTGTGAGCCGACGGTAAGGAAGATTAAGGATAGCTGTGTTATCATGTATCAGCAAACAACTTAGCTATTCATATGTCGGATACTGGAGCACTAAGAATAAATAGTATTACATTATATTATTTGTTCTTTTAATAAATAAATATTAAGTTTAGTGGTTATTGATAAATCATTAAAAAAATAATTTTTGGTTTCTAGAGCTTCAAAGGTGTCATCTATAATAAATGTATGAAAGTAACATCCAATTTACTTTCAGCAGAAGAAATAAAAAAAACTACGCGGTTTCTCCTGTTTTCTGAATTGCTTCCGACAAACGAACAGAGAGCGGCTGTGCGCCCCCTTGTCATAAGATAATAGTAGACTCAAATAGAAGACGTTCATAAATGCTAATTCATGCTACAGACAAGCCCATGAGAATATTAGCCCTAGATCACACAACTCCAGCATTAAGCATAGATTCACATGACTCTGTCTGAGTTCATGCCCCACTTCATTATTTGTATCCCCTTGGCTCAAACAATTCATTACTTCTCCGCTCCCCTTCATCAAAGCACCCTACACAGCAAAAACAAACACAAAACATTAGCTAGGTTCAAGCCAAATTAATACTACAAGATACCTCAAACACATTAAGGGTGGCAAAGGATCGAAACTGAGTCAGACCTTAAAAGATTCACTTAGAACTCGAAACCAAATAAACTTACAGATGACTGGAAAATAAAGAGAATATTTAGAAAGAATTAAGCAAATTAAAATATGTTTAAATATTTGTCAAATTACTGGTTTGGATCATTAATATACATATCCAAATCATAAAAATTTGTTCACTATCTGATAATATCCAAATCTGAAGTTTTGGATGATTTGGTTCAGTTTAACAAAATATGAAAATTGTAAACGTACTTGGCACAGTCGGTGGATGGGCTAATCTTGTAAGGAACAGAGACGCCACACTTGGCTGGAAGAGCGCTAGCAAGGGCGATATTCTCACCCGACACACCGGAAGCTGCAGTCTTGAGGCAGCTGCAGGTGGTCCGGCGGTCGGTTTCAGTCTTGGCCATCGCCAGCACGCTCTTGATCCCGTTGCAGCAGTCGGCCGAGGGTGGGTTGTCGTCGTCCTGAAAGTAGCCCAGGCACGGGTACAACAAGCTGTACACGTCCGAGCAGCTTATTGTGCTAGTGGCATGCGGGGCGCCAGCGACTAGCAACATGGCAAGGAGCACGGCCAGGATTGCACGAAACATGGTGGTGTGTTGGAGGTGATTGTGGTGCTGCAAGCAAATAGAGCTAGTGATTGAGTTGTTGCTAGTGACAAGGAAGTGGAGTGAGGAGGTGGGCATTTATAGATGAGAGGGGGTGGATGAGTAAGAGAAGTGAGGGGACGGATACTTCTTTGATGGCAAACCGTCTGTATGCGTATATGAATGTGTGTATAATTTCCCAATCAATATAATTTGTTTCCCTGACTCTGTTTGGTTTGAGGGAAAGTGAAGAAAAAGAAAGGAAGCTAAGAAGGAAGATATTTTTTATTGTTTGGTTTGAGAGAAAATTTTAAAAAAATATATTTTCTTTCTAATCAAAAACTATTTTTTCATCTTTTTTTCTTTTATTTTCTCTTTCGTTTTCTCTTTCTTTTTCTTTCCTCCATTTTTTTTTCAAACCAAACATAGGATTATACACAAGTCTACTGTCTACCTATCGACTGATTATTCTCAAAAATTTGACAATTTTATTAACTAAAGTTACTCCTGCGATGAATGATAAGAGCGGATATGGTTCAATAAATATTCTTAGGAGATTCAATTTATCAATCTCGTAGGACCCAAAAAATAAAAATAAAAATAAATATAAAAGGTTAAACAACATCTAGATTAAACCAATATTAAAGGAGCTCTGAAACGGATTAAAAACACCTTAGAGGCTATTTTTTAAGTGCCAGCTAGTTCTTAATTTATCTAATCATACTGTTAAGTCTACAGCATTGCAAAATTTTTAAAGACTATGCTAATATTATTATGATTAAAAAAAGAAGAACATAAATGCTGAGACAGAGAAACAAAATATAATGAATAAATAAAATAAGAAATCTACTTACAGTAAGGCATAAGTCATTTATGATACCAAAATTAAAATCTCAAAAAACACGATGAATCATCTATAAGGTAGCTTCAAAAATTACCTTCAGATAAAGAACTGGATAGAACTAAAACACAAGTCATCTCAGTAACCTTTTAGATGAAGCAATCAAACTACTGTGGGAGTGCATCTTATACAGTGGATATCAATCAACAACAATTAATCATTCATATAAGAATGGAATAGATCTCACTAGATAGAAAGTTTTTAACATGGAAAACAAAATCTAAAAAAACTACATAAAACTTTACTGTAATTAAAAGTCAATTACAATAATTTGACTATAACTGCTATTTTCTATAAGAAATAGGGGTTTCCTAACAAAAAAAAGCCGTTACTAAACATATGATTATCGTTACTAAAACTTTTTAGTGACAATTTTCATGATGACCTTTAGTTATTACATATATGGCCATAGCGAGTGCCAGCCGTGACAACTTTACGATCTCGTCACAAAAATATTTTATTAGTGACGATATTTAATGGTCACCATAAAGTATCTACTACGACGATATACATTGTCACTGAAACTCTGTCTTTTGTGACAACAATTATTGTCACCATATATCATATTTGACGAGTAAATTTTGTCACTATAAGATGTCTATTGCGATGATATTCATTATCTTTGAAACTCTGCCTTCTGTGATGACAATTGTTGTCACTATATATAATATGTGACGATATATTATTTTCACATAAACATATATGTTGTTACATAATATCCACTTTTGTGACAAGTTTGTTTGTCACAAAAGATATATATTAGTGACATAGTGACATATGTTATATATTGTCACTAAAAATAAACTCAGTGACAACTGTTGTTATCATTAAATCTCCATTTTAGTGACAATGTTTTATGTCACAATATTTATTTTCTGTGACAATAGTAGAAAATAGTTACAAAAGTAGATTTAGTGACAATAACTGTTGTCACTAAATTTGTTTTCAGTGACAACATATACCACATATCACTAATATATATCTATTGTGATAACAAATATCACAAATACAAATGTCACAACATACACACTAATTACAATCCATTTCATATAATCACAAATTATCAAATAACATTTATATACAATTTAACAATATATAAGTACAATTTTATCAAGAAAATATTTGAATTAATAAGACCAAAAATAATAAGAATATGCATTTAAAGTTATATGTTTAAGTAACTTACAAATATTCAGGAGTTTTATCAAAATAATTAATAGGTTCGCTATACACAAAAATAAATTGTTTTTGTCCAAATAATGAATAATACCAATTAATTATAAAACAATTAAGATTTGGTTAGTGCCGTAGATTGAAAAAAAAAAAAAAATAGCCACACGATCTTGAAGCATTGAATCGAGCTTAGTTTATATTTCAGCTCGAATCTATGCTTTAATTTCACCTTGTATCTGAACTCAAGCCTTAACATGTACTTCTCTAAATTTTTTCATCAAATTATATCCTCGTTGTATTCTTGATTTCTGCAAATTCTTCCCTCCTCAATGAATGCTTCACTTTCAGTAACACGACCCTAACAAATTTCTGCAAATGGTCACTCTCTCGAAAAAACTTTCTTCAAGTGGTCTCTCTCTCCAACAAACATGGAATGCCTCCATTAACAGGGAGCACAACAATTAGAACCATATAACAGTGGTTTTTTTTTTTATTTTTTTTTATTTTTTGAATATGTACGAGAACAAAATAATGAAATCATAAGTTGCAAGAAGATACAGCTTATAAGTTAACTAAATGGTTGCTCCCTAAAATAAAATGACAGTAACAATTATATATATATCATCCAGAATGCTACATACACAAACAGAAGACATAGTACGTAGGAAGACATAGTACGTGGGAAGAATCAATAAATTAATCTAGAGAAGCAACTGCTTTGCTTACATTCACACTGTAGAAGAGAGACAAGATCAGTCTTTGTGCGTCAATTGTGTCCCCTTTCCCAGTTAAATTTAGAAGGCCTTGCCTATGAACTCCAACGGTTAGCATTATAGTGTATGACAGAAGATTCCTGAAATGGGCAAAATACAAAAGTCATAATAGAAAACGCATCTTACGAAGTAAATCTCAGTGGGTTGAAAAAACTAGAGAATCGCTCAGGTACCCGTAGAACAATTAAGTTGCTCGATCGTCTCAAGTAATGATACTGAAACTTCTCCACTCCCATTTATAGTCATTTCAGAATTCCACATCAGAAACATTTTTGCAGACATCGTGCCAAATATATGAAGTATTAAAACCAGTAGCATCAAATAAATATTGTGCTACGTATGCGTAAGCACAAATATATGTTAGAAGTTCCCCTCACTAAATGTGATGAAAGTTTAATAGCATTAGAGAGAAAGCGCATAAGTGAAATGAATTAAAAGACATGAACATTGTTGCTAATGGAGCCTTATTGTCGCAACGGATTTCGGTATACCGAAACGGATCTAAAACCGGCCCAAATCTATTATAATATAATATAAATATGGAATTGTTTGGCTAGGGTTTTGATCGGCCAAAAGAAAAAAAGAAAAAAAAAAAACTGCGGCTGCTTTGCCTGGCTGACAGAAACATAAAAAAAGAAAAAGTGTTGTTTTTGTTTTGGTTCAACTGAAGCAGGAAAACAAAAAGGCATGGGCTCCTTTTTTTTGTTTTGGTTCGGCTGAAGCAAAAAAACAAAAGGTGGTGAGGCTCCTTTTAATTGTTTTTTTCGGCGGCTAAAGAACAAGGAGAAGTTCGACGGCTACAACACAAAACAAGGAGGTTGAGATTTGATCTCAACTCTTATGTGATTTCTTTCTAATTTCTCTTGTGGTTGAGAACTAGAAAGTTGTAATTCTCTTTTGATATAGTGGAAGTTTTTCGATCGTGTCCCCGTGGATATAAGCATATTGCCAAACCACGTTAAATCTACGTGTTCTCTGTTTCTGCTATTTTTTCTCTTTGGTTAACTATTTGATTTCGCTAGTTGTTGCATTTGTTTTATTCCGCTATTTTTGCTGACAAACATGTGCAGGTGTTATTGACATATTGTGACTGGAGTATGCTAAAAGAAACAAAGCACACAAGATAATGAAAATATGATGCAGCATGACTAAAAGAATTTGCAAAAAAATTTATTCCATAACAAATATAAATCGATGTATGCGTGTCCACATGCAACCTAATACCCCACCTCAGAGGTGGGAATGTGTTGAGTCTAAATGTGTTTAAAAGCATGTACATGTACATGTTAATTACAAAAATGTTAAAAATGAACAGTACAGAAAGCAAACATGGCACCTATAACATCCTTTTCAAACAATCCCTTACTTGTACAAGCGTGAATATTATCAAAAACAATATGCAGTATGGCCTTTAATACAAAAACTGAAAAAGAGCTTTTCAAATACGAAGATAAGTGAATGAAAAAAGGAAAACCAAAAACTAGATATTGCTTTCACTCAGACCATCCAACACCCCCATGTATGCTATATCTTTCCTGTGACATTGTAAACTCATTTGCACATATTTTCTTTTCTTTGCATCAGATACTGTTTACCACACTAGAGCGAAATTCTTTATCCTTGACTTCATAGTTCTCTAGAGACTTTCATACTGTATTGCAATATGTCATCAGAGGACTCACTGATGTCCCTCAGCCAAGCTTCTCCACTAAACCTGCAGTTCCTTCACCATTCACTTCATCCACAGCACTAAGTCATTCTGATTGACTCTTCTTCTTAACTTTGTGTACAAATGATATTACACACTATCACCTGACCAATGGGTGGAGCTCATGTAGCCTCTTATCCTGGTTAATAGGATGATTTTATGCTTAAAGATATCCATGCATTTTACTAACGAAAGAGATTTTACGGAATGCATTACTGTTAAAAAAAAAATAATCATGATTTATAGGTATGAATCATAAGAATAAACAAAGTAATCTTTCTGTCAAAATTTTCAATACAAGAACCATGCTTCCAAGAAAAACAAATTCCTATATGTCATCATCCTATTATTCTCGTTTGCTTCCCGTTGAACTAGTCCCCAGATTTAGTGTACCCAGAACATTTCAGACTACAAGAAAAGAAAACAAATAACATGAAAAGATCATAAAAAATAATGGTCATGCTTGAGGTTTTCTGCAGTTGCATAATTTTAAGTATTGTGAATTAGTAATGCTTTTCTTATGCATTCAGATCCTCTCCATTGGTTATCAAATACTCTTCTCAACTCCAAGTCAAAAACAACTTAAAAATATCTCGTGTACGCATATCAACTTATTCGGCGATCGATAATGGTAGGAACTGCAGTAGAACTGCACTCGTTAGCCAAAACCGCAGTTTTCACTGCAGCAACTGCGGTTACTATTATAACGACCACACTCTTTGTCCAACCTAGTCGTACTTCAGTAAGATAGTTATAATTTTTTTTTCATCCAGGAGTATTATTGCGGAGATTCAACCGCTATTGGGATGAGAACTCAAATCGCTGCAACCTTCTCTTATAGAAATATTTTCAGCTCAATGTATAAAGGGATCAAATCATGGTTGAAGTTGATATTGCTGTACAGTATTCATACAATTTTTTCCAACTTCGAATGATTATAACTTTCTTCTTCCAGCTCTAATTTCATTGATCTTGGGTGGTGATGAAAGTCGTTCCAAAATCTCCATGTTTGTTTTTTACGCTAACCTAAATTCACACTATAGCTCCATTAAATAAACTATATCAGTTGTATCCATCATGTTAGTTTTTATCAATATTGATTTATAAATCACATAACTTGGATTAATTCTTCATTAGTTTTGATACTGTAGAGAATTCCAGTAAATCAGTTATTGATTTACGGAATCCTCCTTGATAGCAGGAGATATGATTTGCATTCGTAATTATCGAAGATACGGTTTCTACGGTTTCCATTTGTAATTATCTTTCCTATTTTATCTCTCTGTTTTCAAACTTCATTTTTTGTATATGTCTATATAAATGGAAAACTCCAACCCACAAAAGTGTGGTGGTTTTACAAATATTCTTATGGTATCAGAGCCTTTTCTCGATTAACCTCCTTGATCCCTTCATGGCCGATTCGTCCTTCTCCTTCAACATCATGATCCATATGGTTACTATTAAACTCTCCTCCACAAATTATCTTCTCTGGCGAAACCAACTTCTCCCCCTTCTTCAATGTCAAAATCTCCTTGGCCATGTTGATGGCTCCGTTGCAGCGCCTCCAACCACTATCGCCTCTGATTCCTCTTCGTCTCAACCGAATCCTAAATATGTGGAATGGCAACTTCAAGATCAACGTCTTCTCAGTCTCCTCTTCTCATCATTGACTGAAGAAGCTATGGCCGAAGTCCTTGGCCTCACCACCGCCCGTGATGTCTGGCTTGCTTCAGAAAATTCCTTCAGCCATATTTCCAAGACTCGTGAGCTTTGCATCAAAGATGACTTGTAACTCATAAAACATGGCACTCGAAGTGTCACTGAATATTCTCGTTCATTTAAGGCTCTATGCGATCAACTCACTGCAATGGGCTGTCCGGTTGATGATACAGACAAAGTTCACTGGCATCTCAGAGGATTGGGTGCTGACTTTGCTAATTTTTCTACTGTCCAGATGTCCCTCACTCCGTTACCAGCTTTCAAAAACTTGGTTCCCAAAACTGAAAGCTTTGAGATTTTTCAGAAGTCACTCGAGTCCTCCTCCTCTGTTTCCTCTGTTGCTTTTACTGCCACGAAAGGGCCCTTTCCTCCATCTCGGGGTGGTAATAACTCCAAGTCTCGTCACTTCCACGGTGTCTCCAATGGAGGCCCTGGTAATGGACGTGGCAAACGGGGCTCCTATACCCCTCGGTGTCAAATCTGCAAAACTGAAGGACACACTGTCGATCGTTGCTGGAACCGCTATGAACGTGCCGAACCTACGGCACAACTTGCTGAAGCTTTCACCACAGCCCGTTCCCTCTCAAATGGCTCGGAGTCTGATTGGTTCTCTGATACCGGCGCTTCGACACCTGACGCTTCTCAGTTGGACAAGGTTGAGCCCTATCATGGTAAGGACTACGTAATAGTGGGTAATGGTGCTTCTCTTCCTATTACTCACAATGGCACACTCTCTCCCTCTCCCAATTTCAAACTTTTGGATGTTCTTGTTGTTCCTTGTCTTACTAAAAATTTGTTGTCCATCAGCAAACTGACCTCTGACTTTCCTTTCTCTGTCATTTTTTCTCATGAAAATTTTGTTATACAAAATCGAGTCACAGGAACGGCAGTGGCAACTGGTAAACGAGAAGGTGGTCTTTATGTACTGGAACGTGGCAACTCTGTTTTTGTTTCTATCCTTCGAAATAAAAATTTACATGCTTCTTTTGAATTATGGCATGCTCACCTTGGTCATGTAAATCATGCCATTTTATCTCTGTTGAATAAAAAAGGACAATTATTTCTCACCTCTTTGTTGCCTAATCCGTCTCTTTGCTTTACTTGTCAACTCGGCAATAATCTTGTCTCTTGGAGTGCCAAGAAATAGCCCACGGTTTCTCGTTCAAGTTGCGAATCCAAGTATCGTGCTCTCGCCCTTACTGCTGCTGAAGTTTTATGGCTCACTGATCTCCTACGAGATCTTCGGGTTACTTTAACACACCGGCCTCTTATTCTTTGTGACAACAAGAGTGCAATTTTTTTGAGTTCCAATCCCGTGTCCCACGAGCGCGCCAAACACATCGACCTTGATTACCACTTTCTCTGTGTGTTCGTTGTGGATGGCACTCTTCGTTTTCAGCATGTTCTGTCCCACTTACAACTGGCCGACGTCTTCACCAAGAGTGTCTCACGGGATCTTTATGTCTTCTTTCGATCCAAGCTTCAAGTTTGTGTTAATCCCGCTCTCAGCTTGCGGGGGGCTGTAGAGAATTCCAGTAAATCAGTTATTGATTTACGGAATCCTCCTTGATAGCAGGAGATGTGATTTGCATTCGTATTTATCAGAGGTACGGTTTCTACGATTTCCATTTGTAATTATCTTTCCTATTTTATCTCTGTGTATTCAAACTTCATTTTTTGTATACGTCTATATAAATGGAAAACTCCAACCCACAAAAGTGTGGTGGTTTTACAAATATTCTTATGGATACATCATGCTGCACATGTAAGATAAAAGAAACTCTAATAATCTCCACATTGGTAATTTTGTGATAAAACTCTCTATTCAGTATACGACCTCATATATCGTGCACACCCAAAACAATCAAATAAGATTCAGTACATATATCGTCCAAATTAAAAAAAAGAAAAAGAACATGCACACTTACACACGGAAAGTAAACATCATTAAATCAATATTAAATCAAGATTGCTCCCCTATATATATACTTTCCCTTTTGACTCAAAAAGCCCAATCCATTTGCCCCTAATCTACCATCGCTACTTTTCTTCTTTTTTTTTCTCTCAGAAGAAGACAATAGAGTGCCATCATCGGAATTAAGTGGCGTACCCGTTTGTTGTTGATTGACCGTCCATTGCCGCCCGGCCAGAACTTTAAAATTTTCGGGAAAAAAAGAGTAGTTGTAAATATAAGGGTTAGGATTTTAAGGACCCGAAGTCAAAGTAAATATGGGTTAAGGTTTTAGGGCCTCAAAACCAAAGCAAGTAAAAGAAAAAAAAAATAGACACACAAATATATATATATATATATATATATATATATATATATATATATATATATATATATATATATATATATATATATATATATATATATATATATATATATATAGGGATTACTGTAGGTGAGTCGCCAGCTTAGGAAAACTTACGTAACTTAGCGGCAAAACTATAATCATCCAATGATTTTTCTTCAATTTTTTTAATAATTACTATCTCTACCTTCTTAACTTCTTTAGTATTAAATTTCATAAATTTTGAAGTTCTTTTACTCTTTCATCAAGTGCATACAAAAGGTTTTATTCATTGAAAACGGTTAATTTTGTGTTAACTTGATAGAGGACCAAATCAAAACTAAAACCCAAGAAATTGGGTATGAGTGAACCCTAAGGTGTCGAGATCATAATCCAAAAGAAAATTTTTAAGCAATATTATTGAAGATATTGGAAATGAACTGCAGCTCAGATAACTTGCGTGAGCTGTTAGCTCATTTCCATTTTTCTTATATATATATATATATATATATATATATATATATATATATATATGTGTGTGTGTGTGTGTGTAGGAAACGAAAAATACACCGACAGTGAAGAGAGTTCCTTCACCGCCACTTAGGTGGCCCAATAAAATTATTACACATGGCTTCATTTAAGCTAATAAATAAATGAATTCTCTTAATTGCCCTTCTAGTGGTGCCACATATAATAATTTTATTGGGCCATCTAAACGACAGTGAAGGAACTCCCTTCACCGCTGGTGAATTTTCCATTTACTCATATATATATATATATATATATATATATATATATATATATATATATATATATATATATATATATATATATATGTTTCCACATTAGAATATATAGGGGAGTCACATATAAGCTCATAGATGTAATTAAATCACAAACAATCAGCATTAATTATTTATTTTGGCATACAAGTGGTATAAATCTCTAAATTGTACTCAAATCTAATATGTTAGAAGTTTTCTGAGTAAAGTGAGACAAACAAATTATAAAAACATATGTCATATTTCATGAAGTTGCTATTGAATTTTGAGTGTGGCTCTTTTAGTCCCACATCAATTGGGTACTAAAAAGACACCATCCATGCGTCTTATAAATAGGGTATTGTGTTTTTGGTTTTGAGTATCCCAAAAATAATTAGTTATTATATAAAATTGTTCTGAGAAAACAACTTTTATTTTGGGAAGTTTTCAAATATGAAAAATTTCAAGTTGTAATTTTAGATTTTTGGGTTTTGAAAAATTTTTCCTATTCTTGGGAAACTTTCCAATTTGTCAGAGATCTTTATAATTTGAAAGTTTGGTAATAGTGGATTGATCGTTGGCACCCAAGGACGTAGATAACATTTACCGAATCTTGTTAAATTTTGTGTCTTCTCTTATTTTGCATTAGTTCTTGTGTGTCACTATTTTGAGTGCCTATTTGTGTAAGATATCTGTTTTCTGCAACAAGTGGTATCAGAGTTAAGGTTCGACCTTGGCGAATTATTGAAAAATGACAGAAGGTTCTTTGTCTACACCGACTAAGCTTACTGTGACTAATGCAAAGTTCGAAATTGAGAAGTTTGATGGCCGCAACAACTTTGGTATGTGGTAGTGCAAAGTCGTGGATATTCTTTATCAGTAAGAGTTGGATGTTTTTCTAAAAGATAAGAAGGCAGAGAAGATGACCGATAAAGAATGGGAAAGAATCAATCGCCAAGCATGTAGTACCATTGGATCTTGTCTCACAAAGGAACAGAAGTATCCTTTCATGAGAGACACGTCCGCAAGTAAGATGTGGAATGACTAGAGAATAAGTTTATGAAAAAGAGCAGTGAGAATCGGCTCTATTTGAAGAAGAAATTATTCGGCTTCCAGCATCAACCAGGTATATCTATTAACGATCACATTGCTGCTTTTAATAAATTAATAGCATATTTATTAAATTTGGATGTGACTGTTGAAAATGAAGATCAAACTTTATTATTGTTGGCTTCTCTTCTTGATGAGTATGATCACCTTGTCACTACTCTCCTTCGTGGTTAGGATAAGGTGACTTTTGATGAGGTATACAATACATTGTACAATTCTGAGATCATAAAGAAATATCAAAAAAAGTATGGGTATAATAGAGCTGAGGCGTATGCTGCTAGAGGCCGATCTCAGAGTCGTAAATCCAATTAGAGAGGCAGATCCCAATCAAGAGGTAGACCTGATAAAGACGAATGTGCTTTTGTCATAGAAAGGGCATTGGAAGAAAGATTGTCCAAAATTGAAGAAAAAAGATATGGGTAAGGTTGATCCTGATGCATGTGTAGCCAAGTATGAAGATGACGGCTCAGATTTTGCATTGGTTGATCTACCTTTAGTTTCTCATTTCGATGAGTGGATTTTGGATTCTGAATGCACCTATCATATTTGTCATCATAAGGAGTGGTTCGTTAATTTTGAAGAGTTTAATGGAGGAGTTGTTTTTATGGGCAATGACAGCTCTTGCAAGACAACTAATATAGGTTCAATCCGTTTAAAGAATCATGATGGATCAACCAGAGTTTTGACAGATGTTCGGTATATAGCGGATTTGAAGAAGAATCTCATCTTTTTGGGAGAGTTAGAAGTAAAAGGTTTCGCTATATCTATCCGAGATGGAGTTCTCAGAGTCACTTCAGGCGCACTTGTGGTGATGAAAGGTGCAAGAAAGAATAACTTATACTATTTTCAGGGTAGTATAGTTATTGGATCAGCAACTATAGTTTCTGAAGAGGATACAGATGCAGAAACAACCATTTTGTGGCATATGCGACTTGGTCATACAGGTATGGAAGTTTTACAGAATTTAGTGAAGAAAGGCTTACTAAAAGGTGCAAAAAACCTGTAAATTAGATTTTTGTGAGCATTGTGTCATGGGAAAAAAGACAAGAGTAAAGTTTGGATTATGTTCACTCTGATTTTTGGGGTTCTACTAGAATACCTTCTATGGGAGGTATGCATTACTTTGTTACTTTTGTTGATAATTACTCTAGAAGAGTTTGGGTGTACATGATGAAAACTAAAGATGAAGTGTCGGGAATTTTTTTGAAATGGAAAAAGATAATTTAGACTCAGACAGACAGAAAGATAAAGAAGCTTAGATAAGATAATGGTAGTGAGTATAAAAGTGATCCGTTTCTGAAAGTTTGCCAAGATAAAGGTATTGTTCGGCACTTCACCAGCACAAATTCACCACAGCAAAATGGGGTGGCAGAATACATGAACAGGACTTTGCTGGAGAAGGTTCGATGTATGTTGCTTAATGCTGGGTTAAGTAAGGGATTTTGGGCTGAGACAGTGACTTATGCATGTCATCTCATTAATCAATTATCATCAGCTGTGATTGAAGGCAAGACACCGATTGAGGTATGGTCTGGAAAACCTGCTTATGATTATGATTTCTTACATGTGTTTGGTTCCACTGCTTATTATCATGTAAAAGAGTCTAAGTTAGATCCAAGAGCCAAGAAAGCATTATTCATGGGAATAAGCATGGGTGTGAAAGGATACCGCCTTTGGTGTCCAAATTCGAAGAAAATCATTTTTAGCAGAGATGTTACATTTGATGAATCTGTCATGTTGAAAAAGGTAACACTTAGTAATTCTGAAAAAGAGAAGAAGACCAGTAATGTTCAGCAGCAGGTGGAGAGTGCTCCGCAATAGGTGGAGTTTGAAAAAGTCAGAGTTGTCCCAGTTTATAATGACAGTCCTGTGACAGAAAGGATGTTGAATAAAAAGAGGAAGAGGTTTTAATTTAAGAACCTCCACAACAAGCAAGCTCAATTGCACACGACAGGCCACGTCGAAAAATTAAGAAACCTGCTCGTTTCTTTAATACAGTGGTGGCCTATACACTTCCAGTTGTAGATGATGTTTCTTCCACCTATAGAGAAGCTATTAGAAGTTTAGAAGAAGTGGAGGAGAGCAATGGATGAAGAGATGCAGTCTCCTCAAAAAAATCAAACTTGGGAGTTAGCTCAACTACATGAAGATAAAAAGATAATTGGGTGCAATTGGGTATTTACAAAGAAAGAACGATTTCCTCACAAAAATGATGTCCGCTACAAGCTAAGATTAGTGGCTAAAGGCTACGCTCAGAAGGAAGGAGTTGATTATATTTTCTCCAGTTGTTAAACATTCTTCCATTCGGATTATGTTAGCCTTAATAGCACAGTTTGATTTGGAACTAGTTCAACTTGATGTGAAAATTACGTTTTTACATGGTGATTTGGAAGAGAAAATCTATTTGACTCAGCCAGACGGATTCAAGGTTACTGAAAAAGGAAATTGGGTTTGCAAATTGAATAAATCATTGTACGGATTGAAGCAATCTTCGAGACAGTGGTACAAACGATTTGATCAGTTTATGATAAGTTTAAAGTACACTAAAACTAAATTTGATCACTGTGTGTATTTTCGCAAGCTACATGATGAGTCATTCATATATCTACTCTTATATGTGGATGATATATTAATAGCTTCAAAGAGTCAAGAAGAGTTTGAAATGAAAGATTTGGGTGAAGCTAAAAGTATTCTCGGCATGGAGATAAGTAGAGATCGAAAGAGAGGCAAAGTTTGTTTATCTAAGAAACAATATCTGAAGAAGATGCTATAGCGTTTTGGCATGACAGAAAAATCAAAACCTGTAAGTATCCCACTTGCTTCTCATTTCAAGTTAAGTGCATGTTTATCTCTTAGCACAGATGAGGAACGCGAGTATATTTTGAAGGTTCCTTATTCAAATGCAGTTGGTAGCTTAATGCACGCAATGGTGTGTACGAGACCTGACATTTCATAGGAAGTTGGCGCTATGAGCAGGTATATGCATAATCTTGGAAAAGAACATTGGCAGGCTGTGAAATAGATTTTACGATATCTTCTGAACACCGTAAATGTTAGTTTGGTATTTAAGCGTGATGATACTCTTGGTCAGTGTGTGGTTGGATATGTTGATTCTGACTGCGCAGGTGATTTGGATAAATGTCGATCAACTACTAATTATGTATTTACTCTTGCTAAAGCACCAGTGAATTGGAGGTCTACATTGTATTCCACGGTTGCTCTGTTTACAATAGAAGCAGAATATATGGCAGATACACAGGCTGTAAATGAGGCAATTTCGCTATAGGGGTTGCTTGAATACTTGGGGATTATTCAGAAACAGGTTATTATGTATTATGATAGTCAGAGTACAATTCACTTGGTAAAGAACCAAGTCTATCATGTACGGACAAAACATATCGACTCAGGTAACATTTTGTGCGGGAAATTATTGAAGATGAGAAGATAATACTTCATAAGATTGGAACTGCAGATAATCCCGCTTATATGATGACCAAGGTGGTGACTTGGACCAAATTCAAGTATTGTTTGGATTTGGTTAATAGTTTGACAGTTTGAAAATTTTAATTTGGAGACGCTGACGATGTGGACCTTATTCGCCAAGGTGGAAATTGTTGAATTTTGGATGTGGCTCTTTTAGTCCCACATCGGTTGGGCCCTAAAAAGACACCACCCATGGGTCCTATAAATAGGGCCTTGTGTCTTTGGTTTTGAGTGTTCTAAAAATAATTAGTTGTTATATAAAATTATTCTAAAAAAACATGTTTTATTTTGAAAAATTTCAAGTTGTAATTTTGGATGTTTTTGGTTTTGGAAAAATTCTCGTATTCTTGGGGAACTTTTTAATTTGTCAGGGATCTTTGTAATTTGAAACTTTAGTGATAGTTGATTGATCGTTGGCGCCTGAGGACGTAGGTAATATTTACCGAATCTCATTAAATTTTGTGTTTTCTCTTATTTTGCATTAGTTCTTCTGTGACACTATTTTGGATGTCTATTTGTGTCGGTAAGATATCTGTTTTTTGCAATAGTTGCAATGCAATATATATTAAGTTTCAGAATATGGTCATGATTATTAAACAACACTCCCCGTCAAATGTGATATTCAAGTCTTTTTTATCTTTTAAACACTTCTCATTTTTTGATGAGTATATACCTCTATATATATATTTGAATTCCTTACATCAACTTCGATGAGCTTAAACACCCTAATTTTGTAATGGCGACTTTCACTCTCACAAGAAATAATTATAATTATGACTTTCAAAATATATTACTCTCACTATTGATAGCCCTCTCCCCCAATAGAAACATACATTCTCCTTAAATATTTTTCTCAATTATTTATCACATGGGAGTAAGATGTACTATCATACTTGAAATTGAATTTATGCAATAATCTTAGTCACACTTCTCTTTATGTTTAGAATGAAATTTGTCTATCCATGAATATGTATAAGTTGAACAATAATACTTAACTACAATACAATAAATTACTCTCATCACAAGTAGGTAATATAGTTCCAGGGTGTCATATTTACCACCATAGAAAAAGAATATACATGATATTCATGTTTTAGGCTATATAGCCCAATATGATTACTCATTTATGCAAAAACCCTTATTATACTTCCAAGATGAGTATATTTTTTAGTATAAAGTGGTTGCAATTTTAACTTTTAAAATTTAGATTTTATACACTTTTCCTGTTGGATAGATTTAGACACATTTAAAAATTTTAGCTCACAATAATAATGATATCTAATGTGTCGTAATCTTCCATGATGATGGCAAATGGTCATAAATTTATGTGATGATGGCAAATGGTCATAAATTTATGTGTATAAGTCTTACGATGGTAATTATATCTGCAGTTAGTTCATAATGTTCAGTAATTTACTATTAGATGTGTGATTACTTTCTTTAGTGGCACAGCTGCCTTGCCCATGGTAGTTTCATTGCTTGAAGAAGACTTTACCTTTTTAGCATATCCTTTTTAGCATATGTGGCTTTTACAAATAGTTTGTAGTTGACTTTGATGTATTAACAACTGATTTTGCATTAAAATATGATTCGCAAATCTAAGCCCTTAGTATATTTTACCATCAACTATGCTTGAATAATTTTTATTATGCTTCAACTTTCAGGCAATCGTACATTGAAGAGACAAATTAGCTTTTCCAAAATTAGATGTAAGGGTACATATACTATTTTCCGAGTTTGTGTTGGAATCAAGAGATCTTTGTTTCACTTTAAGACTGAATCTCATTCGCTCATTAGGTTCTTCTTGTCTTTCCTCCAGAAATAGAATAGCGGACATAGAATTCTACTTGTATACCTCAAGCTCCTCGATATTTTTTTTACTTTTTATGCCAACTTGGATTTGGCATCTTTTTGATCCATTATTAGCTATTTTGGTCTTCTTAGTTAGCTTTACATTATGTTTCTTCACGATAAGTGGTACTTCAAACATTTTTTTGTACATTTCCTAAAAATCTTCATTATCAATCGACTCATAAGTTCATTATAATTCATCTATATCCTTATGTAACCTGCATAGTTTTCCCCATTTTCTTTTTCGAATTGACACACTCATGAGCATAATGGTTATATTCGGAATATTCATGACACTGAACTCCAGTTGATTCTCATTTGCATTCTTTTTATCACCTTTGATTTTTTACTTTGATAACATGAGTTTGTTATTAGGAACAAACTTTTACTTGTTAGAAGTTACTAAATCATTAGCCAAATTTTTCTTAAAGACTTTTTTACAACTTTTGACAAAGTTTGCAACTATCTCACGATCAATTTCAGAATTAGTATCTCTACCAGTAATTTCAATTTTAAAATTCAATGCAAAACCCTTAGACTACTTTTCTTGTAGTGATTTGCCTCATAAGTTTGTGCATTTCTTATAAATTTATCTAGTTTTATTGTATCCATATTCTTTCTTTCTTCTACGGTAGTGATTTTTAGTTAAAATCTTTCCAAAAGAGATCTAAAATTTTTCTCACTACTTAAGTTTCAGAGATCTTCTCTCCTAGATAAAGAAAAGTGTTAATTATTTCCATCAATTTATCATAAAATTCATGTAAGGGATCATCATCTTCTATTGTTATGCTCTTGAAGTTCTTTGTCAACTTTTGAATTTTGAACACTTTGACAGCTATCGTTCCCTCAATTGCGGCTTTAATATGTCTTATACTTCCTTAGCTGTCTCCAATACTTATTATCATAATCTTTTTTGCAATAACTCCATTAAAATTCTCATAATGGGCTTTGAAGTTCCATTAAGTTTTTATTTAGCCAGCATCCATTTCTAGCTTTAATCCCTTGTCTTCATCTACTAGGATTTCCCAATCATTATTAACTGATGCCCACACCTTCATACCTAGGGACACTATGAATGCTCTCATTTTAGCTTTTCAGTCAGAATAGTTATGACCTATCAATAATGATGGTCTATATGTGGATGTCCTTCTCTGGGTATCTCCATCGAAATAAGTAGATCTTACTCGAAATAGTGTAATCATGCTCTTATCAAATAAAAATGTAAGTAAACTACTACGAAAGCATGTATTATACGGTGGATATCAGCTCCAATTATCAAATACAATCAATCATTCATACAAGAGCATAATATATCTTAAATTATCAAATAGATTATATTAAAAAATCTTAACGTGAAGAACCCAAACTATAAAAAAAATTACAGAAGGATTGCACTATAATCAAAATTTGATTGCAATAATTTGACTAGTGCTGCTAGATAGCCATGACTGAATCAACAACCTAAGATACTAATTGCTCTGCTAGACAACCATAGATAGAGCTTATCTCAAACTTAGTACAACTGTACTCCCATAAGTTGATCTACAAGTATAAAAGATTATAAAAATATAAACCAATAAAGATTATCACATAAACATTAGATGACTTTGTCCTTAGGGTGGAGATTTTGATAAACGTAGATCTCTTAAACAACGAACAAAGGCTCCTTTTTAAACAATTAAAAATTTCTTTTGCTCTGAAGTTGAGAAGCTCTCTTTTCCCCTAAGTCCTTTTCTTGAAGATAATGGCATATAGATAGAATTTTTACTCTCTAAATAAATCCTAAAACTCTCTTTTAAATACATCCATTTATCTCTAGTCCAATGGACCACTAAGAATTGGTTATTAAATAAACTCCTCTCCTCCCAAATAAAAAACAACTAAAAAACACCCTATATAGCATATCAGTTTATCTTGTTGTCCACGGTAGTAGGAACCATGTTCCTTAGCTAAAACAATGTTTCTTGCTGCAATAACCACAATTCCTGTTGCAATAACTGTACTCCTTGTCCAGCCTATTAAAACTTCAGTAAAATATCTATAACTCTTATTAAGATGATTCAAGAACCATTGGAATGAGAACTCAGATTTTCAAAACTACTTTCTATAGAAATATTCTCAGTTCAATTTGCATTGGAGTCAAATCTTAGCACGAAATTGATGTTGCAACATAGCACAACATGCATTCTTTCCAATTTTTAGTTTCTTCTTTAAAATCTTTGATTGATATTGGTACATAAGGCAGTTTTAGTTAGGGGTAGCAACTGCGCTATGCTCGGCACGGCTCGGGCATGGCTCAGATAGGCCATGGACGTGTCGTGCCTAGCACTGCACGTCCTAAAGAATGGATGTGTGTCATGCCTGTGGCATGACATGCCGTCCTAGGCATAAGCTCGGGACTGGCTTGCGGGCACGGCCGGTCGGGCATGGGCTTGCCCATGCCCTACCGTGCTGGCCCTCCCGTTCCAAATATCTTTTTATTAAATTCGTTTTAAGTAAAAAAAAATAATTAACCAACAAATTAGTATAAAAATAAAATTTTATTTCATTGAATGCCATTATATTTACAAATTAATTTTATAAATCTTTTTAGAGATTATACAAAATCCGAAGAGAAGGGAGAGGATTCTAACTATCACCTTCAACTTATTTTTTGCATTATTTTCTAGAGAATCATGAGTAAAAAAAATTGCATAAAAAAATACAATTTTAAAGAGGAAAAAATAAAGACTAATAGTGTATGACTTTTCAATTTTCAATCTTATTCAGATGAGTTCTCTTTCTCCAATTTATTTGTAATTCCTTAGTTTCTTTCTTTTACGTCAAGCCAGTCTTTTAGGCAAATACATATCTCTAGTATATTTGCCACTATTGATCTCCTCCATTCTATTATTACTCTCCCACCTGCACTAAACGCAAACTCTGATATTACTATGAATACTGAACGGGTTAGTATATCACGGGCTATATTGGAAAGCATAGAATATATTTTTTCTGTGATTTTCAACCAAGCCAAACAATCAAATGCTTCATAATGATCATGTAAATTACTATCTGCATTGACCATATTTAGATAATAATGAAGTTCATTAAAATAAGTGTGAGTTGGTTTATGTTTTTTGTAGTTGAATAAAACTGATAATATTGTGTTTGAAGTATCTTCTCTTTCAATGCCGGGTTAGTTTGTTGTATTCGGGGATGTGTTACTATACATATCTTCATATGTCGAGTACATAATATCTAAATACTTCTTAAAATCATTAATTAATTCTTAAACATTATTTTTATAACCCATATTTGAATGAAATAGTTCTATTAAAGTTTTCATTCCATCTAATTTTGTTCATGGGTTTATAATGGTGGAAAAATAAAGTATGAATTTTTTTAAAAATATTTGCTAAATTTATTTTCACTGGATTAACAATATTTTCAAGCAACCGGTTATTCCTATTTTGATGAAAAACCAAACTAATTTTGGTTAAATAATATAGTACAATGTATGAGGTTGGATAGTACGTTCCGAAAGTGCTTTAGTAGCATTTTTAAATTTTCTTAAAAATTGCAAATACAATATAAATAATTGCATTCATTTACATCCAAAATGCATGATTGTAATTCTATTTCGTTAAATAAATTTACTACATTTTTATATTTAATTGTCAGATCTAACATCTTGAATATGAAATTCCATCTTGTTCTAACATTTTGAGGTAAAAAGTTTTATGAGATTTTAAAATTCTTACATATTTGTTTAAAAGTTTGTCTTTTTGACCCACTATATTTTATAAAATGCTATTGTATTTCTAAATTTAATTATAAATTCATTTACTACTCTTAATATATCTTGAACACATAAATTTCTTATGTGGCTAAGACATCCAATGTGAAATAATTTGCCTTCAAAAATTGGTTTAGAAATATTTTTAAAAATTTTAATTACGACTGTATTTTCGAAAGCATTATAGAAAAATTTTCATTCGATTCCATAATCCAAAAAAACACTTAGTAAAGATTGTGAATGTTTATGTGCATTGTGAGGAAAATTTAAATCTTCTAAACTCTATTATTCTTTTTTGAATTCGCTAATCGTGATCTATGTAGTAGGTTGTTATACGCAAAAAATGACTACCATTTAATCCTTCCCAACAGTCAAATATTACAACAACTTCATAAATTAATAAAGTTAAAATTATAGTTAATGTTTGCTTTCTACCATTATATATTTTAACTATGTCAGATTTAAAAGTTGATCTTGGCACTTTTTTGTTGTTCTAAGAAAATTTTCAAATTTAGGATTTTCGGCTATAGAGAATGGTCGTTCAACATACACTATATAGGTGGCTAATCATTCCCTACTAGTTACAAGATTGTATTTAAACATTCCTAGAGTACCTCCATATGTATTTAATTATGCTTATTGAGGCTCATTTGATGAGTGTGTTTTTTGTAAATGTTTTTTATGATAACCCGTTCCAATTCCTTTGGTGAAGGAGTAGGATTTTTGGTAATATTTATGTTTAGGTTTTTTAACACCATCTTCTATAAATTTTTCAAAATAATTTCAAATATTAGATTTGGAAGCACTAGAGCAGATAGTTAGATCAGAAATTGTAGACTGACTAGGTTCTTCTTGTGGCAAATTAGAAGAATCTATGTATTCGAGTGATACAAATGTAACTTGTGGATAGTTATCTAATGGTGTACATACAAAATAATATTCTTCATTTGTTAAAAAATTATTACAACTATTAATGGCTAGAGAAGAAGCATCAAATGAGTATAGATCCATAATAAAAAAAAAAAAAACCATAAAAAAAACTGAATAAAATTTAGCTTAAAAATAAATGTGTCCCTCAATGCTGCGAGCCGAAGAGAGAACTTGAGAGTTAAAATTTTTGCTTGTAAAGAGAGGAGAGAATGGCAAGGCCCGAGTGCACTTGCTTTTTGAAGGAGGATGGAATCGAAGAGAGCTTGTTTCTTTTTCTTCTAATTGGAGAGAGGAGATACTGAATATTGATGAATTTTGTTGCATGATCTTTGTGTTTGGAGAGATTAGAGAGAAGAACATTGGAAAGAGTTGTAGTTTGTTTGCATGTTGTCAGAAAAAATGAATTTATATGAATAAAGGAGTATTTATAGATAGAAGAAGTTTTTTGTAAAAAAAAAAGTTACAAAAAATGGCAGTTGGGATTTAATTTTGCAAATTATTTTGTAGAAAACCCCCCAATGAAGTTTTATAGTTGTTGGAGGGTTTTTCTCCAAAAAATAATTTGCAGAAACCTCCTTTTTCTAAGCCTAATGGCTATTTGGGAAAATAAATTTAGCATACCGAGTGTCGGGCACAGCACGGCACGTGCGTGCTGGAGGCCCTTGTTTAACTTGTAAGGACTCTATGAGTGATCTTATTCATTATTATGTGACACTATTATGAGATTGCTTGTAGAGATCATTGTACTAATTTTAATACATATAGTATGTTTTTTCAACACAATGGAACTATTTTCGTTTCAAAAGAAACACTCAAATTAAGTCGAGACATTTTGCACTACTAGAACTAGCGCGAAATTATTCCTTTCGAATCAGTTTGGCAATAAATTCTCTCTACTGTTCGTTAAAATCTCAGACCATGTTTGGTTTTATAGAAAATAGAAGAAAGAAAACAAAATGAAAAAGGAAAGAAAAGAGAAAAGAATTAAGATTCTCTTTATTATTTGGTTTAAAGAAAATTAAAAAGAAAATATAATAAAAACAATAATAAATTATGAAAATAAGAAAAAAAAAAAACTTCATTCCAGACTCCTCTACTATCCTTCCATTATTCTATATGGTAATAATGCAACTAACAATTTCTCCCACTTTGTTTAGGTTAGGAAAGAGAAAAATGAAGGGAAAATTTAGAAAATTTTGATGCTCATTTTCTCTTCCTTCTTCCACTTTTTTTTTTTTTTCTTTTTGCCATTCAACTTTTCTCTCCAACCAAAAAATGAAAAGTTACTTTCTTTACTATTTTCTTTTCTTTTTTATCACTTTCTCTCAAACCAAACAGAACTAAGTTTTTTTCTTTTTTCTTTTTTTTATACATGACAGATCGTGCATGTAGCTAGGACACTCGTGTATATGGAATTAAGATCAAATTGGAAGTGTGGTTGCTACATTGCAATTCTGGTCACTTGATATCAAATTTCTTGTTGTTTCAAGGGTTCCAAGAGCAAGGAATTCAAATATTGCATTATAAAATGTCCTATTAAGGGTTATCTTTTGCTGAATTAAAATTCACTGCAAAAATGCAAGAATTTAAATTTTCCAACTGTAATTAGAATGGATCTGGATTCTCTCATGAGTACGTACCAAATCAAAGCCAATATAAAATGGGAGGTTTTATAACCAAATAAATATGCTCTTTCTACATCTCTCATTTTCCTTGTTCCATTAAAAAGAAAAAAAAAAAAAAAAAACTTTATCTTGTGGTGCCATCGTAAATGCGATCTTTAAAGCTGTTCTGGAAAAGAAATATCTACTGCATTATGGCTGGTGGAAACAGAATTGCATACAGTAATTATTGCAACTGGAATTCCACTTATTGCCCAACACGACGAAAGGAGGAAAGAGATTACCTCTCATCATTTAACTTTATTTTAATCGTAATAATTAAGGATAATAATTGGCACCAACTATTGTGGGCATTAATGCTTGGACATGAATGTGACCATGTACTGGGCAAGATAATCATCTAGGGCTACGGACAAGGATATGTAGCGGAGTGGGCGACGATCGGCGATTGAAGATTGGCGGGGCCATGCCTGTTTCTTTGGGAACTGCGATTGTACAGTGCCCACTAATGAGCAGAAGCGGTGGCCATCAGCCTCACCGAAAGTTTGGTTGTCTGCTGACTCTTAAATGATATTGCCCATACTATAGCAATAAATTAGTACAAAACAACCAAATTTAATACAGTGATGTCTTGTTTGGTTGGAGCCAAATGCTTAACAGTACGCAGGAAATGAGAGTAGAGACTATCTCCTTGTAGAGGGAAGGAGGTGGAATATTTGGATAGGATTTATGCAATCTCCCCCTACATTTTTTGGGGCAGTGCTCAACTCCTACACCAGCTCTGAGCTGGAGTGGTAGCAATTCTGTTGTGGAAGTAATTCTTTGGTTTCATGCAACTCAAGTCTCTAACATCTCTACTACGTACGTACCTAAATGAACACAACTCTTATCCCTCAACTGCTCCAACCAAGCAGCACTTCAGGGTATCTTAGGCAGATAATACACATGCATTATCATTTTTTCACGCGAATATCTCTTGTTCGAGTTTTTCATCGAAGTGGGATCACATGGTATTTGTATGAGCCCCTGATTCTTTCCAGTAGCGCCCACACGCTTGTTAATTTCATTGTTTAAGACATCACAAAATCTGCATGAATATTGCTAGCAAGAAAAAGGCTGTTTGAAAAAGGAAAAGTTTATTTAAAGTGCTTCCATAGGAAGTTATCTACTGTGGTGCTCTTAAATCCCATAAATAGGATTTGTACGGACAATCCAAACAGTCAGTTTTATGATCTATTTGCTCTGAATGTGCGTATATAGAAATATACATTTTTGATAAATTTTGACCATAAATTAGATAGTACAAAATGACAGTTTTCCAGCAATAAAATAAATATGACCTTTTAATCGATAATGAAAAACTGACTAAATCAAATGATTTTTTATATATCACCTATTTAAGAGTTAAGTTCATAACTAATAATTCAGATCATCCACATACACGCTCTATATTGAGAATCAATGATGATTCCGTAACTCACTATGAAAATACCATAGGTGCACCATTCCCTCTGAAAAATTAGTTTTCAGATTCACCTAAATAAAAAACTTGACAACTTCACGTCAAAGACAAAATGAGATATTCATTGGGCATTGTTAATTATATCTTTCAAACATCTTGCTGAAACAAATTTTTGTTGGATAAACTTGCCCAGCAAATTTGAACACCCAACGAAGATTGGCCTCGAGAAGGACTCATGTCAAAATATAGAGCATCTGGAGTAAACCGTGAAGATGCGGGTTCTTGGACAAGCAACCTTTAATGAGGTTATTAGATAAAAAGAAAACACAAAAAGAGGTACACAAAGATTTTATGAGGTTTGACAAGATGGATCTCGAACATTGGTGATAAGTTGATATCGTTCAGCATGAATTTTATTAAAGAACAAGAATTACAATCTCTTAATCGATCTCCCTATTCTCAGTGGAGATTATAAACTCTAAAATATTAAAAATGCAAAAGATATTTCTCTTCAAGGATGAGGGATGTATTTAAAATTATTTAATGGTGAAATTGTAGTCGTATTTGAACCTATGCAGTTTTATGATATGGGAAGGATTCTGCTACCTTAAGAGGAAAATTTCTTTGATATAATTAAACTCGGTTCCTTTCTCAATGAAGATTTGGTTTTCTTCTCTTAGGATCCTAATTGATAAAGGATTCTGGATCATGATATGTCGAGTCTTTTGAGCTTTATATGTTTGATGGACCTATAATCGATGGGGCTTTTTACTTGCAGGCCTGGGCCTTAAATTTATGCATCAATAGTATCTCACTACTCTTAAATTTAATCTATTAAGTTCTTGTAGTGTTTCTTCATAGTTTGCTCATTTGGTTACATCTAGGATGACTTGTTGTGCCTTGGGAATAACTTATTGCAAATTAGTGCTTGGGGATTAAATTACCTCATTAATTATCGCCTTGATGAGTTTGAACGCATCATCATTATGACTAAAAAATTCATAACTAGCATAGGAAGATTTCCTTGAGCCCTGCCCTTGTATCCACATGCTCGATTGCGTGACTGTAATTTTGCTGTAGATTTTAATTGAAACAATCCATCAATCACTTGTGCGGTTTGAGATTATCTCAGGAGAATAACTATCATGGTCGTTTGGTCGGGTTTGCCATCTTCTGTTGACTCAGTCCCTAAGGGAGCTTATAAATTAAAGGATACAATCTACCATGGATGAAGAGAGTGTATTTGTGCTTAGTACTCCAGAGAGCTAGAACCATACTTGCCATTGGCAATCAAGAGATGATAACACTATAGCAGCTGTTGGATGGATGCCAAGTCTTGCTTTGTGTAACACCCCTAACCAGCCTATTCTCTGTGATAGTATATTCCATTTTGATCCTATCGACTCATGGGGCTCCAAATATTGATGGTGGTATGATATAAATGCATAGACTGAGTCTTGTATTTCTATATTTATTTCCTTATCTGAATCATGCCAAATCAGGATTGTGGGGACTAATTGATAATCGATCATGCTCCCAATAAACATAACTTAAATTTTACAACTTTAAATGACTTTATGTCTTCAGAGTTGTAAATTTTTTTTCTGTTTTGATAATTTTCTTATAATTTTTTGAGAAACTCTAAAAGTTGATGAAATTATATAATACCAATCAATAACGGTACTATCTTTAGCATTTCCTATCTTCCATTTTAGGCCTCGGAAAAGTTTACCAAAGTCTTCTTTTTTACACATCCATCATCCATACTTACATCCAGTAATAATTTGGTATTTTCTAGAGATTGTCGAATCGTGTCTAAATCGGTAAATAATTATTTAAATTATTTAATTTAAAAATCTAATTAAACTCACCTTAATAAATTGATTTCACTCCAAATTGGTTTGTGGCAATGATAATGTGTTAACACTAGGATTAGTATGGTTTTGAAGGAGGTTAAATGTCATTTAACTGTGTGATTAAAGAAAAATAAAGCATAATATATATCATCTCATTCATGCAACACAAATCTCATTTCCTCCTCTCTTCATTTACTCTATTTCACTCTTCGAATAAACTTTCCTTCCCTAACTAAAGAAGAGAAGTAGTAGGAGTTGAGGCCAGAAGAGATTTCAGATCAAGGGTTCTTCAACAAGCTTTCTTTCTAAAGGCAAGTACACCTTTGTTATTATATATGCACATATTATGACTATTTCTTCTTTAAATTTTACTAGTACTGATTCAGAAGCCATTAATTGCTTCTTCCAAGAAAATAATCCATTTCTATATCTACTATTTCTCGATGAAGAAAGTTTCCGTATGCACTCTTAATTGATAAAAAAATGGATATATAGAGGCGTAAGTCGATAATATTAGATCCCTTTTGATTACTTTATCTATTAAATTTTGTTGTAGTTATATAGTTAACTCTCTTATCATAAATTTATAAAGCAAGTATTTGCTTAATAAAGCAGAGTATCACTTTATCTAAAAGAGTGAACTGGATAGTAATTTTGTGAACTCAGGATTAAACTTTATTTGTCATCAATTTGTCTAGTGAATTGAATGTCATTAGTACTCTTGGTAGAATAGAATATTTAATTGAGTATCGTTATGTGTTCTTAATGATTGTAACATAATATGATTCATTTGGGTTCTAAAGGATCAATATATTGAGATTCTTTTTCAAATGCGACTAAGGACTGAAGTTAGGAATAATTTTAGAATTTTGAAAACTTGTATTTGACGGCACAATACCTTTTTATGCAATGATTTCATGTTAAATAGTTATAAATTAGTGGATGAGTAAACCCTATATGACGACATGAGACATATATTACAGTTATAATTTTGTGACATAATTAACATGATGCTTGACACAATATATATTGCATGTAACATTGTTATTTCATAAATTAACTAGCCCAAGTCCGTATGAAAAATGGCTGATAGTGAGAGTCTATGAAGCTTAAAAGGTGTAGAAGACTTAAAAACTCCTTTACCAACCGGAATTCCTCTCAGGAGAGAAAACCAACTTCAACTATTATTCTATTAGTGGAATGTTATTAGTGCACCCTTCCTGCACAAGAAGAGGGTGAGGAGCGCCAAGTATCGTGGATCCCTCTTCTCCATCCTGATCATTTATATAGTATGGATTAGAATATCCTATTAAAAGGATTCTTCTCTATGTCTCCTAATCCCCTCTTTCATCTTTCATATACTCCCAGTAATCAAGAGAGCAGAGAAGGAGATCAAGAGATTGTATCCTTGATTATAATATAAAGTATATGACCTAATAGCAACATTCTCCGAGGATGTAGGTTTGAGATCCCTTCTCGGTCGAACCTCGTTATATCATTGTATGCATATTTTGCCTATATTCATTTCTTTTATTATCTAAAAACTTCTTTGTAGATTACTTGAGGTTAGAAGTTGAATTTGACCTAGCTCGAGACATGATTCTAAAGACAAACTCTGTTTGTGTTCGAATTTGACTCGGTGATCTTAACTGACCAAAATTGACACCAATAATTGGCATCTGCAAGAACAGAATGCAACCTATGGCAAACACATGCTGCATAGGCTAAGAATTCTCCTTAGGAGATGTTTTCCCAAATGATATATGATGTACCACGAATGAATCCAAATGTCTCGGTCAATAAAGCATAACCTCAAGTCTTGGTGGACAAAATGACTAAGTTTTCCCAAGCTTTCAAAGAGATTAAAGACTATTCAGGCAGAACCACCCCAAGGTGAAGTGCCAAAAAGGATGCCCGGAGAATGGTAAGTGTTTATTAGTGAAAAGTGTTATATTTTGTACTAAATTCATGCATTCATAATATAATTTTAAGACTTAATATGAGAAATTATTAAATTTTTATGCATATTAATCTAATTCTTCCCTTGAGTATTTTATTAATTTTATCTAGTATTTTATATTTTCTTGTAAGGTTTTGGATGAAAAAAGCCAAATGGGGAGTGTGCATCATCCACGAAAAGTCCAACAGTAAATCTGCCAGAGGGCTATCGATAGTTCCCTAGTAGGGCTTTCAATAGCCCCTAAAATTCAAGCGATGTAATACTAGCTGAGAAGCACTATTGAAGTGCTATCAAAGTGGTTGTCGATAGCAAATGAACGAAGGAATTTTTGAGTAGTTTGCACAACAATTACAATTTCTTTCATATAGATATAATCATAAAAGAAAATATTTGCGTAGGAAGAAATTATAAAACTCTGAATTATCTTTCCAATGGTTTAAGAATCAGCTTGGTATAAGAATCAACTCGATTGGGGGTAAAATGCAAAAATTATGATCATTTCACTGGAGAGTTATGTAGTAGAATCAATAGTCTAAGCACGAAAATCAAATTTTGTACTTGTTTTTTGACTCTAATCATGGACACTCTGATGTATTGACTGTGGAGCTAAATAATATGATTGTTTATGGCTTTCACGGAGCTTATAAACTCTATAAATATGAGAGAATCTACTTTCCTATTAGATTATTGATGAGTGCTATATATTGCATATTTATAGCCTCCATATTTGTCTATTTTTATATATAAATAATGTTACTCGGGTATTTTTAATGTGTTTTTTAGGTAAAACCTATTTTTACAGGGAGATGGCATAAACTCAGAGTCAGATTAGGAAACCAAGTCCAGAAAGCTAAAAGAGAGCAAAACTACAGGATCATAAAGCTGTAGAGACCCAAAGTTCATTACAGTTATTTAGATCAAAGGCCAAGGACTAGAGACTCATGTAGAAGAAAATTAGGGCCAAGTTTTCTTACTTTTGCCGCTATTTGGCGGCATTTGCCGCCATTTGGTAGCTGCATGGGGCCCATTCTGGATGAAATTTTTAGTCTTCGATGTAATTTTGTAGTTACTCACTTTGTACTTAGATTAGGGTTTGATTTTCTGAGCCCTATATATTGGCCATATCCTTGTATCTTAGGGTTTGGATCATGTTATTTTGTACTCTTGATTAATTAATAAAATTAGGATTTTGCCGAAGGGGTAATGGCCGCTATACTGTGCTCCAGAGATTTTCCATTATTCAAAAGTGCGTTCTAATAAGTATAAATATTTTAATTGCTTTTAGATAGATTTAATTGCTTTCTAGTATAGATTTATTTGTTTTGTCGTATAGATTTTTCTTGCTTTGAATCAAAATGGAATTTTTTATGGCTTTCACAAATAAAAATAGGATCTTGTTAATTAGGAGTATGAGTAGCTAATTAGTTTAGTCATAGGATGTAGATGAAAGTAGGGATTAACCTTATATTATTCTATTTGTGTTTTGCGAAAAATTTTAAAAAATTAGATTTTTCTATGAAACAATAAGAATATAAGAACTCGAAGATTAGAACTTTGATAGGATATGCTTAATTTAAGTATTTTAATAACCTGCACTTATTTAGGGTTTGGAGTTGTTGTTTTTTATTCGTTTTGTTGAATTAATATAGTGATTTAGTTTATTTCTATTCAAAAGTAATTTTTTTTTATGGATTATACTTGCACAATACTTAATAGTCCATACTTAGGATGCGATCATAATTTTATGAAAGAAAGAAAATAAAATAGATAATATTTGGTTGTGAACTAGTGGATTCCATATCCTAAATTAATTAGAAATATTTAAAATCAATTTAGACTCATAGTTAGCACGTTAGAATAATATAAATAGTAAGAATGTACAAACATTCTAGATCCTTGTGAGAACAATATGCAAAGTACTACTATTGACACTGTGCGTTTGCAGTAAAATTATCACATCAATTTTTTCGCGCCATTACCAGGGATCGACGGTATTTTCTTGATTTTTCTAACGTTTTACGTTTTAACAGTGTGTGTTGAGTTTGCAGAGACCAGAAAGTACAGATTCAGGAAGGTAAAAGGATCAGATGAGCTTCAGAGTTGCGTAGTAGAAACCAAAGAGAATCTCTCTGCTTCTGCCGCTAATTAGCGACAAGAACTACCAACTAGCAGCAGCCAAGGTGAACTCTGATGCTAATTTTTCTCTAGTTCTGTGTTTTAGCTCCCTAGTTTTGTAAAAAAAATAAAAAAATATCAAAAAAGTAGACACAGTAGGACATCACATTTTCTCTTTGATCATATCTCTTTTACCGTTTTATCTTCACCACACCCTACTTCTTGTATTAGTTTAGGAAACTCACATCCACTCACGGTCGCTGGTTCATGCCACATTGGACCCGTGATCAATTTGGTCAACTAGTGAGATCAGATTTGTTCATGGGAGATAATATGGACCAATTGATCCCAATTCTTTAGGTTTGATATTACTCATTGCACACATCACTACCGTCATGCATCAAACTCCCACACGCAGTGGGTAATCACTATGAACTGAAATCACAGTACATTAGCATTTCCTAAATTCACTGGTTCTGATTCTGAGGATGCATATCTTTTGATCAGTGAATTTCAGGAAGTGTGCGTGATGACTAAACTGCAATACTTATCAGATGATGCAATTAAGCTCTGTTTCATTTGATTTGCTCTTAAAGATAACACGAAGAAGTAGTTGTACTTTATGCCTACTGATTCAATTACTACTTGTGATGAATTCATTACAGTTTTTCTTAAGAAGTATTATCTCATGCACAAGATGGAAAAAAATTAAAATCAAACTAATCAATTCCGTCAAGTGCCGGGAGAACCCTGCCGAAATACTTGGAATGGTTCAAATATTTATTAGCTCAGTGCCCCCACCATGCTATAGAAAAGTGACAGTTGTGTGAAATCGTGTACAAAGGACTCGATTACACATCCAAAACTCTTCTTGAGTCCATGTGTCAGGGGAAGTTCATGAGAAAGAATGAGGATAAAGCGTGGGACTTCCTTTAGGACTTATCGCGAAAAACTATACAGTGAGAGAGTCCCACTGAGCAACCAAATGCATCAATGTCTACAAATAAGGGTGGCATCCATAGCGTCGATAGCTCGATAGCTGCTGAAGCTAAGATTGCAGCCATTGTATGGAGAATTGAGGCGCTGGAGACTTCTAGTGCTCCACGAGTGGATCAAGTCAACCAAATACAAGGTCCCATATACTTTAATTGTGGAACTCCAAATCACATCATGGAGGAGTGGGTCCGACACTTGATCAGGTGAATGCCATATATCTAAGACCCATAAATAATCTATATGCTCCTATATACAATCCTTATTGGAGGAACCATCCGAATCTCTCTTGGGGTTAGGGGCAATATCAGAGAGCCCCAACCCTGATATGAAGCCTCTAGCCAATGGTCAATTCTTAAGACCAAATGTGGGTGCTTATCAACACCCAAATCTTCAAATCATGGGAACAACCAGAACAGACCACTTGTACAAAATCAATCACATCCACAATAGGGGTCTAACAACGATCAAGAAAAGTGACTACAGTTACTTGAAAAGAGCGTTGAAAATCTTCTCAAGTCTTTGTCCAATCTTGACACACATATGAAAAATCTCATGAATGTGTCATCTAATTTTATTCAAAAAACTGATAAACACCTACTCATGAACTCTCAGGCTATTAAGAACTTAGAGCAGCAGGTTGGACAATTAGCAAGTCAAATGAGTGAACGTGGTAAGGGTACTTTTCCAAGTCAAACCTTAACAAACCCTAATGCCAGTTCCTCTAACTCCAATTAGTCACATGTCAACCAAGTTAATGTCATTCACACGCTTCGCTCTGGCATGCTGGTTGACAATCATGTAGTCATGCCACCTGATTCCACTCCTAGTGCACGGCAGGCTACACTTTCTGATTCCATGATTCCATCATCACCTCATATTCACCATCATTATCATCCCATGATCCACCCACTAGAACGATAGAGGAGTCTGACCTCTCTGAATTTGATCCTCCTATCGACCATACTTATAAGCCAAAGACTTTCTATCCAAATCGACTGAAGAAAGTTTCTCCTCAGGTTGAGCACAACCTTGAGTTATTCAAGCAAGTTCAAGCAAGTTAAGCTCAATGTTTCTATGCAATCTAACAAGTATCTGCTTATTCAAAATTCTTAAAGAATTTATGCACAAAGAAGAGAACATTAAATGTTCCAAAGAAAGTCTTTCAAGCTACTAATATCTCTAGCATTCTCTCTCAGTCAATACCTGTGAAGTACAAAGATCTTGGAAGTCCTATTGTATCCTGCATCATAGGAACTACAGTGATTGAAATTTAGATTTAGGAGCAAGTGTCAACTTGCTTTCTTATTCAGTATACCAGCAATTAGAACTTGGAGAGTTGAGACCTATAAAAATTATGTTACAACTAACCGATAGATCTGTGAAGAAGCTTATGGGAGAGATTGAGCACATTTTGATTAAGACTGGGTAGTTTATTTTCCCAGTTAATTTCATAGTTCTTGAGACTCATTCTGTGATGGACCCACAACATTGTATCCCGGTTACTTTGGGACGTCCATTCCTGATCACTTCAATATTGTTATTAATTGTTGGAGTCGATCGATGAGACTTTCTTTTGGAACATGACACTTGACTTGAATATATTCAATCTAAGGTGCCAGTCGAGTGATCCACATGATGAGCCCCTAGAGGTTAATGGGTGAATATGATCCAAGAGTTGTCTAGTGAGCACCAAGAGGAGGAATTCTTTGACGAGCTGGATAGTTTAGCTGATGAAAGCTTATTCTTGGATACGCTCGATGAGTCATTTAATTATGTGTCTTTCACTTGATGAGAACTTCCACCTAAGCCATTAATGACTGAACCACAGGCACAGTTATGACCATCTATTGAGTGTCCACCTGAGTTTGAGATGAAGACTCTTCCGAGTCATTTTAAGTACGCTTTCTTAGGTGACACGCTAGCAGTCATTATCTCTTTAGATTTGACAAGGCTCAGGAAAAAGAATTCAAATCAGTATTGAAAGCACATAAGGAAGCCATAGGCTGGAGTATGGCCAATATAAAGGGGATTAGTCCATCTATAGTGTAGCATAAAATTCATTTGTTGGATAATGCATGACCTACAAGAGATCCTTAGCGTAGGTTGAATCCAGTAAAGAAAGAAACTGTGAGGAAGGATATTCTTAAGTATTTTGACAATGCGATCATCTATCATATCTCTGATAGTACATGAGTGAGCCCAGTTCAAGTAGTGCTAGAGAAGTCCGGAATCACTATAGTCAAGAACGATACAAATGAACTGATCCTGATGTGCATGCAGATGGGATGGAAAGTTTGTATAGATTATAGGAAGCTGAATGCTTCAACTAGGAATGACCACTTCCCCTTGCCTCTTATTAATCAGATATTGGAACGGTTGACCGAACATGAGTTCTATTATTTCTTAGATGGATATTCTGGCTACAACCAAATTCCTATCGCTCCAGAGGATCAGGAAAAGACCACGTTCACGTGTCTATTTGGTACCATTGCATATAGACGCATGCCCTTTGGGTTATGCAATGCACCCCCCACATTCCAAAGGTTGCTTTGTGAGTATTTTTTTGGCATGGTTGAACGATTTTTTGAAATCTTCATGGTTGACTTCTCAAACTTCGGAGATTCATTCCAAGAGTGTCTACATCATTTAAAATTAATTCTCATGCATTGTCATGAAAAATATTTGACACTCAATTGCGAAAAAATGCTATTTCATGGTCAAAAATGGCATAGTACTGGGGCATATTATCTCGAAGGATGGTATTGAGGTTGACAAAGTCAAGGTGGACGTCATCGTGAATCTTCCATCTCCACGATCAGTAAAAAATAAATGCTCCTTTCTTGGCCATTCTGGATTCTACAGAAGATATATCAAAGATTTTAGAAAGTCAAGGATGTACAATTCAATTTCACACCTGATTATTTTAGAGCATTTGAGAAGTTCAAGAAGGTGCTTACCACAACTCCTATCATTCATGCGCCATACTGGAGTATGCCCTTTGAGCTTATGTGTGACGCATCTGATTATACTATCAATACTATCCTTGGACAATGTATTAATAAGCAGACACATGTAATTTACTATACAAGTAGGACACTCAATGACGCCCAGTTGAACTACTCTACTACAAAGAAAGAGCTTTTGGCAGTTGTCTTTGTGCTTGAAAAGTTTTGCTCCTACTTGATTAGATCACAGATTATAGTATACACTCATCATGCTGCTTCGAAATATTTGTTGACCAAGAAAGATGCAAAAGCAAAGCTCATTCGATAGATCCTCTTATTACAAGAGTTTGATCTCGAGATATTAGACAAGAAAGGTGTTGATAATCTAGTAGCTAATGACTTGTCTTTCCTGCCTAATGCTCCAACTAATTCTTACCCATAAACGAATCATTTCTTTATGAGCAATTGCTTGCATTAACACGTGAACCATGATTTGCCAACATTGTGAACTATCTTCTGACCAAAGAGATTCCATCCCATTGGTCCAAGAAAGACCGATATAAATTTTTATCCCAAGTAAAATTCTTTTATTGGGATGAACCATATTAGTTCAAATGTTGTCCCGACCAGATCATATATTGATGCATACCTAACAATGAGATAAAAAGTATTATCTCTTTTTGTCATGATCTTACTTGTGGAGGACACTTTGGTCCAAGAAAAACGGCTGAAAAGCTATTGCAGAGTAGCTTTTATTGGCCAGCTCTTTTCAAAGGTGCTGTGAAATATTGCAAAACATGTACATAATGTCAATTCGTAGGCAAAATTTTAGGGCACAAAGGATGCCTCGGCAACCTATCTTTGAAGTCGAGATAATTTATATATGGGGTATAGATTTTATGGGACCGTTACCCAACTCGTTTTGAAACCAATACATATTGGTCACTGTCGATTATGTTTCGGCATGGGTAGAGGCAATTGCCGCAAAATCGAATGACAACAAAGTTGTTGTCAAGTTCTTAAAAGAGAATATCTTTTCTCGATTTGGCATTTCTCGAGCTATCATTAGTTATAACAGTACCCAATTTACTAATCGGTCATTTGAGGCGCTCATACGGAAATACTCCATTACCCACAAGTTAGCTACCCGGTATCAATCTCAAACTAGTGGGCAAGTGGAAGTTTCTAATCGCCAACTAAAAATGATTTTGGAAAAGACGCTGCAACACAATAGAAAAGATTGGTCTTATAAACTAACAGATGCATTATGGGCTTACTGTACCGTTTATAAGACCAATCTAGATATATCTTCCTATCGGTTGATATTTAAAAAAGCATGTTATTTACTAGTGGAGCTTAAATATAAGTCTTTATGGGCCATTAAATTCCATAACTTTGAGCTCAAAAAAGCCAATGAGCAGTCGAGGCTACAACTTAAGTGTTTTATGACAATGTGATTATTCGCAAGTCATTTACACTAGGGCAGAAAGTTCTCTTACATAACTCGAAGTTTCATATATTCCCAGGAAAATTGAGATCAAGATGGAGTGAACCGTACATAGTACGGGCGGTGCATCATCATAGTGCAATCGATCTCGTAAATCCTAAATATGGTGATTTATTTAAAGTGAATGGTCAGAGATTAAAACCATTTTTAGAAACTCGAACGAGCGATCATGTAGAGGTCGTGATACTTCACGACCTAATTTATGCATAGGGGCATGTATTCATTTGTATATTAGAGTGTATATTATGTATATTGTGTATTTCTAGCATGATACAAGATACAATAGAAGTTGTGGGCTGCAGAGTAAAATTGGAAAAAAGGGAGGGGCTGGTTAAAATTTGCATCCATATAAATCTCCCAAACCAGCCCCAAACCAACTCTAACTACCCTGGTTTTCCCCGAAACCCCCATTGTCCTCTTTGCTAATTCTTTTCAGATTCGCAGGGATTTCTCAATTTTTGCTAAAATCAGAGGTAACCTGAGAGCAGATCTCCTCATTAGATTCCTTATACAAGTAACCATGCCCCAGATCCTTCCATTTTGCAGCCAGTCAGCGGCCAAAACCGCCAATCAGTGGCAAATTTTTTGTTTCTTCCCCTGAAACTTCAGGGGAGGTGAGTTTTCTAGATCCTCTATTTACTATTAAATCAAAAAAAAAAAATTTGTGGTCTCCAGTATGTCTAATGGCATGATTTGTCTGTTAGAAATATTTTGCTGAAATTTTTGCTATATTTTTGGTATATTTTCTATCCACCATAGAAATTTTGGGATGGAATTACCTGTTATACACGCCCAATTCTTTTTACATTCCAGAGTTAGTAGAAGAGTTTTATGCGAGTTTTGTAAAATTTGATATTTCGGAGGATCGCAAAACCTAATGATTTTGGGGAAATCCACAATGTTAACGCAGCGTGGAGAAATCCACAATATACACGCAGCGACCATCTCTACATCCACCGGTATGCTCCTTCACTTTGAGAATCAAACTCTGGATGCGATTGAGGAATATCTTACATGGGTGGGTCCCAATTGCATAGTGACACGTGATAGAGGGATCAGCAGTAAGAGGCTTTATCGTAATATACACGCGACGTGCCACTGGATCAACACCAATGTAATGGGGATTACACATATGTCTTCATTTTACACACCCACATTACATATTGTTGATTGCATCATGCGTAAAGATACTCATTATTGTATATTCACACAATTAATCGACACCATTATAGATGCTAAGATGCGGTTGAGGACTAATTTGCCTCTACCGTGTCTGATTACACAATTATGTCACGGGTTTATATTAGCTACATAATTTGATGTATATGCATCCTCACGTGTGTTCATAGCTATAGAGTGCATATCAGTGACATATCACATTGCTGTTCCATAAGATTGGAACATAAATATGGTTGAAGAAGACATACATGCCACCGATTTAATACAAGAGGAGGAAGATGATGACTTTTTTGATCAAGACCTGCCAGTAGATCCTACTGAGCAGATAAATATTGTCTGGCGTGGTCTTAGAAAATTATGGCATTGATTGAAATAAATTAACCATAGAGGGGATTCCACTGCACGTGCACGTCGTGCACCAGGAGAATCAAGTAGGAGGCAGAGATGACGACACCGATGATTTGTGTATGAGGGTATACATAAGTTTAGGTATGACAAGTGGGTTAGGAGATTTTTTTCGTGTTTTTCTAGGATTTTTAGTTTTTTTTTTTTTGTTTCTAGGATTTTTATTTTATTTTTAGATTTTTTGGATTTTTTTTTATTTTACACTTTAGGTAGTTTTTTAGGGTAACTAAAAAAAATTAAAAAAAGAAAGTAAAAAATTTAGAAAAAACTGAAAAAGGTTTAAAAATATAAAAAATAAAAAAATTATAAAATTATTTTCTTCAATAAATCAACCTAATTACAAATTAAAGAATAAATTTAGATTTGAAGTTTTATAGGAGAGTAGATTGGATAATACACTTAGAATTTTATGAAAGAAATAAAAATCTAAAAGATAAATACCGTTAATAGTAATTTTGAGGTAAGTACACATCTATTTTTCACTTTACAATAGTTTATTAGGTTAAGGATAAAGATAATAACTATTGAGTAGTCTTCTCTCTTTAAATAAGAAAAAAAAAAGAAAAAAAGGATGAGCCTGGTATTAAGGTAATAATCCTTTAAAAAAAGAAGGATGAGCCTGGTATTAAAGCAATAATTCTTAAAAAAAAGAAAAAAAGGATGATCCTGGTATTAAGGCAATAATTCTTAAAAAAAATATAAGAGTATGATCCAAGTAATCAGGTATTTGCGCCTAAACAAGCGTGAATTTTCGCATGAAAAGTGAAATATTAACAAAAAAGAGAAAAAAAGTAAAAAATTATTTAGAGAGAAGAGATGAATCATGAGTTAGAGTTAGAGTCCAAAATCAAAGTAGACTATGATACATGCACGTAGATGTATAGGAGCCAACGAATTATATATTAGTAGGTATTGAAAGATAAGATTTGAATTTTTAATTAAAATGATAGGTGTATTTGATATGATACTTAACTTGAAAACTGATAATCTAAATACAATTTTAAATTTGTATATTAGTGAGATTAATTGAAGAAAATATCAAAAAACAAAGAGATTATTTTTTGTTTTTCTTAATTTTTTGGTTATCTTTATTTTTATTTCTTTATTCCTTAATCTACCTTCTTCATGAATTTTGTTGGTATATTCACTATAAACCCTCACGAGACACAACTCATTCACTAGGGTAACCTAGAGATTTAACGGCTTGTTACGCATGCTAAGTGCAATCGTGATTATTGTAAAAGTGAGTTAGGATTTTTCTTTTTCTTTTTAGGTCTAGGTTTTGCTTGAGGATTAGCAAGACATTGGTGTGGGGGTGTGATGAGTGCCATATATTGCATATTTATAGCCTCTATATTTGTCTATTTTTTTTAGGGTTAATTACAGTCAGACCCCCTGTAATATTGGGTGTGTGTCACTTAACACCCCTGAAGTTTGAAACTCTCAAAAAACCCCCTGAATTTAGTTATTTTCACTCTCATTTTTTACTAAAGTGTACTCTTGTCTCTCAAATTCCTATTCTACCCTCATCCCTCCTTTTAACCAACAATAGGAATTTGAGAAATGAGGATAGAATAGGAATTTTAAGGGACAAGAGTGCACTTTAATAGAAAAGGAGAGTGAAAATAACTAAGTCGAGGGGATTTTTTGAGAGTTTCAAACTTTAGGGGTGTTAAGTGATACATCCCCAATACTACAGGGGGTCTGACTGTAATTAACCCTTTTTTTTATATAAATAATGCTACTTAGATATTTTTAGTGTATTTTTCAAGTTAAACCTATTCCTTCGAGAAAATAACATAAACATAGAGCCAGATTAGGAAATTAAGTCCAGAAAAGTGCTAAAAGTGAGTAAAGTTATAGGATCATGAAGCGGTAGAGATCCAAAATTCATTATAGTCATTCAGATCAAAGGCTAAAACTAGAGACTTATGTAGAAGAAAATTGGGGCCACACGTTCACACTTTTGCCGCTATTTAGCGGTATTTACCGCGATTTGGCGGCTACATGGAGCCCACTATGGATGAAAGTTTTACGGGGTTTTCTATGTAATTTTTTAGTTACTCACTTCTACTAAAATTAGGGTTTGGTTCTCCAAAGCCTATATATTGGCCATATCCTTGTAACATAGGGTTTGGATCATATTATTTTGTACTCTTTATTAATTAATGAAATTAGGGTTTTGCCGAAGGGTGACGACCGCTATACCATGCTCTAGAGGTTTTCCGTTGTTCATAAGTACGTTCTAGTAAGTATAGATATTTTAATTTCTTTTTAGATAGATTTAATTACTTTCTAGTATAGATTTATTTGCTTTGTAGTATAAATTTTCTTGCTTTGAATCAAAATAGAATTTTTTATGGCTTTGACAAATAAAAATATGATCTTGTTAATTAGAAGTATTAGTAGCTAATAGTTTAGTTGTAGGATGTATATGAAACTAGTGATAAACCTTATATTATTCTATTTGTGTTCTTTCTAACATAAAAATAAAATGATAAGATTTTTCTATAAAATAATAAAAATACAAAAACTCGTAGATTAGAACTTTGATATGTTATGCTTAATTTAAGTATTTTGATAGCCTATGCTTAGTTAAGGTTTGGAGTTGGCTTTTATTCGTTTTATTGAATTAATCTAATGATTTAGTTTATTTCTGTTCAAAAGTAATTTCTTTAATGGATTATACTTGTACGATACTTGATAGTCCATACTTAGAATGCTCTAAGTAGGAATTAAACTCAAATATCATATTTTTATGGAAGAAAGAAGATAAAATAGATAATATTTAATGGTGAACGAATAGATTCCATATGCTAGACTAATTAGAAAAGTTTGAAATCAATCAAGACTCATAGTTAACTCGTTAGAATAATAGGAATAACAAGAACGCAAAAAAAAACTCTAGATCTCTGTGGGAATGATCTGCAAAGTGCTACTACTGACACTGTACGCTTGCAGTAAAATTATCATATCAATTATATTTGTATTTCCTTCTCTCCTCTTCTTTTTTGAAGGAAAAAAATACTCCTTTTCAATGGTGATTGACAAACCCTTACCGAAAGATGAATGAGAATTCTCTAGTCTTCAATGATGGTTTATCTATATCTCTTCTAATTTTTATTTCTTAATTCTTATTACTTTACATGGTTAATTAATTAGTTTTACACATATATGAAATATTCTATCTTCTACGGCATGATTTATTTCTTCTTTTAAAGATTCATATCATGATTATTAATATAGTTTGTTAAATGGATGAATGGGATTACAATAATATAATCATAGAATAAAAAGACTTAATTTATTCCTTATTTCTTATCTACTATTTAATTGATTGTAATCTTTGTGTATATTTGAACTAGTTTATCTTTTGGGATATAGTTAACATTTTTTAATAGGTATTTGGATTATAATTCTGGCTATAGATTATTTATGAGTATGATGATTTAAATATGGATAGAAATATTAAGAAGAAAATACTAAGAAAATACTCTATATCCATAATCATAACCGAATACCTATTCAAAGAAAATACTAACCATATCCCATCGAGTAACCATATCCCATCGAAGGTCCAAATATCTATTCAAGAAAATATTAAATCATCATAACACTATATACTATTTAAATATGGACAGAAATATTAAGAAGATGATTTCTAACATTTAGGCAAATTAAGTAGAGAACTGGATAATGTTTAGAAAATCAAAATAGAGAATTAGAGATGAATCTAATACCTTAATCACTTTCTTATTAGTTTCATAGTGTCAAATAATTTCTCTTTTCCTCACTTTTTTTCTGTCAACTCGAGTTTTCAAGACAAATTGTTCCTATGAGGACCTCAGACTTACCGAGAAATATTACTTGTCTTTCTCTTACACTAAGAGTGCATGATTTAGATTCGATCAAGTTTCTGGCGCTGTTGTTGGAGATAGTTTCTTGGTGCTTTTACAGTTCTATTGTATCAAAGGTGTAAGAGTAAGGACTTGTTTGATTTTTATTTTGTGTATTACACCTTGGCATCAAGACTTTGCAAGTAGATTGGTTAGGACATTTTGAGAGACTTTCTTTAATATACTTTTCAAAACTCCGCTGCCTTCAGCTTTAGCTATAAATTTCGAACATCATGAGAGATAGTGCTAGTGGTCATGATGATAATGTACATTGACTTTGAGAACATTTACAACCTGATAGGGCAAGCTAGCCATCTTGCGTCATCTTCCCACTCAATATTAACTTTGAGAATAAATCTATGATAGTACAATTGCTGCCTAAACTTTACGGATTGGAGAATGAGAGCCCCTACTTACATTTTCAAGAATTTGAGGAAGTTTGTGCAACCATGACTCTACAAAATATTTCTGTCAGAACAGATGAAGCTTAAATTATTTCCTTTCTTTGAAAGACTGAGCAAAGACTTGGCTCTACTCCTTACGTCCAATTCTACTGGTTGATAGGATGAGATGCAGAAGGAGTTCCTGAAGAAATTATTTCCATCACATTTACATGCGAAGGCAAATTGTGGCCTTTCAGCAGAAAGAGAAAGAGATTTTCTTCGATTGCTAGAAAGATTCAAAGAACTTTTGCTAACTTGCCTATATCATGGTTATGAGATATGGAGAACTATTAATACCTTATATCTGGATCTATATTCAAGTTCTAGATAATTGAGACCTAGGCAATGGAGGCAATGGAGACTTTGTGAGCAAAGATACCGATGAAGCATGTGACTATTTGGACATGCTTGCTGAAAATTTCCAAGAATGAGAAGTAGAGCATGCAATTGAGAGAGATCAAACAAAAACTAATATTATAAAATAATCAAAGATAATCAATTTACTCATTATGAATAAAGGGATACATACATTTGAATGCAATCTAAATCGTACTCTCCCAAATATAAGAGATCCAAGTAGTATAAAGAAAATAATCCAAGATCGTTCTCTCGAGAATCGTTTTGATTATTGTGTTTACACTAAAGAAGAATAAATTACGGAAATAGAAATAAAGATTAGATTTTTATTAACTAAAAATAAATTTAAATCTAAAAATGGTTTACATTTACTTGAAATAGAATTGTTAGTTAGATGGATTAACTCTCCTATAGAATAATTTATTGGATGTGTTTATACTTGTTTATCTCAGGTGCGTAGATCATGTGGACTTCCTACAATTAGAAAATATATCATTGAAGTATAAAATCTAACAAATCTGCTAACTTGATACTTTGAATAACTTTTCCCAATTAAACCTATATGTATTTTGAGTTTATCTAAGTGTAAAATATGAATAATAAAAATAAATACTCAAAGTCTAAATATATACCATACCTAGAGATTCTACGGTATATCAAAAACTAACCAACAAATATATCATCAATTAACAAATTATTAGAAACTCAAAATCATATCAAAACCTAACAAGATATTAGAGAATTAAAGATATTAAATTTACATAAATCAATTAAAAATAATATGCATAAAAATCACATACTAGTAAATTATCTGGGGTTTGTTATAAAATCTGAACCAACACAATAATTTATTCACTCATACTCATCATAGTCATGAATAAAGAAAAAAAGAATTCCTTTATTGATTTCTATTAAAGAGTACAAAAACTAAATCTTTAATCTCTAAATTACTCTAAAAACTTTTTCTAAACATTAACCATTCAAAAGCATTAACCATTAACTCTTAACCATTACATAATTCGGAACAACATCATATATTTATAGACCTGCAAAACCCTAATAATAATTCTTTTTATAAAGAAACACTATTTTCTCTCAAAAAACTACAAAAGAATCAAACTACAGACATAGCTTTCCAAAGCTCCATCGTTAGTCGCATTACAGTCGATGGATATCGACAGCTAATAGGTAGTTATCAATAGCAAGACCTATAAAATCACAGTTCTCAGTTGATACTTGATATACGTTTCGATTATTCGATTTCCTTGTATATAAAATCTTGGAAAGACTATAAAACCCTAGAAAAATATCATTGTGGAGAATTTGATAATAAAATAAATTTTTATTAATCTCTTGAATTAATCATCAATAGATTATGCGTGCATAAAATAAACTAAAGTAACTACGTATTTTAAGCATAATCACAACCACCAACTTGAGTTTTACTAGTCCCAAGCAAAATTATTAAATTAAAAAAACAAATTAAAGACCTTACTAAAAAGAAAATAAACCTAAGTCACTTTCATAGGAATCATGATTGTACTTAGCATGTGCAGTAAGCAGTTAAACCCGTAGGTTATCCTAGTAGAGAGTGTTGTCTCGTAAGGATTTCTAGTGATGTTATCCATAAACATCAAGAAGTGTTTGAGTTTCAGAAATAAATGAAATGGAATATAAGGATAAGTATAAAATAAAGAAAAGTAAAAATATTACACACCATATTATTAACTATCTATTTTATTTTGCTTCTTATTTCTTTCTCATATAAAGCTCAATTAGAGATATATAAACAGATATTTATAAAGATATCATTAACAAATCACTTATAGTCTAATATCTTTATGTATCTATCATGATCATTTAAATCATATCATAGATATACTTTTACTATCAATTATCCTCTTCTATTCACTCTTGTGATTGTGTATATAAGTCTTGTCAAGTCTCAAACTCCAATAAAACTTATAGGAACCCTTTTCACACACACACACACATAATTTATTTTTTCTTTTTTTCATAAATACTTACCTTTAATGTGAATATTTATACTTTCAGAGGCATAGCTACCCAGTTACTTAGCTTATGTTTATAGTAAAAGTCCATGAGTATTGTTCGTGTGAATACACATGCTTACCGAGGCGCACGAACCCAACTAATCAACCCGTACTTTTTCTTATTTATTATATATACTTATTTTTATATTACTTTATTTATTTTATTTTTTTCTTCTTCCAAATATAGTGCCTTAATGTCAGGCTCATTTTTATTATATATATATATATATATATATATATATATATATATATATATATATATATATATATATATATATATATAAGAGGCCTTCGTTTTAAGTTTTCTCCTTTGTTATCAACTTTTTATGACTCATTGTGTAAGTGGTTAGAGTGCATACTTGATTAGAATTTTAAGTATTTAGATATCTTATTGTCGGGTTTAAAATCTCAATTAAGATTACATATGAACTACTATTACATAAGCATCAATATTAAAATATCAATCTCAAAAATATACTATGAAGAATACTTCTAATATTACTTTTTATTTCAAAAAATAATTTTTTTTAATTTTTTAATTTTTTAAATTTTATTCATCAACTATAATACATATGATACAGTAAAGTGTATTTATCCATCCCAACTTAAATTATGCAATATCCTCAGTGCATAAGGAATATAATTATGCAAATAATACACTGACAAATAATATAAGAGATTGAGGACAGAAAATGCTTGGCTTTGATAGTTCTGTAGAAAATCAACTCCCTCAAATAGTCGATATTAATAATGGTTTTGATGATTACCTTTTTGTCACTTGCATCTTTAAACCGGTGGAACCCTGTGGTACCCTAGCTCTTCTCTTCGTCTTCATCGGGAGAAATGGTGACATCATCATTAGCAATTTGTTTGAATACCTTGGTGAGAAGCCAATATGGACGTTGTTGATGATACTCGATTCGGGCTTGCCGAGTCTCGATGAATTGCAACCATTCCTTGAGTGTGTTAGTCATGTTTATTATTGGCTTTTTCAATTTGTGGAGTGCTATCTCTTCTGGTTGGGCGGCCTCTGCTGTTGTACCTCCTTGTTCCTGATCATGTTCTCTGCAACTGACTGGTGGGGCAGCACCTTCTACTTGTTTTTGCTGTATTGGCAGCTCTTGCTGGGTGTGTCGAGTGCTCATGCTCTTTCGAACGGTAGTATCCATAAATGGTTGCATTGCCTGGGTAAATGTGTTAGTTAGTGACAAAATTGATCCCGTTGTTCATGCAAATTTTTATTATCAGAGATAGCAGAACTAGAACTAGTTTTGACACTCTCAGATGGATACACTCATGGGCTTACCCCATGTATTGAATTATTGCAAAGTGCATGATGGGGGTGATATTGAACGGGTGCCCTGCCAGAATCATACTTAATAACACCATGTCCCTCGAATGTAGTTCCATTGTTGTAGAGGACGGTATGATGTTATATTTGATAAATAAGCTTACCAAAGCATACTCCTGCCTCAAGTAGCCCACTTTCAAGAAACTCTTATTGAAACTGTAGTCATGTGTGTCTAAAGCTCTTTAAATTCTCGGAACCCGCTTGGTATTTCATTGGCTCTGTCAATAAATGATGGATGTTCTTCTAGCACATCAAACACAAGAATGGCTCTTAAGATCTCTTCTCTTGTGAATAGCACTTCCCTGCTCTTTGCTATTGAATATGCATATTGATCTCCAAGAGCCAATTGTAGATTGGCATAAAATTCGTGCACTATTTCTTTGCATGCTGGCGTGTATCTATGGATTATATTTTCTTCTAGTCTTATAACATGCATTTATGCTCTGAAGGCAAGATTCTCATGGATATGTGATTAATCAACCGCTCATCTAGGCCAAAGCTTAAATTTCTCATATTTCTCCAAGAGTTTCTTATTAACCCTTGCAGCTCTGTATCTTTCTAAAGGAGATGGGTTTTCAGTTTTCCGTCTTCCAGAAACGGTTTGCTTTCTTGGTCCCATCATAAAAATAATCACAAAAATATATCTCTCTTAACATAATATTATTATTTCTTAAAATTATGCTTTAATTTAACACACATATTATATATTATTATTAATTCTACTACTACTATTATTATTCTTTTCTTTCTCTCCTTTTCTTTATTATTATAATTTGTAAACCCTTCCTCAAATATACCAAACATTATTTTAAGTTCATTATTAATGCATGAATTTGTTATATGTTAATTATAATTATTATGCTAAAAGGTTGAGATTTTTATTTGATTTACCTTTGAATTAGCATATATTATCAACTATTCCAAGAAATTTGTCCTGTAAAATTTGCTAAACCACTCCAAATCTACTAAGAAGTAGAGATCTATTTTCAATCTACTCAAATTTGTTCATATAAATTGTAGATCTAGGTTTTTTGAAACAAAAATCTACTTTTTACGAAGAACTATCCATGAAAATCAAAAAGAAGAAAACTCACTTGCTTAGAGATCTTTCAAAATTTGATAATGAATTGCATGGGATTCAGTTTTAACCTTCTAAAGGGGATAATATTTGTCTACGGTGTTGTGCAAAGGAGGCTAGGATTTGGTTGTGGAAGAATAGAAACTCAAAGATTTATTTATAATAGGGGCCTACTGTCAATGACTATTGACATCAGCTCCGATAGCAGCTTCAATAGACACTCTCGGGTAGGGCAATTTTTTCCATGTAGAGGCTGGCTGTCAACAGTCATTTTGACTGTGGTTTCGACAATCGCTCTCTGATGAGAAGTGCGCCAAGCCAATGATTTTTATTTTAAATTTTATTTTCAAGTGTTAGTTCCTAAACTAATAATATTCCTTAGATCTAGTTGTTAATTTCTAAAATTAAAAATTAGTTCCTAATTCTAAAGTTGGTAACTATACTATGTTATTAAAAATTTTTTTATAGAAGAAAATAGAAAAAAAAACTTTGAAAGTTTTAAAAAGAATTTGAAAGAAAAATTTCAAAAGGATTTTTTTTAAAAAACAAAATCTTTGAAACATTATACGTATTAAAACAAAGTTATCTTTATAAGTAATCCCCCAAATTAAAATGCACATTGTCCTCAATGGATTGATATTTGTATTTAATCAATCAAGAGCAAATAAAATTTAAAAGAGAGTGCTTAGAAATTACCTCGGTGTAGTACTCATGTAATATCAACTACAAAACAAAATTTTTAGTACATAATATACAATAATATACATTGGGTCTCTGTTTAGCTCGTATCAATGAGATGTCAAATGATCCACTAGATAGTGAGATTCTTCTATGTCCAAGTAATTCTTTAATCATTTTCTATTTACTTTAAATGTATGTCCATTTTAAGGGTTTTTGATATCGATTGCGCCACGCAGATACATAGTTTTAACTTTGAATAGTCCTGTCCATCGTGAATCATTTTTTCTAGAAATAGATGAATGCATGAATTATATAGAAGTACTTCGTCGGATAGATGAAAACACGGCATGTGATATGGTGACCATGCCATATACTCATTTTCCTTTCAAAATACGTGAATTGTCATATGCATCACGTCTTAACTCATCTAATTCATTTATTTATAATTTTCATAATGGGCCAGCTACATTTAGATCTAGATTAGCTAATTTGATTGCCCAATTCACCTTGTGCTCTATCTCTATGGGCAAATGACAAGATTTTCCATAGACTATTTTATACGAAGACATACCTAAGGGTGTTTTATATTAGTACAGTAAGCCAAAAAGCATTGATTAGTCAAAATAACCAATCTTAGTGAGATAAATTAACCATTTTTCTAAAATTTGCTTAATTTTCCTATTGGCCAGTTCGATGTGTTCAGTTGACTATGGGTGATAAGTTGTAGAAATCTTATATGTGATGTGATACTTTTTCAACAAATTTTCAAAGACTTGTTGTAGAATGAGAACCTCCATAGCTTATTAGGGATTTATGAACTCCAAATCTTGACAATATGTTCCTTAGAAATTTGATAACGGTTTGTTGTTCATTATTTCTATATACTTCTGCTTCTACCCATTTAGAGATATAATTGACCGCTACGAGGATATAAACATATCAGTTAGAAATAGGAAATGGTCCCATGAAGTTCATGCCATAAATATGGGTGTTAGAGGCATATTAGTCTTCTGGGTTTATGCTCTTATTTTCTAACATGACTCACATTATTTACAAAATCCATATATTTCTTTAAATGTAGTAGGCCAATTGAACCCGCATTAAAGTATTTTGACTACTATTTTTCTATACGAAAATGGTCGCCACATGCTTCTGTATGACAGAAGGCAATTATACTTTGAATCTCATCATCAAGCACACAACACCTAGTGATTTTATTAGAATAATATTTAAATAGGTAAGGGTCATAAAAAAAGAAATGGCATACCTAATGTAAAAATCGCAATTTGTCTTGCACACTCTAGTGATTTGGCATTTTTCTTGCAACAAGAAAATTGATAATATCATCGTACTAGGGAGCTGTTCTGATTGAAATAGTTGCTCATCAGGGATCCAGTTCCTAATTGGTCGCTTATCATTATCGAAAGTCAGACAAGAGATGTGTCTAGCAAGCACGTTCTCTACTCGCTTTTATCTTTAATTTCAAGATCAAATTCTTAGAGCAGTACTGTCAATCAGATTAATCGCGGTTTTGCAAAAGATATTTGAGCACCAAATGATCTGTAAAAACAACTACATGTGAGTCCAAAATATATGAACAAAATTTATCATAAGAAAAAACTATAGTTAGAAGCTCTTGTTTCGTTGTTGTATAATTTGTTTTAGAATCATTTAGAGTCTTAATAACACAGTAGACCACATAGGGCCTTTTATCTCTTCGTTGCCCTAGTACTACTCCAATTGCATAGTCGCTTAGTACGCATATAATCTCGAATGGAAGTGGCCAATCCGAAGGTTGCATTGCTGTTTGGCATGCCTGTATCAATTCAAACTGCACATCTTGTGCAAGAAGGTGAGAAATGGGTCTAGCAATAGTACTAAAATCCTTTAAAAACCATCTATAAAAACCTGCATGCTCTAAGAATGAAAGTATGTCTTTCATAGTTTTAGATATTGATATTTTGAAAATAGACTCAACCTTAGGCTTATCTACATCCATTCTTTTAGACAAAACTAAATGGCCTAATATAATACCTTTCGTAACCATGAAGTGGTATTTCTCCCAATTTAGGAGTAGATTTTTTGGTTGATATCTTTCAAACATAGATTCTAAATTAGTCAAATATGATTCGAAATTATTTCCAAATAAGGAGATATCATCCATAAATACCTCTTGATAATCTTCAATTATGTCGCTAAAAAAACTTATCATAATGTTGCGAGCACATTGCATAATCCAAATGACAATTCTTCTAAATGCAAAAATACTAAAAGGATAGGTAGAAGTCTTTTTTAGGTTTTCTAAAGCAATTTAAATATGATAATATATAGAATAACCATCAAGAAAATAATAAAATTCATCCTCAGCAACCCTTTCAAGTATTGGTCAAGAAATGGTAATGGAAAGTGATCCTGGCATGTTACTTGATTCAGTTTTCAGTAATCAATGCTTATATGCCAACTCGTAATTATACAAGTGGGTATTATTTGTCCATTCTCAGTTTTAATGACTGCTATCCTACTCTTCTTTGGAACAACTTGGGTTAGCCTTACCCACTTACTATCAGTAATTGGATAGATGATTCTAGCATCAAGAAGTTTTAACACTTTAGTTTTAACCACTTCCTTCATTGCGAGATTGGGCCCTTGTTGCATTTACCTAATGGCTTGGCTCTATCTTCCAAAGTAATGTGATGCATACAATAAGAGGTTCCATACCTTTAATGTCCGCCATATTCCATCAAAAAGCTTCCTTATACTTTTGCAATATTGATAGTAGTCGCTTTGTCTGATTCTCATCAAGATGCGCTAAGATGATCACATGGAAAGTTTGCTTAGGTCCCAAAAACGTATACTTGAGATCTTTACGTAGTGGTTTTAGCTTCATTATCAGTGCTTTGATATCATATGGTATTAATTTGTTTGTTATTTTAGGTAACTCTTCATACACTTCCATTTTTGGAATCAATCCTGTGATACTTGAATATTGAGCATTAGTTAAATATTTTATAATTTTAATGGTATGTTCAAATTTGAGATAACCAAGAAAATCATCATTCAGTGTTAATGCAAGCTCCAAAAGATCAGAAATACACAATGATATGTTATCTCCTTCTTCGCAGATTTATGCAGTGTATTAATGTCTTGCAATTCATCATTATCGATATTCGATTATTTGCAAACATTAGAAACATTAGGTTCAAGGGTCACGTTTCTAAATGATAGTTTCACCACACCATTCCTACAATTTATAATTGCATTAGCCATAACTAAAAATGGATGTTCAAGGATAACTGGTGTGTGAAGATGTGAATTCTTTACATGTGCAATGTCGATAACTAAGAAATCCACTGGAGAATAAAAGTTTTTGATCTACAATAAAATATCTTCCATAATGCCTTTAGGATACCTTTCTAACCTATCGGCTAACTGTAGTATGACCGGCATAGGTTAAAATTCTCCTAGATCTAGGTACTTGTAAAACGATATGATAAGAGATTTATACTAGTCCCCAAATTTAGTAAAGTTTTTTTTCTATATTATGTTGACCTATCACATAAGAGCTATTTCAGAACGGAATAATGCACTTACATATTCTGTTAGAAATGCTTTCTTCTATATGTTATGATGTTTTTTGATAGTACACAAATCCTTCAAGAATTTTGCATATAAGGGGACTTTTTTGATCACTTCCAGTAAAGATATATTAATCTGTACTTATTTGAAAATTTCTAAAATATTAGTATAAGATGCATTAATATTTTTAGATTTCAATCATTGAGAAAATAGTAAAGGTGACTAATCATTTCTAGAAGTGGGTTATTTAGAATTATCATTTTTAGATTATTATACTGAATCATTGTTCTGTTTCTCTTAGTATTTTCTTTGAAACTGGCTCATCAAGACTTACCAAATTCGCAAACTTATTGTAATAATTATCTCAGTTATATCATTATTAATGGAATAAGTTATAGCATATATATCTTCAACTTTACCTGAAGTGCTGGCTTTTGGTTGAGATAGTAGCTTACCATTTTTCTTTGTTTGCAATGTAGAACGAAGGTGGCTTATCTGTGATCAGATATCACTGAAGGCTATCACATTCTGATTGTTGATTGTTTATTGCAACTGAATAAACTACTATTGTGCATGAATTATTTGATCCATTCTTTATTGTATCTGCAAAAAAATATCCTCAAAATTTCTTTTTGGTGGTAGCTGGTACGAAGTTGATTAGAAGGTTGGATGTATTGTTGTGGTGGATTAGTCAGTGGCTTATTCTGATGATTAAATTGTTATTGAGGATTTTTCTTCCATTAAGAATTTGGATGGTTCCTCCAACTAAGATTGTATGCTTGTGAATATGGGTTGTCTGTTGGTGGAGGAACAGTGTTAAAGACATTAGTTTTCTCATTTAATACTTCCTTAAAAACAAGAAGAGTTGAATATTTGCGAGTCACGTATCCTCGTAATTCATAAATATTATAAACTTTCAGAACTCCTTATATTGCCTTACCTGTTTCAGTTTTCTTTATAAGTAAATTTTTAAATTTCTTCGTGATAGTAATTAATCTTGGAACTATATCTTCAGTTTATCCAAATTTAATATGTCCACATCTATTTTGAGATTTCTCTATTAATTGGTATCTATCTGAAATATCCTTAGTTTTCTAGGATTGTGAATTTTTAGCAAGTAAATCAAGATAATTCCATTCTTCCTAAACATCTTTACTCAAAAATTCACCATTGCCCATGGTATCTACAAATTGCCTGGTTGCGGTGCTTAACCCTTGTTAGAAGGCACTTACAGTTCCCTAGATCTCAAAACCGTGATGTAGTCATGAGAATAGCAAATTTTTAGATCTATCGTAGCACTTAAAAATTGGTTCGTCATCTTTCGGACGGAATTTGAGAATTTGCTTTTGCATATAATTTGTTTTACGTGAAAGAAAGAATTTCTTAAAGAATTCTTTTTGTATCTCATCATATCTTCCTATTGAATTGGGACGTAAAGATTGTAACCATGTCTTTTTTTATTCTTAAGGGAGAATGGAATGAGCTTAAGCTTAAGTTACTTTGCAGTGATATTTTGACATTAATAGTAGAGCAAGCTTCTTCGAGTTCTTAGAGATGCAAATATAGGCTCTCTCAATCCATCTCAATGAATTTAGGCAAAAGTTGAATTACTTTAGATTTAATCTCGAAGTGTCCATATTCAAAAGAAATGCTATGCATAAAGGTTGGGTTGTCTTATCAGGTTATAGATAATCTCGTAAAAACCTTCCATTGCCTTTGTGATGGCTATTATTAATATTTCTATTGTTATCTCTGAATCTGTTATTATTATAATCATTACTCATATTGTTGCTATTATTATTACTAGTGCTCATGTCATGAGGTGTTTGGTGGATTGGAATTGTGTGCGAATTTGAGTACGATTGAATAAGTCCACCATTTGAAGTTCTCTAATTAGTCATGCAAATTCAGAATCGCAAAAGTTAATAACATAAGAACCGAAATCTATATTAAATTGTAATACAATAGTAATGATCCCAACAACAGTGCCAAAAACTTAATTGCAATCTAAATTGTATACTCCCAAATATAAGAGATCGACAAGTAGTATAAGGATTGTAACCCAAGATCGTTCCTTCTATGATCGTTTTGATTATTATGTTGATACTAAAAAAGAATAAATTACGGAACTAAAAATAAAGATTATATTTTTATTAACTAAAACTAAAGCTAAAGCTAAAGCTAAAATTAGTTTAAATTTACTTGACATAAAATTATTGGCCAGATGGTTAACTCTTCTGTAGAATAATTTACTAGATGTGTTTATACTTATTTATCTCAGTTACATAGATCATGAGGTCTTCCTACAATTGGAAAATATATCATTGACACATAAAATCTAACAAAACTGCAAACTTGATACATTGAATAACTTTTTCCAATTAAACCTATATGTGTATTGAGTTTATCGAAGCATGAAATCTAAATAACAAAAATAAGGGTTTTTTTCATATTGATCACTTAATTCTTCAATAATTACATATTGATAGCTGAAAACTTTATTTTTTGATATTATTCTCCGGAAATATTTAAGTTATTCCGATTCAGTCATTCTGTTAGCTATTCCATCCAAATAAACTGTGGTTCTTATTTTTTTATTTTTATATATATGTAAAATGACTTGAGTACTCTTTATTAAGTTAGAAAAGATTAGTTAGGGCTAGGTTTTGGGCGAGGGATTTCTTTTGCGTGATCGACAGAGACGAGGGTGAGGATTCTCAACATTTGGGTGGTTAGGACTCTTAACATTCTTCCACTGCCGCCATTGTGGGAAGCCACTGCTTCTCCCGCTCCTCCGACGGATACCTCTGTGTCTAAGGCCTGAACGTGGAGGATTTGATGGAGAGGTCAAAAGGAGCCCCTTTACCTCTACAGCAAGGATCAAATCGCAAGGACCTTCGAGGCATATGGTGAGGCATTAGAGGGGTTAGATTGGATCGTAGGATACACGATCAAGGCAAACAACAACTTGAAAATCTTGGAGCACTTGAGGGGTTTGGGGTGTGACGCTGTTCTTGTGAGTGGGAATGAGTTCAGACTGGCGCTTCGTGCTGGATTCGATGCAAAAAGGTTGAGAATTTCTCATCATTTGTTGAGATTAGTGTCTTTTGATGTTTTGAGGGGGTGGGAAAAAAAAAAAAAAACTGAGCTTTTGATGACGTGTTAAGCGTTTTCATGTCTGATGTGGATGGTTGAATGTTTGAGGATCAGGTGTATATTTAATGGAAACGGGAAGTTGCTTGGGGATCTGCTTTTAGCTGCGAAAGCTGAAGTTTTTGTGAATGTTGATAGCGAATTCGACTTGGAAAATAATGCATTGGCTGCGAGAATGGCGGGAAAGAGAGTTCCTGTCTTGCTTCGGATTAATCGTGATGTAGATCCTCAAGTATGATGGTTCTAGAGTGAAACGGTTCACAGAAAAAGCCACTCTTCCCAAGTTTGTACAACAAATTTTTAGACCTTTGAATTAAGCTATGAGAGAAAACTATAGGAAGTTAGGACTTGGATTTGGTAGGGAAGATTTAGAGAAGACAAAATAGAGGGAGAAGAGAGAAGTTAGGGATTTAAAGAGGAAAGATAATGAGTAAAGAAAAATTTGCCTATCATTATTTGAAGATAACATTGAGGGGTTAAGGATGAAGGGTTGAAACTGTGAAGAAGAGAAAGAAAGGAGAGAAAGAGAAAAGAAGGGAGGGAAATTAACTTTTATTTTCCTCCCTATTATGTCCAAGCCTAGGGGTATAATGGGAAGAAAGGGACAAAAAGTTAATTTTTTAACGAAAATTATCCAAGGGACTGAACCAGAGTAACTTAATTTTGATGGAAGACTAATATCAAAATATAAAGTTTTCAAGAATTGGTATGTAATTATTAAAAAATGAAGGGATCGATATGCAAAAATCCCTAAAAATAAATATTCAAAGTCTATGTATATATTGTGCCTAAAGAGTCTATGCTATATAAAAAAACTAAGCAATGAATATATCATTAAACAATAAATCGTCAAAAACTCGATATCATATCTAAAACTTAACAAAATAATAGGGAATCAAAAAATATCATTTTTACATAAATCAATTTAAAAGTAAGAAGCATAAAAATCACATACCAGTAAATTATGCAGGGTTTATTATCCCATCTGAACTAACACAAGAATTTAACCACTCATACTTATCATAGTTATGAATAAAGAGAAAAGAATTCTTTTACTGATTTCTATGAAAAAAGTACAAAAACTAAAACTTGAATCATTAACCATTAACTCTTAACCATTACATAATTCTGAATTACATCGTATATTTTATAGCCTTGCAAAATCCTAATAAGAATTTTATTTATAAGAGAACTTTTTTCACTCTCAAAAAGGTCCAAAAGAATCAAACTGCGGACGTGGCTTTCCAAAACTCCATCAACAAGCGCTCTCGGTTTGTATTACAGTCGATGGCTGTCGATAACTACCAGGTAGCTGTCGACAGCTAAACCTGTAAAATTATAATTCTAAGCTGAAACTTGAGATACGCTTCTATTCTTCGATTTTGTTGTATATAAAACCATGCAAAAAGAATATAAAACTTTAGAAAAACATCATAGTTGATAACTTGATTAATCAAAATAATATTTCATTAATTTCTTGTATTAATTACCAAAATTGGATTACACATGCATAAAATAAACTAAAATAACCACACTTTTCTAGCATAATCAATACTTGTGATGACTCAACATTACCAACAATCCAGCAGTGTGGGACTAAACCAAAATTTAATCCATATATATGATAGTTTTCTAATCTAATACTCACTTTCAAGTTGGAGTATATATATATATATATCAATTATACAAAACTTGTTACGCATATTAGAAAATATTGTCTCCCTCTTAAATAGTACATATTAATTTGAAGTGGATGAACAATAGCAACATTAGTAGTAGAAGATGATAGTAGTAATAGCAGTAGCAGCACTAGATGAATCATTTAAATCTGTAGAGCACACCCATCACCACACTGGTAGGCCTTTATCCTATCATGAAAAGAGCCAATCAATTTTTATTATGAGTTAAGAGATACATATATTTATAGGTGTCTTAACACTATACAAATAATCCAATTGGTTATGCGGGACTAAACTTCAACTAAATCCAAATACATGATAGTTTTCTAATATAACAACTACTATGATAACTTGAGGTGGGATTTCTCGTCTTGGTGAAATATATGATATTAAGAACGGATTGACTTACTTTACCAAGAAGGTTGAAGATACGATATTCACCAAGTTTGAATATTTTAGAGCAACAGAACATGCAAAGGGTGCACACAAAATATGTGATTTGAAAGGACATACTATTCTTAATTGTCTAGCTCTACTAGTGTTTGAGGAAACTCTTCATGAGCCGGCCAATGTGCTTAATATTTTTTTTCCCGATCTATGAACATTCAATACTATATATATATATATATATATATATATATATATATATATATATATATATATATATATATATATACACACACACACACACAGAGAGAGAAAGAGAGAGTAAATGTGAAATTCATTGGCGGTGAAGGAATTCCCTTCACATGTGCTTAGGTGGCCCAATGAAATATGTACATGTGGCGCCGCTCAATGGGCGGTTAAGAGAGTTTATTTATTTATTACCTTAATTGACACCATGTGTAATTATCTTATTGAGCCACCTAAGTGCTAGTGAAGGAACTCCCTTCACCGCCAGTGAATTTTCCATTTTCTCATATATATATATATATATATATATATATATATATATATATATATATATATATATATATATATATATATATATATATAATGCAAGTTAGAGAAATCATCCAAATTCTTTGTGGAAGGCAATAACTCCTCAACTATTTTCTATAACATCAAATGCATTTATGTCTCTTGTAAACTAGCAGCTCTACACCATTATCCCAGATTAAAACTTTTGAGGAAAATATAAATCAAGTGATGCGATCTCAACCGTACATACTTCAAATGTAACAAGTGCAAAATTGATTCATGCAAAATCAACAACAAATCAATAAACAAAATGCTGCTATGTTTAAAGAGATCAAGGCTCAAGTAAGGAACCTCACCTCTGAATTGCAAATACAGGAGAAAGGTAAGTCCCAGTCGCAACTAGAGCAAAGTAACAAGAATAGAATTGAAGGCATCAATTTCATATCTTGCATTTTGGAAGAGAAGACTAATTCTATTGCAGTGACCAAATTAAGAATTAGTTAGATTGTTAATGGAACAATTTTTAGAAAAACTGAAAAGCAAGAGAAGTTTTGTAATATTGTTGATGAGCTTGATCATATATCATGATGCAAATAATGGCATGACTACAAAGCAGCCAGTTCAAGTTCCAACTGAGCCAGTTACAAGAGCACGAGAAAAAAAGTTCAAAGATGCACTTAATGGGCTGATTCAAGAGGTTTGAGTTTAAGCAAATTCGTGGAGGCCCATTGAGGATGGTTCACGTGTTCAACAAAGATGCATCAATATAATTCAAATATTAGAAGAATCCTGTCAAAACTGATTGTTTCCTTTTATTTTATTTCTAGAACTTTCCTTATATTGATCAGCTAAATTAAGGGGCTGATTGTTTCCTTTTGTTTTGTTTCTATTTCTTGAACTTTCCTTGTAGGAATTTTTTTTGTATTTTTTTAGCCCATAAATAGGCGTCTAATGGAATAGAAGGGGACAATTTACAGATAATTGGTGAGTTTATTCTCTTTGGTTCTTTGAAGAACTATTCGAACTTATCAGAATTCTTCCGTAGCGTTCATCATCGACTTATCAAACGGCTTCCCACTACCGTTTGTGGCGTTTTCCTTATACCAAGGTTCTTGCTCGCATTAAACAACGGGCTGAGATCAATTATACCGAGATTCTTATTTTTTGTTGAAGCAACGGGTCGAGGTCTCCCATCCAAATCTGATTGAGGACATTCTTGGATTCTCCTTTTATTCTACGGGTCTCGTTATTCTTGATGGGGTTAGCATTATTTGGTATCAGAGCAAAGAATTTCTCGTCTCAAATTTGCCTATCCCATTTAAATTTAGTTTTCTTCTCTTATCTAGCCGAATTTCTTTCTTTTACCCCATTCAAAATTTTGTTCTGTTATTAACAAAAGAAAGAATCTGAAAAAAAGGGGTTCGAAAAAAAATCCAAAAAAAAAAACCAAAACAAAAGGATTCGGAAAAAAAAATCCGAAAAAAAAAGGATCTGGAAAAAAAAATCCAAAAAAAAAGAGTAAAAACATTCTTTTTCGTTTGTTTCCAATAAGCCCGAAAATCACCTCACCCCAAAAATCAAAAAAAAAATCTAATTATCCATATCCCTTATTTTGCTGAAGTGTGCTTTGAAAATCTAATTATCCATATACCTTATTTTCTTACTTTTTGAATCTAAATTCCCTTGGTGAGTTCTTGGTGAATTGTTGCTGGAATTTTGAATATTGTTCGAATAGTTTCAAAAGAACTGAAAGAGGATTATCGAGTGGAAAAAGGCAAGAGTGGTGAGCATATTAGAGGGTAAAAACCGATTATACTGAGTGAAACACGAGTGGAATACAGTGAATCATTCTTTGAGTGAAAACACCTGAGAGAGTGTGTGAGGTCTTTTCCTTTTTTTATTTTCTAACATTGATTTGCAGCAATCATGTCTCACAATAATGTAAAGAGCAACACCGAAGGTGCTATAGGGATGACTGACCCAAAGTTGCTCATGGAGGCCATGATGAGTGAGATGAGGCGTGTGATGAGGTTAGAATTGGAGCAGATACATAAGTGGATTGATCAGATGGAGAATACACATTTGGAGCAGCCATAAAACACTCATATTATGCGTAGGAGGGAAAGAGTTCAACATCAGGGAGTGAGAGATGAAGATGGAGAGTATTATGGGGCTGGTTTTGATGAAGAAGAAGATCGGGGTTCAGTTCTTGGTAATAGGAGATATGGAGGGCAGTTTAGAGGAGATAGGAAGCCGGAAGATAACAACTTGGGTAGTATTAAGATGAAAATTCCAGCATTTCAAGGAAGAAACGACCCCGAGGCTTATCTTGAGTGGGAGAAAAAGGTGGAGTTAGTATTCGATTGCCACAACTACTGTGAGATAAAGAAGGTAAAACTTGCTGCCATCGAGTTTTCTGATTATGCTATTGTGTGGTGGGATCAGTTAGTGTTGAACAGGCGGCAAAATAGAGAACGACCAGTAGAGACGTGGGAAGAGATGAAAATAGTGATGAGGAAGCGGTTTGTGCCCAGCCATTACCATTGGGAGTTGAACAATAAATTGCAAACGCTCCGACAAGGTAACCGGAGTATGGAGGATTATTATCAAGAGATGGAGATTGCTATGATCTAGGCTAATATCGAAGAAGACCGAGAGGTTACTATGGCTAGGTTCTTGAATGACTTGAATCAAGAAATTTATGATAGGGTGGAGATGCAGCATTATGTGGAATTAAAGGATATGGTGCACATGGCCATCAAGATGGAGCAACAACTCAAAAGGAGAGGTGGTACATGTGCATACCATAATTCGGGTTTTTCCCCATAGAAACCGAGTCATGTGAAGAAAGAGGAGAAACTAGCTGCAAAACCTAAATTCGAGCCAAAACAAGAGACAACCAATCATGGCACTCAAGGTAATTCTGACCCTTCCACTTCTCGAAATCGTGACATTAAGTATTTTAAATGTCAAGGCAGGGGTCACATAGCAAGTTAATGCCCGAACAAAAGAGTCATGGTGATAAGGGGTAATGGAGAGATCGAAACTGCTGACGAGTCCGATACCGACTCTATGCCACCATTGGAGGACGTGGATGAAGAAGGATATGCAGTTCAAGGTGAATTGTTGGTGTCAAAAATACTTCTAAGCTTGCAATCAAAAGAAATTGAAGAAGTGCAGTGGGAGAATATCTTTCATACTAGGTGCTATGTCAAAAACAAGGTATGTAGTATGATTGTTGATGGAGGAAGTTGTACTAATATGACAAGCACAACCTTGGTGGAGAAACTAGGACTGCCCACACTGAAACATCTTAGGCCGTACAATGGCTGAATGATAGTGGCGAGGTAAAGGTGAATAAGCAGGTTCTGGTTTCATTCTGCATCAGAAAATATGAAGATAATGTTTTGTGTGATGTTATTCCAATGCAAGCTGGACATTTCCTATTAGGCCGACCATGGCAATTCGATCGGAGAGTTAAGTATGATGGCTTCACCAACAAATACTCGTTCGTGCTCAACCAAAAACCCATCACTCTTGTGCCGATGACACCGAAACAGGTTTATGAAGATCAAGTGAGGTTGCAAAAAGAGAGTGACAAAAATAAGAGAGTGATCAAAAGAAAGAGAGTGAGCAAAAGAAAAGGGGTGAAAATCAGAGAGTAGCCGAGTAAAATGAGAGAAAAAAGAAAATCAAAATTCAGCCATTGAGAGAAAATCAGAGAGAAAACAAAAAAATTTCTATGCAAAGTGAGTGAGATTAACCGAACAATGTTTTTAAATCAGCCGATAATTGTACTTTTGTATAAAGAGGCATTTTTAAACACTAACGAACTTGACCCTGTTTTGCCTAGTTCTGTTTTTTCTCTTTTACAGAAATTTGAGGATGTTTTTCCCGAGGAAACAGCACATGTATTACCACCAATTCAAGGGATTGAACATCAAATTAATTTTGTTCCCGGTGTGACAATTTCAAACCGACCAGCCTATTGGAGTAATCCCGAGGAGACAAAGGAGCTTCAACGACAGGTAAGTGAGTTGTTAGAGAAGGGGTACATGAGGAAGAGCATGAGTCCGCGAGCCGTTCCGGTTTTACTTGTACTTAAGAAGGATAGGATATGGAGAATGTGCGTTGATTGTCGAGTCATCAACAACATAACGGTAAAGTATCGTCATCCTATTCCTCGCTTAGATGACATGTTAGATGAGTTGCATGGTTCTTGTGTGTTTTCAAAGAATGATTTAAAGAGTGGTTATCATCATATTAGAATGAAAGAAGGAGATGAATGGAAAACTGTCTTTAAAACAAAATATAGTTTGTATGAATGGTTAGTTATGCTTTTGGGTTGACCAATACACCAAGCACTTTTATGAGACTTATGAATCATATTTTGCATGCATTTATAGGCAGGTTTGTTATTTTCTATTTTGATGATATACTCATTTATAGCAAAAACTTGGATGATCATGTCGTACATTTGAAAACAGTTTTAGATGTGCTTAGGAAAGAAAAGTTATTTGCTAACCTAAAAAAGTGTACTTTTTTGCACCGATAAGCTTGTATTCTGGGATTTGTTATTAGTGTATAGGATATACAAGTTGATGAAGAGAAAGTACGTGCAATCCAAGAGTGGCCGAGTCCCACAAGTGTAAGCAATGTTCGTAGTTTTCATGGACTTGCTAGTTTTTACCGGCTCTTTGTGAAGGACTTTAGTAGCATAGCCGCACCACTTACCGAAGTGATCAAGAAGAACATCGGATTTAGATGGGGAGAAGAACAAGAGAAGGCATTTCAGCTAATCAAAGAGAAGCTAACCAATGCCCTCTTATTGTCTTTACCTAACTTTTTTAAAACGTTTGAGATTGATTGTGATGCTTCAGGTATTGGCATAGCCGCAGTTCTTATACAGGAGGTACGACCAATTACTTATTTCAGCGAGAAATTAAGAGAGGGCATCCTTAAACTATCGGACTTATGATAAGGAGTTGTATGTATTGGTTCGAGCTTTGGAGACATGACAGCATTACCTATGGCCTAAGGAGTTCTTGATTCACATTGATCATCTTGAAACACTTGAAGGGCCAACACAAGCTAAATAAAAGGCATGCTCGTTGGATAGAGTTCATTGAGACAATTCCATATGTCATCCGGTATAAGCAAGGTAAGGAGAATGTGGTCGCCGATATACTTTCTCGCAGGTATGCATTACTCTCTACACTTGATGCAAAATTGCTTGGTTTTGAATACATTAAAAGTTTATACATTGATGACCACGAATTTTGTGAAGAGTACCAAGCTTGTGAGAAAAACGCTTGTGGTAAGTTCTTTAGACATGATGGGTTCTTATTTCGAGAAAATAAGTTATATGTGCCTAACTGTTCTTTGAGGGATTTGTTAGTGTAGGAATCCCATGGAGGGGGATTAATGGGATATTTTGGGGTTGCTAAAACCTTAGGTATTTTGCAGGAACACTTCTATTGGCCACACATGAAACGAGATGTTGAGCGTATTTGTGGCAGATGTGTCACATGTAGGCAAGCTAAATGCAGAGTGTAGCCCAACGGTTTGTATACTCCTTTGTCCATTCTTAGTGAGCTTTGGATTGATATTTCAATGGAATTTGTGTTAGGATTACCTAGGACTAAACATGGAAGAGATTTGATTTTTGTGGTTATGGATAGATTTTCTAAGATGGCACACTTTATTCCATGTCACAAAACAGATGATGCTTCGCATGTTGCTGATTTATTCTTTAGGGAGATTGTGAGATTGCATGGCATGCCCAAAACTATCGTTTCGGATAGAGATGCTAAGTTCTTGAGCTACTTTTGGAAGACTCTGTAGAGTAAGCTAGGTACCAAGCTTTTGTTTTAAACTACTTGTCACCCACAAACTGATGGTCAAACCGAAGTAGTAAATAGGACTTTGTCTACTTTATTGAGGGCAATAATTAAGAAGAACATCAAAACATAGGATGAGTGTTTACCACATGCTGAGTTTGCTTATAATAGATCTATTCATTCTGCTACTAAATTCTCACCGTTTGTAATTATTTATGGGTTTAATCCTTTGATTCTATTGGATTTAACTCCATTACCTGTTTCTGAGCGTGTTAATTTGGATGGAAAGAAAAAGGCTGATTTTGTTAAGCAGATACATGAGAAGGCAAGGCTCAACATTGAGAGAAGAATGGAGCAGTATGCAAAACAAGCAACAAGGGGCATCACAAGCTTATTTTTGAACCCGAAGATTGGGTTTGGTTGCATATGAGAATAGAGAGATTGCCGGCGCAAAGACGTTCCAAACTGCTTTCAAGAGGGGATGGTCTCTTCTAAGTTCTAGAGCGCATCAATGACAATACTTACAATTTAGATTTTCCCAGTGAGTACAATGTTAGTGCTACTTTCAATGTTTCTGATTTGAGTCCTTTTGATGTAGGTGATGATTTGAGGGCAAATCCTTTTCAAGAGGAGAGGAATGATACAAATAATGGCATGACTACAAAGGAGCCAGTTCAAGTTCCAACTGCGCCGGTTACAAGAGCACGAGAAAAGAAGGTCAAAAATGCACTTAATGGGCTGATTCAAGAGGTTTGGGCTCAAGCAAATTCGTGGAGGCCCATTGAGGATGGTTTACGTGTTCAACAAAGATGTATCAACATGATTCAACTACTAGAAGAATCCGGTCAAAACTGATTATTTCCTTTTGTTTTATTTATAGAATTTTTTTTGTATTGATCAGCCAAATTAAGGGGCTGATTGTTTCCTTTTGTTGTGTTTATATTTCTTGAACTTTTCTTGAAGGAACTTTCCTTCTAGGAACTTTTTTTGTATTTTTTTAGCCTATAAATAGGCGTCTAATGGAATAGAAGGGGGATAGTTTACAGATAATTTGTGAGTTTATTCTCTTTGGTTCTTTGAAGAACTATTCGAACTTATCGGAATTCTTCCATGACGTTCATCATCGACTTATCAAACAGCTTTCCACTATCATTTGTAGCATCTTCCTTATACCAAGGTTTTGGCTTCGCATTAAACAACGAGTTGAGGTCAATGATACCGATGTTCTTGTTTTTTGTTGAAGCAACGGGTCGAGGTCTCCCATCCAAACCTGATCGAGAACATTCTTGGATTCTCCTTTTATTCTATGGGTCTCGTTATTCTTGACGGGGTTCGCATCATATCTTCTTATGTTGAACTTGCTATTCTTTTTTGTTATGCACTTTACAAAAATAAATCTTCACTTGATGCTGAAATTCTTTATATTTTTAAACAAGAAAAAAAAAATCAATATTCCACTTCTTGAAGCTATCAATCAAACACCAAATTATGCAAAATTCTTAAATGACATGTGTTTAGTAAAAAAGCTGATGATCATAAAGAATATGGCATTTTTAGTATAACATGAAATTGCCATTATCCAGCATAAGTACTAAGATACATGTTGTCCTATAATCTCATGTGCTATTGGTAATCATTAGTTCGATTGGGCCTCTGAAAAACCCCATTTTTCAGATTCTTTCCAAAATAGAAGATGCTACTTAAAATAACACTAGACAACGTAATAGTCATAGAATGTTTGAATAACCATAACTAATTCCACATTCTGATAAATAAATAATATGTCTGAAAGTAAAAATATATTTATAAAACATAAAGTTGATTACATGGAAATAGCACACTGTTCTAGATATATACATTAAAAGAATCAAAAGAAGGAACAGTGCCTGACAAAAGAAATATAAACAATATATACAACATTATGAGAGTGGATCCACCTCTTAGTGTCGTTCTACTTGATCAATGAAGTATGGATTCCCAATCGATATTGACTCTCCTTCTACTTTCTCAAAACTAGGGCTAGAACCCACGGGATTAAACCCACAAATAACACTTAAAGAAGAAAAAAAAGGTGTACTATTATATTACAAGAGTATTAGCGCAATGGGTATGCCAATGTCAATGTTGGTCATAAACATATCAAAGTAAGCATATAAGCAAGTGTAAATAAATAAATAAATAAAATGATGAAATAATTACTTTGCGTATCTTGATGATATATTCGATTGGTCTCAATCATCGTCCAAGCTAGCTGTAGAAGTTGTACTAACAGATAAGATAGCGCATTTCTTAATTGTCGTATAAATGATCATACATACGTGGATCCCAACTTCAATGGCATGGCGCTGAACCATGCCATAATGCTTGTTATTATCATTCATACCTCATACTATATTATAGTAATGAACATACAATGTTGAATACTAATCACCACTCTGTGATCCAGTATCACGCAGACCACTGCAGTGAAGATTCTTGGGTTTAACATTTTATTAGTTCTTATACGATATGGCTCTTATCCATCATATAGTTTTTTCTCATCCTCGTGTTTATAATACATGGTACAATTACTTATAATAATATCATGACGTGATTCATTCATTCTTGTATACATGTTCATCTCTATCATTCTTAATATCATTAATTCATTACTGGATCATGTATACATAATATTGCCATTGTCTTATCATGTCACTATCCTCATTGTTACATCCATAAGGTACTATTCATGTTAGTAAAATATATCATGTTACAAATAAGTGTCACATATCATGCTACATAATCGAGATTAAATTAGAATATTTAGGCTGATCGACTCAAAACTGCAAGTGCACAGTATCGTAGTTTTGTTATAAATTGATAAGAAGAGATCATCCTCAGAGATTTATTATTCACTCTTGAGAAATATTAAAATTATTTCAACTTCAATTTAATTTAGAAAAGTCACTAAGATTGCTTAACTTGGAATTTGAAATAAAAATCAATTCAAAGAAATACTCAAGGGAAATAAGTGGAATTATATGACAAATAAATCAACGAGAGAAGAACTTCTCGCAAATCGAATTCACCTAGTCCCTCATTATGGCTTTCTTTTCCAAATCAGTGAAATTAATTCTCCAAGTTTGCTATTAGAATTCCTAAATCATCCAATAGCCTCTTTCGACAGTCAATTGGAACTATTCTTGAATATTGTTTAACACAAGAATATGCAAATCAATGAAACAAGAATGCATTAAAATTTGTGAATTCTTTTTTTTAATGATACACAGATTTTTATAAGTCTTTCGATCTGTATAATTATCTGTACTGAATTATTCTAATACTCCAGCCTATAATTTCCTCTTTCGATGGTAAATCATAGAATTCAAATGATCTAATTAACGGCCAGTTAATTACAAGTAATAAGCATGATAATAAATCAAATAAATCAAATGCATGAGAATAAATCAAACAAATCAAATGAAAAATAACCCCAAATGAATTAACAAAAAGAACATAGTTTGAGACTAGATTACATCGTTTTTCTAGAATAAAAAAAATTAGTTCATGATTAAAATTAAATTCAAAAAACACAAACTAAAATTGATTTGCATTTTGGAGAAAATAAAATCAGATTAGATAGAAAATTTGAAGGTCTTGAATGCTAAGACTCTAAAAAAACATGTAGCCCAAACTTCTCTCTTCTTTTCTCCTTCTTCTCTCTCTGATTCAATTAGAATTTTTTAAGAGTCAAGATGAGCCTCTAATATAAATGTGTAACCTCCTTTATATTCTTAGTCCAAGCCCTTTTCTGGATTTGTCTCTAATCAATGGGTTTGAATTGAGTCAACTTTCACCCTTTATTGCTTAATATCCTTCCTTTTTTCTTACTGATTGTGATTATCTAATATCCTTCATGCAAAATTTGTCACATGGGTTTTGACTTTGAATTTGAATTTGAATTTGCAAATTTTCTTTCTAAAATAATATGATTTGCTTCTTTATTTAAAACTTGCAAAATATAAAAATTTTTCAAGAGTTAATATATGTAAAAGACACAAAAAGGTCAAGACGAATGATCTAAGAACATAGAAAACACTTTAAAATAAAATAATTAAGACTAATAAAATGTGTGAAATAAATTTCCACATCAATATCCCCAAACTTGAATGTTTGCTTGTCCTCAAGTAAAAGAAAAACTATAGAAACAAATAACAGTAGCCATTTTTAGGTTGAACTCATAACACCAAACGTACCTATCATGCAAGCATCAAATTTTCAACTCAGTACACAACAATAGCAAATACACAAAAGCTAAGCATACTAACATTCTTTTGTTCAAATTTCCATACATAATTCCAAAGTCAAATATGTTTATCTTGTAACTAACATAATTAAATCGTCTAACAACTCAACCTGCAATAATCCCTTCTCACTACTACAAACATGGTATCAAACAATAGAGATTTTTTATTTTGATTTTTTTAGCAATTCTTTTTCTTTAAGTTGTTACTTGCCTTTTAACATGAATACAAACATTTATGATGAATGCACCCGGTTACTCAACAAGTCACGCACGTAAAGTGTTTTGCATATTCATATTTGAAGCTACTGTTTGACATAAAGGTAAATATTGGTGATGAAACCCCTAGTTACTAACTAACTCAAAACATTGGAGTAGATAGATCATTGAACAAAATTTTTTTGTTTATGTTTTATGTTTTTAAAATCTATTTATTTAAACCATGTTTTGGACTAGATCAAAGTGAAATATCAAAAGAAAAGCATCACACTCATCTTTTATGCATGGGCAACCAACAACATGACTTTGCAAGGAAAGATGTACTTCAATAATCCTAACAAATAAGCTTACTCCTGCTTTATAAATATTGCCTTTCCTAAATAAAAATTCATTGCTTAAACACAATAAAGAACCAAAAAATGTAATGTTGATCCTAAATAAGTCTGACACAAATGCAATATAGGTCCATTTTGCCTAAACTTTCACATAAAAATCTAGTTTGGAAGACATGGATATGATCATCAATTAATTTGCGTAAAAATTTTCAAACCTTTATAACTAGCATAATCAAATATCCACTCTCCCAAACTTAATTTTCACATTCAATGTCAATGAAAAAGAAACTTAGATACTAATACTCTCCTTTTAGCAAGGTTGAACACAAAGAATGTCTAATTGAAGTGAATGCGAGCTAGATTCTTGCTTGATTTTCCGAATCTACACAACATAGCCAAAAGAAGGGGGTCACAACAATAATTATTCAAAGACTCAACTAAAACGATATATTAAAACAAATAATAAAAGACAAACTAAAGGAAATTTTTGCTTAGGTTGTCTCTCAAGAAGCGCTTGTTTTAGAGTTTTTTTATACCATCAACCATAAGCAGGAGGATTCTTCAAGGAGTAAGTCACTCCTTTAGAAACTACATTACCAACAAGATAAGACTTCAAACACTGCCCATTAATCTTGAATGTACCAGTGTCCTCACTATGCACCTCAACAGGACTGCATGGATATACTTTTGTTACCGTGAATGGGCTAGACCACCTAAATTGAAGTGTTTCCAGGAATAACTTAAGTCTTGAGTTGAAGAGTAACACTTGCTACCTAATTTTGATGTTCTAATATGAAGATACTTTCCATGCCAGTGCTTTGTCTTTTCTTTGTAGATCTGAGCATTTCATAAGAATCCAATCTAAACTCCTCCAACTCACTCAACTGTAACAATCTCTTTTCTCCCACTGCTTTCAAATTCATGTTCAACTCCTAAATTGCCCAATAGGCCTTATGTTCATAGTCTACTGGCAAGTGACAAGACTTTCAAAAGACAAGTCTGCAGGGAGACATACCTAAAGGTATCTTGAAAACTATTTTGTAGGCCCAAAATGCATCATCTAACTTATTTGCCCCTGAAGCTGCCTAAAGCTTTCTCCCAAAAATTTGCTTCAACTCCCTATTTATGAGTTCCACTTACCCATTTGTTTGGTGATGAGGGGCAAGTGCCACCTTATGAGTAATCCCATATTTCTTCAGCAAAGTCTCAAATGACCAATTACAAAAATGAGAGCCTTCATCACAAATAATGGCTCTCGGCACACCAAATTTTGAAAAAAAAATATATTTTTCTTCATAAATCTCATCACTACACGAGAGCCATTAATTTGAGTTGCAATAGCATAAACACATTTAGACACATAATCCACTACCATTAGGATGTACTGATTATTGAAGGAAAAAGGAAATGGGCCCATAAAATCAATTCCCCACAAATCAAAAAATTCATCCTTCAGGATATTGGTCAAAGGCATCTCATATTGTCCTGCATCTTGATACATAGTCAGCCAATAAAAACTAAACTGCCATACCTTTGTAATTATCTTGGAAGTACTAAAATAACCACCACACTACAAGAAATGACAATGATCAAGAATATCCCGAATCTCATCCTAGGGCACAATCTTCTAATCATCCCATCTGCACAATGTTTATATAATAGTGGTTCTTTCCAAAAGTATTCTTTCACATCCCACAAAATATTTTCTTCTAATATAGCTCATATATGGGATAATAATACCACTTACCAATTAGTTCACTAAATCAGTGTACAAGGGTATGACGGAAACTACCAACGACTGCTTATCTAGAAAGCTCTCATTAATGGGTACCTTATCTGCTCTCAATTGCCCCACAATCTAGATAAGTGATCTACCACCACATTCTCCATACCTCATTTGTTTCGAATCTCAAGATCAAATTTGATGTGAAATATCAACTGCAAGTGCACAGTGTCGGTGTAGCACTGTATATGTCGTTTCCATAGAGATCTAAGGTGTTTTACTATTCTTACTAATTCTTTAATCCTAATAGATTAACTACAGGTTCTAAGTTGGATTTGTGTTATTCTAATTAGCCTAAAATATAGAATCCACCAGTTTCCAACTATGAATTACTTCTATTATTATCTTTCTATTATAAAAATTAATCTTTTAATTTTAATCTTTACTTAAAGTGTTCAAGTATGTGTTATCATGTGGTGCAAGCATAACGCATCAAAGATATGACTTTTTATAGAGATAAAATAAATCGTTAGATAACTTTATGACAAAAATAAAAAGTAACAACCCCAAACCCTAACTAAGATAGGCTATCAAGAAATCTAATTCATGTATAACCTATCAAAGTATTAATCTACGAGTTATTATATTTTAATCTTTTCATTAAAAAAATCTTATCATTATTATTTTATTTGGAACGAAAATACTAGAGAGCAACTACATGGTGGATTCCTAGTTTCATCTACATCCTAGAGCTAGACTAAATTCGCTACTCATAGTTCTAGTTAGCAAGACCATATTTTTCCTAGAAAGCAATTAAAATTTACACTAGAAAGCAAGATAAATATATCAAGAAAATAATTAGAAGAAGATTATCTAAGAAATATTGATGAACAACAAAGATTACCTCTGGAGTTAGTATGGCGGCCATCACTCTTTTAGCAAATCCTAATTTTATTCAATAAAATTCGAGTACAAAATTACATCCACCCCTTTTCTAGATTATAAGGATATGGCCAATATATAGGTCTCAAAAAATGAAATCTTAATTTGTGTACAAGTGAGAAACTATAAAATTATATCGAAACCCGATAGAAAAATCACCCAGAGTGAGACCTGGGGAGCCGCCAATTGGCAGCTAATGTCGCCAAATAGTGGCAAAACTTTAGATATTTTATCTTGTTTTTCTTCTGCATGAGTCTCTTATTCTTTTCGTTTAATTTTAATGACTGTATTGACTTTTAACTCTCTGCAGCATCATATTCTTGTAACTATGCTCACTTTTAATTCCTCTCTGGGCTTGGTTTCCTAATCCAGCAATGAGTTTATGCCATCTCATTGTAGAAATAGGTTTACTTGAAAACACACTAAAAATACTCGCATAGTATTATTTAAATACAAAAATAGATAATATGGAGGCTACAAATAAGCAACATATGGCATTCATCCCACCCACATACCTATCTTTTACTAGTTCTTGAGTAAAACCTAAACCTAAAAAGAAAAAAAAAATTCTAACTCACTTTCGCAGGAATCGTAATTGCACTTTGCACGTGCAACAAGCCGTTAAACCCCTAGGGTACCCTAGTGGACGAGTTGTGTCTCGTAAGAGTTTGTGTATCATCCAATCTACTCTCCTATCAAATTTTAAATCTAAATTTATTTTTTATTTGTAATTATGTTGATCTATTGATAAAAAAATCTAATAATAAAAATTCTAAAAATAACTAAAATCCTAGAAAAACATTAAGAAAATACCCTAACCCACTACCCATCACCTAAACTCATGTATGCCCTCATACAGCAACCAAGGGTGGTAAAATAAATATGAAAACTATTGTACAAATATTATACAAATAATGAGAGCCGTGAAAAGTTACGATCTTATTATCATCACCCTATTAACGAATGGAAAGCGATTACGACCTCTCGATCGCTTTCCACTTTCATAGTGTGTGCATTTTAAACGTGAAGTGGGTGCATTACTGTATCTCATAATCCTCCTACAAGTCACGAAATTACCTGTCTATTTCTTATAGTGCCCTCACTTTTTCTTTGTCCACATATAAGTATTAATAATTGGGTTAAAGAATTCTTTATTATAAACTTGCCAATCATCGTTAGTAACAAGTACACAAGTAGAAATATCATGACGTGAAAAGAGTGCAACATGATCAAGTGAACGTGGTGGTGGCCCTTATAACTCACGAAGTAATGGGAGCTCTTCTGCAAACAAATGCTCAAAAATTTACTCATAAATACATGGCATACTTGCGCAAGCGTCATCATACGTAGAATCAGTATATGCCAATTTATCTAATAATATGAGTTCATTTTCGAAAATTTGCTCAAATGAGAGTTCCTCATTAGCACAAGAGGTAGTATGAGAGTACAAACTATGAGCCATATTTACGTCAATGAGGGAGCTCGTTGTATGCTCATCCATATTGAATATGTTCAATGCCACAGTCATATTCCCAAATGATAGCTTCATGAAGCCACTCCTACAAACAATTAGTATATTTGATGTTGCAAAGAATGGTCTACCCAAGATAATGGGAATTTGATTTTGTGGATTAGAAATCGGCTTAGTTTCTAAGATAATAAAGTCGACAAGAAAGATAAACTCGCCGACCTTAATGAGCACATTTTCAGCCATATCAAGTGGTCTCTTGATTGAATGATCAACTAGCTGTAATGTGGCCTTAGTAGGTTGAAGTTTTTCTAACCCCAGTTGCTGATAAGCAGTGTAAGGAAGTAATCTGACACTTACCCCTAGATCAAGTAACACCCTATCAAATGTAGTATTGCTAATGGTGCATGCGATTGTAGGAGAATCTGGATCTTTGTATTTGAAAGGCAAGGGGTTAGAGTGGATTTGCGATATATTTGAAGCAAGAAAAACTTTCTCAGGAACATTTCTTTCTCTTTTCTTAGTACACAAATCCTTGATAAACTTGGCATAAGTAGAAACTGTTGTATAATATCAAGGAGTGAAATATTAATCTTAACCTACTGAAATGTTTCAAAAATCTTCTTTACTTGTGGTGAAGGCTTCCTAAGCTGATTGGAATATGGTGCTTTTGCACTGGTGAACATGAGATGAAACAGACTAAGATGATTGATTGACTTGAAAAGGTACCCGGCCCCCACTCACTCAGCTGTGTTACTAACTGTCCAACCTACTGCTCTATATTCTTGATCGACTGAGAACTTGCAAGAAGTTGTTAGTCGGTCCGTTGTATAAAATTAGTAAACACTTTCATTAAATTTTGTATCTGTGTGTCTAAATTGGATGTCGTCTTGAAAAGATTCTCCACATCCCTTTCAAATATCGTTAGCCATCTATCATAATTATTGTTAGACCCTTGCTGTGGATATAATTGATTATGCGCAGGTGGTCTAGTCTGGTTGTTCCCTTGATTTGAAGCATTTGGGTGTTGATAAGCACACACATTTGGTCTTGCAAACTGACTATTGGCTGGAGGTTGCATGTTAGGATTTGGGACTCCCTGATATTGCCCTAGACCCCATGAGAGATTTGGGTGATTACACCAGCTAGGATTGTATGTAGGAGCGTAAGGATTGTTCCTGGGTCGTTGATACAAGGTGTTAGCCTGCTCAAGTATGAGACCTATGGAATTCATTAATAATGGATACTCCTCCATAACAAGATTCGGAGTTCCACAATTAAAGAATGTGGAAACTTGAATTTGATTTACTTGACTCACCGGTGGAGCGCTAGGAGTCTCCAATATCTCAATTCTCCTTATAAGGGATGCAATCTGAGCTTTGTCAGCTATAGAGATATTAGCGCTATTGATCCCACCCTTATACACAGAATTTGATGCATTGGGTTTCTCAGCGGGACGCTCCCACTGCATAGTTTTCCATAATAAGTCCTCAAGGAAGTCCCACGCTTCATCCTCATTCTTTCTCATTAACTCCCCCCGACACATGGACTCAAGAAGAGTTTTGGATGTGTAATCGAGTCTTTCATGCATGATTTGACACAATTGTCACTTTTCTATTGCATGGTGGGGACACTGAGCTAACAAATAATTTAATCATTCTAAGTATTTTCAAAAGGGTTCTCTCAGCACTTGAGGGAATTGGTTAATTTGATTTCGAATTTTTGCCGTCTTGTACATGGGATAATACTTCTTAAAAAAACTATAATGAATTCATTCTAAGTAGTGATCAAATCAGTAGGCATACTATACAACCACTTTTTGGCATTATCTTTGAGAGCGAATGGAATGAAGCGAAGCTTAATTGCGTTCTCCGACAAGTGTTGCAGTTTAAACATCAGACAGACTTCCTAAAATTCACTAATAAAGAGATATGCATCCTCAGAATCAGAACTAGTGAATTTAGTAAGTATACTGATGTACTGTGGTTTTAGTTCATAGTGATTACCTGCTGTGTGTGAAAGTTTGATGCATAATAATAGTGATGTACGCAATGGGTAATATCGATCCTGAAGGACCGGAATCGGTTGGTCCATCTTGTCTCCCATGAACAAATCTGATCTAACTAGTCGACCAAATTGATCATGGGTCTAATGTGGCATGAACCAATGACCGTGAGTGAATGCGTGAGTTTCCTAAACTAATGTAAGAAATGGGGTGAGGTGAAGATGAAACGGTGGAAAAAATATGTTCAAACATAAATGTGATATCCTACAAGTTCAAATTTTTTTTATCTTTTTACAAAACTAGGGACCCAAAATACAGAATCAGAGAGAAAATAGGGGAGAGACTCAGTTAAATTTCCACTAAATACCGGTGTTATTTAGTGGCAAAACCAGGGTATTTAGCCCTATGGTTTTTACAGTATACTTTTGAGTCTTTTTTAGTCCTTTTTTGCTTCCTGTATCTGAACTTCCACGTCCCTGTGCACTCAACACACATTGTTAACCCGTAAAACGTTAGAAAAATCAATAAAATACCGTCAATTTCCGGCAACGACACCCAAACTTGATGTGAAATATCTATTATAAGCGCACAATATTGATGTAGTATTGTACATGTCATTCCCACAGGAATCTAAGGTGTTTTGCTATTCTCACTGATTCTTTAGTCCTAGCAGATTAACTACGGGTTCTAAGTTGATTTGTATTATTCTAATTAGCCTAAGATATAGAATCCACTAGTTTCCAACCATGAATTACTTTTATTATCTTCTTTCTATTAGAAAAAATCTAATTTTTTTTAGTTTTAATCTTTATTTGAAGTGTTCTAAGTATGTGTTGTCAAGTGATTTGAAAGCATAACGTATCAAAGATATGACTTTTTATAGAGATAAATTAAATCGTTAGATAACTCTATAACGAAGATGAAAACTAACAACCCCAAACCCTAACTAAGTATAGGCTATCAAGAAATTTAGCTCAAATATAACCTATCAAAGCATTAATTAGTTGTTATATTTTAATCTTTTCATTGAAAAATTTTATCTTTATTATTTTATTTAGGACGAAAACACTAGAGAGCAACTACATGGTGGATTCCTAGTTTCATCTACATTCTATAGCTAGACTAAATTAGCTACACATATTTCTAGTTAGCAAAATCATATTTTTCCTAGAAAGTAATTATAGTTTACACTAGAAAAAAAGATAAATCCATCTAGAAAGCAATTAGAAGAAGATTACCTAAGAAATATTGACAAATAACAAAGATTACCTCTAGAGTCGGCATGGCAGCCGTCACCCCTTTAGCAAACCCTAATTTTATTCAATAAAATTTGAGCACAAAATTACATCCTCCCCTTTCCTAGATTACAAGGATGCGGCCAATATGTAGACTTTAGAAAATCAAACCCTAATTTGAGTACAAGTGAGAAATTACAAAATTATATCGAAGCCCCATGGAAAAATCACCCAGAGTGGGCCTAGGGAGCTGCCAATTGGCAGCTAATGCCACCAAATAGTGGCAAAATCTTGGATATTCTATCTGATTTTTCTTCTGCGTGAGTCTCTTATTCTTTTTCTTTAATTTTGATTACTGTATTAAATTTTGACTCTATGCAATATCACAGTCTTGTAGCTTTGCTCACTTTTAATTCCTCTCTGGGTTGGTTTCTTAATCCGGCTCTGAGTTTATGCCATTCCTTGTAGGAATATGTTTACCTAAAAAACACACTAAAAATACCCGAGTAAAATTATTTAAATACAAAAATAGATAATATGGAGGCTATAAATATGCAACAATAGCACTCATCAAAATTCCAGAAGCAACAATATCTACCGAATCAAATGTGGTTTGGCATCAGTTTTGGCCAGCAAAAATTTAATTGCTAAATGGTCCATATACACGATCAGCTTGGAAGCTACAAGATATGATCGGAACTTATCAAAAGCAAACACAATAGCAAACAATTTTTTTCCGTAGTTGCATAATTCAACTGTGAATCATACAAAGTTTAGCATAATATATAACATACAATTTCCTATCTTTTCTTTGGCCAAGAACAACACCCAAAGCGAAATCACTAGATATAGCTCAAAAGGTAAACTCTAATCCGGTTTTTCCATAATTGGTGCTGACACCAACTCTCACTTCAACATGTTAAAATCATTCAAACAGTGCCTATCAAAATCAAACACAACATCCTTGTTCAACAAATTACAAAGAGGTTTAGAAATTCTAGATAAATCCTTAGTAAAATGCCTGTAAAATTCTGCGTGACCAAGGAAGCTTCTAACTCCCTTAACATTGGCTAGTGGTGGTAATTTTTCAATAATTTCTATCTTTGCTCGGTCCACTTCTATACCTCTTTCTGAAATTCTGTGGCATAAAACAATATCTTCATGCACCATAAGATGACATTTCTCCCAATTTCAAACCAACTTGGTCTCCTCACAACTCTGCAAAACTCATGATAAGTTATTTAAACAATTATCAAAAGAAGATCCAAAAGTAGAAAAATCATCCATGAAAACCTCTAAGATCTTTTCAACAAAATCTAAGAAAATGGCCATTATACAACATTTGAATGTAGTAGATGCATTACCCAAACCAAAAGGCATTCTGCGAAATGCAAAAGTACCATAAAGACAAGTGAAAGTAGTCTTTTCTTGGTCTTCGGAAGATATAAAAATTTGGTTATACCTCGACATCTAGAAAACAATAATACGTATACCTAGCAAGTCTCTCAAGTACCTGATCAAGAAAAGGTAAAGATAAACGATCCTTACAGGCAACACTATTAAGTTTTCTATAATCTATGCAGACTCTCCACCTAGTTATTATCCTAGTGGGAATTATATCATTATTTTTGTAATGTATCACAGTCATCCATTTTTTTGGGTACTACCTACACATGACTAATCCATAAACTATTAGAAATAGGATAAATAATCCCTGCATATAACTATTTAAGAACTTTAGCCCTTACTACATCTTTCATGTTTGGATTTAACCATCTTTGATTCTCAACAACAGGTTTATATTTATCCTCCATTAAAATTCTATGTATACACAATGAAGGGCTAATTATTTTCAGGTTTGATATAGTCCATCCTATAGCCTTGTTTCTTAACTTCAAAACTTGCATCAATTTGTCAAGTTGATCATTAGATAAAAAAAACACTCACAGTCATAGGCAAAGTATTATTCTCTCCTAAAAATACATATCCCAAATGGGAGGGTAATAGTTTTAGCTGCAAAACCGGTGCTTACACATTGGAGGGAGGAGGGAGTGTCTTATCTTTGCCTAGATCCTCAAAATGAAAACTATTCTATTTCGGCTTAGGACATGTAGCCACTAATGCTCATACAACATCTGCAACCTCAAGATTTTCATCTTTTCCTGTCCCTACACTCACTAAACAAGTCTCAAGAGGTTCTTTAGTATTTTTATCCAGAAAACACTCTTTGATCGACTCACTTACAACATCAACTTGAAAAAGATGATTAGTAAAAGAAGGATGTTTAGCAGTTCCAAATAAATTAAACTCTGCCTCATGTTCAACAACCTTCAAAGTCAATTTACCGTTCTTAACATTTATGATAGCTACAGCTGTAATGAGAAAAAACTAACCTAAGATGATAAGGATATCAGCGTCTTCTTCCATCCCCAACACCATAAAATCAACTAGGGTGAAAAACGTTTTTTATCTTAATCAATACATTCTTAAGAACACATTTAGGATAGTTCACCTATCTGTCAGCTAGCAGTAAAAAGATGGCAATAGGCTTCAACTCCTTTAATCCAATATTCCTAGCCATAGATAAAGGCATTAGTGAAACACTAGCACCTAAACCACAAAAAGCTTTAGAAAATTCAATGCAACTTATAGTACAAGGAATAGAAAAACTTCCAGGATCTCTTAGCTTTAGTAAAATCTTATTTTGGATAATGGCACTACATTTTTCAATCAAGGCAATGGTCTCAAAATCTTCTAATTTCCTCTTTTTGGACATGATCTCCTTTGGGAATTTTGCATAGGCAGGAACTTGTGCTAAAGCATCTGCAAAAGGAATATTAATATGAAGTTTTATTACGCTTAAGCCTTTAAGGAAAAAGAATGGGAGGAACATAACGTTCAACTAGTGGTGGTGGGGATGGTGTCTTGGTTAGGATCTCAACTTCTTCATCAACCTTCTTGCCCACTTCTTCATGGTCTATTTGATCACTGACTACAGTCTCACCACTTACCTGACCGAGTTGTTTACCACTTCCCAAAGTGATTGCCTTGCAATTCTCCTTCGGATTGAACTCTATTTTACTAGGCAAGTTTTTCTATCCCCGAGAATTGATGTAATTGGCTAGTTGCCCGAATTGTACCTCCATATTTCTATCGGAACTTGCCAACTAGTCAACATTTATATGTAGTCTCTCAAATCTCTCAGAAGAGGCATTGGCTAACTTCTCAATGACTGTCTTCAAAGGCTGCTTACTTTTTGGTTGGGATGGTCTTTGTTGGAAACTAGGATGATGGAAAGCTCTAAAACTGCTACCTTAGTTACCTTGATCTTTCCATGAAAATTTGGGATGATTTCTCTAGCTTAGGTTGTATGTCTTGGAATAAAAGTTACTCTATTGTTGTTGCCTATTAAAATTAGACACAAATTGGGATTTCACTACCTGTATACAATAAGAACTCATGTGAGCTCCTCCACACCAATCACAACTCAATATAGCACTAGAAACAAAATTCATATTACCCAACTTACTAAATATATTTACTAGAGAGTCATCATTGGCAGTCAACATGTTTATTCCATCTGCATCATACATTCCTATAACTCTCTTAGGCATATTTCATTCATTGGACAACTGATATTTATTAGAGGCCATTTCTTCTAACAACTCATGTGCTTCTTCTATCGACTTTCTCATTAAAGCACCTCTTAGGAGCTGCATCTGTGGTAACATGACATAATGTATTAACCTATTATAAAAAGTTTGTACAATCAACCAATTAGGAAGACCATGATGTGGACACTTCCTCTGCAAATCCTTAAACCTTTCTCAAGTTTTATACAAAGATTCACTATCAAATTGAATAAAACTAGTAATATCATTTCTAAGTTTGACAGTCTTACCTAGGGAAAATACTTACTTAGAAAAACTTGTAACAAAGCATTCCACATGGGGAAAGAATTAGGTGATTTAGAATTCAATCAAGCCTTGGCTTTATTCTTCAGAGAAAATGGAAAATGTCTGAGGCAAATAGCATAATTCCTAACCCCATTCATCTTGATTGTGTCACAAATCTCCAAAAAATTGGCAAGATGTGTATTTGAATTTTCAATAGATCCTCCTTCAAACTGCTCCCACTGTACCATCTGGATGAGACTGGGCTTAATCTCAAAATTATTACCATTAACTGTAGGTATCACAATGCTGGATTGAGCACAATAGCATTTGGCATGGCATAGTCATGCAATAGTCTCTGATTCTGATTATCTTGGTTACCTATAATGTCTACTGCTTGTACTTGTTCTTTCCTTAATACTTGTAGGATTCTCTCAATTTTTGAATCAAGAAGAGTAATTTCACGTATATTTAGCGTAGTGGATACAAGGTCAAAACATGCCTATAAAACAAAAATGGAAAGAGAAAAAAATATTCTAAATTAAAACCAAGATTGTGTAGTATCAATATTGTTAAAGACAAAAATAATTCAGTTCCTGATAATAGTGCCAAAAACTTGATCGACTGAAAACTGCAAGTACATAGTATTTTAGTTTTATAATAAATTAATGAGAAGAGTATCATCCTCAACACCTGGCAAATGCTAAAATTATATCAATGTCAATTTTATTTACCAAAGTCACTATTGAAATTTGAAATAAAAATTAATTCGAAGAAATACTCAGATAAAATAAATAAAATTATAAAATAAATAAATCAAGCAAAAAAGAACTTCTATGAAATCTAATTCACCTAGTCCCTCACTATGCCTTTTTTTTAATCTAAAATAGTGAACTTAATTCTCCAAGTTTGCTAGCAGAGTTCCTAAATCATTCAATAGTCTCTCTAGACAGTCAATTGGAACTATTCTTGAATATTATTTTACACAAGAATATGCAAATCAATGAAACTAGAGTCCAATAAAATTTATGAATTATTTTTTTAATGCTACGTAAAATTTTATAACTCTTTCGATCTATATAATCACCTATGCTGAAATATTTTAATGGTCCATCCTGTAATTCTCTCTTTTGATGGTAAATCATAGAATCCAAATCATCTAATTAATGACTAGTTAATTAGAAACAATAAGCATGAGAATAAATCAAACAAATAAAACGAAAATAACCCCAAATGAATAAAAAAGAACATAGTTTGTAACTAGGTTAAATCGTTTTCCTAGAACAAAAGAAATTAGTTCATGATGAAAATTAAATTCAACAAACATGAACTAAAATATACCTACATTTTGGGAAAAATAAAATCAAATTTGATAGAAAATTTGAAAGTGCTGAATGCTAAGACTCCCAAAAAACCTGCAACTCAAATCTTTCTCTTCTTTTCTCCTTCCTCTCTCACTCAGATTCAACTAGAATTTTTTATGAGTCAAAATGAGCCTCTGATATGTGACCTCCTTTATATTCTCAACCCAAGCCATTTTTGTATAATATGGTCCTTAATCAATGGGCTTGAATTGAGTCAACCTGCACCTTTATTGCTTAACACCCTTCCTCTTTTCTTTTGATTGTGATTCTTAATATCCTTCATTCAAAATTTGTCACATGGGTTTTAACTTTGAATTTGAATTTGCAAATTTTATTTCTAAAATAATATGATTTTATTCTTTATTTAAAACCTGCAAGATATCAAAATTTCAAGAATTAAATAAATGTAAAAGACACCTAAAATTCTAGACAAATGAGCTAAGAACATAAAAAACACTCTAAAATAAAACAATTAAGACTAAGAAAATATATGAAATAAATTTCCACATTAGCCATCAACCTCACAAATCACCTTACAAATTGTACTTCTTTTATTTAACCAATATTCTAAAGTGTAACTAATGTGATATTTCTACTGTAAGTACACAATATCGGTTGTTGCACAAACAAGTCATTCCCGCAAGGATCTAAAGTGCTTTGATATCTTAATATTGTTTTCTGTAAAAATTGGGGATCTTTCCATTGCCATTGAATTGAGAAAATTACAGATTATAAAAATTTCTTTTTCTTTCTTTGATTACAATGAAAAGAAATTAAAAATAAAAACAAACAGAGCGGACTTATAGAATACGTCACTCTCTTTTAATTAGAAGATCGTGCGATTCGAGGTAGCTATGAGGATCGGTACTTTCATCGTTGACGATCTAACGTCGGTGATTTGGAGTTATTGGAGATTCTTGAGCTCGTACTTCTCCTCTTATATTCTTGGAGGAAGCTTGAACTTTTGCGCGCAAGAGAGATCTGGCTAAAAGTCCTTTTTGAATTTTTTTGAGAGGTATTTATAGCTTCCGGGTTGTTGGGACGGGTTTTTTTATAGATAGAAACAAAATCTTGATGTAATCTTAATAAAATATTTGAATCTTCTTTTGATTAGATTTGCTCCAAGATTCATTGTATATGGTCCTGTTCCTGCATCCAAAAACCAATTAAACTCATATTAGAATTTATAGACTTGTCAAAATCACATAGAATTAATTAGAATTCTACACCCAAAAATTAATTAGACTCTGATTAGAATTTGGGTCTAATTAGAATATGTAGAAATTGCTAAATAATCTGGAGCAGGGCCCAATTTACTGTGCAATGAGAAAGAGAGAGAGAGAATTATTTTTCTTTTTTTTATGCTTTTCTTTCTTGGCTGTTTTCTTGGTTTCTGGCCTCGCCTGCAAGGCTGGGTTCCTAGCCTCGTGACACGAGGCTTCCCTCTTTCTTTTGGCCTTTGGCCTCATCTTCTAAGCCTCGCACCCGCGAGGCTGGGTTCCCAGCTTTGCGTGAGCGCGAGGCTAATTTCCCTTTTTTTAGCCGCTTTTGGCCTTCTTCTGAGCCTCGCGCCCGCGAGGCTTTCTAGCCTTGTGGGTGCGCAAGGCTCAAATTGTTTTTCTTATTTATTTATTTATTTTTATTTTCTTACAAGACCCTCTCCAAAGTTTTTAAAATTTTATCTCTTTTGAAAATTTTAAAATACTTTGGACTCTTCATTTGGATTTGGTAGATGAGTTCATGGAGATGGAACTTATTAAGGGTGTGGAAGTGCCTTAACAAGTTGATTGTTTTGAGTATGATGTGACTCATTTGGATTGACAAATAGAGCCAATGACTTACCTGATTGACAAACAGAGCCGATGATTGCTTTCAAATTGAGAGATGACTCGCCTTACTGACAGATAAATCCGATGACTCGCTTGCATAACAGACAGAGTTGGTGATTATTTTCGAATTGAAAAGTGACTCAAATGGCTGACAGACAGAACCGATAACTCCCCTGGATGACGGATAGAGTCGGTGATTGTTTTTGAATTGAGATTGAAGAACCATGAGCAGAAGTGTTTAGAAAACGTACTCACGGAACTTTGACAGAGATATACTGTTAAGTATATCAATATTGCTTGGCATGTTTAATGACATACCTCTCTTCTTTGCCTTTTCGGTATCAGGTTATTCCTACCCCAAGTATGATAAAACTGGACGAGAATTTTAGCTTCCTCTTTCCCCTTGCCTTGAGGGCGCTGGACTGTTCGCATATTCTTTCTTATCATAATAGATCTATTTAATAGATTGTTGGAGTGTGACCTGGTGAGGGTTGAAAAACTATGGGCAGAGATATTCAGTAAATGTACCAAGGAATTTTAGCAGAGGTGTACTGTTAAACATACCGATAGGGTCTCACAGAGGTGTTCAGAAAACATACTAAGATAACCGGTTTAGGTTCACAAAACCATGAGCAGAGGTGTTCAGGAAACGTACCCATTGGGTCTTGGTAGAGGTGTTCAGAAAATATACCAAGGGGTTTCGGCAGAGGTGTACTATTAAACATACCGATGGTGTCTCAGCAGAGGTGTTCAAAAAACGTACTGAAGGGTTTTGATAGAGGTGTACTATTAAATATACCGACGTGATTGAATTTAAATTATAGAGTAGCTCGCCTGACTGACATATAGAGCTGGTAACTCTCCTGGTTGACAGATAGAGCCGGTGACCGTGTTGGGATCATAGGCTATATTATTTCTCTAATTGTTCTAATCTTACTGTCAGATGTAAGATCTTAACATGACAGGTTTGATTGTTGTTTTTAAAATCAGATGATTTGAATCTCGCTATTAGAGGTAAGAGTTTAACGTGACAGATTATGTTGTTTTTGAGATGAGATGATTTAAATCTCACTGTCAAAAATAAGAACTTAACGTGACAGGTTCACAAGATTTTTAGCAAACCCCCAGCTATTAACGGATTTGGCATGCTTTTACAAGTCATCATTTGCATTGGGCTAACCATGTTATTTCCCTCAGTATGATGAGTTATCAAAGATTTTGTTTGGGCTTAGATGCCAAACATTCCTTCTTCCCTTAGCCTTAGTGGTTATGGACTTATTTTGACAGAGTTTATCATATGATTTTGAGCAAACTCCCAACTATCAACAGATTTGAGGTGCCATTTTCAATTGTCGTTTGCGTTGTACTAACCATACTATTTTCTCAGCATGATGAGTTGTCGAGGGTTTTGTTTGGGCTTAGATGCCAAATGTTCCTTCTTCCCTTTGCCTTAAAGGGTATGGGTTTATTGCTACCCCCAGTAAAATGGGTTAGCGAGAAATTTTTGATTATGCTTAATTAATATTTTGATAGTCTATGCTTAGATGAAGTTTGGAATTCTTATTCTTTGTTTATTTTCAGAATTATCAATAAAGATTTTCCTATAAATAAATTGAATTGGATAAACGTGTAAATCTAATTTCTTTGATAGGTTATACTTAAGTTCAGTCCTTTAATAGTCTATGCTTAGATTAGGGTTTGACGTTTATTTCTTTTCTTTTGTTTTTGAGATTTTCTTTTTGATATGATTTGTTTTTAAGAAAAGTATTATCTCTGATTGTCTGTACTTGCACATCACTTGATAGGTCATACTTAGGGGCACTTGATTAAAATCAAATTAAAAAGATCAAATTTTTATTATATTACTTAACTGTGCATAATTAAAAAGATAGGAAGAAAGAGACAATTTATTGTTAGGCTATTATTCTAATAGATTCGAAATTCTAGGCTAATATCTAGAATTTAAAACTTATCCATCCAACTTAGAATTCTTTGTTAATCCACTAGAACTAAAGAATTAGGAAGAATTGCAAAACACCTGAGATCTCTGTGGGATGACCTGTATAGCGCTACAACCGATACTGTGCACTTTTAGTTTATCACATCAAGATTTTAGCGCCGTCGTCGAGAATCGACGGTATTTTTCTTGCTTTTTTTGATGTTTTACGGGTTAACAGTATGTGTTGAGTATGCAGGGACCATAAAGTGCAGATACAGGAGGACAAAAAGGATCAAAGAAGCCTCATATCTGCACTGCAGAAACCAGAGAGTAAAATTCTCTGGTTTGACCGCTATTTAGCGTCTAAACCGGCTATTTAGCTGCCAAAGAGGTAAGCTCTGAGCCCTAATTTTCTTCAGTTCTGTATTTTGGGTCCCTAGTTATGTAAAAAAATCTGAAAAAAATAAAAAAATATTAGGCACTGTAGTACTCACATTTCTATTTGATCATATCTATTCTACTGTTATTATCTCCACCACACCCCACTTCTTGCATTAGTTTAGGAAATTCACGCATACACTAATGGTCGCTGGTTCATGCCACATTGGACCCGTGATTAATTTGTTTGACTAGTGAGATCAGATTTGCTCATGGATGCCAAGATGGACCAACCGATCCCGATCCTTCAGGATCGATGTTACCCGTTGCACACATCACTGCCATCATGCATCAAACTTCCACACGCAGTGGGTAATCACTATGAGTTGAAGCCACAGTACATTAGTATGCTTCTTAAATTCACTGGTTCTGATTCAGAAGATGCATATCTCTTTATCAGTGAATTTCATAAAGTATGTGTAATGATTAAACTGCAACACTTATCGGAGGACGCAATTAAGCTCCGCTTCATCCCCTTTGCACTTAAGGATAATGCCAAGAAGTGGTTGTACAGTATGCCTACTGATTCAATCACTACTTGGGATAATTCGTTACAGTATTTCTTAAGAAGTATTATCCCATGCATAAGACGAAAAGAATACGAAATCAAATTAATCAATTCCGTCAAGTGCCGGGAGAACCCTTCTGAAAATATTTGGAACGGTTCAAAGACTTATTAGCTCAGTGCTCCCACCATGCGATAGAAAAGTGGCGGTTGTGTCAAATCATGTACGCAGGACTCGATTACACATCCAAAACTCTTCTTGAGTCCATGTGTCGGGGAGAGTTCATGAGAAAGAATGAGGATAAAGTATGGGACTTTCTTGAGGACCTATCGTGGAAGACTATACAGTGGGAGAGTCCCACTAAGAAGCCCAGTGCATCAATTTCTGCACATAAGGGTGGGATCCATAGCGTCGACAGCTCTATAGCTGCCGAAGCTAAGATTGCAACCCTTATGAGGAGAATTGAGGCATTGGAGACTCCTAGTGCTCCATCGGTGGGTCAGGTAAATCAAATTCAAGTTCTCACATGCTTTAATTGCAAAACTCCGAATCATGTTATGGAGGAGTGTCTATTATTATTGAATCCCATGGGTCCCATACTTGAGTAGGCTAACGCCTTATATCAACAACCCATGAATAATCCTTACGGTCCTACATACAATCCTGACTGGATGAATCATCCAAATCTATCATGGGGTCAAGGGCAATATCTGGGCCCCCCCAACCCTAACATGCAATCTCCAGCCAATGGTCAGTTCCCAAGACCAAATGTGGGTGCTTATCAACACCCAAATGCATCAAATTATGAGAATAACCAGAATAGACCACCTGCACAAAACCACTCACAATCACAATAGGGGTCTAATAATGAAAAAGAAAAGCGACTCTAGTCACTTGAGAAGTACGTTGAAAATTATCTCAAGTCTCATTCCAAGTTTGACACGCATATATCGAATCTTGATACATACATGCAAAATCTTATGAAAGTGTCAACTGATTTTATTCAAAGTACAAGTTAGCAACTGTTCGTGAATTCTCAATCTATAAAGAATATAGAGCAACATGTTGGACAATTAGCGAGTCATATGAGTGAACGTAGCTAGGGTACCTTTTCAAGTCAACCAATAATGAACTCTAATACCAGTTCCTCAAACTCTAATCAGTTGCATGTCCACCAATGCAATTCCATTCACACCTTAGATCTGGCAAGCAAGTGGACAATAATGTAGCCATGCCCCCTGATCTCATTCCTACTATCTTGCGAGCTACATCATCTCTTCTACCCCTTTCTCCACAACCATCTCTATCACCTCCATCACCGTCACATACTCATTTGGAAGAACCTATTCTTAAGCCGAAAGCACCATATTCCAATCGGCTTAGGAAGCCTTCACCACAAGTAGAGAAGATTCTCGAAACATTTTAGTAGGTGAAGGTTAATATTCTACTCCTTGACATTATACAACAGGTTCTTACTTATGATAAGTTCATCAAGGATTTGTGTACTAAGAAACAGGAAAGAAACGTTCCTGAAAAAGTTTTTCTTACTGCAAATATATCGCAAATCCTCTCTAACTCCTTGCCTATCAAGTACAAAGATCCAGGTGCCCCTATAATCTCATGTACCATTGGGAACACTACATTTGATAGGGCGTTGCTTGATCTAGGTGCAAGTGTCCACTTGCTTCCTTACACTGTTTATCAGCAACTGGGGTTAGAAAAATTTCAACCTACCAAGGTCACATTACAAATAGCTAATCGTTCGATCACGAGACCACTTGGCATGGTTGAAGCTGTGCTCATTAAGGTCGGTGAGTTTATCTTTCCTGTAAACTACATTGTCTTAGAAACTGAGCCGATTTCCAATCCACGGATCAAATTTCCGTTATCTTGGGTAGATCATTCCTTGCAACATCAAATGCATTAATTTATTGTAGGAGTGGCCTCATGAATTTATCATTTGGGAATATGACTGTGGCATTGAACATATTTAATATGAATGAGCACGCAACGAGCTCCCTCATTGAGGTCAATATGATTCATAATTTGCACCCTTATTTGACCTCTTGCACTGATGATGAACCCTCATTTGAGCAATTATTTAAAGATGAGCTAATATTATTAGATGAATTGGCACATACATATTTTATATATGGTGATACTTACGCATGCGTGCCGTTAATTTATGAGCAAACTTTTGAGGATTTGTTTGCAGAGGAGCTTGCATTACTTCGTGAGTTAGAAGAGCCACCATCATGTTCACTTGATCATATAGCACTCTTCTCACCTCATGATATTTCTACATGTATGCTTGTTACTAACGATGATTGGAAGGTTTATAATAAAGAATTCTTTAACCCAATTGTTAATGCTTACATGTGGATAAAGAAAAAGCGAGGACGACATAAGAAGCAGACAGGTAATCTCGTGACTTGTATGAGGTTAATGAGATATAATAATGCACCCACTTCACGTTTAAAATGCATACACTATGAAAGTGGGAAGCGATCGAGAGGTCGTAACCGCTTTCCATGCATTAATAGGGTGATGATATTGAGATCGTAACTTTTACGACTCTCATTATTTGTATAGTATTTGTATAATAATTTTCATATTTCTTTTACCACACTTGGTTTGTGTATGAGGGCATACACAAGTTTAGGTGTGGGGGAGTAGTTTTTAGGAGATTTTTTATTTTTAGGATTTTTAGGATTTTATTTTTAGATTTTTTGGATTTCTTTATTTTACACTTTGGGTAGTTTTTAGGGTAACTAACTGAATTTTTTTTAAAAAAACTAAAAACACTGAAAACATTTAATAAAAAATAAATTTAATAATAAATTTATGTATTTTTATCAATAGATCAACCTAACTACATATAAATGAACAAATTTAGATTTAAAATTGGATAGAAGAGTAGATTGGACGGTACACTTTGAATTTTATGAAAAAGATTAAAATCTGAAAAATAAATACTGCCAACAGTAGTTTTGAGGCAAATATACATCTATTTTTCACTTCACAATAGTTTATTAGGTTAAGGACAAAGATGATAACAATTGAGTAAGTTTTCTCTCTCTAAAAAAAAAAGAAAAAAAGTGAGAATAAAATAATGGGGTGAGCCTGGTATTAAGGCAATAGCCTTGAGAGTGATAAAATAATGGGGTGCACCTGGTATTAAGGCAATAGGCTCAAGAGTGAAAAAAGAGTATGATCCAAGTAATCGGGTACTTTGTGCCTAAGTAAGTGTTAATATTCATATGAAAGGTGAAATATTCTAAAAAAATAAAAGAAAAAAAAAGAAAAGAGTATGAACCGAATAATCGGGTATGTTGCGCCTAAGCAAGTGTGAATATTTGCATGAAAGGTGAAATATTCTTTAAAAAAATAAAAAAAAAGAAAAAAATTTGTTATGAGAGAAGAGATGAATCATGAGTTAAAGTTGGAGTCCAAAACCGAATTAGACTATTACACGTGCACGTAGATGTATAGGAGCCAATGGATTATCTGTCAGTGGGTGTTGAAAGATATGATTTAAATTTTTGATTAAAATGATAAGTGTATCTGATATGATGCCCGATTTGAAAATTGATAATCTAAATACGTTCTTGAGTTGTATATTAGTGAGATTAATTGATGAAAATATCATTAAAAAAAGATTTTTCTTTTTTTGTATAAAATTTTTATTTTTTCTTGATTTTTGGTTATCCTTATTTTTCTTTTCTTTATTTCTTAATCTATTTTCTTCATGAATTTTGTGGGTATATTCACTGCGAACCCTCACGAGACAATTTTTCTTCTTAGCTTTAGGTATTGCTCGAGAGCTAGCAAAAGATAGTGTTGAAAGACCCTACCACTGCACCACAACTCCGAAGTTGTAGTGAGGGTTGAGAAAAATTATTTTATATTTTAACACGCCCCCGCAGGTTGAAGACCCATTTTTGTGTAGAAATCTGGGCTTTACGCAGCGGTATAATTATTTTTTAAAACCCGCAAGCGATATAACTTTTTTTAAAATCCACAATTAAAATGAGCGCCCAGCAGGAATTGAACCTAGGTTGCTCTGATACCATGATGAAAGACCCTACCACTGCACCACAACTCCGAAGTTGTAGTGAGGGTTTAGCGAAATTATTTTATATTTTAACAGATAGGTGTGAGAGTGTGATAAGTATCATATTATGCATTTTTCCTCCCATATTTTATCTATTTTTATATATAATTAATTACTATTCGGATATATTTAGTGTGTTTTTATAGGTAACAAAGGTTTTGCAAGTAAAAGAAGAAGAAGATGCAAATTTATCAAGAATATCAGTAAAGAAAGTTAACTAAGGCGAAACCAACACTCAAGTGCAGCAGCAGCAAACGCAAGAGTATTTTCGGTGAAGATAAAGCTTGAACTAAAACATTTCATGTAGGTAACATTTATAGAGCATTGAATTATCTTCAAAACAAGTCTAAGAACAGCTTAATCCAAGTTCGTATGCAAAAATTATGACCATTTTACTGAAGCACTGCAGAATGAAAAATCCAATCCAGAGGGCTACGGGTTTGTTGAACTTAATTTCGGATTTTGGACCCGAAAATTAGTATTCTATGCTATCTAATCTCAACCATTGGTTTCTAATACCTATGGATTGAATTAAAATTATATATCTTGAGATTAGTTTGTATTGGATTAAGAACATATCTTTTATATTGAGTTTGAGTAAAAGTAGGATTGTATTTGGATTATAAATACCCCATGAATCCTTGTAAATAGGAGAGAGCTTTTTAGGTGTAATTTTATATGTACTTGTTATTAATAAAATTAGGGTTTTGCTGAAGGAGTGGCGGCCACAATACTGTGCTCCTGAGGTAAGCCATTGCTTTTAATTCTTTATTCTCTTTTTAGATAGAGTTAATTGCTTTCTAGTATAGATTTATTGCTTTCTAGATTAGATTTATTTGCTTCATGAATAAAAATAAGATTTTGCTTACTAGAATTATGTGTAACTAATTTTCTTTAGCCCTAGATGTAGATGAAGTTAGTTTAATAGATCTAATTTGGATTTATCTTATCTTCTTCCTAAAAAGAAATAAAGTTATGATTTTTCTATAAATAAATAATAGATAGAGTTCACAAATTATAATTCTTTGATAGATTATGCTTAATTAATATTTTGATAATCTATACTTAGATGAAGTTTGGAATTCTTATTCTTTGTTTATTTTAAGAATTATCAATAAATATTTTCCTATAAATAAATTGAAGTGGATAAACTTGTAAATTTAATTTTTTTGATAAGTTATACTTAAGTTCAGTCTTCTAATAGCCTATGCTTATATTAGGGTTTGAAGTTTATTTCTTTTCTTTTGTTTATGAGATTTTCTATTTTATATGATTTATTTTTAAAAAATGTGTTATCTTTGATGGTCTATACTTGCACATCACTTGATAGGTTATACTTAGGGGCACTTGATTAAAATCAAATTAAAAAGATCATCTTTTTAATATATTACTTAACCGTGCATAATTAAAAAGATAGGAAGAAAGAGATAATTTATTGTTAGGCTATTATTCTAATGGATTCGAAATCCTAGGCTAATCTCTAGAATTTAAAACTCATCCATCCAACTTGGAATTCTTTGTTAATCCTCTAGAACTAAAGAAATAATAAGAATTGCAAAACACCTAAGATTTCTGTGGGACGACCTGTATAGCGCTACAACCGACACTGTGCGCTTGCAGTTTATCACATCAATTGGGCAGTTAACATATTAGTCTTACCTTCTTTTTTTTTGGTGGCTAGATGTAGTATTTATTTTTAAGAATTTTTCATTAATAGGCATCATCATCCTATCACCGTCTTGATTGATCAGGCGATAGGCTCTGTTTGAATAGACAGTTTCTACCACAAAAGGTCCTTCCCATTTGGGTTCAAACTTTTTCTTAGTCTTGTGGGTCACATTGGTCATTTGACAGTTAAGACTAAGCCTTCTTCTTTGAAAGTTCTTCGTTTAACTTTCTTGTGAAACGCTCTTGAGATGCGTGCTTGATACAACTCGATTTGTTGTTGCATGTTCAAGATGCAAGCTTAGCCCTACATCCGCGGGCTGAGCCTCGCATTTTAGGCTAGTAAAGCCTCATGACTGGGCTAGTATAATTTTGCGTTATACACGGAGTTGGACTTGTGTACTGATTTAGTCTCGCATACTGAGTTAGATTCATATGTTGACTTAGCTTTGCACACTGACTTAGATTCTTATTTAGTTGTGAGCATAACTTCGCATTCCACGCATGCATAGCATTATGCTTGAATTACTTTATACAAGTTTTGTCTTGCGTCTTGATCCTTTTATGCGTGCTTAACCGTAAGGTTCACTGGATGAGGGTCCCACCCCCTGTGTTGGCCTCATTTGATTGGTTACGCCCAATTGTTAGTCAATAGACCACCTTTTTTCTTCATCAGATATTATGCAAGGCTGGCGCCTTATGTCAACAGACCACCATCTGGTTGGCATAACGCCTTATGTCTCTGACGCAAACCTTAACCTTCCATTTCTTGAAGTTTACGCAGGCTTAAAGCTAGCTTCGCATTTTGGATTTTTGTGCATACTGAAACTTAGCTTTGTGTTTCGATCATTCTGTGCAAGGTCAAAACTTAGCCTCGCATTCTAATTTATCTTCATGCTCCGGATTAGCCTTGTGCTCTAGATTTTCCTCGCGTGTGCTGTGTTTGTCGCACCCTGGCTTATCTTTGCGTATTGAGGGTTTTATATCCAGTTGCAACTTTGCCTTGTATCCTACATCTTTTCAAGTAATGAAAATCACATGGTTTGCCAAATGGCCTCGAAAATGTGTTATCCTCACATTTCAATGTTTTTATGCAGGGTTGCAAATTAGCCTCGCATTTTGGAGCTTTTATACTTTTGAATGAGTCCTATACGCTGGCTTTGTTTTAAATAACCTTGCATTGTTCGTAGGCATTAGCCTCGCATTCTTTACACTAGATTCATACATATCCTTGTTTGGCTAGATGTGGGTCCCACCCCTTGCATGGGACTTGTTTGGGTGTCCATGAAGTTCATTATGTGGTAATATATTACTTTCTTCTTAACAGTAAACTATGTGGGGCTGAATCGTAGCCTTGCATTTCTGTTCACTTTGTATTTTGGATGAGTTCTGTGCGCTGGCTTAGTCTAGAGTTAACTTTATGCCTTTGATGATTTTATGCTTGCTTAGACTCACGTTATGCATAGGCATAACCTCGCATTCTTCCTTTGGGCGGTTTGATTTCATATTTTTACCCCCCATATGATAGGGTTTACCCCTAGTATGATAGGGTTAGCGAGAGTTTTACTCTTTTTCTATTGCCTTGATGGCATTGGGTAACAATAACTCATACATTTTTTTTTCTACTATGAATTTTCATCTTTTTTTCTTTTTTTCCTTTTTTTCTTTTTTTTTTATTTATGGCAATCAGTTTGCTGTTGTTACATTTGCGGACACGTTTATCTGTTCAGGTCTCAATTGGATCATATTTGCATCGATGAATGCTTGAATTTTATCTTTCAAATTATAGCAATCCTTAGTTGGGTGCCCAATGTTTTAATGGTAGAGACAATACTTGGGATCATTTATTTTTCTAGCTTCCTCTATCCTCTGATTTTTGGGTAGTCTAAGTTTCTCTTTTTTATTAAGTAAGTGAAAGAGTTGACTGCTTATTCATCTTTAAAATCGTATGTTCATTGCGACCTAGAAGAATCTCAATTAGTCTGCAGTTTTTTATTTGCAGTAGGTCTAGTTGCCATTGCCTCATTTCCCTTAGTATGGGATGATTGTGGTCGTGGCTAATTCATGGCCGTTCTCTTTTGGGGATGGTATTAACTGATACGTCGAATTATGTCCTCCACTTTCTGTCCTTATTTGACTAGATCTTTTCAGGTTTTAGACTCTACTACTCCCATTTTGACCAATATTCTGGTGTGGAGATTGTGTTTGCAAGTCTCCACCAATGTTTCTTGTGACATGCCATGCAGACATCACACTTATATTTTGTGAAAACGCTCAACAAAACTTTTAACCAGCTCATCTTCTTTTTGCTTATTTTCTAGAAGAGAGTGACTGGATACTTTAGTGTCATCCTCAAAGAAGCGGGTTAGGAACACTCTCTCCATGTCAGACCAAGCATTGATAGTTTCCAGGGGTAGTTGCATAAATATGAATGCAGGCCTTCGCAGGATACTTGCAAAGATTTCTGTCGTCACTGGGTCATTGCCCATTAGAGGGCCAGTTTGAAAAGGAAAATAGTACATATGCTGGTTTGGAGATCCCTACCCATCATATGACTTTGGCATATATTTTGCCAGAAACGGTGCGGACTCCCACTCTATTAGATAGGGTCTCAGAATTTCTATCTCCTGCAATCCTTTCCAGTGCATTAATACTTCTATTTGACTTTGAAGCTTCTCCAATTTTTTCGGCGTGAGGATCAACGAAATACTCCTCCTCACTGCCTTTTCTCTCGGCATCTGGTTGGATTTGGTCTTATCTTTCTTGGTCTTATCAGAATTGGAAGAACCCTATACACCATTTTCAGTGTTCTTTTGAGTGTTCTCCAAGATCTTTACAATCATTGCTTTGAGGTCTTTAATACTCCACTGCTGCTCTTGGATGAGGCGTTCTTGCATCTCAATCTTTTGACTCATCTCGGCCGACCATTCGACCATGTAGACCATACTCCTGCCGGACCAAGAGGAAGCATGCGATCGCGGCATTTCTATGACTGAACACTTCTTATTCCTCATCAGAACCCCCAACCAATCTTTTATAATTGTGGGGAGCCATCACACCTGATCTGAGGCGTGTGTGATGATAGGTTTTCTCTGCTTCCGTATTAGAGACATACTCTCCGACGATTAGTTTCTTTCCCTTATTCAACATGTTAGACATGAAAGCGGGCAATCATGATCTGAGTCAGAGTTTTGTTTTTGTATCCATCTTGTTTTTAGTATATCAAATACTGGTGCTGACAGTCGGTTAAATACAGATGGTCTTGGGGCTTGATAGTGACAATGAGTCAAAATTGTCGCGATCAACTCCTCACAATAGAAGGACTGATGGGGTCATGCCATCTTTCTTTTGTTTGTGAGATATCTCTGGAAATCTAGAGTTTCTACATGCGGTGCTGATATAACCATCTTTTGCAGGAGGGTTCCGCTCCTTGTGCGAGGTTTATTTATCCAAGCAGGTGTCATTGAGAATTCATGGAAGTTACATTTGTCAACCCCCATATTAGTTCCATGTCCAGCATTAGTTTTGATATGTTTGTATGAATCTGCTAGGTAGCTTGACATTCTTTTGTTCTTATGAGAGGCTGAGACTTAACTTGCCTCCATGCTGGACGATCCTCGCTGGACGATCCTCGTATGCTGGACGAGCCTGGCGTGCTGATCTAGCCTTGCATGTTAGCTTAGTTGAACTAGCCTCACATGCTGGCTTAGATTTAGTTCGATTTTCAAGTTTACTTATGCCAAGTTGGCGAGGTTGAGGACTGCTAGGCTAGCTAGGCTAAGAAGCGCTAAGTTGGCCAAGCTAATAACCGCTAGCCTGATATTTGCCAAACTGTGGACCGTTAGGCTGGCCAGGTTGAGGAGCGCTAAGTTGGCCAGGCTGAGAACTATTAGGCTGATTTTTGCCAAGCTTTGGACTACTAGGCTGGCTCGGCTGAGAAACGTTAGGCTGATTTTAGCCAAGCTGTGGACTGATTGGGTGGCCAGGCTGTCTTTTGCCAATATGACTTTAGCCAAGTTGTGGACCACTAGGCTACCTAGACTAACTTTTGATAAGATTACTTTTGCTAAGCTATGGACCGCTAGACTGGCCAGGCTGAGGACCACTAGGCTGACCAGGCTGAGGACCGCTAGGCTAATTTTTTCCAAGATATGGACCACTTGTATAATTTTTGCCAAGACAAATTTTGCCAAGCTGTGGACTACTAGGCATGCCAAACTGAGGACTGCTAGATTGGCCTTGAGCATGGCATCCTCCTTGCTCCATGATAAGCTGATTTTGAGCCTGGCATACAAACGAGCTTTGAGTGTCCTACAGCACGCCCTCCATTCTAGTTGCGGATGCAGATCCGTCTTTGCGTTGCGATAGGTTATCCTTTGGCATCGATCATAGTAAATTCCTTGAATATTAGAAAGGACATTGTTTGTTTTGATGAACTAGTGTTTAAAAATCCAAGTAGCTATTAATGGATCAATGCCTCTTTGTCATCCAAAACCTTCAGGTCATCTTTTTGTTTAGGTGATTTTGAACGTTTTAGGTCGATCTCAACCTCGATCACCAACTTCTCCATCGTATTTCCAATTTTGTTAACTTCGAATTGGATCACCATCTCATGTTCAGTATAGAATATTTTTCTCACTACAGTCACCAGTCTGTTTTCTGCAAAAAACAGAGATCTTTCCACTGCTATTGAATTGAGAAAAATTACAGATTATAAAAATTTCTCTGTGATTCTTTGATTACAATGAAAAGAAATTAAAATTAAAAATAGACAAAGAGGACTTATAGAACATGTCGCTCTCTTTTAATCAAAAGATCGTGAGATTCGAGGCAGCTATGAGGATTGTTCCTTTCCTCGTTGACGATCTAATGTCGATGATTTGGAGGCGGTGGAGATTCTTGAGCTCATTCTTCTTCTCTTATGTTCTTGAAGGAAGCTCGAACCTTTGTGCATGAGAGAGATCTGGGGTCCTTTTTGAGTTCTCTTGTGGGGTATTTATAGGCTCCGGGTTGTTGGAGAGGTTTTCTTATAGATAAAAATAAGATCTTGATGTAATCTTGATAAGATATTTGATTCTTCTTTTGATTAGATTTGCTGCAAGATTTGTTGTATCTTGTCCTATTCCTAAACCTAAAAATAATTTAAACTCATATTAGAATTTGCAGATTTATCAAACTCAAATAGAGTTAATTAGAATCCTACATCCAAAAATTAATTAGACTCTGATTAGAATTTGGGTCTACTAAGAATTTGAAGAAATTGCAAAATAATCTAGGGCAGGGCCCAATTTATTGTGCAGTGAGAAAGAGAGAGAGATTTTTTTTTTTGCTTTGCTTTATCGGTTCTTTTCTTGGTTTCTAGCCTCGCCCGTGAGGCTGGGTTCCCAGCCTCATGGACATGAGGCTTCCCCTTTTTTTGGCCTTCGGCCTCTTCTGTTGAGCCTAGTGCCCGCGAGGCTAGTTTCCCAGCCTTGCGCTCCTCCTCTCCTGAGCCTAGTGCCTGCGATGTTGGTTTCCCAGCCTCACGTGAGTGCGAGGCTAATTTCCCTTTTTTTTGTTGGCTACTTTTGGCCTTCTTCCGCGAGGCTGAAATTATTTTTTTCTTATTTATTTATTTATTTATTTTTATCCTCTTCAACTCATCCTATTATTCTGGTGAGGTAGCTAACAAATTTTTGATGAGTTTTAAGTTATTCTAAGTAGCCTAGAACATATAATCGACTAGTTAACAATCAAGTATTATTTCTATTATCTTCTTCTATCTTTTTAATATAAATGATTAATATTAAAAAGTTTATCATTTTAGTTTAATTTTTATTAGTATCCTAAGCATGAGATATCAAGTGGTGTGCAAGCATAACTCATAAAATTTCGTGACTTTTTATAGGAGCAAATTATATCAACAGAGATTTCTACAAATAAAATAAAAAACAATAATTCCAAATCCTAACGAAGTATAGGCTATTGGAAAGAATGTTAAGTATAACGAATCAAATTCTTAGATCGACAAATTATTATCTTTTAATCTTTTCATAGAAAAGTCGAGTCTTTTTAGTTCTTTTAGGAAGAAGATAAGTAAAAATTACACTATAGTTGATCCCTAACTTCATTTACATTTTGGAACTAAGAAAATTAGCTACTCAAGTTTTTATTAATCAAATTGATATTTTATGCATAAGAGCTATTAAAAATCTAATCTTTTTTTAGAAAGCAACAAAATATCTATATTAGAAAGCAATTAAAACTATGTAGAAAGTAAGCAAAAGTTTATTACCTACTAAAAAGCGATGAACAATAAGAATCACATTTGGAGTTTCAGTATTGTGATTGTCGCTCCTATGGTTAATCTCCTAATCTTTATTAATTTCAAAATTGCTTAAATTACAACAGAACAACTACAGCAAAGCCCTCACAGAAATTCCAGTTACAAAATAAAAAATCTTACTGCCAAATAGTGGTGTTGATCGCCAAATAGAGGAGCTTAATTTTTTATCAACAGAACTCTAATCCTCATATGAGTCAGCAAAATAAAAATCAGCACATGGGGGCCCACTACTGTTGCCAAATGGTGGCAATTGCTGTTAATTGGTGGAAAAAGCTTCACAATTGATGATGTGGCTTCTAGCTATTGAACTTTGGACTCTGTTTGTCTCTTTTCCATGCCTGGATTTAATTTTGGTTGCTTCTACCATTGTGTTTTTATAGCTTTATTCTCTTTGGCTCTTTCTGGATTCGGTTTTCCTAATTCATATCTGATTTCATGCCACATCCTTGTAGAAATAGGTTTGACCTATAAAACATAGTAAAAATAACCAAGTAGCATATTTATATACAAAAACAGATAATATGAGTGTTGTAAATATGTAATATATGACGCACATCACATGCCATTACCTAACTTTTGCTAGCCCTCGAGCAAAACCTAGACTTAACAATAAAAAGAAAATCGTAACTCACTTACGTAGGGATTGCAGTTGCTTAGCATGTGCAATAAGCCATTAAACCCATAGGTTACCATAGAGGATGAGTTGTGTTTTGTGAGGGCTGTAGTGAATATACCCACAAAATTTGTGAAGAAGGGAGATTAATGAATAAAGAAAATAAAAATAAGGATAAACAAAAATCAAGAAAAACAAAAATATTTATACAAAAGAAAGAAAATCTTTTTGGTATTTTCTTCAACCAATCTATACTAATACCCAAAATTAAAATTTATTTAGATTATCAATTTTTCAAGTCAAGTATCATATCAAATGCGCTTATTATTCTAATAAAAATTCAAATCTTATCATTCAATACACACTAATAAATAATTCATTGTCTCCTGTACATCTACATGCATGTGTGATAGTTTATTTCGATTTTGGTCTCAAATTCTAAATCATGATTTATCTTTTCTCTCTAAATAATTTTTATCTCTTTTTTCTTTTTTCTTTTTTCTAAATATTTTATCTTTCATACGAATATTCACACTTGCTTAGACTCAAATACCTGATTACTCGAATCAAACTCTATCTCTTAAAAATACCATTTGTGTAAATATTTATACTTACTTAGACGCAAATACTCAACTACTTAGTAATTTTTAAGAAATTGTTTTTATTTATAAAGGATCATTGCCTTAAATATCAAGATTACCTCTTTATTCTTTTTTTCTTTTCTTGATTTTTCCTTATTTAGAGAGAAAAAAATAATTAATTATTATTATTATTGTCCTTAACCTAATAAACTAATGTGAAGTGAAAAATTGATATATATTTACCTCAAATTACCCTTAGTAGTATTTATTTTCGAATTTTAATTTTTTTTTTTGCATAAAATTCTAAGTATATTTTCTAAACTACTTCCATATCAAATATCCAATCAAAACTTAATCTTTTATTTGTAATTAGCTCGATTTATTACAGAAAATAATTTTTTAAATTTTTTGTTTTCAGATTTTTAATTTTTTTAATACCTTAAGAACTATCTAAAGTGTAAAATAAAGAAACACAAAATTCGTTAAAACTAAAAATAAAAACTACCCTAACACTACCCAAAGTGTAAAATAAAGAAACCTAAAAATCCTGAAAACTAAAAATAAAAATAAAAATATCCAAGAACATGCAAAAACTACTAATGCTCTCCCCCACACCTAAACTCATGTATGCCCTTATACACGAACGAAGGGTGGCAAAATAAAGAAGAGAAATATTTTATAAATAATATACAAAACTGAGAGTCATGAAAAATCACAATCTTAATACGGTTATCCAATTAACACATGAAAAGCGGTTATGACATCTCGATCGCTTTTCACATTTGTAATGTGTGCGCTTTAAACGTACAGTAGGTATATTATTATGTCTCATCATTCTCCAACAAGTTATGAAATTATCTTTTTATATTTTATGCCGTGGTCACTTTTTTTTTTTCACATGCAAGTAGTAATGATTGAGTTAAATAAACCTTCAATGTTAACCTGCCAATTATCATTAGTAACAAGCACACATGTAAGAATATCGTGAGATATGAAGAGTGCACCATGATCACGTGATAATGGACAGTAAAGTGTTGTGGCCCTTCTAACTCACGAAGTAATGCGAGCTTCTCTGCCAACAAATCCTGAAAGCTTTGCTCATAAACAAATTGCACACTTGCACAAGTGTTATCATGCATAAAATTGGTATATGCCAATTCATTTAATAATATGAGCTCGTCTTCAAAAATTTGCTCAATTGTAGGTTAAACATCAACATATGAGATAGAATGAGTGTGTATACTATGAACTATATTTACCTCAATGGGGGAACTCATTGTATGCTCATCCATGTTGAATATATTCAATGCCACGGCCATATTCCCAAATAATAGCTTCATTAGGCCACTCATACAATCAATTAATACATTTGAAGTTGAAAGGAGTGGTTTGCTTAAGATAACGGGAATCTAATTCTGTGGATTGGAACTAGGCTCAGTTTCTAAGATAATAAAGTCTGCATCAAAGTTGAACTCGCTGATCTTGATGAGCACAACTTCAACCATACCAAATGGTCTCTTAATTGAATAATCTACTAGCTGTAATGTGAGCTTAGTAGGTTGAAGTTTTTCTAACCCCAGTTGCTGATAAATAGTGTATAAAAGCAAGTTGACACTTACTCCTAAATCAAGTAATGCATTGTCAAATATAGTGTTCCCAATAGTTGATAAGATTGTGAGGAACCTGGATCTTTGCATTTGACATGCAAGGAGTTAAAGAGGATTTGCGATATATTTGTTGCAAGAAAAACTTTCTCAAGGACATTTCTTGCCCGTTTCTTAGTGCACAAATCCTTTAGAAAGTTGGCATTGTTGGGTACTTGTTATATGATATTAAGAAGTGGAATATTAATCTTCACTTGCTGAAATATTTCGAGAATCTTCTCTAATGACGGTGAAGGCTTCCTAAATTGATTAGGATATAGTACTTTCGGCTTCGTAATAGGTTCTTTCAAACGAATGTGTGATGACAATGGACGTGATGGAGATAGATGTGGAGAAAGAGAGGGAAGAGATAGTGTAGACTACGAAATAATAGGAATGGGATCATGGGCATGGCTATATTTTTGTCCACTTGCTTGCCAGATCTGAGGGTGTGAATGACATTGATTGATGAACATGGAATGGAATAGACTGAGTTGAGTATGAGTTAAGATTCATTATTGGTTGATTTGGAAAGATACTCGGCCCCAACTCACTTATCTTTATGGCTAATTGTCCAACATACTGCTCTATATTTTTGATCGACTGAGAATTTGCAAGAAGTTAGTTATTCCGTTGTATAAAGTCAATAAAAACTTTCATTAAATTTTGCATATGTGTGGTATAAGTTGGACGTTGTTTTAAAAAGATTCTCCACATTCTTATCAAGTGTTATTAGCCGTCTATCATAATCATTGTTGGACCCTTGAAGTGGATAGAAAGAATTAGCTGCAAGAGGTCTTACCTAGTTATTCCCAGTATTTGTAGCATTTGGGTATCTTGAGAGCTAACCATTGGATGGAGACTGCATATTGGAGTTGGGAGCTCCCTAATATTGCCCCGACCATGAAAGATTTCGGTGGTTCCTCCAAACTGGATTTCATGTAAGAGCATAAAGATTGTTTATGGGTCATTGGTATAAGGTGTTAGCCTGCTAGAGTGTTGGACCCATGGGACTCCTCAATAGTGGATACTCCTCTATAACGTGATTTGGAGTTTTGAAATTGAAGCATGTGAGAACTTGTAATTGATTGACTAACCCATCTATGGAGCACTAGGAGCTTTCAATGCCTCGATTCTCCTCCTAAGAGCCGCAATCTTAGTTTTGACAACTAATGGATCCCTCCTTTATATGTAGAAGTTGCTGCATTGGGTTTCTCGGCAGAACTATCCCACTGCATCGTTTTTCACAATAGGTCCTCTACGAATTCCTATGCTTCATCCTCGTTTATTCTCATGAACTCTCCCTGACACATGGACTTAAGAAGAGTTAAGAATGTGTAATCGAGTTCTTCGTACATGTCGAGTCCTTCGTACATGATTTGGCATAACCATCACTTTTCTATTGCATGATGGGGGCACTAAGCTGATAAGTTCTTAAACTATTCCAAATACTTCTAGAAGGGTTCTCCAGGCACTTGACAGAACTAATTAATAATAGCATTTCGTATCTTAGTCCTCTCGTGCATTGGACAGTATTTCTTAAGAAGTACTATAACGAATTGATCATAAGTAGTGATTGAATCAGTACGCATACTATACAACCACTTATTGGCATTATTGTTTAGGGCAAACAGGATGAAATGAAGCTTTATTGCATCCTCCAATAAGTGTTTCAACTTGATCATCACACATACTTCCTAAAATTCACTGATAAAAAGGTTCACATCCTCAAAATCTGATGCAGTTAATTTAGAAAGCATGTTGATATAATATGGCTTTAATTCATAGTGATTACCCGCTATTTGTGGAAGTTTTATGCATGATGGTAGTGATGTGCACAATAAATAACATCGATCCTGAATGATCAGAATCAGCAGGTCCATCTTATTTCCCATGATTAAATATGATCTCATGAGTTGACCAAATTTATCAAGGATGTAATATGGCATGAACCAACTTATGTGAGTGAGTGCGTGAGTTTCCTAGACTACTACAAGAAGTGTGATGTGGTGGGATGAAATGTTGGAAGAAATATAATCAAATAAAAATGTGATTTTCCTACTGTTTCTATTGTTTTATTTTATTTTATTTTTTTATAGAACTTGGAACTAAAAACACAAAATAGGAGAAATAGTGGGAAAATTTCTCACCTTAGCTGTCGGTCACCAATTAGCGGCTAGGGAATTTGACTCCCTAGTTTTTGCAGTACTATTTGATGCTCCTTTAGTCTCTTTTTCCTTCCTGTATATGTACTTCCGGATATATGCATACTCAACATACACTGTTAATCCATAAAATGCAAGAAAAAGTAAGAAAAACACCACTGATCCCTGGCAACAATGGCAAAAACTTGATGTGATATTTTTATTACAAGCACACAGTGTTGATTATAGTGCAAACAGGTCGTTCCAATGATCTAAAGTATTTTTCTATCTTACTGTTTCAATTATTGTAGCGAGCTAACTAACAAATACTAGATAAATTTTAAGTTATTTTAATTAGTTTAGGACATAGAATCTACTAGTTCACAACCAATTATTATTTCTATAATTTTTTTTCTATCTTTCTAATATAAACAATTATACTAAAAAGTTGATCTTTATAGTTTAATCTTTTATTCGAAGTACCCTAAGTATGGAATATCAAGTACTGTGCAAGCATAACTCATTAAGGATCATGACTTTTCATAAGAGCAAATTATATCAGTAGAGATTCTACGAATAAAATTGAAAGCAATAATTCCAAACTGCAACGAAGTATAAAACCTATCAAAATCTTAGATCTATTAATTATTGTCTTTTAACCTTACCATAGAAAAATCATGTCTTTTTAAATCTTTTAGGAATAAAATAAATAAAAATTACACTACGGTTGATCTCTAACTTCATCTACATCCTTGAATGAAGAAAAATTAGCTACTCATGTTTTATTAAACAAATTGATTTTTTATTCATGATAGCTTATAAAAATATAATTTTTCCTAGAAACCAGTTAAAGATCTATATTAGAAAGCAATTAAAACTATCTACAAAGTAAATAAAATTTTATTACATACTAGAAATCAATGATGAATAGCAAGAGTCGCCTACGGAGCTTCATTATTGTGGCCGTTTCTCCTATGGTTATTGTCATTATTTTATTAATTTCAAAATTGCATACCTAAAAACATAATTTCTAAGGATACGACCATTATATAGGCATCTGACTACCAAATCCTAATCTAGTTACAACAAAACAACAATAAAATTACAACAAAACTCTAACAAGAATTTTAGTTACTGAATTAAAAGTCTTGTTGCCAAATATAAACGTTGACCGCCTAATAGTGGAGCCTAATTTATACCAACAGAACCCTGATCCTCTATGAGTCAGCAGAATAAAAATTAGCACATGGGGCCCATTACTCTACTAATTAGTGGGAAAAGCTTCATCATTGATGATGTGGCTTCTGGCAATTGATCTTTAGGCTCTGTTCTTCTCTTTTCCATGTCTAGATTCAATTTTAGTTGCTTATAGCTTTGTATTCTTGTAGCTTTCTTCTTTTTGGTTCTTTCTAGATTTGGTTTTCCTAATTCGTCTCTAATTTCATGCCATTTCTTTGTAGAAATATGTTTAACCTGAAAACACACTAAAAATACCCAAATGACGTTATTTGTATACAAAAATAGATAATATGATGGACTATAAATGTGCAATATATAGCACTCATCAGTAACCAAATATTAGTTTCTATATTAAAAATAATATTAGTTCTAATGTGTTGTGATGATTATTACCATTCCATGTCATATGTAATTGAATAGGATCCAATAATTGAATATCCATGTTATCTTTAATATAATAATATAGAATTGATATAGTGGAATAATATCATAACCAACATAATATTTATAAGCATTTATATAATTATACGACAACAAAACAACAACAACAACCAATCTTCTGTCCCAAGTACTTGGGGTAGGCTACATGAACCAAAAGAGAATCACGCCGACATTTATATAATTATGATATTTAAAAATACAATTTCATCTTTTTCTCATTTGTTTTGTTGCCTCCAACTCAATTGAAAAGAGCTTTCTACATGCATTTTTTCCCTTTTTTCCGCATGTCGAACAAGTATTCTTCATGAAATGAAACACTATTTTCCTATGTCCTGCATGCTCAATACCACCACAAATAAAAAAAAACCTTCTTCATGTATCTCCTTTTTTTTTTTCTCTTTTTTACTAGTAAGGCCATAATGATCCTAATCTAACATGGAACAAAATGGTTAGCTGCATTAAAAGGATAGCTAAAGATATATTCAGTGAGTTGAGGGGTGGTGCTCCACCATGTAAGGATACATCATGGTGGAATGAAGAGGTATAAAATAATATTAAGATCAAGATAGACCTTTATAGATATTTGAATAATAATAATAATAATAATAATAATAATAATAACGGAATAAGTTATGAGAAATATAAACTAGTAAAGAAGGAGGCTAAGAAAGGTGTTCGGGATGTAAAAATTAAATTATATAAACAAGTGTAAGAGAAGTTGGATAATAAAGAGGCAGAAAATGATATATATAAAATTTCTCGAATAAGAGAGAGAAAGTCTAAAGACTTGTGTACTATAAAGTGTATTAAAGATGAGGATCAGACGGTTCTAGTTCGAGACTTTGAATAAACAAGTTGGAAAAATTATTTTGATAGATTACATAATGGTAGTTTTACTCAAGATTTGGGAGATCTTACTATTCAATGTGAGGATATGAATCGTAGTTTTATACGCAGAATTAAAGAGTCTAAAGTAAAAGAGGCTTTGAAGAGAATGAAATAAAAAAAAGCTGTTGGTCTAGATGAGATTCCTATAGAGGTATGGAGATACTTAGGAGAGATTGGTGTGAGGTGGCTAACAGTTTTTTTTAACAAAATTTGGCAAACTAACAAAATACCAAATGAATAGAGAAAGAGTACCTGAATACCTCTGTATAAGAACAAGAGCGACTTTTAGAATTGTTCTAACTATCGGGGAATAAAACTCATGTATCACACTATAAAGTTTTGGGAAAGGGTAATTGAACATAGATTATGACAAACTGTTAAAATATCATACAAGCAGTTTGGATTTATGCCGGGACGATCAACGACAGAATCTATTCATTTACTTTGTCAACTTATAGAGCGATTCCGAGAGAGAAATAGATATTTCCATATGGCATTTATTGATTTAGAGAAAGCCTATGATAAGATTCCATGAGAGATACTTGGTGGACACTGATGTAGAAAAGAGTTTCCATTAAGTATATCGACATAATTTAGGACATGTATAATGGATTAGTAGCCAATATTAGAACATGTGGTTGTTTAACAAGTGATTTTTCTATCACAATTGGATTGCATCAAGGATCTGCATTGAGCTCGTTCTTATTTGCTATAGCGATGGATGAGCTTACTAAAATCATTCAGGATGAGATACCTTGGTGTATACTATTTGCTGATGATATTATTTTAGTTGATGAGACAAGTGCAAGTGTAAATGCCAAGTTAGAGTTATGGAGGCATACATTAGAATTTAGATATTTTAGACTAAGTAGGTCTAAAACAGAGTATATGGAGTGTTAATTTAGTAAATGACAGACTATAAACTATAATGCTGTAAAACTGGATAGGCAAGAGATACAAATGAGCTGTCAGTTTAGATATTTGGGTTCAATTATTCAGAATGATGGAGAGATTGATAATGATATTAACCATAGGATACAAACTAGCTAGTTGAAATGGAGAAGGGTAATGAGAGTTTTATGCGACCGTAATATTCTGTTAAGATTGAAAGAAAATTTTTATAGAGCTGCTATTAGGCCAGATTTATTATATGGCACAGAATGTTGGGTTATAAATGTTAGGTTATAAAGAAACGTCCTTCACAGAAGATAAGTGTAGCAGTGATGCGCATGCTCTATTAGATGTGTGGCAACACTAGGAGAGATAAAGTGACTAATAAAATATTCGTGCTTGCTCCCATCGATGAGAATATGCGAGAAAATCGCGTACGATGGTTTGGTCATGTGCAACGTAGGTCTATAAGTGTACCAGTTTGAAGAGGGGAGTTTATCAATGTAGGACAAGTTAAAAAAACGAAGGGAAGACCGAAGAAAATATGGATAGAGGTGATATGCAAAAATATGGCGTCTAGAGGTTTAAACAAGGAGATATTACTTGATAGAAATGAATGGAGAAGGAATATCAAAGTGATTGATCCGGCGTGATTGTTTTTTTGGTTCATGTAGCCTACCCCAAATACTTGGGATAAAAGACTTTGTTGTTGTTGTTGTTTTTTGCTACTAAGGCCCACTGTGGCCCGATTATTTTTTTCTCTTTTTTTCTACTAAGGCCCACTGCAACCCACTTATTATTGTTGTTATTGTTGTTTATTTTTCTATTAAGGCCCACTATAGTTAATGCCAATTCAGCCTATTATTATTATTATTATTATTATTATTATTATTATTATCATAATCATCATCATTATCATCATCATCATCTTTTTAATCCACTAATGCCACTGCAGTCTGGTAGAGATTACTCTCCTTTTTACCTTTCCTTTTAACAGCCCAACATAGCCAGCTAACATACCTTCTTTTTCTTTGCATTAGTTGACTCTAAATATGAAATATTCAAATTTTAAGTCTTGCAATATTGCTCTACAATACACACCCGAACTATCAATGTGGATTTTCTTCTCTTTTTATTTATTTATTCTATATTTTATTTGTATTATTTTCTCTTGCAAAAAATGTACTAGGTGATACAAGATTAATAATCTAAGATAAGGGTAAAAAATATGAACTAAAGTATAACTATAGAATAAATTATATAAACACAAAATATATAATTAGTTTTAAAAATAGGAGGAAAAAATCAAAGTGTTACTTCAAGTTCCTTTTAATTTATTAAATTTCCTCTTTTTTCTCTCTGTTTTTTTTTTAATTTTTACCCACTTGACTTCCTCCTCAGTTCTGTGTGCACAGAAAGAAAGGTGAGAGAGCGAACTGGCATGTGGCTTCAAATGAAATGAAGGGGAGCAATCTATTTGCAAGTGGCAATATCTTAATTTTTGAAATTTAATGTTAAGCCTCCATCCTCCTTAAGCCGCATCATCCCACGCGATGCCACCCTTTCCTCCTCCTAATAGCATATGACCGAACTATTATCTAAGGTGTGCCCCTAGAAATTGATATAGAAAATTAGGTTAGTGAAAAAAATTAATTTATTTAATATTTTATTTTTTAGGCTCCGATAAGTAATTTTCAAATACTACCAAATTAATACAGGACGTAGTGTGCAACGAAAGAAATACTCAAAAATTATCCCATAAAATTTCGATGTACAGAGTGAGAGAAACAAAATTCTGAAAAAAATCGAAGAATAGTTTAATATTTTAAAATTAGTAAAATTAGGAAATATTTTTTAGACTAAATGTTATTTGGAGTTATAGATTTAAAATTATACTCAAAAAAATTTATTTTGTTGTCCAAACTGACCCTCGGTAGTCTTAATTTCGCATGATTGAACTTGAATGAAGGATATGAGTTGCATGAATTTTTGGGATATTACATCTTACCTATCTAACAAAAAATTTCATACTCAAAATTCCAAATTAAGGGACCTAACAATATATATAGGTATGTATGGATATAGAAATGAATAAAATAAATATATCTAATCATGAGAAAAAATATGTATATTTAATCCTGATATTGTAGAATCTATAGTGACTGTGTATCCTTTGAAACAAGAAGCTACGGTATCACTTTCTTCTTCAGGACTTTCTCCCGTCGGTCAATAATCGCTATAAGTTTTTTCTCATACTTTAGATCCAATTTCAAATTCACCTCTAGCAAATCTACTACTCTGTACCTTTCATCTAAGACCTACGAATTTCCAAATATGATATATGAAATACATTATGAACGGTTTCCATATCTAGTAGAAATGATAATCTATAGGTAAAGTTTCCATTTCGTCCTTTGAAATTTTATTTGGTGGGGAAAAATGTCAAAATCAAGACAAAGTTTAGTCAGAAATAGATGCTACCATTTTGGACGCTACGTCATCCTGATTAATATGTGTAATGGGTAAAATAGAAGTGATAAATATCTTATAGAGTCTACTCCTAATATCCAAGTACACAGCTGTTATAGATGCTAGAAGAGAAAATATATCTCAACTATTATAATAGCGATGTGAGAGAAATACAAATCGTAGGGTTACAAGATCAAAAATATATTCATGATCAATTAGAAAATTCAATCATAGAAAAATGATCTTAATGAGCGATTATAATTTCTAGCGCCAGAGAATAAATATCTTCAATTACCTAGCAGACTCAATAAGACATGTTATATACAAAATGTTCAAGATATGAACCATATTAGGCTAAAGTTTTGATACAAGCTACGAAATATTAGATGGAAACGACCAATAAAAGTAATGGAGTAAGACAAAAGATAAAGCTAAACTTGAAAATTATGATATAAATGTCATGTCCTGTCTAATTAAATTTATCTTCCCCTAATATAATTCATCATCAACTTCTTGTCCTTACTTTTCAACCTGACTAATTCTAAAAAAATTCTCAGCCTTCAAAGATCTCCTTATATCCCTTACATACATTTTCCCATGGGTTATTCCTTATCTTCTAGTCCATTTGCCTAGTTAACCTTACCAACTATACTTACTTTGCCAAGTTTAATAATATCGATAATTATAATTCATCAATATTTCTTCTTAATCCTTCTTTTCTATCAAAAATGTATACTCAAAGTCATATCTCCTATGTCTCCAAAATTTTCTTTTTTAAAAGGCTCAGGCATAACATTAATCCCCCTTTTACACGAACTTAAGATAAGATCCAAATTCAACTAGTTTTCCATTTTGTATCAATACATATCTTAATTCCTGATTTGAAGTATTACTATAAACTTCCATTCCTCAATAATTGTCTAAAATTGCAAATACTGGTACTGCTATTGGCCTCCGTTTTAATTGTTTTCAAATGATTTATCACACTCTTCAATTCAGATATATTCCACTTCTTCTCTAATCAATTAGTCAGAGGGGATGAAATTTTTGAAAAATCTTATACAAACCTTCTGTAATGCCCAGCCATCTCTAGAAATTTCTAAATTTTTGACATAGATTTGGCAAAGGTCAATCCATCACAGCTTTTATTTTCATAGGATCAACTGATACACCATATCTAAAAACTACATGATCTAAGAAAACAATTTTATCTAACCAAATGTAGTATTTGCTCAATTTTCCATAAATTTCTACTTTCTGAGAGTCTGCAAAACTATCCTCAAATGCTCAGTATGATTTTCTCTATTCTTGGAATAAATCAAGTTATGATCAATAAATACCATGGCAAACTATTTAGATACTGAGCAAAATATGATTTATTAAATTCAAAAAAACCATTGGTACATTAGTCACTCCAAAGGAATCACCAAATATTCATAATGATTATATCTGTTCTAAATATAGTTTTTGCAATATCTTCCATTTGGACCATTGATGGAATCTTGAACAAAGATCTATTCTCGAGAATATCTTGGTCCTCTTAGTTTATCAAACAGATCGGTTATTCTCAGTAATGGATAGTTATTCTTGATTGTTACTACATTTAAATCTCTATAATCCACACACAATATTTTTGACTCCTATCCCTCTTTCTTGTTAATAATCCTAGAGCTTTCCAAGGTGAAAAAGTAGGTCTTACAAAACCCATCTTCAATAGTTCACATACTTTTCTCTTGACTTCATCTAATTTTGAAATTCTCATTCAGTGAGGTGGCTTACAAACTTGTTCATCTACAAAAATAATATCAGTAAAAAATTCTACCCTTACTAGTGGTAGTCCATGTATCTCTTCATTGAATATATCTAAAAATTCTGATACTACTCGAATCATTCCTTCTTGGGCTTCCATTTCTCCTAAAACTTCTTTTTTCGATGACACCTTAAATTTTCTAGTTCTTAAAACTAACTTCCACTAGCGAAATTAAATTTGGGACAATCACGTATTTGAAAATATTACTATTTTCTTCTACAATATATCACCGCATGGAAGATACTCAACCATTCCATACAACAACAACAACTAAGCCTTTTATCCCAAGTATTTGGGGTAGGCATACTCAACCATTCCATGCCTTGGATAAATTCATATCCACCTCCATTTATAACTAATAAGTTGACATAAAAATATCTATCATTAATTACTAAGGGACATATTGGTAGAAGATGAGATCGATATCATTCTGTAATGAACCGATAGAAATCAATAATGGAATCTCAAAGATAGATATTTCAAATAAATAGGATATGGTAGGATAGGCACGATACTGGATCCAATAGAAATTCAACAATAATAAAGAATTGTCAAGAATAAGTAACAGATATGTCCTTATGTGGCAGCAGTCATATGGTTTTCCACATAAATCTAGACTCTGATACTATCCTATAATGCCTCCGTTTTTCAATTGCTTCCTAGAACAAATGATGCTACTTACAATACTACTAGACAATCCGACAGTTACATGATCTTGGAATAATCGTATCTACATGTTCAGATTAATAAATAACATGTCTAAAAGTGAAAATGCCTTATAAAATATATGGTTGATTACAGGGAAAGGGCAAACTACTCTAGATATGTATATCAAAACAATCAAAAGATGGAACAATGCCTGACAAAAAAAATATGAACAGTATATACAAGACTGTAAGAGTGGGTTAACTTTTTACTATCGTTCTGCTTGATCAATGAAGTATGGATCCCCAATCGGTGCAAACTCTCCTTTGCTTCCTCAAAGTCTGTGCTCAGAATCCAGGAAATTAAACCTAGAAAGTAACACCTAAAGGAGAAAAAAATACGTACTATCATAGTACAGGAGTATCAGCGCACGTGGGCATGCTCATATCAATGTTATTCATGAACATATGAAATTAAATATGTGTTCGCAGCAGAATTTCCTTTGCTTCCTTCCATCGAATACAACTTAGATTACAATAGAAGTGAACAAGATAAAAAGAGAACAAACGAGGGGATCTTATATTTCAATCTCTCTCTTTTACAATAATCATGGGATCAGTAGCGATGGGATCTATAATAGTTCCTGTTGACGATCGGTACGTCGAACTTCTTCTCTTTTGAAGAAATCGGCTAGCTGTAGACGATCTTCTTGGTCTTTGCCCTTTACGAATCCAAGGCTCTATGCATAACTTGAATTCTCTAAGAGGAAGATGATCACAAAAAGGCTTCAAGGCTCTCTTGCGTACTTGAATTGCCAAATGATCAAAAGAAGACTTCAGACGCCAAAAAGAAGACCTCTGATATCTGGTTTTGATTCGTTTAAGGCTCTCACGCGTAACTCAAACTTTACCAAAACTTCCAAAAGATCGAAGATAGATGATCATGAATTGATTGATCTATTCTTGATTGATGCCCCCTAAAGTCTCCTCAAAGAGGATATTTATAGACTTTAGTTTGAAAGCTCCTATAGGAATAGGAATAGAAGGTTTCCATAGGAATAAGAATCAAGATTTCCATAGGAATACGAAAAGAAGGTTTTTTGTATTCATCAAGGATTCTAATTAAATATTTAATATTGATTTAAATCTCTTGATTTGGAACTCTGATTGGACTCAATTTGGGTATTGGATAAGATCAAATCTCAATCACAATCAATTTAGGATTCTGATTGGACTCAATTTAGATATTTGGATAAGCCCAAATTATAATCTCAATCAATTTGAGATTCTGGTTATCTGCTCACGCGGAGCTAATCGCATCAAAATGTGGAGCTAAGAAACCAGAACGCGGAGCTAACGCGGAGCTATTAAACATCTCTGCGTTTTGTTCAAACGCGAGGCTAAAGTAGCCAAACGCGGGGCTGCGGAATTAGCTCCGCGTTCTGTTGTGGAAAATCGTTTTAACTTAGAAATTTTCACTGCCAACAAAACCCCCTCCAAAGTTTTCAAAATGGCTTAAAACTTAGCAAATTTTGAAATACTTTGGATACTTAACCTGAAACGCAGAGTTAGAATACCAAGTCTCCTTCGTGTTATGCTCGCCTACGCGGAGCTAATCAGCTTCACTTTTTCAGTGAAATGAGTAATTGATTCATTAATTACTCTGAATTTCTGCGTCGAATACCAAGCGACGGAAATTCTGTTTAAATAGAGTCCTTGACTCATCTTCTTCTTCATCGGAGAAGTTTGAAGAATCCCAAGCTCCGGTAATCGAGTGAGTCATGTCAATGAATGATCTTCAATTGATCTCCATCCAATTCTCCATAGATTTTTATCATTAGGATGTCACTCCAGAAGAGTACGGCGTCGTGTACATTGGCCGTGGAAGTAGACACTGTGACGAACCAGTCTATGCAGCGATTATTTGAAGGTAAAAACAAACCTTAACTTTTGATCCTCTTAGAACCATTCTGGGATGTTTTGGCTCGGTTTAAACCGGCCAATTGTTTACTTCACCAGCGAGATCACTGTTCTTCGGCCTTAAGGAGAAGGAGAAGTCAGAGAGGAACTCTAATCTTTCTCTACGCGAAGTTATCGCGTCATCCTCGCGCTTGAAACGTGGGGCTATTTTGATTAGCAGTCGCGTTGAAACGCGAGGCTATTAAAGAGAAGGAAAAAGGCAGAGAAAAACTCTATTCTTCCTTTACGCGAAGTTATCGCGCCATCCTCTACGTTTTATAACGCGAGGCTATTTCAATCAGTGGTACGCGAAGTTAGCTTAGCTCTGCGTTCTTATACTGAGAAGATTTTCTAAGTTTTGTCGAACTCCTGATTCTTCTTTTGCAGTGAACCAGACCCTTTTTGAAGAGGAGCACATATGGGCCTATCGATCTTCATCAGCAAAAGTAACTCTAGAAACATATGCCTTACAACATAGTTGCAGTTTTCAAGCTCTGGCTCCTTTTGAAGGAGTTACAAGAACTCTGCGGCAGCCCATTAAGTTTTCTTGAGGATCATTTCTGTTAGATGATCATGTAAGAGTTTGCAGCACTTCAAATTCAACTTGTGCTTTATTTCAGATGATAGATCATAGTTGACATTTGCAGAGGAGATCTCTTGTATTTGAATCCTGGAATTGAACTTCAATACCCCATAGAGATCTCACCGTTGAGTTATTGATGAGTCGATGATCATGTAGAAGCTTTTGGGAGAGCTATAACTCCCTCTTTGTAATCTCTTTTTTTTTATCAATAAAGGCAAATTATTTTCCTCTCTATCTATTGGCTTCAATAATTTTGTTTGCTCAACAAACAGATGGTTAATAATTCTGGTAAAATAATCTAAGGCTCTTTTACGTAACTTAGATCATTAATACCTAAAGCGATCGGATAGGGATCATCTTTAACTTAGCCAAAAATCCAAGTTCTTCATGAGAACGCGAAGCTAAAATACCAAGTTATCCTCGCGTTTCGCGGAGTTAAATAACTTCGCGCTCTTAGTGGTTTCACGGAATTGCACGAAGCTAAGTAACTTCGCATTTTCAATAGTTGCGCGGAGTTGTGCTGAGCTAAGTAGCTTCACATTCTCCTCATCACCACGTGGGATTATCTGCTCCGCGTTTTAGGGAGTAACCGGCCAGATATTTTCTCCAAAATCCGCACCGAACTCCAAGAGGCGGTTTCCCTCTTTTAAATAAAATTTCTATCTCTTTTCTTCTCACTTCTCTTGAGAATTTTCCAGAAACCCTAGAAATTCAGACGATCAGAGCTCAGACGACCCTAACGTTCTCCGACCGATTTTCTCCCAATTTCCGATCGATTTTCCTCGACTTTTCTGAGAAATGGCGCCCAAGGTTCATGCTACTTCCCGCGCGGCTCCGTCATCGGCGATTGGCACGAGCAGTGGTGGCAGCGGCCATGGCGGCAACGCGCCGGCCCACATTTCGCCCATTGGGGGTAAGGATCTCTCTATTGAGACTCTTTAGGAAATTTTTAGAGTGATTTGGTCTTATTTTGACTAACAACCATTCCTTTCATCGGCGAGGTCACCGTACTCCAGCCATAAGGCTTGGAGAAGAAGAGAAGTCTCTGGCTTTCTTCTCACGCAAAGCGTCATCCTCGCGTTTTGAAGCGCGGGGCTATTTGGAATAGCAGTCGCGCTGAAATGCGAGGCTATTTTAAGTAGCAATCGCGTAGAAACGCGAGGCTATTTTAACTAGAAGTCGCGTAGAAACGCGAGGCTATTTTAACTAGCAGTCGCGCTGAAACGCGAGGCTATTTTAAGTAGCAATCGCGTAGAGACGCGAGGCTATTTTAACTAGCAGTCGCGCTGAAACGCGAGGCTATTTTAAATAGCAATCGCGTAGAGACGCGAGGCTATTTTAACTTCTGTGCGGTCTAATCTTTAGCTTCGCGCGGCGCTATTTTTAGCTTCGCGCGTTCTAATTTTTAACTTCGCGCGTCCATACTTAGAGAAATTTTCTGCCTTAGAGAAACTTCTCTAACTCCGGTGTTTCTTTGTGCAGTAGGGTATTCGATGGAATCTCTTCCCCACAAGAACTACTTCGGCTTTGCTGGAGGCTCTGATCCTTCAGGCCAATTCCGTTTCACTGCCATCCTGCCCTCGTACAAGCCAGACCCGAAGGATCTCAAGGAGAAGTTGATCAAGTATCACCCTACCACTGCGAGGGAGATCATAACTGATGCAGATTTCGAAGATGTGAACAGAAAGGCGATGGAGAAGCCCGCATTCCTCTTTGGAGACCAGATGGGTCAATCAGATGAGATCCTCTCTGAAGAGGAGTGCGAGTGGCTCTATAACTCGAGCGAAGCTTTAATGTTTCTGCCCAAAATGAGTCGTGGCTATCCTCTAGTTTATCTTCAGAGGCTGGAGATGCCTTGAGAATTAAAGTGGGGCTTGACTCAGGAGCAAGACGGCGTCCCAACGGCAAATTTGGTGCACAAGGGGTTTATCAAGATGGTTCCCCCAGATGCATTACTGGTTTGCTTCCAAGCCGATTTGGCAAGGAGCTCCCAGTAGGAGAAGTCCCTTCTCGTACCCAAACTTTCTTGACCGAGTTCTTGGCAAGAGATGGTCAATACCCGGCTAGTGATTTCAGAATGCCTGGCTGGGTTTACTCCTCTAACAATATGTGGTGGGCCCGCCTCGTTCAAAACATGCTGGATTCTCACGAGCCCATTTTAAAGGATATTGGCTTGTATAAAGTCATCAGGAATGTCCAATTTGGGTTTTCCCAGAGTGCTTATCACTTCTACTGCCTCCTGAGATGTACAACCCTGAGACTTGCACTCTCTTTACACCAGTGGGTGATCTAGGGTTCGCTCTTCACGAGATGTTCGAGGTTTCCGGGCTTTCCATGGGTGAAATCCCCTATAAAGAATACATCCCTTCCACCGAGGAGTTAAACATGTTGATGGCTAAGGATGAGCGCATCTATGCCACATACTGGGAGATGATGTGCCATTATCATATTTGCGCTGACTTGACGGGTGCGCGTAATCACGGTATCAGTCATAAGAAATGGGCCAAGTATCTCTTTGCCAATTTAAACTCTAAGGATAGCTCGGCCATTATCCATGGTCATTCTCCTGTCCCCATCCCAGAGATTGACCAACGTGTAGCCAGGGGCCATTACCGTCTGTATTATACTACAGACTCTAATGAGAACGGATATGATCCGGGCACTTCATTCAAGAGCTACCATTATCAAGCCCAGTTCTCGATCTCCAACAGAGGTCTCATTGTCGGATTTCTGATGCTGTGGCTGAAGAGATGTGTCGTGCCGTCGTTGCCCAAAGAAGCAATTGCAGTGACCGTGGTATATCCAGCGGTTCTTCTCGCATATGGCCGACCCCTAGGACTTCTTCCCGCCATGGTATGCAATTTACAGTATGGACTGAGGGTGCTCTGTCATGATTTCCTCCCCACTATTAAGGCCAAGGGGAAAGGAAATGGCAAGTCGAAAGAGACTGCCCAGCCGAAAACTCCAAACCCTAGGGTGGAGCTGCCCTACACCTATTTAATGGCGTGGCTCATCTTGCATTGTCCATCTTTAATGAGTGCACCAGAGCGTCGTTCAGGCGAAAAGTACTTCTTTGTAGAGCTGTATGAACGCTCTTCATGGACGCACAATTATATGTCCCAGATTCGGAAGACTCTTCGTAGTTTTCAGAATTATGAGATCTTCCGGTGTTTCCCTGACTTTCCCGGCGGAGGATAAGGAATGAGGCTGAAGGACGCCGTGGGAGCAGATAAGTTCACTACTTTATTTGCAGAAGCGTTCTGGTGGCTCCTTAACATCCGACCTGGGCACCTGGTATATCGGCGGGATGTCAGGTGTCTGATTGAGCCGTACACTCCAAGTCGCTTTGCTCGCCAGTTTGGATATTCCCAACTTTATGTGGGCAATCCAAATAAAGATCTTGCCTACGAGGGGAATTTATATGAAGGCGCTCATGGCTGGTTCCATTTTGCAGCGGGTGGAACCGAGGCTGAATTCTCCTTGCCCCAGAAGATGCCAGAATTGGCCACAACTCTCTGCTTCTGCAACTGGTTCAGCATTGCAATTGCTGATGTTTCTGGCTTCTCTCTTAATCGCAGTTGCTGCAAAGAGATTGAAGCTCTCTACATTAGCCGCCAAGGTGCTTCGAGGGTGAGAATAAAAGGGATGGAAGAATTCCTTGGCGCCGCGGCTGAGCCTTCAGACGCCAGCGAGTCTGACGACGATGACGCCGGTGATGACGATGACAATACTGGTACTGGAGGAGCTCCCCAGCCTGTCGCCATTCGTCCCTGGAGTCCATCTCTCAAACGCCACGGTGCCTTAAAGAAAAGGCCCGGTAAGAAGCAAAAGTTGGGGCAGGAGACTTTGATAGCCCCCAAGAAGTGGCTATCAAACTTGCTTCAGACTTGTTGGCTTCAGCTTTTCAGCAAGGGAGGATGAACCTGCTAAAGCTCCAAGTGTCACTGAGGTTTCGGGTCCTCCTGCTGTACAACCTGTGGCACAACCTTCGGGTAGCGAGACAGGAACGCTGTTGGAAACTTCAACGGCTCCCCCTTCAAGTCCGACAACTAGACTTGTATCCCCAGGTATAGTTCTTAGCGTTTTACCTTTTACCCATTATTATTTTACTGTAACACCAGTCTTCTTGTTTCTTTAAAATACAGGTGATCAACTCCTTTCGCCGATGCACTCGACTACCCAGATAGAGTCTGATGACAAGATGGACCATTCCGGCTCCGTTGGTAGTGTGGGTAGCTCTGCTGGCGAGTTTGCGGCTGATTACTCCATGCCGGCTCCTGTCTTTGTTCCTTATTCAATTCCCCCGATTGATGAACTGGGGAGCGATGAGAGAACAGAAGTCATTATCGCAGCTGCTGCTAAGGAGGCCACACCGTCTCCTAGCATGCCATCTCCAACGCCAGTTTGCTCCACTGAGACATTTCCTACGGTCGTTGGCGTGCCTTCTGTCTCTCAGCCAGTGATTCTAACGTCATCTGTTGTCATGGCTGCTGAGACACCTGCAACTCCCCCGGCTTCAAGTCTTCCAGCAGGAGAGGAGGAGAATTTGAAATTCTCGTTCGAAGATGCTTCTCCCACCGGAGGAGCTTCAGGCGAAGTGATCCCATCTTCTCTTCCTGTTGGTGGGGGTACCCAAGTGATCTGTACTGACGGTACTTTATCTGGGGTCTCCAGCTCTTCCAGATCTGCACTGGCTCTACTGGTCCCCCATATTATGAATTTAATGCAGGGACGGGCTTTTTCTTTTCAAATTCCGGCAACTATTGCTCCCTTGCCTACGACACCTTCCTTGGCATTACCTGCTTTGCCTACTGACACTGCAAATCCTCGTGCAGAACTTTTCAGCTGCACTGTCGAGGATTTAATGCGTTTGTTGAGAAGATGTGTCGAGATGGTTCTTGCCGGTCATGATTTCTTCAACTTTGCACGTCCACTGTTATTCCGCTATCTAGGGAATGTTGAAGAATTCGGTGGACAAGATCGAGCAGCTCCATACCGGGCCCGCCTTGCAGCCTTAGAAGAGCAGGTGACCACGCTACACACACTCCGTCAGGCGGATGTGGAGGCGATCACTGAGATAGAGCTGGCGCGGCTTCGGGCAGAATCCTTATCTCGAAGAAATACTTTAAGGCAGCAGGAGGAGAAATGGTGCAGGAGCTGACAGAGCTCTAGGCCAGTCGAGAATCCGTTCTCAGCGACCTGCGGAGGGTAGACTTTGGAATTGGGGAAAGTCAGGCGGCCATCTCTAAAGCCCAGGAGACGATCGCTAGAGCTCGGGCCATCTTGATAGAAAATGAACTCTGATTAGGAGAGTCTGTCAAGAAGCGGGAGATGTTGCTTATCCAGCAGGAGCAGATTCAGCAGGAAGAGACGGCCAGGAATCGTGCCATAGAAGAGTCTCGTTAGCAACAACTTGAAATAAGTGATGATGAGTTGCGTAGGCAAGCTTAGCAAACCGTGGAGGCTTCTCATCGTAGAAATTTGGACGAGACAATAAACAAATTGAGACTCCTGGGAGGCCAATAGTTTCATCCCACTTTACGCTTTTATTTTCCTTATAATAAGAACTTCGTAAACAGGAGAGAGATAACCTTTCGATGGTTCTTTGAAATTCTTTTTGCATCTTCACCTTTTTAATAAAGATGATTCTTTTGACTCTTTTATTTGCCGGCTTCAAAACAGATTTGCTTGCCCAACAAATAACCTGTCGTCAAAACGATTTATCTCGGTATCATTTATGCACAATTTCTCGAACCGAAGTAAAAGTTAAAGTTTGATATGTCAGATTTTATGGGATTTTTAGCAAACCCCCAGCTATCAACGGATTTGATTAGCCTTTACCAACTATCGTTTGAGTTGGGCTAGCCATGTTATTCCCCTCAACATGGTGAGTTGTCGAGGATTTCGTTTGGGCTTGAATGCCAAACTTTTCCTCTTCCCTTTACTTTATCGGTATTGGGCGATTCATACTTTTTTACCCCCAGTATGAAGGGGTTGGCGAGAAACTGGTTCTCTCCCGATTGCCTAGTTGGCGCTAGGTAATTTATACTTTTTAGGTCAGAGGTGCTAAATTGCGCATGCCTAAAGGAAAGATTGGAGGTTGTTCAAGGCTCTCTCGCGTAACTTGAACTGGGCACACCAACTTTAGGTCAGAGGCGCTCAATGGCGCATGCCTAAAGGAAAGGCTGGAGGCTGCTCAAACTTGAGAGCTAAGCACGCCAGGTTTAGGTCAGAGGCGCCAAACCGCGCATGCCTAAGAAAAGACTGGTGGTGGTTCAAACTTGAGAACCAAACAGGTGGCGGTTCAAGGCTCTCTCGCGTAACTTGAACTGGGCACACCAAACACACCAGGTTTAGGTCAGAGGCGCCAAACTGCGCATGCCTAAGAAAAGACTGGTGGTGGTTCAAACTTGAGAACCAAACAGGTGGCGGTTCAAGACTCTCTCGCGTAACTTGAACTGGGCACACCAAACACACCAGGTTTAGGTCAGAGGCGCCAAACTGTGCATACCTAAGAAAAGACTGGTGGTGGTTCAAACTTGAGAACCAAACAGGTGGCGGTTCAAGGCTCTCTCGCGTAACTTGAACTGAGCACACCAAACACACCAGGTTTAGGTCAGAGGCGCCAAACTGCGCATGCCTAAGAAAAGACTAGAGGTGGTTCAAACTTGAGAACCGAACTCGCCAGGTTTAGGTCAGAGGCGCAAAACTGCGCATGCCTAAGAAAAGACTGATGGTGGTTCAAACTTGAGAACCGAACACACCAGGTTTATTGGTTAGAGATCACCAAAATAGAAGAAATCCAAGTGCTCATCTGCATAAATTGGAGATTTATGCTTCCAGGGATATCAAGCATAGTATTTCTTCAGAAATTTGCCATTGATCGGCATCATCATCCTATCGCCGTTTTGATTCATCAAGCGATAAGCTCCACTGGAGTAGACTGTCTCCACAATGAACGGTCCTTCCCACTTGGACTCAAATTTACCCTTTGTCTTGTGAGTTAGAACCATTGGCCTTTTAACGGCCAGAACTAAGTCTCCTTGTTTAAAGGTCCTTGGTTTAACGTTCTTATTGAATGCTTGAGAAGTTCGGGCTTGATACAACTCAATTTGTTGTTGAGCCCTAAGACGCTTTTCATTCAACGCCTCTAATTCTTGTAATCTTTGATGATGGCGTTCTTCTGTCGTCATCTTTGTGGCTAGAGCCACTCTTAATGAAGGAATCTGAATTTTGAGAGGTAAGACGGCCTCGCTTCCATAGACCAAAGAGAATGGAGTAGCTTTCGTAGGGGTGCGAACAGTGGTGCGATAAGCCCACAGACACTCTCCTAGCATCTCATCCCAATCTCGTTTATTAGAAGAGACGAACTTCCGAAGGAGTTTAATAATCGTCTTGTTGAAGGCTTCGGCGAACCCATTAGCCGCGGGGTTATACGGCGTTGAAGCAATATCTTTGATTCTGAACTTATTGCAGAATCTGGAGAATCCATGACTGATGAATTGCGGACCATTATCATGGATGATTCGTCGGGGGACGACAAAGCGGTAAATGACGTGATGCTTGACGAATTTGATCACATCTGTCATCTTCACCTCTTTCATGGGCACAGCTTCGGCCTATTTTGAAAAATAATCGGTTATTGCCAGAATAAACCGATGTCCTCGGGATGACGGGGGAGTTATAGGCCCCACAATATCCATTCCCCATGCCTCAAATGGCCAACTTGCGACGGTATTGTGCAAGTATTCTTGGGATTGATGAATAAAATTAGCATGTATCTGGCATGCATGACACCGTTTAGCGTATGCCATTGCTTCCGAGATCATATTCGACCAGTAGTATCACAGCCTTCTTATACGGTCTCCGAGTTTTGGACAGGGCTGATGAGCTCCACATACTCCATCGTGTGTTTCTCTCAGTACTTCTTCAGCTTCTGCTTTTGATATACAGCATAGCAGCAGACCATCTCTTGACTTTCTATATAAAGTCTGAATTTTATGGTCATAATAAAATCTTTGAGCCTTCCTCTTTATCGAGGTGGCTTCCTTAGGATCTTCTGGTAATATCCCATGTAAAGCATAATCCACAAACGGAAATCGCCAATCATGGGGCTCCAGGGTTAGGCCTACTTGGTACACTTCTTTATTTTGAAGAAGAGTATCTGGGTGAAGGAGCTCTCTGCTTTCAATGGTGATGCTTTAAGCTCACCTGGCGGGATCGCCAATGTTGCAGCTAATGCGGCAAGGGCATCTGCATATACATTCTCATTCCGAGGTATATGAGAGATGTAGAATTGCTCAAAATAGCCAGCTAGTTCAATGACTAGCTGATAATAGGGGATGAGGGATTCATGTCTGACCTCATACTCTCCCGTCATTTGATTGACGACGAGTTTAGAGTCTCCGTATATCTCTAGATAGTTCACCCCCAGTTGTAAAGCCATCTTCAGGCCGATAATGAGCGCGTTATATTCCACGACATTATTTGTGCACGGTTCTGTTAATGAGTAACCGTTAGGCAATACATGTTTATGAGGGGAGATTAGCACAACCCCCACTCTAGCAGCAGCTCGTCTGGCAGCACCATCAAAGAACATTTGCCATGGTTGTTCCTTGCTAACTGTGTTAATCTCTGACGTCTGTTTGGAATTAGACCCGATTGGCTGGTATACAAGAAAATCGGCGATCGCCTGTCCCTTTGTGGCTTTTTGAGGGACGAAATGCATATCATATGGCGACAGAAATAATGCCCATTTCGCCAACCGGCTATTTAAGGACCCAGGCTTCATCATCAGAATTTTCAGGGGATTAACCCGTGATATGACATGAATCGTTTGCCCAGAAAGATAGTGTCGCATTTTCTGAATAGCGAACACTAGGGCCAAACATTCTTTTTCAATCGGGGTGTACCGCTATTCGGCTCCGATCATTGTCCTTCTTAGATAATAGAGGGCATGCTCATGGCTGTGGTCATTATATTGAGCAAGTAATGCTCCTAAGGCATTATCCATGGCCCTTACATATATAAGGAAGGGCTGCCTAGGAACCGGCGCCATAAGAACGGGAGGTTTGGTGAGCTATTCTTTAAGGTCATCAAATGCCTGTTGACATGCCTCATCCCATATAAAAGAAACCCCCTTTTTCATAAGTCGACAAAATGGCTGGCATCGCCCTGATAAGTTGGAAATGAAGCGCCGAATATAGGCAAGCTTCCCTTGTAACCCCCTCAATTCTTTAAGATTGCGGGAAGGCGGCATCTTGCTAATTGCTTTTACCTTCTCAGGGTCGAGAAAAATTCCTTTTGAAGTTATTATGAACCCAAGGAATTTCCCACTCGACACCCCCATAAATGACTTAGTGGGATTCATCTTTAAATGATGTCTCCTCATGAGATCGAAGACCATTCTTAAGTCCTGAAGGTGGTCCTCTTTATTTTTACTTTTCACCGCCAAGTCATCCACGTAGCACTCTACTATCTTGCGCAGATGTTCTTTGAATATAGTGCTCATCGCACGTTGATAAGTGGCACCGGCATTCTTCAGCCCAAATGGCATCACCATATAACAGTATACCCCCAGCGGCATTCTGAAAGCTGTATACTTTTCATCATCTGGGTGCATTTTGATCTGGTTATACCCTGAGAATTCATCCATAAAGGACATCCTCTCGTAGCCACAAGTATTGTCTATCATCACGTCAGTGATGGGAAGTGGAAACTCATCTTTGGGACATGCAGCATTGAGAACCCGAAAGTCGATGCATATCCGGATTTTGCCGTTCTTTTTACGAACTGGCACTATGTTGGCAACCCAATCCGGATGCTATTCTTCAAGGATGAATCCGGATTTTATAAGTTGGTTGACCTCAACAACTATTGCCTCCATCAACTCGGGTCGAAAACGCATCTGTTGTTGTTTAACAGGATTGGCATCTTCTTTTATATTTAACTGGTGTGTGGCAATCTGAGGGTCAAGCCCAGGCTTGTCTTCATAATTCCATGCGAACACATCTATATACTCTTTGATAAGAGATATAAGTTCCTCCTTTTCTAATGGAGTTAGCGTGTCGCTTATGAAGATGGGTTTCGGGTTTTCTTCCGTTCCCATGTTGACCTATATCAATTTGTCTTCAGTGGGTGGATCACACTGCTTGAAGCGGACGTCCCAGAGAGTGTCCATATGCTTAGCCCAGGAATCATCTTGGACATTGATTGGTTCCTCATCGCTTTCTAATGCAGCTGAAACCATATTGGCTGTCAACGATTGAAACCAGGCGCTGGTACTTATATCCAAGTCATGATTGGGTGAAGACGTATCTTCCTTGGCCAAAGAACTCTCTTCATCCTTGGGCGGCGATGAAGGTGGAGTAGATACATAACCCAACCCCCTGCGAGTCTTTTGATAATAATCGGGGCTCTTTCCTCTCGGTCTGAACGAAGGTATAAGATTGCGTCGCCCCTTCTCGAAGTTCAATCCCAGCTTCTGGGTAAAATTATAACCCATCTTCTGCATTATCTGTTGGGATTTCTGTTCATACAGATGAAATTGTGGTGATGTTTGTTCATCACTTTCGCTGCTTTGCTTTCGCCGGGGTGATGTAATTACCTTACCGAACGTAATCGGCCTTTGGGATCCTCTCCGAGGAGGCACTTCGAAGTAGTAACCTTTTTCCTCAACTATTTTAGACCGAGAAAGGAGGGATGACCTAAGTGGCAAATGATATGCTGCCAGAACTTCAAGTTCGGATAGGCCATCCACTTCAGTGGAAGTACAAGAGGGTTCAGACTCAGTAGCTACAGAATGCTCGTAGACTAACTTTATGTCTTTATTAATAACCCACTCACTTTCTATTACATTAACTATATTATCAAGACTCGAACTGAAATCAAAATAAGGGTTGATTTCATAATCACCCCCATCATCTTCTCCAAGAAGCTCGTACTCAGTATCGGCTTCATTGCCACTATCATCGGGCTTTGGAAGTTCGTCAGGATCATCATTGGAGGCTTCATGGGCTGGTTTATAGAGTGCAGCATCTGTGAAGTAATTCTCCAGTCCCTTAAATGGTTGCTTGTCGGCAATTAGCGTCTGGACCTCTCCTTCCTCATCGCAATATTTCATGCATTGGTGGAGGGTCGACGGGACTATCATGTGAGCATGGATCCACAGCCGCCCCAACAAAATATTGTAGGAGGTGTCTGCATCGATGACGTAGTATGTAGCCTCTGTCCTCAAGTCCCCAATTTGACATCGGAGTCGGATTTTTCCAAGGGGCCGGCTATTGTTGGCATTGAATCCGTATATAGTTGTGTTGGTTGGCGTCAGACGATGGAGGGAAATCCCTAACAGCTGCATCAACCTTCTGTGCACGACACTTAATGCAGAACCCGGATCAATCTGAATTCGGTCCACCTTTGTGGATCCGACATATCCGGTGAAATATAAAGGCATGTTGTGCTTTATATTCCTCACCTGCATGTCTTCTGGAGAGAAGATAATCTGTGGGACCTGCCTCCTCACTTGATGACAATGGGAGCAAGGGTCTTGTTCTTCATTAGTCGGCTCAACTATCTGAGCTAAGAATGACTCAGAGTCTGCCAAGGCCTCTCGTAACGCTTCACGTGTTGATTTTGATAGTCTCAACAATTCATAAAGCGTTACTCGTGCTGGGATGTTGGCCAGCTGAGTAATTATATCGAACTTGAAGGTAGACTCTTTATCTCCTTCATCTCTGACAGGTCTCCTCTGGAAACGAGGCCCTTTCTGATTTGCGGGTTTCGCAAGCTCCGCATAGATATCTTTCGGATCTACTCTAGTGTAGTCCTTAAGATATGTCTTCCCGGATCGGGTACCGGAAGGGCCTGCCCCATCTTGATGAGTGGCCATAGTTTCGAGCTCCTCTTCAGAACTTGTGAAGGTTCCCGAAACTATATATTCTTCCTTTATATCCGCAGAGATGGCATTAACAGCCTGCTTCTTCTTTTGACTTCCTGTAGTAGTTCATTGCTCATCCTTTATCAAATCGGGATGAACCCACATGACTTCCCCCTTTTGGGTCGTCACAGGAACAAGTCCTTCTTGGGCTTTGTTGTGAGGGTCGAGATTCTTCGTAACCATCTTACCTTTAGAGATTGGGGTCACTCCTGCGGGGAACTCATGGGTTCCAACCACTATGATTACCATATTGGCAGTGACCTTCTTCTGCTCTTCCTTAAGCGTCAGAACTCCAGTTTCTATTAGTGCTTGGATTCTGTTCTTAAGGAAAAAACAATCTCTAGTAGGATGCCCCACATTCCGGTGATAGAGACAATAGTTAGGATCTTTAGTTTTGCCAGCGTCTTCTGGCTTCTTATTTTCTGGAAGCTTCAACATTCCTTTCTTTTGGAGCAAGTGAAAGAGGATAGGCGTCTGTTCCGCCTTGAAAGTGTAATTCCTTTCTTGCTGCGGTCTACTTTGCCTTGATCCTTGCTGACCTTGAGGCTTCGGCTCCGGCGGAGGGTTGGTTTTTTGAGGAGCAGTTTCTGACGACATCGCTGCTTTCCCTTTATTCTTATTGCTGTTGTTTTGGGTATGTGACTTACTACCCCCAGCACTTCTTGTCCCACGGGACTCTTCAGCTCGACGAATCAAGTCTTCAGCTTGCTTTCCTTGTTTGAGCAGGTCCCTCCACGTCTTGGACTCTACTGCCCCCATTTTGAGGAGTACATTAGTCTTAAGGTTGTGTCGACAAGTTTCGACAAGAGTTTCCTGGATCATTCCATGTTTGCAATGCACGGACTTCTCTCGGAACCTTTCTATGAAATCTTTGACCGTTTCTTCTTCTCCTTGTCTGGTTGCAAGGAGGGAATGAACCGTAATCTCGGTATTATCCTCAAAGAAACGTGAGAGAAATAATTTCTCTTCATCTAACCAGGTATTAATGGTACCTGGGGGCAACTGCATGAACCAGGTAAAGGCAGGCCCTCGCAAAGTACTTGCGAAAATCTTGGTCATAATGGGGTCATTTCCCACCAAATGTCTAGCTTGAGACAAGAAGTAGTAGATGTGCTGACTGGGCGATCCCTTCCTGTCATAGGGCTCCAACTTGAGTGGCTTATACTTTTGTGGGTATGGTATCGTATCCCATTCAGAAGGATACGGTCTTGAGACCCCTGCTTCTTTCAACTCTTTCTTACGCATCAAAACTTCGAGTTGATTCTGTAATTTTTCAAGCTTTTCTTCATGCGGATCATGGAAAGAAAATCTATCTTCTTCCTCATGCATCGAGCGGGTTTTCTCCTCCTGTTCTTCTTCATTTGAAGTCTTCTTGCCCTGTTTAGCGTTATCCTCGACAACTTTTAAAAGTAGCATCTTAAGGTCTTCAATCGTTTTCTGTTGCTCTCGAATCATTCTTTCTTGAGCTTCAAATCTCTGATTGATATCATCAGATTTATCTGCCATGTGTGATGCTGACTTCTGTAGTCGAGATGACGCGGAGGAACGAGGTGAGGCTATGGCTGAATTATCATTGTCCTCATCATAAAAACCCCCTGCAAGCCTCTTATAATTTCGAGGCGGGACGGCTCCTGATTTTAGTCGAGTAACACGATGAGGTTCTTCATCGCTCGATTCTTAATCATTATCCGTCTCTACAATTTTCTTTCCTTTCCCCACCATGTTGGAGGTTACAGCTCTCCATTGCCTCAGGGAAGTAGTCTTTGGTTTCTTCGCAGGGTTCTTGTTCGACTCGATTAATCGATCTAACGCAGATACCCTGCTCTTGCTGCAGCCACAGTTGTCCATTATAGCGGACACTGTGGTCATTAGTTGCTGGCAGTGACAGATAGGTTCTACTTGAAGTTGTTCTACGCTTCTCTTCCTGGAGAGATACTCCCTGAGATCAGTGCCTTTAGCCATGGAGTCAGGAGGTCCAAACTCTTGAAAAGGTCTGGGAACCCATAGAAGCTTCTTTGACTGATTAACTCTGACTCTGGGGTCGGACCGATCTTCGCGGGGCTTAGGAATCGCCTCGCATTTCACATTGCGGGCCTGAAGAATAGCTCCGCGCTTATCCACACTAGTCTCGCGTCTCTCGCTGGCTTGGTGAGTCTTCAGAAGTTTAGCTTCTGGGATAATTACCTCGCGTGAAGGGAAATTCTTGCACGCTGGCTTATCTTCGCGTTTAACGCAGATCATAGCTTCTCGCCTAGCACGATTTTTCGGACTGACAACTATTTGCCAATCGTCCTCGCGTCTCTCGCGAGTGTTATAAGTCTTGCGTTTCTCGCAATCAGTACTGGCCTCGCGTCTCTCGCTTGGCTCAGTATCAGCCTCGCGTGGAGAATCACACGCTGGCCTTAAAGAATTTTTATACTCGCGTAACTCGCGAGTGTTGGGTATTCTGCGACTAACGCAACCCTTACTGGCTTCGCGTCTCTCGCTAGGTTCAGCAATACCCTTGTGCGGAATATCACACGCTGGCTTTGAAGAATTTTTATACTCGCGTAACTCGCGAGTGTTGGGTATTCTGCGACTAGCGCAACCCTTACTGGCTTCGCGTCTTTCGCTAGGCTCAGAAATAGCCTCGCGTGGAAAATCACACGCTGGCTTTTCCTTGCTTTTAAGGCAAGTTGTATCTTCGCGTTTAACGTGGTAGAGTCTGGTCTCGGGGGTAGCGCGAGCCAGTTTGCGAGGGACCATAGCCTCGCGTCCTCTGGTGTTAGCTCCGCGTCCAAGGCGGGCTTTGAGGGCTTTACGCCTCACTCTCCGGTTCCTGTTTCAGAGTTGGGTTCTGGTCAATCCAGTCCCCAGGTCTTCTTCGGCCGTCGGAAGCTCCTCCTTGGCTAGGACTTCTTGTGTGGACTCCGGCACTATAACCGTAGTCTCCAAGGATCCCCGTCTCTCGGTGGATACCTTTCTACCCATCACTCAGGCATTGGAGTACATACGGCGATAGTGTCGTGTCTCATCCAAGTCACCTGATCCAGAGGAGAGGAACTCCTCGTACTTCTGCTGGTCGATTTCTACAACCAGCGTGTCTACTTCAGATCCGATCATGTCGACGTCCGATTGCACTGCAATCTCTTCATCAATGAAAGAGATGGCTCCCACTGTGGTCGCCAGTTTGTTCGCAGCACAATTTCCTTTGCTTCCTTCCATCAAATATAGCTTAGATTACAATAGAAGTGAACAAGATAGAAAGAGAATAAACGAGAGGATTTTATATTTCAATCTCTCTCTTTTACAATAATCATGGGATCAGTGGCGATGGGATCTATAATAGTTCCTGTTGACGATCGGTACGTCGAACTTCTTCTCTTTTGAAGAAATCGGCTAGCTGTAGACGATCTTCTTGGTCTTTGCCCTTCACGAATCCAAGGCTCTATGCGTAACTTGAATTCTCTAAGAGGAAGATGATCACAAAAAGGCTTCAAGGTTCTCTCGCGTACTTGAATTGCCAAATGATCAAAAGAAGACTTCAGACGCCAAAAAGAAGACCTCTGATCTCTGGTTTTGATTCGTTCAAGGCTCTCACGCGTAACTCGAACTTTACCAAAACTTCCAAAAGATCGAAGATAGATGATCATGAATTGATTGATCTATTCTTGATTGATGCCCCCTAAAGTCTCCTCAAAGAGGATATTTATAGACTTTAGTTTGAAAGTTCCTATAGGAATAGGAATAGAAGGTTTCCATAGGAATAGGAATCAAGATTTCCATAGGAATAGGAAAAGAAGGTTTTTTGTATTCATCAAGGATTCTAATCAAATATTTAATATTGATTTAAATCTCTTGATTTGGAACTCTGATTGGACTCAATTTGGGTATTGGATAAGATCAAATCTCAATCACAATCAATTTAGGATTCTGATTGGACTCAATTTAGATATTTGGATAAGCCCAAATTATAATCTCAATCAATTTGAGATTCTGGTTATCTGCTCACGCGGAGCTAATCGCATCAAAATGTGGAGCTAAGAAACCAGAACGCGGAGCTAACGCGGAGCTATTAAACATCTCTGCGTTTTGTTCAAACGCGAGGCTAAAGTAGCCAAACACGGGGCTGTGGAATTAGCTCCGCGTTCTGTTGTGGAAAATCATTTTAACTTAGAAATTTTCACTGCCAATAATATGTAAATAAGTATAAATAAAAAAATAAGTAAACACGACGAAACATACTTTATATATCCTGATCATATATTATATTGGTCTCAGTCATCATCCAACTTAGTTGTAGAAGCCGTATTAATGGTTAAGATAGCACTATTCTTCATTATCATATAATTACCCGTTCAAACCCAAGTCTTCACCTCAATTGCATGGCATTGAACCATATCAACCGCTAGATATTAGCATTCATATTCCATGCTATATTACAGTAACGAATATACTACATGGGGTGCTAATCATCACTCGGTGATCTAGTATCACCTAGACCACTGCAGTAAAAAATTCTCGGCTTTAACATTTCATTAGTTCTTATACGACATGACTCTTATCCACATATAGTTTCTTTCTATCCCCAAGTTTATGATACATGGTACCATTAGTTATAATAACATCATGACATGATACGTTTATTCACATATACATATCCAACTCTATCACCCATGATATCATTAACAATTCATTACTGAACCATGTATACATAATATTGTTGTATTACATTCTCTTGTCATGTCACTATATTCACTCTCATGTCCATCATGTATCATTCATGTTAGTACAATATATCATATCACAAATAAGTGTCGCATGTCATGCTACCTGATCGAGAATAAATTAGAATATTTAGCCCATCAACCCCACAAATCACCTTACAAGTTGTACTTTCTTTTAGAGAACCATTATTCTAAAGTGTAACCATATATTAGTTCCTATATTATAAAATAATATTAGTTCTAAAGTGTTGTATGTAATAGAATAAGATCCAATAATGAAATATTCCTGTCCCATTTAATATAATAATATATAATTAATATAGGGGAATAATATCATAACCCACATAATATTTATTAGCACTCATATAATTATGATATTTAAATATACAATTTCATTTTTTTCTCATATGTTTTATTAGCACTTATATAAGATTTATTCTTTGGTGTGATTCCCAGGCTTCTTTTAGCTCCGGAATTTCTTGGCTTATTACTTTTGTTTCTTTTGTCATGCATGGATTCTAAAGCGATATAGCATCCTCACAGGAGTAGTAATATCTATTGCATGATTTAATGAATACCTATTTATAATATTTATCCTGTATTGTGTAGATACCTGGTTGGTATTCTACGTATACAACAAATACTGCTGAAATAAGTATACTATTTGCTATAGGTTTTTCCTTACTCACTATATTTCTCATCTTCAAAACCTTGATTGATATATCACTAGCATTTTCCTTTATTAAGAATTTACTATTATTTTTTATTTGTTTTTTGATGTCTCTTGGGCTAAAGGCTGCTTTTCTCCCAACTGCATATTCTAACGTTATGTTGTCTAATCCTGGTGTTAGAAATGTGATAGTATCTGACTCGCTGTTCATTATAGGGATTATCTCAAACTCGAAATTGCTCTAGCATAGTACTATATTCGGAAGAGAGATTTTTCCAAGGCAAGTTGCTAAATTTTGCTTTATTATTTTTTGAGCATCTTTTCCATTTCTAGGATAGTGTCCTTTTTAGTCACATACAAAATACTTGCATTTCTTTTTACCCATTTGTGTAGAGGTCTCATCACACTTCTGCATATATTTGTTATTCTGGATAAACCCCCTTTTCTTTCACCATGGCCTCCATCAAGAAAGTTTTCTAAACACTGGTTTAGATAGGTAAACTTCTGGGGCATTTTCAGCTTGCTTTTTTAAAATTCTTTTATCTTCGTCCATCCAGATAAAACCTCGATTTTTATCTAGTTTTTTCAATAGTGGTATTTCTTACTTAGTCAATTTCTTTAGAAGATTATTTCCAGCGTTCAGCAGTTCTAACAGGCTTTGTTGTTGCCTCTTATTTTTTATTTCTTCTTCAAATGATTTTGGTCATTTCTTACTTTTTTTTTTCTATTTCTCGCAATTTAGCTTCACACAGCATTTTCTCACTTTAGCAGAGTTATTAATTGTGTTTTTCATTTCTCTATAAGTTTTTATATTAAGGGCATAGCGAATATAGTGTCTTAGATTGTCCTCTTTCTCGTTTTGTTTTAGATAATCTAAGTATCCGTTTTGTATTTTAGTATCCCATGGACTTGAGAACTTGTAAAAGAACGGATCAAGCCAGTTTTGTGTTTTATCGTATTTTAATTAGTAAAAGTATTTTGAGAATGTTTTGCAGTATTCTTCAAATTCATTTTTTTTCTCATATGTTTTGTTGCCTCCTACTCAGTTGAAAGAACCTTCTGTATGCATTTTTTCCCATTTTTTTGCATGTTGAAAGAAGCATTCTTCATGAAATGAAACATTTTTTTTCCTATGTCCTACATGCTCAATACCACGACAAATTGAAAGAAACCTTCCTCATGCATTTCCCTTTGTTTTTTCCCACTATACCATATTTATTTTTTTCTCCTTTTTTTCTACTAAAGCTCACTGTAGCCTACTTATTATTATTATTATTATTATTATTATTATTATTATTATTATTATTATTATTATTATTAATTTTTCTATTAAGACCCACTACAGTTAATGCCTACCGCAGCTTATTTATTATTGTTATTATTATTATTTTCAATCCACTAATGCCACTACAGCCCATTACAGATTACTCCCTTTTTTGTTTTCTTTTTATAGCCCACTAGAGTCCACTAGCATGCCTCCTTTTTCTTTGCATTACTTGACTCTAAATTTGAAATATTAAAATTTCATGTCCCTGTAATATTGCTCTACAATGCTCACCCCAATTATCCAAGCGAATTTTCTTCTCTTTTTACTTATTTATTATATAATTTATTTATAATATTTTCTTTTGAAAAATATTTAAAAAGATCATGAAAGATTAAAAATCCAAAAGAAGGGTCCAAAAACTATGCATAACTATAAAATGAATTATATAGGCACAAAATATGCAATAAATTTTCAAAAAAATGTGGAAGAAATCAGAGTGTTATTTTCTTCGAGTTCTTTTTGATTTGTTAAATTTCATCTTTTTTTATCTTTTTTTCTTTTTGCCCACAAGAATTCTTTCTCAGCTCTGTATATAGAGAAAGAAAGGTGAGGGAGAGAACTCGCTTGTGTTTTCAAATGAGTGAAGGGGAGCAATTTACTTGCAAGTGGCAATGTTATAATTTTCTAAAACTTTTTCTTAAGCCTTCTATCCCCTTAAGCCACATCATCCCACACACGCCACTCCTTTCCTCTTCCTGATAGCACATGGTCAACCTATTATCTAGGGTGTGCCCGTAGAAAGTAATATAGAACATTGGGTATGCAGAAAGAAATTTTAATTTATTTAAAATTTTATGACATATGGCTCCAATAGACATTTTCCAAATATTATTAAATTAATACATGACATAATGTGCAACAAGGGAAATACTTAAAAATTATCCGCATATTATTTCATTGTCCAGAGTGAGAGAAGAAAAATACCAAAGTAATCCAAATAATATTTTAATATTTTAAAATTAGTAAAATTGGAAAGTATTTTTTGGACTTCTAAGAAAATTTTAAAAAATCATAAATATTAAAAAAACAATAACTGTGAAGACCTAATGTCATTTGCATGCACGGATTTAAAATTACACTCACCAAAATTTATTTCGGTGTCTAAATTTGGCCTCAGTAGCCTTAATTTCACAAGATCAAACTCAAAAAAAGGATAAGAGTAGAACGAATTTTTTGGAATATTACAACCCTATTAGATTTGGGTCTAGTGTAAATATTTTGTCTTGTTCGGTTATAACACAATTGGATGTCGATAAATTTCATGTCACTAATGTTACACTATAGTTTGTTGATTGAATTGTAAAAATATCGAAAGCAGTGTTAAAGGATGTGTTAGTGCAAGTTAAAAAATTCTACTTTTTGGTTGATTTTTATTTTCCTGAAATCGAACCTACACTAGCTCACTTTAAAAATATTCTAATCATATTAGACCATCCTTTTCTTTCAACTTTAAATGTATTATATAATTATAGACAAAGAGTAATCAAACTTTCATTTGGTAATATGACTATAGAGTCTGACTTTTTTATTTAAGCAAATAGGCTCCAGTTGACAATGATGCATAAGTATTTGATGCGATAGATGATAGAGGAGTAAAGCAAAAGATAGATTAGGGAGAGAAAAGACAACCTACGAATTTGTTTCAGTTGGTACGAGTATATACATTTGACAAATAGTCAATGGGGAATGGACTCTTGTTGGATTCTGGTTATGGTCATGCAAGGAAGTTTTGGACTCATATATATATGTTTACTTTGCATATATTTGTGTGGATTTTACTTTGTCTTGAAAGAGGTTTTATGATGTAAACTTCTTAAAATCTCCTATGTACTCCTTTTCACTCTCTCAATTAATTAATTTTTATCATCAACTTATTTATCATATTTTTCATTTTCATTTAAGACAATGCATGATTTCAGCTAGGGGATGGATATTACATACTTTCCACTATGATTTGGGAGTTGTTTTCATATTTTGAGTTTTCCGTAAAAAAACAGATTTCTCTTTTTCTGTTAGGATTTATATGATTTCTACATTTTTTAAATAAAATTAATAAATATTTTTTTCAAAGAGTTAAACAAAGTTCAAGTAAACAAATAACTTTAAGGTTCAAAATTTGAGAGTAATAATGGATTTGAAAAGTGCTCTTAGATTCATAGAAAAACAAGATCTGAAAATGACACACCCCCAACTTAAATTGCACATTATCCTCAATGAATCGATATATCCATTTAATTAATCAATAACAAGAAGAGATTTAAGAGAGATTAGATTAGAAAGTACCTTAGTCCGGTACTTATGATGTAACAATCTGCAAAATAAAATTATTAGTACATAATATCCAATAATATACATAGTGTCTTCGTTTAGCTCGTATCAATGAGATGTCCGAGGATCCACTAGATCGTAAGATTCTTTCGAGTGCTTTGGAAATTTCCAGTAGTGCTTCAATCATTTTTGTTTACTTTGAATGTATGACAATTCTTTAGATTTTCAATATCAATGCGCCATGTGGATACACAATTTTAACTATGAGCAGTCCTATCCACCACGAACATAATTTTCCCAGAAATAGATGTAGGTGTAAATCATATGAAAGCACTTTGTTAGAAGGATGAAAAATATAGTGTGTGATACGATAATCGTGTCATATTTTTATTTTCTTCTTTAAAATACGTGAATTATTGTATGCATCATGTCTTATCTCTTCCAACTCGTTTATTTATAGCTTTCATAATGGACCAGCTGAATTGAATTCAAGATTTACTGATTTAATTGCCCAATAGTTTTATGCTCTATCTCTATAGGAAAATGAAAAACTTTTCCACAGACTAATCTTTATAGAGACATGCCAACGGTATTTTGTATGTTGTACGGTGAGCCCATAAAGCATCGGTTAGTCAAAATGACCAATCTTTGTGAGACAAATTAACTTGTCCATTTGACTGTAGATGATATGGTGTAGAAATTTTGTTCGTGATATGATATTTCTTCATTAAATTTTCAAAGGTTTTGTTACAAAAATGTGAGCCCTCATTGCTTATTATCACTTTAGGAAATCTAGACAATATGTATTCCTTTGAAAAAAAATAATAATAGTTTGTTGGTCAATATTTCTACAAGCCACAACTTCTACCCATTTAGAAACATAATATATTGATATGAAGATATAAGCATATCCGCTAGAAATAGGAAATGGTCCCATGAAGTTAGTGCCCTAACAATTGAATATCTCAATTATAAGTACGGGTACTAGAGGCATATCATTCTTCCTGGTTAACGCTCTGAGTTTTTGATAAGACTCGCATCTTTTATAGAATTCATATACATTTCTAAATATGGTAGGCCAATAAAAATCACATTAGAGCATTTTGGCTACCATCTTTTTATATGAAAAGTGACCCCACAGCTTATGTATGACAGAAAGTAATGATTCTTTGAATCTTGTCATCGGCACACAATACTTAATGATTTGATCTGAGCAATATTTAAATAATTTAGGGTCGTCAAAAAAGAAATGGCATACCTTGTATAAAAATTCTCATTTATTTTGTGCACTCCAATGATTCGACATTTCCTCTATGATATGGAAATTATTGATGTCAGCATACCAAAGAGTTATTGTGATAGAAAGTAGTTGCTCATTGTCAGTGGAAAATTCTGTAAAGCAAAACAAATCCGCAGATTTAAAGTTAGAAATTCGCAATTCAGCAGATCCGCGAACATGAAGATTGAGATTCGCGATCTAGTGACAATAGAACAGGTTCGCGAATGTAAAACTGTGATTCGCGATACTACCCATAACTTTTGGGTAGGGGTTTAATACAAAGTCACCCAACCCGAACAAGAGAGTTGCCACCTCAGATCGTGGAGCTAACTGCTAAATGAATGCAGCGGCATTACCTCGATCGTGGGAGCAACCACCTAACGAATATGATGGCACTTCTCGAGTAATGGGAACTAACGGTCGAGCAAATAAGGCAGAATATTACCCTAGAACCCCTATAAAAGGCGGAGGAGCAAAAGAAAACGGAGAGACAGAGACGAAGAGACAGAGGGATCAATCATTTTCTTTTTGAATTACCCATTATGATCAAGAGTCCAGAGCCTTTCTTTTTCCAGCCAACTGAGAGAGATTGTGCGGAGTGTCAATGGAGAGCAGGATCGTCCTCCACAGTTACATTAGAACCCAGCTTTAAATAAAGAGAAAATCCATTTTCCTCATCTTCTGTAAATGGAAAACTGTTGAATTGTAATCCTTTATTGAAAAAACATTAATAGAGTGTCATTTGCAATTTTTATGGTGAACAGAAGATTGGCGACTCCGCTGGCGACTGCCTTCCCCTCTGGTGATCTGGTGGTAACTCAATATGACAACATTCCAGTTGGCAGTATGGTCAATTCGCTCACCATTCAGATTGACCAGAAAAGGTACGAAGAATTTCTTTCTTTAGGCTCTAAAAGCCCTACTTCTCTACGGGAATGCCGTAAAGTCTCCAAAGGGTCAATCTCCAAGGAGGCTCCAATGCCAATAATTCAGACGGAGAAGTCAGTTGACCAAACTAGTCTGAAACCCTCTTCTTCATCAACATTGGACTCTAAACAAGTTTCGATTGAGACTCCTAATTTTGCAAACAAAGTAGACCAAGGCCCCCACTTCAACAAGGGGAAGCGATCACTGCCTACTCCGCAAGGCTATGACGTGGAGAAGGTAGTTCCTTTCACTCGTACAACGAGAAGGAACCTAAGAAGAAGTATAGCTCGTGCCCTTCGCAGGACCACACAGCAAAAGGAAACCGCTAACTCATCCATGCAAAGACCTATCGTACAAGCATGGTGGCCAAAAGGCAAGGTTGATCGAGACGCGGAAGAATTTACTTGCATTTCCTACTGGAAGCGGAGTAAGTCCACCAAAGTCATCTATGATTACAAACGCGGAGCATACATCAGCATCCCTCGTGTTCCAGGGAGAAAATATGATCACGTGATTGAAGAAGCTCGCGGAACCTGCGAACCTCAAATTCGCGGAAGACGCACGTCTATCTTTAAGGCTAAGACTGTGCCGCTCCCGAAGCTATCCGTCACAAAGAATTCCAATGCAAGAGATGTTAAGGAACTTCTAAATAGAAAAAGGGAAGAATCCCACGCACCTCACTGCCACTGTGAACAACTGATCAATGTAGTACTGTCTCACTGTCATTGTTCAGCCCATAATAGATCCTCAGTGTTCCATCGATTGTCGGCTCCATCAATATCTTCATCCCAACCGGCAAAGAGGAGGCGACGAAATGGGCTCGAGTTTTCTGAGCCCGAATACTCCAAAGTATCATCCAACATGATAAGCATCGGGGAAAAGAAGAAGAAAAAGAAGGCGTAGAAAGTCTCCGAAAGAGATGTTTCTGACCTGGAGCTCTCTTCGGGTTCAAAGAATCTACTCAATGAAGAGCGAGGAGTTTTTCAAAACACTCGACTCAAAACTGGGATGGCAGTCCCCATGAATTATTGACAAATGGTAGGAATCTCTTCCAATGAAGAAGACATGATCAAATCTGTTATGGCTGAGTCGCAAACATCCGACTCACTCCTAGAAGACTCCGCCTCTGCATATATGACTCAAAATAACATCTCAGAGGAGTTCATGCAGAGAATGGATGAACAAGACAAGCATTTCCAGCAACAGCAGAATACTATCAGCGAGCTTAAAGATATGCTACATGTTCTGATGGAATTGGAGAAGACTAGATTGAAGGATACGTCTTCGACTCAAAGACTAACAAAGGAAAGAAGACAGAAGAAGAAGGTCTTCACAATAATGAAAAAGAATCAGAACATCATGAGAATGACGGCGACCATTCCGTGCTTCAGGAAGGGAACGTAAATGCTGTTTGCATGGAGAGGATCCAAAATAACCTGAACTCTCTCATGCATAAGAGCGATTTACAAGAGCTAGGCGTAGTAAGGCCATGTCCCATGGAATGGGAAAGTGTGCCGTTCCCGGAAAGTTAAAAACCATTGAAGCTCAAATCTTTTGATGGTAAAGGATCGCCAAACCAGTACCTTTATTATTTTAAATCGCAAATTGGGCATTTAGCCGGAAACGGCCCCATTATTATGCGGGTATTCGTTAGTACCTTAACAGGACTAGCTTTTGAATGGTTCCGGAGGCTAGAACCAGGAACCATCAATTCATGGAGTGACATGGAGAAAGCCTTTCTGACCAGGTTCTATGAAGATGATATGGAGGTGTCAATGCCGGCGCTTCTAGCTACTAAACAAAGAAAAGGAGAGTCAGCTCAGGACTTCATTAAAAGATTCCGGAATGATTCTCTCAAATGCCCACATGGGATGCCAGAAAAGACCTTGGTAGAAACCTGTCGACACAATTTATCGATTAAAGTTCTGGCCAGGATGGGAGCAATGAAATCCTCGACTTGGAAGGACCTTGCCCTACAAGCTGAGGAGGCTGAGGAGATTGCACACAGGCTCGAAGAAGAAAGAGGCAAGAAAAAATAGAAACGAAGTGACGATAACAACCATTAGTCCCGATCCTAGGAATATAAGGGGAAGGAGACAATGGTAACGGATGCCCCGCAATCCGTAAAACCTTCTCAAAAGCTCCCTCCTCAGACACGTATGCACAAAAGCAATACTCTTTCAAGGATGAGCATGTGAAAACTATCTTCAACGTCCTTATGAGTAAAAAGATGCTAAAACTGTCAGAGTCTAAACGCCCAGAAGAAGCAGGAAAACTTAATGATCCTAATTACTATGTCTACTATAGGATCATTAACCACTCTACCCAAAACTGTTACATCCTTAAGGATAAAATTCAAGCCTTAGTGGATGCTAACATTATCAAGCTCCAAGAGCACCAGAAGAAGGTGACCTCAAATATGGTGACTGTTAGGTTCGGCAAAGCGCTCAACTGGATAGAGTCAACAATTCAAGATGGAGTGCAACTCATTCCTAGAGGCATGATGCATGTCGTAAATTTTGATCCGCACTAACAGCAGAAGAAAGGACTGTTCCCCTTTGAAACTGATAGGGGGAGATACTGTGGATGCATCCAGATCTCCTAAATGATGAACAATGGACTTCCAGTTCATTTGAAAGGAAGCAAAAAGGGAAGACCTTTACCTCCATTATCGTCTCCGTGACTCTCGAAGACGACATAGTCATTCCTCCTCTAACTAATTCGGAAGAAGAAATCGAAAACTCTTTGGTGGCTGACGCAGATCCTCCTCCCGCGGGGACCCATTCAGGAAAAGATTACTTGAAGAACTACGGCCAGGCAATGGATTCCCGACCGCCTCTAGAGAAAGCCAAACAGAAAGAACTCAAGTTCGATAAGATGCTAAGGATAAAAGAAAAAGAGCCTGCTGAGGATTTGTGGAAGTCATTTCAGTTCGACATACTGACACAGCTAGCCAATATTCTGGCAAGGATAACCTCGTACGAACTTCTGAAGCAAGATTCAGAGGTATTCCTGGCATAGATACCAGAAATAATTGAGGAGGAGGAATCCCCTTGCACGACAAGTCACCAGGTCTTTAGTAAGAACGTCTCTTGCATCACTTTCTCCCCGGAAGATATGCAAGTCAGGAGCAATAAGTATTGATAAGTATTATATATTGTATTTTTCCTACTATACTTTATCTATTTTTGTATATAAACAAATGCTACTAAGGTATTTCGTGTCTTTTTTAGGTAATCCGATTCGTATAAGGAGACGGCATGAAATCAGAGTTGGAGTAGGAAATCAAAGCCAGAAAAATTTCCAAAGTGAGCAAAACTACGAGACTACGATGCTGCAAAGGGTCAAAGTGCAATACAGTCATCAAAATCAACTTACCGTAGACGAAAATCATGCAGACGAAATTTTCCTAATTACTGCACTAATTAGGCCGCCAATTAGCGGTATTTACCGCGATGTAGCAGTCCAAATGTGGTCAATCCAGACGAAATTTTTCCCGTGGCTTCGTTGTAATTGTTTAGTTTCAAAAGTGTGTTAGAATAGGGTTTGGTTTTTCGAAGCCTATATAATGGCCATATCCTTGTATTCTAAAAAAGGCTGGAATTTTGTACTTGTTTTATGATTAATAAAGTTAGGGTTTTTGCTGAAGGTTGACGGCCACAACACCATTCTCCCGAGGTAAGCCATTTATTTGAGTTCTTTACTTCCTTTGTAGATAGAGATTAATCGCTTTCTAGTTTAGGTTTTACTGCTTTCAAGATTAGGGTTAATCGCTTTCATGAATAAAAACTTGATTTTGCTTAACTAAAAATATGAGTAGCTAATTAGTTTAGCTCTAGGATGTAGATGAAGCTAAGATCCACCATGTAATTGCTTTCTAATATTTTTCTTCTTAAATAAAATAATAAATACATGATTTTTCTATAAAAAGATTAAAATATAAGAACTCGAAAATTAAGACTTTGATAGGTTATACTTGAATTAGGTTTCTTGATAGCCTATGCTTAATTAGGGTTTGGGGTTATTGATTTTCTCTTTTTTATTGAATTGTCTAAAAATTTAGTTTGTTTTTATGAAAAGTAGTATTTTTGATGAGTTATACTTGCACACCACTTGATAGCTCATACTTAGAGCATTTTAAATAAAGATTAAACTAAAAAGATCAAATTTTTTATAATAGAAGAAAATAATAGAAGTAAGAACATGGTTGGAAATTAGTGGATTCTAGATCCTAGGCTATTTAGATAAACTCATCTTCAAACTAGAATCTTTGGTTAGTCCGTTAGACTAAAGAAAAAGTAAGAATCGCAAAAACATCTTAGATCTCTGTGGGACGACCTGTACACTGCAACGCTGACACTGTGCGCTTGCAGTAAATATCACATCAAGTTTTTGGCGCCGTTGCGGGGGATCGACGATATTTTTCTTGCTTTTCTGACGTTTTACGGGATTAACAGTGTATGTTGAGTGTTCAAGGATGAGAAAGTACATATACAGGAAAACAAACAGGACTATATAAGTGTTTAGAGTGCACTGAAAAACATACAGAAGTTGATTCTCTGATTTGACCGCTAATTAGCGGTAAACACCGCTATTTTGCTATACTTTTGGTAAGAAAGTCCATGAAAATTTCCTGATATCTGTATTTTATCTCCCTAGTTTTGTAAGAAAATACAAAAACAAATTAGAAACAGTAGGAATCACATTTTTATTTGTTCATATCTCTTCCACCGTTTTATCTCAACCACACCCCACTTCTTGCATTAGTTTAGGGATTTCACGCATACACTCACGGTCGCTGGTTCATGCCATACTAGACCCGTGATCAATTTGGTCAACTTGTGAGATCAGATTGTTCATGGGAGCCAAGATGGACCAACCGATCCCGATCCTTTAGGATCGATGTTACCCGTTGCGTACATCATTACCATCATGCATCAAACTTCTACACGCAGCGGGTAATCACTATGAGTTGAAGCCGTGTTACATTAGTATGCTTTCTAAATTTAATGGTTCTGATTCAGAAGATGCATATCTCTTTATCAGTGAATTTCAGGAAGTATGCATAATGATTAAACTGTAACACTTATCGGAGAACGCAATTAAGCTCCGCTTCATCCTATTTGCACTTAAGGATAATACCAAGAAGTGGTTATACAGTATGCCTACTGATTCAATCACTACTTTGGATGAATTCATTATAGTGTTTCTTAAGAAGTATTATCCCATGCACAAGACGACAAGAATACGAAATCAAATTAATCAATTCCGTCAAATACCGGAAGAACCCTTCTAGAAATATTTGGAACGGTTCAAGGATTTATTAGCTCAGTTCCCCCACCACGTGATAGAAAAGTGGCGGCTCTGTCAAATCGTGTACGAAGGACTCGATTACATATCCAAAACTCTTCTTGAGTCCATGTGTTAGGGAGAGTTCATGAGAAAGAATGAGAATGAAGTATGGGACTTTCTTGAGGACCTATCGTGGAAGACTATGCAGTGGGAGAGTCTCACTGAGATGCCCAGTGCTTCAACTTCTGCGCATAAAGGTGGGATCCATAGCATCGGCAGCTCTATAGCTGCCGAAACTAAGATTGCTGCCCTTATGAGAAGAATTGAGGCATTGGAGACTCCTAGTACTCCACCGGTGGGTCAGGTAAATCAAATCCAAAGTCCCACATGCTTTAATTGCGGAACTCCGAATCATGTTATGGATGAGTGTCCATTATTAATGAATTCCATGGGTTCCACACTTGAACAGGCTAACGCCTTGTATCAACAACCCATGAACAATCCTTATACTCCTACATACAATCCTGGCTGGAGGAATCATCCAAATCTATCATGGGGTCAAGGGCAATATCATGGCCCCCTAACCTTAACATGCAACCTCCAACCAATGGTCAGTTCTCAAGACCAAATGTGGGTGCTTATGAACACCCCAATGCTTCAAATTATAGGAACAACCAGAATAGACCACCTGCACAAAACCACTCACATCCATAACAGGGGTCTAATAATGAACAAGAAAAGCGACTTCAGTCACTTGAGAAGTACGTTGAAAATCTTCTCAAGTTACATTCCAAATTTGACATGCATATGTCCAAGCTTGACACACACATGCAAAATCTTATGAAAGTGTCAGCTTATTTTATTCAAAATTCAGGTCAGCAACTGCTCGTGAGCTCTCAATCTATTAAGAATACAGAGCAGCAGGTTGGACAATTAGCGAGTCAGAAGACTGAACGTGGCCAGGGTACCTTTCCAAGTCAACCCATAATGAACCCTAACGCCAGTTCCTCAAACTCCAATCAGTCGCATGTCCACCAATGCAATACCATTCACACGCTTAGATCTGGCAAGCAAGTGGACAATAATGTAGCCATGCCCCCTGATCCCACTCCTACTATCTCGAAGGCTACATCATCTCTTCCACCCATTTCTCCATGACCATCTCCATCACCTACATCATCGTCACATGATCATTTGGAAGAACCTGTTCCTAAGCCGAAAGTGCCATATCCCATTCGGCTTAGGAAGCCTTCACCGCAAATAGAAAAGATTCTTGAAATATTTCAGTAGCTAAAGGTTAATATTCCACTCATTGACATTATACAATAGGTTCCTACTTATACTGAGTTCCTCAAGGATTTGTGTGCTAAGAAACGAGTAAGAAACGTTCCTGAGAAAGTTTTTCTTGCTGCAAATATATCGCATATCCTCTCTAACTCCTTGCCTATCAAGTACAAAGATCCAGGCTCCCCTATAATCTCATGCACTATTGGGAACACTACATTTGATAGGGTATTGCTTTATTTAGGGGCAAGTTTCAACTTGCTTCCTAATACTGTTTATCAGCAACTGGGGTTAGAAAAACTTCAACCTACCAAGGTCACACTGCAGCTAGCTGATCGTTCGATCAAGAGACCACTTGGTATGGTTGAAGATATACTCATTAAGGTCGGCGAGTTTATCTTTCCTGTAGACTTCATTGTCCTAGAAACTGAGCCGATCTCCAATCCACAGAATCAAATTCCCGTTATCTTGGATAGACCATTCCTTGCAACATCAAATGCATTAATTGATTGTAGGAGTGGTCTCATGAAATTATCGTTTTGGAATATGACTGTAGCATTGAGCATATTTAATATGGATGAGCACGCAACGAGCTCTCTCATTGAGGTCAATATGATTCATAGTTTGCACTCTCATTCGACCTCTTGCACTGATGATGAACCTTCATTTGAGCAAATGTTCAAAGATGAGCTCATACTATTAGAAGAATTGGCACATACTGATTTTATATATGATGATACTTGTGCAAGTGCGCCATTGATTTATGAGCTAACATTTGAGGATTTGTTTGCAAAGGAGCTCGCATTACTTCATGAGTTAGAAGAGCCACCACCACATTCACATGATCCTGTAGCACTCTTCTCACCTCACAATATTTCTACATGTATGCATGTTACTAATAATGATTGGCAGGTTTATAATAAAAAATTCTTTAACCCAATTGTTAATGCTTACATGTAGACAAAGAAAAAGTGAGGACGGCATAAGAAGCAGATAGGTAATCTCGTGACTTGTAAGAGATTGATGAGATGTAATAATGCACCCACTCACGTTTAAAACACACACACTATGAAATTGGGAAGCGATTGAGAGGTCGTAACCGCTTTTCATGCGTTAATAGGGTGAGAATATTGAGATCGTAACTTTTACGACTCTCATTATTTGTATAATAGTATTTTGTATAATAGTTTTTATATTTATTTTACCACACTTAATTTGTGTATGAGGGCATAAACAAGTTTAGGTGTGGGGGAGTGGATTAAGAAATTTTTATTTATTTTAGGATTTTTTTTTTTATTTTTAGGATTTTTTTTATTCTTAGATTTTTTTTTGTTTCTTTATTTTATACTTTGGGTAGTTTTTAGGGAAACTAACTAAATTTTTTTTAAAAAAAACTAAAAAAAACTGAAAAAAATAATAAAAAATAAATTTAACAACAAATTTATGTATTTTATCAATAGATCAACCTAATTACAAATAAACGAACAAATTTAGATTTGAAATTGGATAGGAGAGTAGATTGGATGATACACTTTGAATTTTATGGAAAAAATTAAAATCTGAAAAATAAATACCGCTAATAGTAGTTTTGAGGCAAAGAATACATCAATTTTTCACTTCACAATAGTTTATTAGGTTAAGGATAAAGATGATAACGATTGAGTAAGACTTCTCTCTCTGAAAAAAAGAAAAAAGTGAGAATAAAATAATGGGGTGAGCCTAAGGCAATAGCCTCGAGAGTGATAAAATAATCGGGTGCGCCTGATATTAAGGCAATAGGCTCAAGAGTGAAAAGAAAAAAAAGAGTATGATCTGAGTAATCGGGTACTTTGCGCCTAAGTAAGCATAAATATTCGCATGAAAGGTGAAATATTCTAAAAAAAAAGAAGAAAAAGAAAATAGTATGAACTGAGTAATCGGGTATGTTGCGCCTAAGTAAGCGTAAATAATCGCATGAAAGGTAAAATATTCTTATAAAAAAAGAGAAAAAAAGAAAAAAATTATTATGAGAGAGGAGATGAATCATGAGTTAGAGTTGGAGACTAAAACCGAAGTAGACTATCACGCGTGCACGTAAATGTATAGGAGCCAATAAATTATCTGTTAGTGGGTATTGAAAGATAGGATTTAAATTTTTTATTAAAATGATAACTGTATCTGATATGACACTCGATTTGAAAATTGATAATCTAAATGCGTTCATGAGTTTGTATATTAGTGAGATTAATTGATGAAAATATCATTAAAAAAAAATTTTCTTTTCTTTTGTATAAAATTTTTATTTTTCTTGATTTTCGGTTATCCTTATTTTTCTTTTCTATATTCCTTAATCTATTTTTTTCATAAATTTTGTGAATATATTCACTGCAAACTCTCACGAGACAACACTCGTCCACTAGGGTAACCTAGGGGTTTAAAGGCTTGTTGCACGTGCTAAGTGCAATCGCGATTCCTGTGAAAGTGAGTTAGGATTTTTCTTTTTCTTTTAGGTTTAGGTTTTTCTCGAGAACTAGCAAAAGATAGGCGTGGGGTGTGATAAGTATCATATATTATATTTTTCCTCCTATACTTTTCTATTTTTTGTATATAAATAAATGCTACTCGGGTATTTTTAGTGTCTTTTTCACGTAATCCGATTCGCATAAGGAGACAACATGAAATTAGAGTTGGAGTAGGAAATAAAAGCCATAAAAATTTCCAAAGTGAGCAAAACTACGAGACTACGATGCTGCAAAGAGTAAAAGTGCAATACAGTCATCAAAATCAACTTACCAAGAGACGACAATCATGCAGACAAAATTTTCCTAATTACTACTCTAATTAGGCAGCGAATTACCGGTATTTACCGCGATTTGGCGGTCCAAATGTGGTCAATCCAGACGAAAGTTCTCCTGTGGCTTTGTTGTAATTGTTTAGTTTCACAAGTGTGTTAGAATTGGGTTTGGTTTTCGAAGCCTATATATTGGCCGTATCCTTGTATTCTAAAAAAGCCTAGAATTTTGTACTCGTTTTATGATTAATAAAATTAGAATTTTTGCTGAAGGTTGACGGCCACAACACCGTTCTCCAGAGGTAAACCATTTATTTGAGTTCTTTACTTGCTTTGTAGATAGAGATTAATCACTTTCTAGTTTAGGTTTTACTACTTTCTAGATTAGGGTTAATCGCTTTCATGAATAAAAACTTGATTTTGCTTAACTAAAAATATGAGTAGCTAATTAGTTTAGCTCTAGGATGTAGATGAAGCTAAGATCCATCATGTAATTGCTCTCTAATATTTTTCTTCTTAAATAAAATAATAAAGACATGATTTTTCTATAAAAAGATTAAAATACAAGAACTCGAAGATTAAGACTTTGATAGGTTATACTTGAATTAGGTTTCTTGATAGCCTATGCTTAGTTAGGGTTTGGGGTTATTGATTTTATCTTTTTCATTGAATTGTCTAAAGATTTAGTTTGTTTTTATGAAAAGTAGTACCTTTGATGAGTTATGCTTGCACACCACTTGATATCTCATACTTATAGCACTTTAAATAAAGATTTAACTAAAAAGATCATTTTTTTATGATAGAAGAAGATAATAGAAGTAAGAACATGGTTGGAAATTAGTGGATTCTAGATCCTAGGCTATTTAGATAAACTCATCTTCAAACTAGAATCTTTGGTTAGTCCGTTAGACTAAAGAAAAAGTAAGCATCGCAAAAATCCTTAGATCTTTGTGGGACGACCTGTACAACACTACACCGCCACTGTGCGCTTGCAGTAAATATCACATCAAGCATCACCGTCCCTTGTATTATAAGGGGTATATAGGTTTTGCGGAGATTAATCGTATTCAAGTTGATTCAGGCTCAGCCTTAAGCATCATGCCATGAAGGATACTATGATACCTTGGAGTCCCAATAAATATATTGGCAGCGACTAATACTACCATCTTCGGATTCAATGCTAACAGTAGCAGACCGTTGGGTAAAATAAAGCTTAAATATTAGATCGGTGACTTGAAGATGGAAGCACCACGTGCTACGTGATAGATGCAGACACAACATACAATCTGTTATTGGGAAAGCCTTGGATCCATAGCAATCTCATTGTGCCCTCCACATTACACCGATGCATGAAGCATGTGGATGAAGATGGGAACGTCATAACGCTGATCGCAGAGAAGCAGCCCTTTAAAGAAGTTGAAAACTACTTTACTAATGCAATGTTGTATCAAGATGCATTCAGTATTTCAGATCAGCCTATTCCAAATGACTCTGATAGTGGCGAAGAGGCTGATATAGTATCAGGATCCGAAAATTCAGAATCCGAAGATGTAACTTGGGACGGTGAGCCCATTGTGATAAGTCTTGAAGGCCTTGATGTAAATAACACCGTTCACTCTGATAGTAAATGGGTGATAAATGAAAATTTAGAGTTTGTTTATTCTTCTGGTGTTGATTCTGAGCCCTCAAGCACTAGCACAGATGCATTCAACGACTGTGTGAATAAGATATATTCTCTGACTTCCTTACAAGCACCTATCCGATCATCATACGAATTAAGTAATGATGTTGAGAGTGCTAACAAGGTCATTTTTTAGGTTCCTCCCAAGGATGAAACCCAAAAAACCATAGTATTTGGAAGGGCAAGTCACCGGAACAAAAAGAAATGCTTAAATTCTGAGGAAGAATAGGAAAGTCTCGAGTTCTTCCATTATGGTCAAAACTCTCATAGATTAATAAAGAAAATGGGATATAATCTGGCCGGAGGCAGGGGGTTAAATTTCAGAAATGGTAGAAGGATAATTCTTTAACCCTTCGTCCCAGAAGGAAAAATGCCAGATTATTACCAGAAAACCGGCAGGGGTTAGGATACGTCACCACTCTCGAGGATTCTTCAAGTAGAGGAACTGAAGAAAGGCAGTGTGATCATTCGTCAGAATCATTCTGTTGGGACTCAGATGTCAGTATTGGCAGGATTTTCCACGAAGTGTCCACAAACATGGCTTCCGCGATCCAAGAAGGTGAAGACTTAGAGGAAGCCTCGCCAATAAAAGATGGCCTGTGGGCCAAGCATCTTAATGTGAAGTGGAAAATTCAGTTTGAACAACGCGAGCCTCCTACCGAGGATAAAGTGATTCAAATAAATATGGGAGATGAAAGGAATCCTAAACCCATATTTATAAGTGAGAACCTATCCTCAGAGGAAAGGGAGGATTTAATATCCCTCATTTGCGAATACATCGATATTTTCGCCTGGAGTTACGAGGAGATGCCAGGATTAGACCCAGGTGTAGCGGTTCACAAATTGAATATCCGGCCATATGCCAAGTCGGTAAAACAACAGCAACGAAGATTCCGCCTAGAGATCATGGAAGCTATTGAAGCTGAAATCAAGAAGTTGATTGAGTCAAGCTTTATTCGTGAGGAACAGCACCCTGATTGGGTCGAGAATATAGTTCCCGTAACCAAGAAAAATAGAAAGATCTGAATATATATAGACTTTAGGGATCTGAACGAGGCCTGCCCTAAGGACGAATTTTCGCTACCCATCACAGATGTTATGATAGATAACACTTGCAGGTATGAGTATATGACGTTCATGGATGGGTTCTCGGGGTATAATCAAATAAAGATGTACCCTGATGATGAGAAGCATACATCCTTCAGAACACCGCTCGGGGTGTATTGCTACACAGTCATGCCCTTCGGCTTGAAGAACGCAGGAACTACATATCAACGTGCTATGAACGTAATATTCCAAGAGAATCTCTGGAAAGCAGTGGAATGTTATGTAGACGACCTAGCAATTAAAAGCAGAAACAAGGACGACCACCTGAAGGATTTGAAGATGGTGTTCGATCGTATGAGGAAACACTTGCTCAAGATGACAAGTCTTTCCTAGGGGTTTCCAGTGGAAAGTTCCTCGGCTTCATTGTAGCATCGAAAGGAATCTACCTTGATCCACATAAGGTCAAGCCTATCCAAGACATGCCACCTCCTTGTAATCTCAAAGAGTTAAGTGGATTGCAAGGTAGGCTGGCGTACATCAACAGGTGTATATCAAATTTGTCTAGTAAATGTCAGCCTTTCACCAGATTAATGAGGAAAGGAGTGTCATTTGTTTGTGATGACGCGTGCCAAAAGGCTTTTGAATAAATCAAACAATATCTCATGAAGCCACTAGTGCTTGTAGCCCCAGTCTCGGGAATACCTTTCTTGCTATACATAAGGGCGATGGATCATTCTTTGGGAGCATTGTTAGCGTAGAAGAATGAGTCAGGTCATGAACAAGATATTTATTACCTCACCAAAATGATGATTGGGGCAGAACACCGGTACAATCCAGTGGAAAAGGAATGTCTAGCTTGAGTGTTCGCAATACAGAAAATGCGGCACTACTTAGTTGGACAAACCATCCACGTGTATCGAGAGTTAACCCCCTGAGAATACTAATGACTAAACCCGGATTGTTAAATTCAAGACTATCCAATTGGGCTATTTTACTATCACAGTATGATATGCGCTTTGTCCTGAAGAAGTCTGTTAAATGACAGGCCATGGCCGACTTCCTAGCCGAACATCCAATCCCGGCATCCTTGAAGTTATACGAGCAAATTCCTGGGGAGTTAGAAGAATGGAACCTGATTCTAGAAAAAGATGACTCGCGAAAGCCTCCCGAGGCAAATACAGTCTTGAAAGGTGCATGGCAACTTTTCTTCGATGGTGCCTACCGAATGGGACGAAAGAAATATGACAGCAGGGGTAGGTGTTGTTTTCATCTCCCCTCACAACCACATCGTTCCTCGAGCTTACTCATTAACAAGCTAGTGCTCCAACAATGTCGCGGAGTATAATGCCCTCCTAATCGGCTTTAAAATAGCTAAGCAACTGGGGGTCAACTATTTGGAGGCATATGGGGACTCTCAACTCGTTGTAAATTAAGTAAAAGGAGAGTACGAGGTCAAACATGAAGACCTTCTGCCATATTATCGTGCAATGATCAGGATCGCCGATGGTTTTGAAGGTTTCTATATCAACCATGTAAAGCGTCACCGAAATAGTTATGCAAATTCACTAGCTTCCCTAGCTACCACGTTAGCTTTGCCCAAGCATGCTAGAAAGTAAATTACAGTAGGGAACGAAGAATTATTTTGTCCAAAAGACGAACTCAAAGAGGAATGTAGAAATCACAGAAAGACGAAGCTGATATTTTCGAATCAAGCCTAGAACCAAGGGATTGGCATTTTCCTTATATAGACTATGTCATTTACGGTATATTACCTAAAGATCAATAAAAAGGCAGGGCAATTCAGAGAAGGGCTGTCCGGTTCTACTACAATGCGGAGCTCCAGATATTGTACAGAAAATCTTATGATGGAATTTTACTCCGCTGCCTCTCCAACCGCGAAGCTCAAAAAGTACTCGAAGAAGCTCATGCTGGCATTTGCGGAGTGCACCAGCCAGGACCAAAACTCTGGGATAGAATCAGAAGGACGAGTTATTACTGGCCTAAGATGATGACAGAAGCGGTTAACTACGCCAAGAAGTGTAGGGCCTGCCAAATACATGCAGATTTTATACATCAAGCTCCAGAGTATCTCCACCCAACGGCTATGTTGTGGCCATTTGAGCAATGGGATATGCACATTCTAGGTCCAATTTCTCTGCCATCAACAAGGGGACACGATTCATTTTAGCTATAATGGATTACTTTTCGAAATGGACTGAGGCCATTTCCCTAACCGAAGTAAAGTCATCAGATGTTATCAAATTCATCAAGCAACATGTGCTTTATCGCTTCGGGGTGCCCAGAAGAATAATTCATGACAACGGGCCCCAGTTTGTGAGCCAAGTGTATTACAAATTTTGCAACAAGTACATGATCGAAGATGTAGCTTCATCACCGTATTACCCTGCAGCCAATGGTCTAGCAGAAGTTTTTAATAAGACCATTGTAAAACTTCTCAAAAAGTTCGTATCATCCAATCAAAGGGACTGGGATGAGAAGCTTGGAGAATGTCTGTGGGCATATCGCACTACAGTCCAAACTCCCACCAATGCCACGCCCTTCTCCTTGGTATACAGATCAGAAGTGGTCTTGCCTTTGGAAATCCAAATTTCATCGTTGCGAGTCGTGTTAACAACTAGGATGACGGAAGAAAGGCATCAACAAAGGCTTCAAGAATTAGAAGCCTTGGATGATAAGCACTTGAAAGCTTAACAGAGTATTGAACTATACCATGCACGGATCTCCAGAACCTTTAACAAAAAGGCCAAACAAAGAAGTTTTAAGAAGGGTGATCTGGTTCTGTCAGTCAGAAGACCGATCATAACTTACAAAAAGCTTAGGGAAAAGTTCCAGCCAAAGTGGGAGGGACCTTTTATCAATGATACTGTCTATTCCAACGGTGCATATCAGTTGGCGAAACTGAATGGTGACAAGATTGTGATGCCGATTAACGGCAAATTTCTGAAGAAGTATTTTTCTAAGTGAAATTGTAGAATACCAGTTGTAACGCTATCTGGGTAGTTCGATGCAAATTATGAACAAAAAGCTTCTCTGTAATCAGAAGTTCATTAATGAAGATTCTTGATTTCAGATTAAAAATCTTTAGGTCGCGAATCAAATTGTCTTTCTTCCAAACTCGCCAAGTTAAAAATACCTCTGGCGAATCACATTTTTCGTTCTTCCAAACTCGCCAAGTTAAAAATACCTCTGGCGAATCACAATTTTCCTTCTTCCAAACTTGCCAAGTTAAAAATACTTCTAGCGAATCACATTTTTCCTTCTTCCAAACTCGCCAAGTTAAAAATACCTCTGGTGAATCACATTTTTCCTTCTTCCAAACTCATCAAGTTAAAAATACCTTCTTTCCAAACTTGCCAAATTAAAAATACCTCTGGAGAATTACATTTTTCCTTCTTTCTAAACTCCCCAAGTTAAAAATACCTCTGGCAACTCAAATTTTTCAACAAGAAGTTCTTTCATTCGCAGTAATTTTGGGTTCTTGGAAAATTTTGATTGATTTTAAGATTATCAAGTTAACAGTTATCTCTGGTAATTAACATCAGAATCATCCATCAAATACTCTTAGTTATGTTAAAAGAAAGAGCCTTTTTATTCATTATCATATCAAGATTACAGAGAATTCTCTAGTATTATACAATCAATAAGAGTGAATACAAATCACTGAAAAAAAATGGAAAAGTTCACTTCTGTAGCCTTCTCCCCCAAGGATGGATTAAAGGCAATAGTCTGCTCTTACAGACTCTTCTGGAATGACAAACTTGCTTCTGTAGCCGTCTCTTTATCATGGCTCGGACCAAAAAGTTTGTTCCTACAAAATCTTCTTCTTGAATGACAAACTTGCTTCTGTAGCCTTCTCTTACAACATGGCTCGAATCAAAAAGTTTGCTCCTGAAACTCCCACTTCCAATTTTCTCTTGTAGCCTCCTCTTAAAGGATGGTTCAAGAGTATAATCTTGTTTCTTCTTGCCAACAATGGTTGGGGACCTTTAAGTTGGTTCACCTGGTAATGATCAAGGATGCCAGTGACTTGATTAGTTCAAAACTAGGTGTACCAAATGCGTGCACCCAAACAAAAGACGTGAAGGGTTGCACAAATTCAAGCGCACCCTAATCATTGAGCACCCTAACCGTTTAGCACCCCAACTTTACGGAGTGCCCGGTAAGGAGGAGAACAAGATTACAGATTGCGTTAGAATGACTACGGTTATCTCCTGCAATCAAGTCAAAACCCTGTTAAAAGGAAGAAAAGAAGGAAGGGTATAATACTAATCAGAAGAAGAAACTTACCTTAATTAAGAAAAATGACTATGGTCGAAAGGACCTTTTCGGTGGAACACCCTACTAGATTGATGTCGTCTGGAGGTCTTGTAACATGCCAATTCCTATCCATCACTTCGGATAAAGAAGAAAAAATGGTTGCACTAATAGATCAGCTACAAAAGAAAGGAAGGGAAGAAAGTCGGGAAGAAATTTTCTCACGGCTGAATGATCTTCCATTGAAAGGATCATGTGCCTTAGATAGGCAGTCTGGTAACCATGACCTTCAGTTTAGAAAAGATAAAACTGAAATCTTCGGTCAAGATTTTCAGTTCAGATCTCAACAGAATTTATTACTATTGCATGGGACGTTTGGATATTGCAGCCCAGAGATATCGTGATTAATGAAGATGTGTAACGCTTGGGATTCCACACCCGACGACTTCATCCCACGGTTCGCAAAAGTCTCAACAAATTCTGAAAGAGTCTACGGTTTATTCTGTGAACTTCCAGATGAAACATCGCGAACCAAAATTCTGGAATCAGGGTCACGAATTTAGTATGGATTGTGTTAGTCCGCGAACCTCTAGATGCAAAGTCTCAGACTTCACGTGACTTATGAAAGTCACGTGAAAGATACACAGATACCAGAGTTTTACGGTGGTTCACAAAATTTAGACGAAAGATGGCTAGTTCGTTACAAATCTTTAAAGAACAACTGCAAAGCCATGCCTTAAAAAGCCAAAATCAGGTTCTCCATAAATTACAGGGGAACTATTACAAAAAAAAAGAGCAGAAAATTAAAACATATATATATATATATACAAGCTTTTACAATTCAATGGTTCAAGAGAGCTTTTATTTTCTCCTCCGCATTATCAATGTCTTGTTGGAGGACCTCATAAGCTTGGACAGTAGCTTGACGATGTAATTCCTTGTCACTAGAAACGACATTCTGCGCTACAGCAACCTCCAGCATATCCAATTCAGCTTGTATCACCTGGAGATTTCTGGTTGTATTGTCCCGCTAGCGCGATAAGTTGGTGAGATTCCTCATTGACTCATCACGCTCCTTGGTGATTTTGGCCAAGAAAGTTTGAGCTTTGGCGATAGTCTCTTGAGTCCTAACAATAGCCTGGTCATGGTCCTTGATAATTGAAGCAGCGGCCTCCACTTGAAGAACTAGAGGCTCACGGTTTGATTGACCCTTTTCTAAGAAGGCTTTGCAAGCATTTGCCTTCTCCTGAGTCTCCTTCTGGAACCTAAGTTTTTCCTCTCTCAGCTTCTGAAAATGATTTTCATTGTCTCAGATTTTATCAGCACTTCTGAATTTTGATAGGAATTCAGCATACTTTTGAAGCTAAATTATCATAAGCCTAAAGAGAGCAGCTTTATCCTCTCCACCAATGCTGACAATGCCAGTTAAGTAAATATTGAGAACATTGGTGAGTGAAGGAAAAGAAACCCCCTTCAGTATTTTATCAATACAGTGGTCAAGGAAGTGAAGGAAAGTTTCCACCATGTCCTTCAATAAATCAATCTCAAACATATCAATCTCTGCATGAGAGGGAGTAACATTGGCAGAGGCAGAGGCGTTCTGATCTGTACTCTGTTGTATAGGGGCAACCAGGCTAGTATCAGGAGGATTGGGACTTCTGGAGACTTCAGCAGAGCTAATAACTGCAGCATCCTAAACCAAAACATCGGTCGAAGCAGCTGCGGCCAAAACCGTAGACATAGTAGTCTCAGGGATTATTGCTTCCGTAGTATCAACAACAGAAATGGTAACTTTGGTCACCTCGTCAGTATCAGTTCCTGCCATGGTGTCATCTGGCAAAGTTACCTTCGCGCCCATGCACTCTAAATCTGGAGTCGAAACTGGAGCTAGCAAAAGGAGAAAGTTAATAATTAAATGTTACAGTATCATTTGATAATAACATTATTGCTAAAGAAATAAGATGCAGACCTAGATTCTCCAAGTCCGTACACCTGAGGACCAAACACTTCAGGCCCATATACTTCGGCCCGAATATCCTCGCTCAGATAAACGTACTTACCATGGTTTGAGGGAGGGGTAGAAGAGTGAAGATTGCCACTACTGACATCATCGTCATCGCCCCATTCATCTTGATCTTCCGAAGGAAGTGCTGCTTTTGGGGGATTTGATGCGCGAGTCTCCCTAATGATTTGTTCTTCATCATCTATAATGTCTTGAACAACAGGAGCTGCAGAATCCTCTCGTATGTCAAGAGAAACACCGATTTTAATAGTGGCCTGACAAGTAGGGGGTAGAACCCTCTTGAGCGACGGGAGTAGGATCACTGCAGAGAACAGGTCCTTAACTCTAACTCCTCTTAAGTGAGCGGAGAGTTGAAGATGAGTCATCCTCATCTTCCTCGGGTTCCTCAGTGAGGGACTCATAAACCAGACTGGGTGTTGCAGTGCCAGCTCCATATGGGGTGCTCTGCGAATCAATCCCCTGCGGAGTGGTAGGCAAGTCACTGAGGTGCCTTAGTCTCTTCCGCTTATGTGAAGGTTTTTTGGGAGGAGACTGCGGTTGAGGAGAAGCCTTTTTCGATGTCGAGAGAGGAGAAGCATCAAGAGAGGCGGCTTGAGCTGATGCATTATTGTCCTCTTCCTTTTGTTGAGTTACCGGTTCTTATTCATTGGTTGCACTGTCTCTCCTGAAATCTTCCATCCTTGCCAATTTCGTACTGCAAGCTTTCTTCTTCTGGGCATACCAAGCTTTGATATCCCGCAGACTGGTATGATTTATGCTAAAATTCTGAGGAGTGGAACTAGCATCCGCGAACCACTTACAGAAACAGAAGCTCATACTCGAATTTGGGGCCTTAAGCGGAGATCAAATCTGGCCTGAGTTCCACCTGCGACGAAGTGAAACCAAGCTCGTGCTCCTTTAAGAGTATTTCTAACAAAACTTATTTCCCTATTAGAATTACCAACATAAAGCTGATCATACCCGAACTGTCGAGCAAAACGGCTCGGGTAGTAAAGCTCTGTGTAGCAATGGTTCCCTAAACGAAGAACCAGATGTCCTGGGCGGATGTTTATCAACCACCAAAAGCACCCCGAGGATAGAGTAGTGAATTTATCGGCGCCGGCAGTATCTGTGAATTCCTCCCTGTACCCAACATTTGGAAAGTATGGAAAACATCTGAATAATTCAAAAGTCGAGAAATGATGGAGGGTCTTGCAGATCACGGCCATGTAGCCTCCTCTCTATTGCGACCTCTTATAGTGTTGTACTTTGGGAGCACTTAAGTCAATTTGCGAGTCGGTAGGACTCATCAAAATGGGGCAATGTAGAACCAACCAAGCCATCAAATAAGTATAAGGGAGTTCTACACGCGGATTAGGAGTCTTAATGACCAGATCCCCTTTCTTCCTCTGCTCCTTCTTCACGTTACAGAATTTATCAGATAATCTTCTCAGTCCTCTTTGGATGCTGCACACCATCGCGGGCAACAGACTGAGTCGCCTACCTGATGCTAGTAGGACAGCTAGGTATACAGCCCTAATGGGTATGTTTTCCTGTGAAGGAATAACACACTTTTTCTACCATACCATCAAATAACCTGCCAAGAAGGCATGATCAGATAAAGGTTGAAGGGCCTGATAATGAAAGCTCTCAAAGGACGTCCCAGTTTTGAAAACGTCCTTATCAGATTCGGCGACATAAGCATCTGTCCCGAAACTTGTGATTCTTCTCTCAATCTCCTTTTTAGAAACTGGAAGAAGGCGAGTAAAATTAGGATTACCCTTAGAAAAATTGGGTAGAAGATATTGCAGCTACTTCTTTGGCTTCGAACTGCGGGTGCCGGATGTGTGGGTGCAAATATGGTAGTGACAGAGTAACTCCCAGTAAGTATCATAGGATAAAGGGTCCCGGGTCTTTAGCAGATAGAGTTCTTCCCCAGTGGGGACATACTCTTCATACGGGATGTCTTCTTGGATAAGCCCGAAATTTCATACATTTTGTGAAGGGCAAAACCCAATTCGCTATGAGGGCTAAAAATTGTACAAGTATCAGGATTGTACAGCTCTAGTAAAGCAAAAAATGGAATCTACTAGCGGGAATACCATGCTGAACGGCCCTGATAGCACGATGTAGCCCCTCATAATGAAGCTGATCTCTTAAATTTTTCAGGAAAAAGTAAGTCAAGACTGCCCACAATCCTTTTGAGGAGCAGTAAACCCATCTAGGGGACGAAAATCTTGAACAGGAAACTCCCCTTGTGCATTGGTTAATCGGTGCAGGAAAGTCGGCGCAATTATGGGAATCTCGCCTCTGGGGAGGTCATGTTTAAGCAGTCCCGGAAGCAATCCACGAAAGTGTTTTCCAGTATTACGAGGAAAAGCACCTTGAGCATTGAATCCCCCCAATAAGATGCCGTCCTGCAGCCTATTTATGTGCCAGTCCATTCGTCTGGGCACGGAAAGGGATTGAAAGAATAAGAACGGATAAGACCTTTCCATATTGGGGAGAAACAAGTAGCGACCTTCAACTTGACGAAACCACTTGTAATCTCCATCTTCCAAACCGCTATTGGGCAATGTGGTCCCCAAACAAAAAGGCGGGTTTGCGTAGCGGGGACCGATCATCTCCTTCGAAAGGTGCATTAGTTATCAGTTCTCACAATATTGAGCGAGAAGGATAGATAATTTTGTCTTCTCTCTCTTAGCTATCTGATGTTGTACAATGTGGAAAGAAATGACCAAATCTGAACTCTTTCTTCCCATCATAGCCATCCGAGTATCCAAAATAATGATCCTTAGGCCAAGGATTCAAGGCATAATCGACTGCAAGAGACGTTTAGATCAAGATAAAGAAAAAAATCTCGGAGAAAGGGACTGCCTTTCGAAAGTTATTTTTATTACCTCAATCAAGGGTTCCTGCCGGACCACTGTTGAACTAGAGGTTGCTTGAGGATCTTGACGACCACTGGCAGCCGCATCGGAGGAAGAAGCTTTCTTCGGTATCTTTTGCAGATTGAGAAAATCCTTCACGCAGAAAATCGAAAGCTATAGGAGGTTGAAGACGAGAAGTCTGAGGAACTCTAACGAAAAACTCGGATTTCAAATTTCTTGAGATAAGAGTAGCATCTCTCATAAAGTCGAGATTATATAGTAGATAATTTGACGGCCGAGATCTCTAGATAGACGTGGTATTTGGCCTGAATCTCGTGGATACCTTTTCATTTAATGCGGCTCAGAGAACGTCTCAATTCTTACACCTTAGAAAGCAACCACCTTCCGGCCTTTCCGCAACCAAAAAGTAAAAGTTTGCGTCCCTAATACAGAGTCGCGATCCTTCAGAAGTTTCAGTTTGAGACCCTAACACAGAGTCGTTTTCTTCTCCAAAGTAAAAATTCGCATTCCTAATATAGTGTCACGTTCCCTCCAAAATTTCAGTTTGCGACCCTAACACAGAGTCATTTTCTTCTCCAAAAAAGTGAAAGTTTGCGTCCCTAATACAGAGTCGCGTTCCCTCCGAAATTTCAGTTAATCGACCCTAACACAGAGTCATTTTTTGCTACCAAATGAAATTTCGCGATCATAATACAGAGTCGTGTTCCTTACAAAGCAAAAGTTTGCTACCCTAACATAGAGTCGTCTCTTTGCGATAACACAGAATCGTATGCAGCAAATTGTGACACTAATACAGAGTCACATTCTCCTTCAAAGGTAGTAAAATGTGATATAAAGTCGCATTTTCCTTCAAATATAGCAAATTCACAGCACTAATACAGAGACGTGTTTCTTTCAAAATGAGAGTTCGAGACATTGAGACAGAGTCATATTACCCTCAATTGAAGAAAAATTCTAATACAGAATTGTACTCTCAGATGGAGATTCTAATACAGAATATTATATCCAAAGGATTCCAAAACTCCTCAAAGAATCATGAGAGTTTTGAAAACTTTGGAGGGGGTTTTGTCGGCAAAAAATTCTAAAAAACGAAGCAGATCCGCGGATTTAAAGTTAGAAATCCGCAATTTAGCAGATCCGCAAACCTGAAGATTGAGGTTTGCGACCTAATGATGACAGAACAGGTTCGAAAATTTAAAACTGAGATTTGCGATACTACCCATAACTTTCGGGTAGGGATTTTATACAAAGTCACCCGACTTGAACAAGAGAGTTGCCACCTCAGATCATGGAGCTAACTGCCAAACGAATGTAGCGGCATTACTTCGATCGTGGGAGCAACCACCTAACGAATATGACGGCACTTCTCGAGTAGTGGGAACTAATGGTCGAGCAAATAAGGCGGGACGTTACCTTAGAACCCCTATAAAAGGGGGGGAGCGAAAGAGAACGGAGAGATAGAGACGAAAAGACAGAGGGATCAATCATCTTCTTCTTGAATTACTCCTTGTGTTCAAGAGTCCAGAGCCTTTCTTTTCCCAGCCAACTGAGAGAAATTGTGCGGAGTGTCAACGGAGAGCAGAGTCGTCCTCCACAGCTACATTAGAACCCAACTTTAAACAAAGAGGAAATCCATTTTCCTCATCTTCTGTAAACGGAAAACCGTTGAATTGTAATCCTTTATTGAAAAAACTTCAATCAAGTGTCATTTGCAATTTTTATGGTGAACACTCATTAGAGAACGAGTCCGTAATTGGTAGCTTATCGTGTTTAAAAGTTAGTCTTGAGAAATGGTCTACAACCACGTTCTCTACTCTTTTCTTATCTTTGATTTCAAGATCAAATTCTTGGAGCAATAAGATCTATCGAATTAGCTGTGGTTTTGCATCTTTCTTTGATAAAAGATATTTGAGCGTCAAATGATTTATAAAATAATACAACTAGAAGTTCATTCTCTGTGGTAGTATAACTTGTTTGAGTATCATTAAGAGTTTTACTAGTATAGTAGACCATGTAGGGCTTTTTATATCTTCGTTGCCCTAGCACAGCTCCAAATGTATAATTGATAAGTGATGCGATAAACTGCAAGCGCACAGTATCGTTGTAGCGCGTACAGGTCGTCCCATAGGGATCTAGGGTGTTTTTGCAATTCTAACTTTTTCCTCAGTCTAACAGACTAACCAAAGATTTTAGTTTGAAGTCGGATTAATCTAAATAGCCTAGGATCTAGAATCTACTAGTTTCCAACCATGTTCTTACTTCTATTATTTTCTTCTATCATAAAAATTTGATCTTTTTAGTTTAATCTTTACTTTAAGTACCCTAAGTATGAACTATCAAGTTGTGTGCAAGCATAACTCATAAAAAATACTACTTTTTATAAAAACAAACTAAATCTTTAGATAGTTCGATGAAAAAGATAAAATCAATAATCCCAAACCCTAACTAAGCATAGGCTATCAAAAAACCTAATTCAAGTATAACCCATCGAAGTTTTAATCTTCGAGTTCTTATATTTTATTTTTTTCATAGAAAAATCATATCTTTATTTATTTTATTTAAGAAGAAAAATATTAGAAAATAATTACATGGTGGATCCTAGCTTCATATATATCCTAGAGCTAAACTAATTAGCTACTCATATTTTTACTAAGCAAGATCAAATTTTTATTCATGAATATGATAAACCCTAATCTAGAAAGCAGTAAAAGCTAAACTAGAAAGCAATTAAATCTATCTAGAAAGCAAGTAAAAAATTTCAGAATAATGGTTTACCTCTGGAGTACGGTGTTGTGGCCACCACCCCCTCAGCAAAAACCCTAATTTTTATTGATTTAAAAACGAGTACAAAAGTTCAGGATCCTCCTTAGAATACAAAAATACGGCCAATATATAGGCTTCGGAAATCAATCCCTAATTCTAACAGAAATAAAGAACTACAAAATTACAATGAAGCCACCGACGAAATCTCAGCATGTGGGTCCACTTTAGGGCCGCTAAATAGCTAATAAACTACTATTTGGTGTGTTTATTTTGAGTAAATCGCTTGAAATGTCTTTCACATGAGTCTCGTGTCTTGTATATTTGAGTTTCTAGACTGTATTTGACTTTGAGTCTCTGCAGCATCATAGTCTCAAAGTTTTGCCCACTTTAGTAACTTTTCGGACTTTAATTTCCTACTCCAACTCTGATTTCATGTCACCTCCTTGTATAAATCGGATTACCTGAAAAAGACACTAAAAATACCCAATAGCATTTATTTATATACAAAAATATATAAAGTATGGGAGGAAAAATACAATATATGATACTTATCAATTAGTATCATATATTGTATTTTTTTCTTCAATATTTTATCTTTTTTTGTATATAAATAAATACTACTTGAGTATTTTTAGTTGTTTTTCAGGTAATCCTATTCATACAAGGAGATGACATAAATTTAGAGTCAGATTAGGAAACAAAGCCATAAAAGAGTTTAAAAGAGAGCAAAGCTATAAGATTAAGATACTGTAGAGAGTCAAAGTAAAATACAGTCAAGAGACTGAAGAGTACAAGGCAAGAGACTCATGCAGAAGAACAAGCAGAAAATTTCGCCATAATTATGCTGCTATTTGGCGGCATTTTGCTGCAATTTGGCGGTAAAAAGAGGGGCCCACCTGGTGATTTTTCTGCGAGGGCTTCATCATAATTTTGTAGTTTTTCAGTTGTATCTAAATTAAAGTTTGATATTCCGAAGACTATTTATTGGCCATATACTTGTAATTAGAAGAGAATACAGAAGTTTTGTACTCAAATTTTTTAATTAATAAAAATTCGGGTTTGCTGAAGGGTGACGGCCACAATACCGACTCTAGAGATAACCTTTGCTGTTCTTCAATTTTTCTTAACTAATTCTCTTTTAATTTCTTTCTAGTATAGATTTATTTACTTTCTAGATTAGATCTTATTACTTTAATGATTAAAAATAGGATTTTGCTTACTAGAATTATGAGTTCAGGATGTAAATGAAACTAGAATCCACCATACAGTTGCTCTCTAATATTTTCTTCCTAATTAAAATAATAAAGACATGATTTTTCTATGGAAAGATTAAAATACAAGAACTCGTAGATTAATATTTTGATAGATTATACTTGAGTTAAGTTTCTTGATAGTCTATGCTTAGTTAGGGTTTGGGATTGTTGATTTTCATTTTCTTTATCGAATTATCTAATGATTTATTTTTCTTTCATGAAAAATAGTTTCTTTGATGAGTTATGCGTGCACACTACCTGATAGCTCATGCTTAGCGCACTTTAAATAAAGATTAAAACTAAAAATTTGAATTTTTATGATAGAAGAAGATAATAGAAGTAAATACATGGTTAGAAACTAATGGATTCTAGATCCTAGGATAATTAGATCAACTCAACTTCGAATTAGAATCTTCAGTTAATCCATTAGAATAATAGAAATAGTGAGAACGCAAAAACACTTGAGATCTCTATGGGACGACCTGTAAAGTGCTACACCGATACTGTGCGCTTACAGTTAAATTATCACATCAATAATCACTTGCTTCGCACATGATTTTAAGTAGCAGTGTCCAATCTATTGGTTGCATTATTAGCATGGCGGTGAGTATCTCCTTGAGGGTTTCGAAATCTGTCTGACATGCCAGTGTCCAATCAAACTGCACATCTTGTGCAAGAAGCTAAGAAAGTGGTCTAGCAATACTACTAAAATCCTTTTTAAACCTTCTATAGAAACCTGCTTGTCCTAGAATTGAAAGTATATCTTTCATGGTTTTGGGTATTGGTATCTTGGAAATAGACTCCAGCTTAGCCTTATCTACTTCTATCCTTTTAGATAAAACTTTGTTGCCCAGCACAAAACTTTTTGTAACCATGAAATGATATTTTTTTTCAATTTAGGAGTAGATTTTTCTATTGACATCTTTTAAGTACAGATCCTTAATTAGTCAAACCAGATGCGAATTTATTTCCAAATATAGTGAAATTATCCATAAATACTTCAAGATAATCTTTCACCATCTCACTGAACATACTTATCATGCATCTTTGAAATATTGCGGCGCATTACATAATCCAAATGGCATTCTTTTATAAGCAAAAGTGTCAAAGGGACAAGTAAAAATTATCTTTTCCTAGTCCTCTAAAGAAATTTCTATTTCATAATAACCAGAATAACCATCAAGAAAACTGTAAAATTCGTGCCTAGAGCTCTTTTAAGTAGAAATGGTAATAGAAAGTGATCTTTGCATATTACTTGGCTTAACTTTCGGTAATCGATATACATACGCCAACTCATAGTAGTATAGTGGGTATCATCTCACCATCCTCGTTTTTAATTACTGTTACCCCTCTCTTTTTCGGAACAACTTGGATTGGACATACTCACTTACTATCAGCGATTGGATAGATAATGCTAGCATCAAGTAATTTCAATACTTCGAGTTTAACCACTTTCTTCATAGCAGGGTTAAGGTTTCGATGCATTCGCCTAATAGGCTTGGTTCCATATTCTAAAGTAGTGCGGTGTGTGCAAATAAGGGGGGTCCATACATTTGATATCCACCATATTCCATGCATGAGCTCTTTTATACTTTTACGATATTGATAGTAGTCGCTCTTCCTAATTCTCATCAAGATGCACTGAGATGACAACTGAAAAAATTTTCTTAGTTCCCAAAAATGCATACTTGAAATTTTCAAGTAGTGGTTTTAGCTCAAATATCGGTACTTGGATGCTAGATGGTATCACTTTTTTCATGATTTGAGGTAACTCTTGATGCACTTCCTTTATTGGAATCTATCCCGTATTATTCGAACATTCAACATCAATTAAGTGTTTCATTATTTCGGTGATATGTTTGGATTGAAGATATTCAAGAAAGTTTTCGTTCATTGTTAGTGTCATCTCCAAAGGGCCAGACATGTACAATGATACGACATCTTCTTCATTCTAGATTAATTTAATGTAATTAATGTCTTATAATTCATCATTATCTATGTTTGGTTGTTTCCAAACATTAAAATATTAAGTTTAAGGGTCATATTTCAATATGAAAATTTTACCATACTATTCCTGCAATTTATAATTGCATTAGCTATTGGTAAAAATGGACGTCCAAGGATAATTAGAATATGAAAATGTGAACTCTTTATAGATGCAGTATCGATAACGATAAAAATCTATAGGAAATAAAAGTTTTTGATTTGCACTAGAACATATTCCACAATGTCTTTAGGAAGCTTTTTTGACCTGTCAGCTAGTTGTAGTGCAACAAGTGTAGATTTAAGTTCTCCGAGATCTAGGTACTTATAAACCGAAAATTGTAAAAGATTTACACTAGTCTCCAAACCAAGCAAACCTTTCTCTATTTGTATTGCCCTATCACACAAGAAATAGTGAGGCATCCAAGATCCTTATATTTGAGAGGCATTTTAGTACAAAATAATATACTTACCTGCTCTGTGAGAAATGCCTTCTTCTGAACGTTGTGACGGCTTTTTATGGTACATAAGTCTTTCAAAAATTTTGAATACGACGGGACTTGCATAATTGCTTCCAGCAAAGGTATATTAATCTGTACCTGTTTAAAAATCTCCAAAATATCAGCATAAGATACATAAATATTCTTAGATTTTAATCTTTGAGGAAATGGTTTAGGTGGTTGTAGAACAATAAAAATAATCCTAGTCCGAGTAGGAATCCTAGTCTGAGTAGGAATCCTAGTCCGAATTGGAATCCTAGTCTAAGTAGGAATCCGAGTCTAAGTAGGAATCTTGTAGAACGATAAAAATAATCCAAGTTTGAAATCCAAAATCAAAGTCCGAATCCAAGTTCGAGTAGGAATCCTAATCTGAGTAGTAATCCGGGTCCAAGTAGGAATCTAAAATTCGAGTCAAAATCCAAATTCAAAAAAAATGAGGGGGGGTCACTGCTGCGAGGCTAGTCTCATGCCGCGAGGCTGATCCCAACCTTAGACCCCCCAGACTAGCACCCATCAGCTTGGTAAAAGCGAGCCTAGCATCCATCAGCCTAGCAAAGGTGAGCCTAGCACCCTTTATCTTGGCAAAGCCAAGCCTAACACCCATCAACTTGGCAAAGACCAGCCTAGCACCCATCAGCATGGCAAAGGCAAGCGTAGCACCCATCAGCCTAGCAAAGGCTAATCTAGCACCCATCAGCTTGGCAAAGGCCAATTTAGCACCCATCATCTTGGTAAAGGCGAGTCTAATATCCATCAGCTTGGCAAAGGCGAGCCTAGCACCCATCAGATTGCCAAAGGCCAGTCTAGCACCTATCAGCTTGGTAAATACCAGCCTAGCACTCATCAACTTGGCAAAAAAGGCCAGTCTAGCACCCATTAGCTTGGCAAAAGCTAGTCTCGCACCTGCCAGCCTCTGGGTTGGCCAGGTTGGCCTCTCGTTTCGCTCAAAACAGGACCCGATACGATGAATTTAAATCAATACCAACTGAAAGAATATTCCAAGATTTCATTAAGATCTCAATTTTATCTACAGGGAAATATCTCTTGAAGATTACACCTTCTCGATTTTATCTACATGGAAAATGGTTCAACAATCGAGAGCCTAGAAATACCCTCAAGAGGGACTGAAAAGGACCTTTGGACCTTTTGGCAATTTCAAGCTACGCGCGAGAGTCTTGAAGCCTTGGGACCAACAAAACAAAAAAAACCTTTGATCAGATCTCTCTCCCGTGTAAGAGTTCGTGCTTCCTCCAAGAATCAACAGAGAAGAAGAACGAGCTCACCTCCAATCATCAATGTCAGATCATCAATGGGGAAAGGACCAATCCCCATAGCTGCCTCGAGTCGCACAAATCTTCTGTAAAGGAGAGCGACGATTTATAAGTCATCTCTATCTGTATTTATTTTCTTTTCATTGTAATCCAAAAAAGAAAAAGAGAAATTTTGATAATCTGTAATTTTTCTCTAATTCAATAGCAATGGAAAGATCACATGTTTTGCAAAAAACAGTAGTTTATAATCATTAGAAGTGGGTTCTTTAGAATTATCTTTTTTAGATTGTTGTAGTGAATCATTGCCTTGTTTCTCCTTAGTATTTTCTTTCGAAATGGAGTTATCAAGCACTTTACCACGTCTCAAATTTATGGCAACAGTTATCTTAGGTGTATCATTATTAATGGATCATTGTTAATGGAAGAAGTAATAACATTTATACCTTCGACTTTACCTGAAAAACTGGCTTCTGGTTTAGATAGTACCTTACCTTTTTCCTTCATTTGCAACATGGAATTGAGGTGGCTTATCTGCGAGCGAATATCATTGAAGGCCGTCGCATTCTAACTTTTGATCGTTTGCTGCGACTAAATAAACTATTGTTGCACTTGGATCATCTTATCCATTCTTTCTTTATCTGAAAGAATTTATCCTCAAAATTTCTCTTCGATGGTGGTTGGTACACCAAAGGTTGATTAGTAGGTTAGACATATTGTTGAGGTAGATTAGTGGGTGGTTATTGAACTGTTGAGAATTCTGTTTCCATTGAAGATTTGGGTGATTCCTCTAACTAGGATTATATGTTTGTGAATATGGGTTATTTGGTGATTAAAGACCAGTGTTAAAAGCATTAGCTTGTTTATTTAATACTTCTATAAAAGCAAAAAGTGTTGTACATTCGTGAGTCGTGTGTCTATGCAATTCACAAATGTCACAAACTTCCAAAAAAAATTTTATTGCCTAACTGTTTCTATTTTCTTTGCAAGTAAATCTTTAAATTTCTTAGTGATAGTGATTAATTGTGCAGCTATATCTTCAGTTTCTCCCAATTTAAGAAGTCCGCCTCTATTTTGAGGTTTATCTTTTAATTTGTTTCTATCAGAAGCACCTTTAGTTTTCCAGTCTTGTGAATTTTTGGCAAATGAATCAAGATAGTCATATGCTTCTTCAGTATCCTTATTTAAGAATTCACCATTGTACATAGTCTCTATGAATTATCTGGTTATAGTGTTTAACCCTTGATAGATGGTACTTATATTCCTCCATATTTCAAAACCGTGATATGGACATGGGAGAAGCAAATCTTTAAATTATCCTAACACTCGAACAATAGTTCATCTTCTTTCTATCGAATGTTTAGAATTTGCTTTCGCATAAAATTTGATCAATGTCAAGGTAAGAGTTTCTTTAAGAATTTTTTTTTTGCATCTCATCCCATCTTTCTATTGAATTGGAACGTAAAGATTGTAGCCATGACTTTGCTTTATCCTTTATAGAGAGTGGAAAGAGCTTAAATTTAGGTTGCTTTACAGTAATATTTTTGTAGATTAATGGCTGTGCAAATTTTTTCGAATTCTTGATAGTACAAATATGGGCTCTCAGAATCCATCCCATAAAATTTAGGCAAAACCTGGACTGCTCTTGAGTTAATTTCAATGTTTTCCATATTTAATAGAAATGTAATGCATGAATATTGGGTTGTCCTATTGGATTGTAAATAATTTCATAAAGTCCTCCCATTGCTTCCATGATGGCTATGATTATCATTTGTATCTCTGAATCTATCATTATTATTATTGTTATTATTCATATTATTATTATTATTATTAGTGTTCATATCATGAAGTGTTTGATGGATTGGAAGTGGTTGTGGATCAAAATACGATCGAATTAGTCTATCGTTTGAAGTCCTCCTTCAACTTGTCATGCAAATTTAGAATCGCAAAAATTAATGACGTACAAACTATAATCTATACTATTGTAACACAATTGTATGATCCCAACAATGACAACAAAAATTTGACTACAATCTAAATCGTACACTCCACAATATTAGAAACTAACAAGTAGTAAAAAAATAGTAACAAAAAATCATTCTATCGAGAATCATTTGTTAATTATGTGACACTAAAAGAATTTATGGTACTAAATAAAAATAAAGATTGGATTTTTATTAACTGAACTAAAATTAAAAATGGAAAATTTGTTTGTATTAAAATTGTTGTTCAAATGGATGTAACTTACCCATGGGGTAATTTATTGGATATATTCATGTTTTTTTTTTATCTCAATTGCATAGATCACGAGGTCTTCCTATAACTGGAAAATAATTCAATTAAGCATAAAATATATAAAGTTGTAAACTTTTATACTTTGACTAATTTCTACTAATTAATCCTATATAAATCTTAAGTTTATCTAAACATGTGATATGATAACAAAAATAAATATTCAAAGTCTAAGCATACACTGTGTCTAAAAGGTTTGCGGTTATCAAAAACTAAGCAATGAATACATCGTCAAATTATAAAACATCAAAAACTCAAAATCATATTTTATCTTTTCAAACATAGTAGAGAATCAAAGACATCATTCCACATAAAACAATTAAAATCCATAAGCATACAAAAATACATACCAGTAAATCACCTAGGGTTCATTATTCTATTTGATTCAACTCAACTTTTTAGCCACTCATACTCATTACAATCATGAATAAAGAGAAAAAGAATTCTTTTATTAATTTATATGAACAACTACAAAAACTAAATCTTGAGTCTAAAACTCTTATTCTCTCTCAAACGTTGTTAAGCATTCCAGGACTTGAGTTCATTGGCTATTTATATCCTTACAAAATCCTAATAGGAATTCTATTTACAAAGAAACTCTTAATTTCCCTCAAAAGTCTTTAGAAATTAAGTCTGTACCGATTCCCTTCAACAGACCTATTGATAGCTTCTCTCAAGTATGATTCTCAGTTGATGGCTATCGACAGCAAGCTCCTAGCTGTCGATAACTATTCTTGAAAATGCACAGTTCTAACTGATATTTGAGATACATTTTGATCATTTAATTTCCTTGCATATATACAAAAATATTAAAAAAAGTAGAAAACATCATAGTAAGGAATTTGATTAATAAAAATAATTTTTCATTAACTTGTCATATTAATCGATAAAATTAGATTACACTTGGATAAAATAAACTAAAAATATTATACTTTTCAAGCATAATCACAGACATGTATTTATTGTGGATCGGAGGGTTATGGGACAAAAGAGCCAGAACCACTAATGGAATAATAATCCCCTTGTTCTTTTCTCTTAGGATAGTTAATCTCCGGTGAGTCTACTTGGGAGTGAGAGGATGATAATTGGGAGATATACCATATATATTCAAATGATATCCTAGTGGCCAGTTAAATTCAATAATTTTCCATTAATACTTCACCATTTATTGTATTATTATCTTATATTCTAAATTTAAATTTCAAGGATAAAATTTTTTATTAGGTAGGTAGACTGTAACAATCCTAATTCTTAAGCCTTTACATCGGTTTATTACGTATCATCTGTATTAGCCCAAAAAGCCGAACACTGATATGGTTAGATAGTGAGTAAGTTGAGTTATATAATTATTTATAATACTCAATTTCAAATTCCATGTAGCAGGAGTCTCTTCTTTTATTATTTTAGAATTTTTCATAATTGTTTGGGATTACTCTGGATTAATCGATTTTTGGGCAAATATATATTAAAATATCAATTTAAATCAAAATTTAAAATTTTTACATTTTCCTTTCTTAGATTTATCTCCAACAGCTTAGTATCCTTCCTTAACCAATTTTAGATAAAATTTGATCCAATGGTAATTTTGTAAATAGGATAAAGTTTAAAGATTTTTAACATTGCAGTATACGAATCTTCCAGTAACTATATAACTCCTCAGATAAATTCAGAAAAATAAAAATCATGCATATTCCACTTGTGCTCATCTTCCTTTCCTCTTTAGAGCTGAAAACCTAATTCATCTTAAATTTTCACAAATAATTTGCCAAATATTAACTTGAGAATTAATTAAAAATCCACTATATTGCTTCATAAACTTATTTCTTAAGTTTAACCACTTCAAATGAGTTCTAATCTTCTCCTCTAATGTAAGGTCATTTTCTCCACTGCCTAGCCATCATCTCTGGTTTGATTCTTAGGAAATTTCTTAATTTTTGAAGGGAAATCGCATTAAGATTGGTACTTTTCCGATTTGGTCTTAAGAAGAGGTAAGTATACACTCTCAAATCCTTTAAATTTATTATTTCTTGATATCATCTCCTCATATATGATATAAATATATTAATTATCTATTTTCAAGATTTTACATGCTTAAACTTGTATTTTTCTTAAGTTTCATGCGTTTGTCATACTGTGCATGTTATATGTACTATATCGCTATCTATACATAGCAGTCCATTTTAGAATAATTATAAATTTTCAATCTTAACTCCGATTGACCTTATTCCAGTACCACTAGAAATATAATTCACAAATGACAATTCATAAAACTAAAACTAATCCCAATTCACCTCCATTTTTCGAGCAAAAATAACCTGGAAGTTTCATCATTACTGTTATATCAGATCAGCAGTTGATTAGTATCATATTTTACATTTTTCCTCCAATATTTTATCTATTTTTGTATATAAATAATTACTACTCGGGTATATTTAGTATAATTTTATAGTTAACAAAAAATTTGCAAGGAAGAGAAGAAGATAAAGTAAATTTGTCAAGAATATGAGCAAAAAAAGTTAAATCATGATGAAGACAGAAACTCAAGTGTAGTAGCAGTAGATTCACGAACATAATAGGCCAAGATAAAGCTTAAACTAGAAAATTTTATATAGAATAAATTTATAGAGTTTAGAATTATCTTAGAAAAGAGTCCAAGAATAGACCAATACGAGTTTGGATGCAAAAGTTATGGCCATGTTACTAAAGCGCTGCAGAGTGGAAAATCCGATCCAGCGGGCTACGGGTCTGCTGAAGTTAATTTCGAATTTTGGATCCCAAAAATTAGTATTTTATGCCATCTAATCTCAGCCATTGGTTTCTAAAATCTATGGATTGGAATAAAATTATATATATTGAGATTAGTTTGTTTTGGATTAGGATTATATCTTTTGTATTGATTTTGAGTAGGAGCAGAATTGTGTTTGGGTTATAAATACCACATAAATCCTTGTAATTAAAGAGAGTTTTTTAGATGTAATTTTAAATGTACTTTTGGTTAATAAATATTAGGATTTTGCTGAAGGGGTAACGACCGGCATACCGAGCTCTAGAGGTAATTCTATTGCTTTTCATTACTTTTTAGATAGATTTAATTGCTTTTTTGTTTAGAGCTTTAAAAATAGATTTTTTAATCGCTTTTAAAATATGATCTTACTAATTAGAATTATGAGTAGCTTATTTAGATTAGCTCTAGGATGTAGATGAAATTAGAAATCTACCATGTAGTTGCTCTCTAGTGTTTTTTCCTAAATAAAATAATAAAGGTAAGATTTTTCAATGAAAAGATTAAAATATAATAACTCATAGATTAATGCCTGGATAGATTATACTTAAATTAGATTTCTTGATAGCCTATACTTAGTTAGAGTTTTGGGTTGTTACTTTTCATTTTTGTCATAGAGTTATCTAATGATTTAGTTTATCTTTATAAAAATTCATATTTTTGATATGTTATGCTTGCATACCACTTGTTAACACATACTTAGAGCACTTTAAGTAAAGATTAAAACTAAAAAATCAAAATTTTATGATAGAAAGAAAATAATAGAATTAATTCATGGTTGAAAACTAGTGGAATCTATTTATTAGGCTAATTAGTATAACTCAGATCCAATTTAGAAACTGTAGTTAATTCGCTAGGAGTAAAAAATTAGTG